>JAGSMT010000102.1:0-1200000 GCA_029286875.1 Lamproptera curius | reverse complement strand
TGATAGAATTTAAGGTTTCATGATAGTATCAAAGTTTTAGCACAGCATCCCTCATAATGTTATCCAAAACAATGCGGGCATAAAGGCAAGACGCCAATAAATCTGTCAGTCTGTACCGTGATAACCTGTGATAATCCCTGTAGGTGTTCAGGCAAAGCGTAATCACTTTAAGCTAGACATTAATCTACCTTAATAATTTGCTCCCACGGATATTCCTAATGCCCTATGTGAGTAATTTTCGTATAATAGCACAACTATTAGCCTACAATTTTTACAATTACCTCTTTGAATTAGCTAGCTTTGTATTTGCTTTCATTTGGCAGATTAATTTTATTAAACACAAGCTGATGCCCACGACTTTGTCTACGTACATATAATATATATATTTTTTAAAAGTAACTTAGGTTACTCTCTATTACGTCATCTACCTATATTTCCGTATAAGTTCCGTCAAAATCGGACCTGCCATTCCCTATATTAGCTAGATCAAACAGACAGATAAAAATTTAAAAAAAGTTTTATTGTAATAAATGATGTTACAAACATCATCATCATCAGCCTGTGTTAGTTCACTGCTGGACAGAGGCCTCACGCCTACTGCACGCCTTCTCCATTAAGGGGTTTCTGGATCATATCCCACCACGCTGGTCAAATGCGGGTTCCGACAATTCAAAGATTGGATCATCTTACTTTTCAGACAATGGGGTGATCGGCCCAATGAAAATTTGTTGAGTCCCCGCAGGATTTAAACCCACGACCTCCGGTTTCTAAAGCACACGTCCTTACCACTAGGCTACGGAGACAGTTATGTTACCTACAGACACTGCAATTTTATTTATTTATATTGACAATCGGAGATAGCCCCGGTAACAATACTTTAAAAATCTCTTATATAGAGCGGCATAGTTTTTTAAGAAATAACCAAACAATTTATCTGTTAGTAAGCGATATATTCCTATAAAAAAAGGTGGCGCAAATTTGATGATGTAAGGTCTTTTACCCAATTTAATAGCTATGGTACCCGAAAGCAAAAGTGCAATATATAGGGCACCGACCGGACATGTCGCAAAATATGTTATGCACTTCATTTGCTTATTATTTGCAATTAACTAGATTTATTTCTAAGCAATACCCTGGGCTACAACCTGAATACTGGTCTCGGCGTGCTGTTATTGTGGTATGCTTGTAAAATCTTTGTACTTATTTTATTTTATTTATTTAAACTTTATGTACACACAAAATTAGAAATGGGTACAAAGGTGGACCGAATGCCGAAGGCATTCTCTCCCAGTCAACCTTTGGGTGGTGTAGAAAAATTTAAGGTAGGCGTACAATTCAAACAAAAAAATAAATGTTAAGAATAACAGACCTATGCTAAGAACATATATATAATAAAACTATATTGTACGTCATAATAAATATCCAAATACATTCACAAACATATACCACACTCAAATAAAAAATTTTATATTATACTTAAATATATATTTATATAAAATACATATATAGGAATTACTCAATAAAAATTAATATTACTATTATTATATTATTATTATATATCAAATTTTAATGACCAATTGACAATAGATTTGTAACCAAAAAGGAAATGTTATAAAATTTTAGTTTTGACCATTTACTAAAATAGTATTAGTTTTAGTCTATTGCCGTAATTTGCTTTATAAAACTGATCTTACTTTACTTAACTGTCGGCTAAATTTTTTTTATTTAGCTTTTAAAATCACTTTTAATTATTATGGATAATCATAGATTACAATTACATTGTTGCTGCACCATCAATGCTACACATCAGCTGCGTTTTAACTTCTTATTTTCATTATTCTTTTGACATCAGTTACAATGTCAATAACCGACCCTTGCAGTGACAAGCATTCAGAATTTACTTAACATTTATCGAAACCAAAAATATATATGTTTATCAAATGTTAGAAATGACTAATCACATTAATCATTTACTTTATTTAAGCGAATATTATAATTATATCAAATCCACTTTATTACGGGCATCCTGCCCGTGATCCATGAATGCTGGAAAGAGTCCTAAACGTTGGGCATAAATATATATAATTAACGCGAAAAAACTTTAAACAATGGATTTGATACGTAATAGTGAAAGTATGCTCAAACTATTATTAATTTAATTATTACGTTGATATATTTTTTTAATTTGAATTTTCTTCGAACGTAACATCGTCGTGCTACAGTACCGAGCGATTAAATCAATTACGCTTAATTTCTCTCTTCACCCGTCGGCTGCTTATCGTAAATGATCTTGCGCCGGCCACGAGGTCAGCAAGCGCTAATTTTAATCAACTTTAATTATAGCCTTTTTTTTATATTTTTGCATCGAAAACGCACGCAGGGGGAGAAGCAATTAAGACGGCCTCAAAATTATACTTTGAGACAGCGACAGTTGGTTTGCGATCGGTTAAGCATTCGAGTAATTCGTATATAAAGGTGCGAATATAAGCCTGTTATGTATTTAGATAAGTTGAGTTCTAGGATAGTTAAGAATTAGTGCGTGTATAAGTTCTAAACATCTTATTAAGCAAAGCAAAACACAAAAAGCTCCTGAACGTTTGATATTATTGACAGATCAATAAACGTTTGTTATTGAGCGCCATACTGCCAATAAAAACGCTTTACGTTTGAGAATTCAAGATACTAGATATTTTTTAACTTTGGTAAAGCGAAGACGTATAATAATTGTCAAGTTGGTATAGAAGGCTTATCTAGAAGATTCGCAAGTGTACACATACCTTTATAAACAAAAGCAACCTTCGTTACTCGCCGTCGAAATATTTTAGCCTGCCTCGTAAAGTGGGACGCTTTATTGTTAAGTATTTAATTTAATTTTCTCAAAACTACACATTTGGTTAAAAGAATTGTGTGCAACACTAAGCCCATAAGTTTTTTTTTTACATTTCGTTAAATTATTAATTATACTGACACTGTAAATTTTTTTTGTAATATCTAATTTATAATTTTTCATAATAATCAATTGTAAAAATAGTCGGATAAGGTACAAAATTTTACCGTCAGCCTGTCCTAGTGGCTTGTGTTTTACGAAGTTTTGTGTATAACGCGATCAGTTCATTGCGTGGAAACTAGAGGGCTATCGTATTTAGGATGGGATATGAAGGGACTATAAGAGCCGTCCTTGAGGTCAACATAATTTTTGACAGTGAATATAGGACGTCAATATAGCTCTGCCTTCAATTATGCCGACATCAGGGTCAATGTAACGAGAGCTCCAATAGAAAATAGCTCTAATGAACATAAACAGGTTTGGAATAAACCTTTTAGTATAAAGCTACAAGTGAGGAAATTGATTTTGATAAATCGACAGGCAGTTTATTTAACCGACACGATGAGAAAATTAAGTTAACCATAGACGCGGCGGGGCCGCTCTGATGCATCCAATTATGTGCTTAAGGGTATGTACCCTGGCCTTAAGTTAAGTGGCCATAAAGTCAGATACGCGGTAGCCGATAACTTACACCGCACTTTATAAGGATATCCAACTTATGAAGGATAATGGAGCCTGCCATCACAACTCTTTATGGGCGACACGGGCAATTTGCTTACTATGTTGGTTAAGAGAGATTTTAAAACGATTTCATTTGGTTGGACTCGTTGTTAAGATTATTAATAATTACAAAAGATCCAATACAGTTTTTACACTACACGCTGCTAGTGCTCGTAAAGAAGTGATTTATAGTGCACGGCATCGAAATTACTTCTTGCTGCGATATTCATATCGGCGGTTGTTAATATGTGTGAGCAATATTTATAGGACTATTTAATTTTTTATCTCCCGAATCTAATATGGATTAATTAATAATGAAATAATGGTTTTTAACTTACCGGTAGACCTAACATACTAAAGAGCCAGGTTAATGTAAAAAGGCGTTTTACAACATAAAGCAATTTAAAACAATCTATGTTGAAACCTTAAAAGTGGGCCTATATCTCAAACAAAAAAGAAAACATGAGCACCAAAATTATTATGGTTTATGATCACATAAATAAGTTTATAGAAAATATGGTAATTTTGCTAAACTAATGCTAATCAAGCACTACAATGACGTAAGGGTTATAAATGTATGTAAATTGACAGATACAAATAAACATGACAGCCTTCTCAGCGAGTAAAGTGCTTAACCCGAGTATATTTATTTATTACACGCTGCGTATATATATTAAACATAATTTAGCACCATGGCTCAGTGTACAAACTTAACTTACTTAGACAACCATTCAGTCTCAAAGAATTTCATAGAAAAGTCCTCGAATGTACTCCTTATCATGTGATCCATTCCGGCTCGGAACGACCTTCTGCAAATGTGAAAGTCAATGAATATTGGCTTAGGATTAGATATTTTTTAAATATTGTTTGTATTTTTAAATAAGCATGTACATCATTTCATCATCAATTTAGCTTATTCGAATTGAAATAACCAAAATTGCCAGTGAAATGATGTTCAAGTTTTATAGTACTAGCAATGTTTTTGTTTCAATTTCAATTAAATGCTTTATCGTTGATGACATTACGAGATAGTAGTATAGATTCTGACAGTTACATTCGAAGCCTCTATCCTCTAACAGCTGCGACCATCGAAACGTCTGAATTCCACATTGCAGGTATCAATTTGCACGTTGGTGCAGCTCTTAGCGATTCGCTCCACGCGTTTCACACCACCCTAACATCGTAATGAGGGGTTCTTTGGCCCATCGGCGTAATCAGATGTGAGATTCCACGCTGCCACGGTGTAATTCCTCACGATCCATTCCACCGTTTCCCGTTTACGTAACTAGTGCAAATCGATGCAGCGGACCCGTTTAGATGTTCTCTACTAAGCTAAAAGGTTGCGAACATTTGGAATCACTTCTAAGGTATACTCAATAATATATATCATATTAATAAAACATTAAATTTGTCTTTACTAGAATTCTTAGCACTCTTAGTTGCTGCCAGTTTGTACCGCACAATTATTACGATGATCACATGATGATTCAATTATTCAAGTTGATTTGAACCATGTACACATTTGTCTTCGCTATGGTGAACAACGGTACCAGATCGCATTCAATGCTTAATACGCAAACCTTTTGCATTTTAGGAACTTACAACATCGGATTCACATTAACAAACAAATATAAGTATTTGTAAAATAAAAACTAATTTTTACAATCGTTTATTGAACTAACTTTTTCTCGGCTCGCATTAGATAGTTATAAAACAATGCTCGTTCAAAGAATTGGAAAAGCCTTTTCCTTGGCCAAATTTTAGGAAATATTCTTAAGTATGTAAGTGTTCAAATTACTGCTTACCACCTATATTTTAAAATAATTTATCAATAACAAAAGTTTATTAGTGATATCAAACTTTCGACCGGCAGTGTAATACATCTAATTGGCTTACTCTTGGTACTAAGCTAAGATAAAGATGTGGAGTTTACAAAAACTACAACTTTTATTTGATTTGTATCGAAATAAAACGAAGGCTATATTATTTACAAACAAGAGAGTAACTACCTACAATCAATTCCATTTTTTATATACAAACTCAACTGTCTTGCTACAACCGCGATCAGAAGGCGCCTTGGAGGTCACGTAAAGTCGTCGATAAATGGCCGCCCATCAGCCTCCAATCGGCTCGTAATTTAATTAAAAAAATTCACAGAAAACGAGCGAGCGGCGCGGCGCAATCATCCCTAATTGCGAACAACGGCAGCCTAATTCGCCTAAATACGTTTTTTGCATCGTTTATACTGTATATCGATATTAGGCCGTGTCGTTAAGCGAATGTAATGCGCGCCCTTGATTAAAGCCACTCGGAGGCAATACTTAAAAGTTATCAACGCTTCATTTTGAGGTCCAGGGAATGCTGGGAAGGATTTCAGACCGCAATAAGCTACTCGACCCTCCTCTTTTGTGTTATCGTTAAACCAATTACTGCATAACGTATTATAGTACATTAAAAATGGATATAAACGGGAAAACGAGGACTTTGAAAATCAGTATCTGCGTCTTTTGTTAGCATTAGGCAGATTTTCTCATTTATAAGGTACCATTTTCTACAATTTATTACACTCTGTTATCATTAAGTCATATTTATATTAAAATTATAAAACTTTATTAGTATCGATACCCTATAATGAAAAACTGGGATAAATCAATTCTTTTAAAAAGTATCTGCACACTTTATCTTTTATGGTGATTTATCTTGTAATCGAATTGAATTACGTATTCTCCTTTTTTATACCACAAACCGAATAAAAAATCGAAAATGTCACGTTACTTTTAGTTTCTATTAAATATAGGAAAACATATACAAGTTTTAATTCAACGGATGGATTATCCCCGAAGCGTTAGGCGTCCGGAACAATTTGTTGCTGCAAGTTACATTGTAGATATCAATTCCACATCTAATTTTAGCTTCGCTACTTTAACTGAAACTGTTCAACAATAATTGTTACCAACCTAAGAACATACATGTAAAAACAAAATCACAAACAAGTTTAAACATTTATTTGGTGCTAATTATATGTCGCTAAACTGCCTTACTGTTTTTGCCTTGTAATGGTTCCAATATAATTAGTATATTTTAGTCGTTTAGACTTTAAATTATCTAGTTATTAAAGTATCTAGAACATGCTTTTCTATGTTAAATAATTATGCTGATCGTAATCAACTCTAATTTGGGTATAAATAATACGTACGTATGTACGAGTAATTTAAAAACATATTTAGTTAAAAAGTGTTAAAACTAAAAAAATATCGAGATCTCTTGGGTTTGAAAAGTTGTGTAGCATTTCAGTTAAAAACTTTTCCTGCCGATAAGCAGTAGTGTAAGTGCAAGCTCTGCCGTGTTCCAGTTTTCTGGGCAACGAAGTAATATGAAGGCCAAATAAGATTTGGAATCTTTGTAACATATTTCAATCTCACACTCTTTTGGCGCCTAAACGTTTCGACCTTATATTTGTTACATCGCTTTGTAATTGATGATTCGTGTTTGGCGCTATTTTTAATATTATTTCCAAACTAGTTAATACCCGCTTTAACTTCGTCCGCGTGGAATAGCGATATGTACTTTAATATAACGTGTTTTAGAAATCTCAGAGTGAATTCCAAAAAGTAAAAGTCATGACGACAATTGAACGTCTCTGATATTAAAAAATATGAAATGACTCCCGTAAACCCAACAACAGCCACGATGTCTCGTACGGACGAGTCGATGCGTAACACCACTCAACACACTAACACTTTCACAGATGCACTTATCACACATGAGGAGAGTTCCATTTCGGGTAGCGGCTTATAGGAAGCTGTCCTGCCTTATTTCAGACCCGACTTTTATACACGATTTCGGACAGGCATCACGTCAATATCGAGACTCCTTTTCTCTAAGTACCTAGACTGTATAGTACTTTATATAAATAAAGTGTATTTGTTGTGTGTGTCAAAAATAAGTCTTAAAGTTAAATAGCTTACTTTCAAAAATGACAAACTTCCAGCTCCTTTCATTTTACCAGCGGCGGTCTCGGTGTTGGGCTCCGCCGCTAGCATCATTTCGACCGCAGAAGGAGAGCAGCTCCTCTCGCTGCCTCTTCATACCGCATCAGCGGTGCGGCCGCGCCGAGTCGCGGAGGATAGCGAGAGCGGCCTAAGGAAAACCGACATTCCTCTTCGCCCGCGACTCCTCCTTGACTGCAGAAAACAGGAATGGCCGTACGCTTGCCACTATCGTCCCTGCCTACCGCACCTTTGAGCAGTCACCACGGCCGGCCTTTCACCACAGGCCACCAGGTTCCTCTTAGTTCCTCAGTTAGGGCTCAGCCCCCTTGGCTGTCCAGGCCGCAGTTATTGAGCCCCGCCACTACGACAAAGCGACAACCTGTTCGGGAAGAAAATTTTTAACCACATTTTTCGCACTCATTCGTAGCCTTTCTTGAAATCAATTTAACGTATAAAACAAATTTAATAAAAGTCGCTTCTGTGGTTGAATAGTTAAAGTTGAACAGGCATACAGACAGACAGACAGAATTTTGAACCTTTGCATTTATAATATTTGTATGGATCCCGAACAACAAGACCTAATATCCGAGCGACGATTGTACTTTCCTATGCCCATATCAAATCTGTTTGGAACGTTACCAAATACAAATATCTTTATTCAACATGGGAGCGATAAACTTACTTATTGATTGTCAAAAATCTACCATTAGGATATACCTGAAAAAGACGTAAACTTTTTATCTACCATCAATAAAAGTATTTGTAAAGATTACGATCAGAATTATCAATTTCAATACTCAGCCCTAATACAAATTTAGGCAAACTAACAAAAATATTGTGGTCATTGAGCACACGCAGGTGACGTGACATTAAACATCTCATTTCCTTTTTGGTGGCTTCATTAAAAGAAATTACGATACTTTACTTAATGTCTCTTTGCATGCAACAGTTTTTGAGCGGTCACTCCAGTTTTTTCTTCTCAAATATCAGCTGGAAAGTTATGTCAAGCTAATTATAAATAGTCATATAAAACGTCACAGTAATTTTTTATTTAATATATGTTCTATTAAACGCTTTTATTTTAATTATTATTCAAAGAAATTTTTCAAAGAATAACAGGCCTAAAATGGCAAGCCACACAAATATTTATTGTTAAGTAAAACCGATATATTTAAAACTTAATCAAATACGATGCGATTACCTTTACTTACGTTACTACTTACTTACCTTACAATTAGGGACGATGCTATGACAGACCCATCTATGCAAGTCAATTATTTTCATTGCGTACTTGTTACGCGTTCTCTTTTAATATAGGTGTTTGAGGTTAAGCTGCACGCATCCGTTCTTGTGTAGGCTTAACAGGAACGATGAGCGGCAATTTAACATTCATTTATTCGCGATCCCCCGGACATGAGACAGGTATGGCGTAATTTACTACCGGGAAAGATTGGCCCCAATTATACGGGGGCGGCGTCGGTGGAGCAGGATGAAGCAATTTGTAGTAATCAAGGGACAATCGCTCAAGTTATCGCTATTAGCCTTTGTCGGCGATCATTCGGAACTCGATATACTATTTCGAGACAGGCCAGTGGGTCTATTACAGGCTCATCAGGAGGAATTAGCCAAATTAAGTCATTAAACAATGCAATAGACATCTGTCGCAAACAAACAAAATTGCTTTGTCTACTATAAAAACTGCAACTGCCTTTAACAAAAACCACCCTTAGCGCACAAAAGAATTGCACCCGTTCTTGTAATTAGAGCATTGAGTAAATTTGCTTAATACTCTTTTTACCCGCTAGCTGTGCGGTAGGTACTGATCTTAATAATGTTTAATGTTGAATTATTATAGAGTTTGGAGTCGGTCGGACAAAGCTAAACTTTATTTTAATTTTTTTTATCCTTGAATTTATGCTTCCAGACTCATGTTTATAGTAAGCTTCATCTAACACAGAGTTCGCGAGAAGCTCCCGTCCCCACGAACTAGGTAGCCCAAATTTTTTTCTAAAAATGAAGTGAAAGTGTTCGCGGAGTGTTGGCAATTTACAGTCGCTGTGTAGGTCTACGTTACGTTGGTACCACGGATGAATTTGTTTTGCACTAACTGTAGTTGGTTTAGGAGTGTGGAGGACGCGAGCGTGAAAGCTTGACATCCATAAGCCATGATTAGTCGTATGCATACCTTGTATAATAAAAGTTTATGTTTAAGCGATATTTTACTGTGTGAATTCGTTAGGTGATAGAGTCTGGTCGAAACAAACATAGGCTTTCTTCTAACGTCCTGAATATGACTTTTGAACGACATGTTGCAGTCGAAGGTCACACCTAAGTATTTTGCCATCCTTTCATATGGGATCGGTTGGCCATAGAGTTTTAGCTGCCCTAGTGTCTGGTGTCAGCCTGGGCGTGGCCTTATCCTGACGCCTGGGTTGAGGACCGGGGGTATTGTGTAATCACGATGTAATCTAGACCGATGAAGTGTATTGCTACACTTTTATCGCCTAAACGATTGATCGCGTTCTGGAGCTTTTTAAAGATATAATTTGGTCTTAACGACGAACAATAGAGAGCGGTGTCATCAGCAAACAGTCCTAGATTCACATCGTCGGGCTTTGGTATGTCACTCGTGTAGAGCGTGAATAATAGTGGGGATAGGACCGATCCTTGAGGGACGCCCGCTTGGAGCGGACGGCTCGTGGACAGGGTGCCCTCGACTCGATATCGAAAAGAGCGATTCGACAAGTAGGCTTGTATGATGTGAACCAGCCTGTCCGGCACTTTGAGAGTGTACAACTTGTAAATCAAGCCGTTGTGCCAGACTTTGTCAAGTCTATAGTGCTAGGAGCGCCTATGCCCGAGTCTGAGTATCTAGTTGGGGTCCCAGGAGCTATTATATTTATGTTGAGTGGATCCTCGAGTTCCAGCAATTTATTGCCATTTGTGTTTGGCGTAATGCAGTTCCAATCGGGATGTTTGCTAATTAAGTCGCCTGCGATAATGGTTGATGGACCTAGGCCGAGAAGCAGCTCTAGGTCGGATCTAACAAAGCTAGACTAGGTAATAGTTTTAAAAAACGCCTTGATATGATTATCTTATAACTTATTTTAGAAACAAGACTTCATAGAATATTCTCTTATGTAGCTATGTGCAGGATGTTCAATTGATAGTTAAAAATAAGTATATATAATAAAGCATCCGAATAATCCACAATAGCTCCCACAGGTTCTATCGCTACCTTCTGACTTTCGGACTATAATTAATAGTTGCGATAAAAGGGTTGAAATGAGGGATGAAAGGTTTTTCATAAACACGTCATCGTTGAACATACAACGACAAAATTTTGAATCTAAATAATGGAAGCAAAGGCATAAGTGTATGTTTTAGCAATTTCGTAATTTAAACTGTACGGGCAAGAAGTTTTGGTTTACTTTTGGTAAACTAATGGATGAATATGATAAAATCATGAAACTTTGTTGCTTATTTTAGACATATTCAATTAATACACTTTAATTAAATTACGATACTGCATATTCGTTAAAATGTCATTTAATATCGAAAAATATAATTATGTGAATCAAATAAGACGCGAAACTTTGAAAGTTTTCAGAACATTACGTAGTTTTTTTTATGTTTATCTTCAGACATTAAGGAACAGGTGAACTTGAGTAGTACATGTCGTCGAATAGATCTATCGCCCCTTTGCCTGAATAAAATACTCGCTACTTTTGGCTGTCAATAGCGTAGTCAATAGATATTATAGTATATATATATAGATATATATATAGTATATAATAATAGTGTTATGAGGCTATTGCGATCATTTGTTTTTCTCCATAGATACGACTCACTTTTAAGTCGCTTTGTATATAACGATTTGGCCTGGTTATAAGCGCCTCCAAGACCCAAACCCTTATAAAGCCACCGAGAGGTACTCCAACAACGAGCTGATCCAACAGGGTCGAATCTAGACGGTAAACCATTACAGAAACACACACCACCACAGAAGAGATTCATCATCATCATCATCAGCCTTTGATAGTCCACTGCTGGACATAGGCCTCCCCTAATACACCCCTATCCATTAGGGGATTTTTGGACCGTATCCCACCACGCTGGTCCAATGCGGGTTGGTGGGTGGACCGACTTTTTACATGCCCATCCGACGCATGGATCATCTTACTTTTCAGACAAATGGGTGATCGGCCCAAATTGCCCTAACCAACTAGGAAACAACAATGAAAATTTGTTGAGCCCCGCAGGATTCGAACCCACGACCTCCGGATTCTAAAGCACACGCCTATACCACTAGGCTACGGAGGCAGTTAGAAGATTAAGCACTTTAAATATCTTGGAAGCCATATCTGGCGAAATGACACCTTAGATTAGGAGATACCATCGCGCATTTCTAACGCTGCTACCAGCTTCGAACGACTTACCGATCACATGGTCACAGGTCCCATGATCTCAAGCTAGAGACGAAAATCATCATCAGCTACTGTTGCTGGGACATGGGCCTCCCTAATACATCCCTTCTCCATTAGAGGGCTTTTGGACCGTATCCCACCACGCTGGTCCAATGCAGGTTGGTGGGTGGACAGACTTTTACATGCCCATCCGACGCATGGATCGTCTTACTTTTGAGATAAATGGGTGATCGGCCCAAATTGTCCTAACCAACCAAACGATAACACAAAGTTGTTCGAACCCCGCGGATTCGAGCCCACGACCTCCGGTTTATAAAGCAAGGTTGAATACTGCTAGACCACGGAGGCGGTGGAAGAGAAGTTAGTAGTACGAAGATAAGTGTCATTAAGCATTAATCATTCCCTTACTTTTATATGGCACTATTTATTTATTTATGTTTCCCGGCAAATTGGAACATTTGGGTTGTAAGACAAGAGTACAAAATCACTAAATCCCAAAAGCGGCTACTTTTAATTTAAATTAAATTTGTAATTAATGTTTCTATGTTACCAATTCAAATGTGTAAATTGTTAAGTATTTTCCTTAATGAAAGGTCAAAGTCGAAATAAATTTCAATGCGCTTAATGTTGTATTTAATTTAAAAGAACATAAACACTTGTATTTAATTAAATTTAATAAGTTTTTGTAGACAAAATTTGGTGTCAAACACGAAAGGCGCCAAAAGCGATCGCGTTCTTACTGGTTGACTTTCTTTACGTAAATTGTCTCTAAAGAAGCGAAACTAAAATAGTATAGAGTATCAAAAAAAGTCCAACGTTAATAACATTTTTTTAGTACACTGATTAAAACTTATGTTATGTTAAAGCGTCATTGAATATTAAGGGTGTGCGAATAATTCGAACTTACGAAGTTCTTGTTCCGAATCAACAATTGGAAGGTAGATAGAGAAACTCCTAGTCGAACAATATGAAAATCTTCGATTACTTCGAAAAATTTCTATCATGTTAAATGTTCAAATTTTACGAATATTTACATTTTTCTAATAATTCGATTTTTTCCGAATTATTCGTGCAATTTGAGATAATTTTAAAATTCTAAGTATTTAATTCGAACGAAATTCACACACCCTATTGAATATACTTCTGTATCAACAATATGCAGTACAGTTTCTATGTTCAACATCAGCAAGAACAAACACTTATAATCATCAGACATACAAAACCTCCTCTTTAATGCAATAACAAACACAACATTGCCGCATCACATTTTAATTCACAATACAATAAACTAATTGTTCTGCTTTGTTTCCTTGGCATTCTGCAGTGCCTGAGTGAGGTACAGCTTGGCCAGGCTTTGCGAGCAGAACTGGCTTATATGCTGGCTGTAGGTGTTGATTTGACCGGCGACAATCATTGGGTTAAGCCTGGGAGGTACTGGATGGGGCTTAAACAGCTTGTTGACATCCTCTTCGGGTAGTGGAGGCTCATCCTTGGCAGCCCTTGCCGAGTTCTCTTGAGCCCTCTTCAGCAGCCAACGGTGCTTGTCTTGCTGCTGCCTGACCACCAACTGCTGGTAACGGTTGAACTTGATCGCCTCTTGGTTCAACTCATCTACACGCTCCATCAGGCTTCGTAGCTGGCCTGATGATGTAATATATCGATACTGATTAATTAAATTACTTTGTAACAGTATGATAAACAATAACAATGTAATAAAATTGCATAGGCCAAAAAAAACTGAATTGCAGAATCAATACATTAAACATCATCTTATTATTTGCCCTGTAAATTTTTACATCCATAATAATGATTGTGATAATTAATAGGTAAACACAGAGTATTATCACAATAATATAATAGATAAATTTTAATTTATTGCTTTTACTAATTATTTTTGACTATGTGGTTATCTTTAAAGGCCAGTTTTACTAAAAATTACAGGATTTCACATTTCAAAGTCTTTTGGTTTGAGAGATAGTTATACAAACAAAATAAATAAAAGTAAATGTAAAAAGTAAGCATCTTCTAGTTTTGTATAGTGTGAAAAATAGTTTATATAAGGTGTATGTTATACCTTCAAGCACTGACGCAGTTCCCAAATCCAAAAACTTTGAGCCCTCCTCCTCTGGAATCATCTCTTGCAGCTCAGACATCATTATATTGGTCAGAGGTGAATTACGAATCACAATGGGTACTTCAATAAACAGGCTTTCATAGCCAATCTTCAAGTTGCGTAGTGCATCTGGTGTATAATCACCATCTTTATACATAGCAATTGCCTGAAATATATTTTTAAAAAATATTTAGGTATTTTAAAACATAATTTTGGTAATAAAAAAAAGAAATCGGTAATGAACAAAGGCATAAAAAAGGTGGTAAGTGTTAATTTGTTATAAATAAAAGACTGAATAAAAGACATATGGATGCATTCTTGCTTTCTTTTATATTTCATGTACAAAAACCTTTAGTTAAAAATAATTGCAAAACTTTTAAAACCTAGTTCTTATAAGGGTTAAAAAATATCCAGTTATGTAATATGTGTAACATATTAAATAACTCTTTTTGAATACTACACTTACTGATGAAAAATGGCATTTTACAGTATTAATCATGTTTACACAAATTTACTTTTTTTGTTACCACGGTGTTATTAAAATCTGCAAAACTTTTTTATAAAATAATTTCGAACTTTAATAATGTGTAGATTGAAAAGTGGAATTTTGTAATGACACTGACCTGCGGAGTCAATCGGTAGGCCTTCAGAGTTAAGAATCCCCTTGCAGACTTCTTAGTGTCATAAATAACTACAACACTTTCTTCAATAGAAGTCTGATAATGATACTGTGACTCCAACAAAGACTGACTCAAAAAGTTACCAACATCTGCACTTTGATACCTGACAATTAAAGGAGCTGATTATAACATTTATTATTTGACAAAGTTTATACTTACATGCAACAGTAAAGTTGCATTTTAACAATAATAACATCAAATCTATTGTTAAAAATTTTAATTTTATCTTTTATTACAAATTTTAAAAAATATTTCTACTAATCCATTTAACAACATAAAACATGTAGCAATCCAGCAATCTCCATTGTTAACGATAAACACTTTTCAGCAACATTTTTTTAATGATTGTAAAGAGTATGCTAATAATCAAATAACATTATTCTATAGTTTGGTTAATTTAGAGAATAAATTTGTGCCTGTGCATAAAATCAGGTCACTCTTATTTGTTTAATACTATAAGGGGATTTAACATGGCCATAGTATTATTAAAATTTTAACACTAAGCTATATGTTTTTGGCAACATTAGGTTAAAAATATAATTTGTCTACAAAATTTGCATATCTTTGGCTCTGGTTATTAAGTGTGCCATCAAATATAGTATTGACAGCACACTTAATAGCAACTAGGCTGTTTATAATAGATACATACAGCCAATAAGCTTAATTTAAAAAGCAAATAGTGCTATTAACCATCCAACATGGAAATGATCAACATTGACCCTACGGAGTCGGCGCATCATGTCAAGCTGATACTCTTCCTCGTCCATTGTATCATCATGTTTTGGGAATGGGAAGCAATTGGTTATTTCCAACCTGTTCTCAACCACCAAACCCAACAGGGCACCCTGTGCCACTTCCATATTGCTGCATGATTCTTCATGGCAATGCTTTACTATTTTCATCACCGCCTGAAAGAATAGAGTAGACACTAAAATATAACTACATCAAAACATAATAATATATGATATATTGCTCCAACAGAAAAATCAGGAATTGTATCTTTATATTAAGACCCTAGTTTCAATTAGCTAAATCAAAGTAAATTTTATATTGTAATAAAATATAAGGTTGATTTTGAATTTATCTGTTGAGTTTATAAGTTCACTTTGGACTCTTACCAAATCACAATCAGGTTTCGCCTGATTGTTATCATTACGCAGATTCTTTAAACCTGCTTGAGATATCTTAAGCTTATAGCAAAATGCAACTCTTATTAAGTTACTGCATTTATCAAAGTTTTATTACAACTGGTTCCACTACATTATTTCACACAACAAACTTCTCAATATAACAATTCATACTACTCCACATATGTTGGTGTGGGGAGAAATTAGAATGATGACATCATGTTTACGGTTTTAAAAAGTGAATTCGTGGTCCGAAACGGTACGTGACTCATCAGCCAAATTCACCTTAATACGAGTAAATAAAAGGGGTCGTCAACATAACCTTAAAAGTTGTTAAATTCATACTCAACATTAAATATACTACATGGAATATTCATCAAAAACAAAAAATAAGCAATATGCAAATAACAATTAAGTATAACACCAATGAAATGCGGTAACAACAACATTGTAATACAAAATAATTAAAAACAACATATAACCATGACGTGTCAAAGTCTGTTTCAGTGTATAAACTAAAATATTTATTTATAAATAGGGAGTAAAGAGTATTAACATACCAATCCATCGCATTGAACATATGTAATTGCTGCTTCATTTTCAGGAACGCGTCTAGATGCTGCAGCACGATTCGCCATTTTTGATAGAGAAAGGGCGACAAACGATGGCAATCATTAAAAATATACGTCATGAGTGTAGACAAAAACATAAAATTTCTGCCCTAAAATAATTTGAATGCTAAACTAATAAGACTGTGTAAGTTGCTTATGAAATAACACTAGATCTGTAATTAATATTTATTTTATGAATAATGTTAGGTTTATTTAAAATAATATAAATTATGTTGCTACCCTTAGAAGGCAATATTATATTCTTAGTAGTTTTTAATCAGAAAATGATAAATATACGTGTTCAAGTTATTGTATAATTAAATTAAGTCTTAATTAAATTAGCAATGATACTAATGATTACACTTTAATATACAATGTCATGTGTCAACTTTTTAACATTCTGTCAATGTCTTCAATTTGAAATCTCGTAGAAAGGGAAAATAAGAACAGTACACATAAATAACACTTTGTTGTGACTTAAATGTAATGAATGAATGGAGTTCGATATAATGTCTATAATATTTAAGAAAGTATACATTAATAAGAAAGAAGCGTTGCATGTATTTGTGTCTTGTCCATACAAATAGGCGTGTTATAATGATTCAATTAATTGTAATAGGAAAGTGAGTGTTTAAAAAATGAGTCAACATAAATTTTGGCAGGGATTAACGCCATTAACAATAACTTTGCCGCAAAACGTCCCTGATAAAATAGTAAAACTCTGTTCCTTGGGTACAGACTGTTTGTTTTAGGGAGTGACCATGGCGTGTATCATTGTACTGTACAGGAAGACTCATTAAATTGTAAAAGAATTAGTGGTATTGCTGCAATCGACATATCGTATCACAACGAAATTCTCTATATCATTGATGTACATGGAAGACTTTACAAATCAAGCATTAACTTTAAGAACAAAGAAGAAATAATAGTCAAGGAAGATTCCAAATGTTGTCCACATGGTTTTAAAAGTACAAGTTTAAAAGTAAAGTTTAGGAATGTTGTGACAAGTGACTTTGGGCAACTATTTATAAGCAGTGATGGTCAGTTATGGGGCTCTGGTGTTATGCCTCAAATCTCTTTAGATAGTGTTAGTATTAAGAAAGTCCCATTTTTTGAAGGTAGAACTGTGTATAGCGCATCTGTTGGTCAAAACTTTGCTGCAGTGATAGCCAGAAAGAATGTGAAAAATTCTGGCAACTGTGATACAGACAGTGACAATGATGATGAAGAAGTTTTTGCATCTAACTGCTCTCAATGTCAAACAATAATAGGCCTGGCATCACCTGCATCCATTCCTTCATTATCTGAGACTTGCCCTCTTGGCGTGCACATAAGCAAATCGAGTGAGGACTCAAGCAGTACTACTGCTCCGCAAACTGATGTGCATATTGATGCTCAAAGCTTTACTGAAGACTCAAGCCCATCATCGGAAGAATCAAAGGTAACAAAAAACTGCATAGTAGAAGATAGTATTTTAGGTACTAATGAAATACTTCAGAATAATCAGTCCAATTATGATAAAGATTTACAAGAAGAAGATGAAACACCTCAAGACTGTACAGATAAAATAAATAATATATTTATCAACACTGATGCTGCAAGGCAAGTTCTTAAGCAGGCAACTGTCCTGGGTCTCTGCTGGAGAAGATTATTTGGTAGAATACACTGAAAGACCTACTAGAATAATAAAAGAAAATGTCTCAAATCTCACAAATCTTGTGTATGAAGGAGTTAAAACAGTTGGTGACAAGGTTGCTACTTATCAAGGCATGTAAGTGGGAGCAGTGATAACAATGAGGCCACAGAACTCCTCAATCGTAACCAAGTTGAAGAAGTCACTTCCCTTATGTACAGCTGTGCTTCAAATGGTAACTTTGAAGATCTACAGTTTTCTACCAGCACTATTAGCAGTGAAAAAGATTTTGAAGTGGTAAGAAAAACTGAAAACCTCAAGAACATGTCTAAACTTGGTAAAAATATTCTTGCCACCGAATTGTGGACGTGGGGAGATATAACTTATGGCCAGCTGGGAATAGGCGATACGGTTAAAAGAGTAAAACCTATGGTAGTCATGAGTTTATCAGGTTTTGGACTGCAAAAAGTTTCATGTGGGAAATGGCATTGCTCTGCCCTAACATTGGATGGCAGACTTTTTGTTTGGGGCTACAATCATTTTCATCAGGTTTGTTTTGAGTCTAGAGATGACAAGAGTGGTCCAAAACAGTTTACTGAAAATTCTGAGAGTGACCGAATAAGAGATATGATTGCAACTGACCATCACACTTTGGCTTATACCCAAAATGAGAATATATTTTTCATGGGAAAACACACAGAAGGATTTACAGACACCATAGTGAATTTGAATACGAAAAAAGATGAATCTTGTGCAAGTGTTAAAGATGTTGTAGTAAAAATTAGTGAGTCCCAAAATTTGAATAAAAAGCCCCAAAACATGTGCTATCATTGGAGAATACTATCTTCAGGCAATTTCAGCTATTGTTCTGTAGAAGAGTCCACAATTTGCCCTGAATTTCAAAATTTATCTATTGCTCAACGGTATTTAGAAGAAATGATTGTTATTCATCAGTCACTTGTTAAGCCTTTTTTAAAGAAAAGCAAAGCAATAACACTACATTCCAATGTATATGAAAACGTATGTGATATATTTGGTGACATTTTAAATTTAACAGCTCTAAATGTGCTTTCGACTTGGCAATACGCCGAGAAGCACATAAGTGAATGTGATATAACGTTAATTAAAAATTTAGAAGAGTATATTTTGTTGTATAAGAAGTATTACGTAGCTTTAAGCAATTTAATTGTTATCGGAGGATTTGCTCACATTAATAATGTTATAGATGTGCCATCAAGCGTTTATAATTTGTTCAGCGATCAGCTTCCGTCGAACAAACAGAAGAATAACAAGAAGACATTGGAAGCGGTCGTTGCCTTAGCATTTGTGCAACCGCTTACAAGGTTAAGCTCTTACAAATGTATTGCACAGTCACTATTGAGGCATAGGCAAAAGAAAAAGAAGAGCGAGGCCAAAATTACCATAGAGGATAAACTTAACAAAGTCGTATCATCGTTAGACGTATTAATCGACGATCAAGAGAAGAGGAGAAAGGAAGCGGACGTGACGAAGCTCTTTTGGGATACGATAGGAAAGCCTCTCGAGCAATATAGGACGCCGGAGAGACGTCTAGTGAGGGAATCGAAATCTCGCCAGTTGAATCTCGTGAACCCGGGCCGTTTCAGTTCGCATTGGTTCGTCTTGTTTAACGATCTGTTTGTACACATGAGTGGTAGCGTTGTAAATGTACACCCTGTAGAAACATTGTGGGTGGAAGCGGTCTCAAACACGGACTCTCAGCAGAATGTGATACAACTGGTTACACCCGAAGAGATCATGTTATTGATCAAGTCCTATTGAACAAGAGAAAACCGAGTGGATCCACTCGTTCAATACATCGATTCGCACTGCGTTGAAAAAGGAGACTCATTTCAAACCGCCTGCCGTCAGAACGGCTGCGCATACTTTTTCGAACAAAAGCGTGTTCTATAAAGAGGCCAAGTACAATGGTAGGTGGTTGGACGGCAAGATGCACGGCCACGGTAAAGTCGAGTGGCCCGATGGGAAACTTTATGTTGGTCAGTTTCAGTTAAATGCGTTGTGCGGACACGGAAAAATGGAAATCCCGAATATAGGTTAGTACTATATTTTTAAGATTTTTAGAATTTTCTCAGAAAACAGTCATCTTTAGTATACTATATTATGTTCTAACACATAATAATTAAAGGTAATCACGTAAAATTCTTTAAGATTAGAAATAAAATCTTTAATTTTATTTAATAATAGTATTGAGCAATCTTGGTAAAATAAATGATAATATAAGTATGATAATTAATGCAAACGGCATGAAGCAAAGGCTGCTGTAAATAAATTGCGAGAATCCGTTTATTATTACGACGTAAGCCAACATCGACTGTTGCAAATATTTCGTTTTTATTAGCACTCAGAGTATACGAAGGTCTACAAATAACGCTCAGTCAAAGACATAGTTCGTGAATTTGAAGGCTCTTTAATCCAATGTAGCTGTAAAATTTAAATTTGATAACGTCTACAATACTAAAATACATCATCTTAGGATGAAACTACAGTTAATATTTGTTCAGTTAATTTATACCTTAATGACCAGTAGAAGATATACCTAAATGAAAACTAAATTAGTTATTCAGTCTTGAAAGTCATTGACATGGCGGAAATTTGTTTTACAAAAAGGTTTAATTAGACCTTAGATCATAATCTGATCGTGATTACTTCTAAACATTATATCTTATATGACCATGTCCCTATTATAATGAAGGTAAGTATATGCAGAATCGAATCTATCACACAAAAAAATGTCGTATTCTTTTAAATGTTCTAGAATTTATCGCTATTGCTCCCTGCGTAATCAAATAAATAAATAAAATTCGCAGGCACTTACGACGGTCACTGGAAGGACAACCTCCAAAATGGCTATGGCGTAATGAAATACACTTCAGGGGACTTGTACGAGGGTTATTTTAAAGACGGTCAACCCCACGGGCACGGGGTGAAAAAACAAGGCGATTTTAAATCCTCCAACGCGACGATATATACTGGGGAATGGGTGTCCGGGGTGCGTCAGGGCTATGGGGTGATGGACGACATAGGGAAGGGTGAGAAATACCTTGGCAATTGGGGCGACAACAAGAAGCATGGGTGCGGTCTTATTGTGACCTTGGACGGAATCTACTACGAGGGATTGTTCACGCAAGACGTCCTAACAGTACGTAATTATTTATCGCAGATTGCGTTATCTTTTCGCGCTTAAACGGTTAATACCTCACGCGTTTAACATTTACGTGCGTTATCAGGATTTTATATTTCCTGATGACTGTATTCCGTTTTTCTTTTGAATTATTTAAAACCTATTTATATAGAGATTTTTGACAAAATTTTGTTAAAAATGTTTTTTTTAAATAATACACTTAAAACAACTTTTTACAGTACATTTTACTATAATTAGAACAATTGTAAGTAATTTCATGTTTGATATTTCAAAAACATCAACAAAAAGTCGAGCAGGTTCCACCGAGATTTGAACTCGGATCGCTGGATTCAAAGTCCAGAGTGCTAACCATTACACCATGGAACCTTGTACGTGCCTGTCGAAATTTTGGTAGTGTTTGCTTTTCTTTTTATATTGGCAAATATATTTTATGAATGCTTACAATACGTCATTTAATAGAATATGTGAATAATTGGTACAAAAGTATTTTCGTGCAATAAGTACAACATATGTCCGATAAATTTATAAACCGTAAATGTTTGTAAACACAATGTTTTTATTTTAAAAGCTATCAATTTTTTTCGTCTTTTAAATTTAGTGATTTATATTAAAGTTAAATAATGTTATTAGAAATTGAACATAATCGGAATGCAAGATTAAAAGAAAATCGGAAATAGAAAAAGATACTTAGGTCCGATTTCATAAAAGTGATAAATATACGTGGTATACGTGCAAATTATGAAACTATAATTTTTCATTTTCAACATTTTCTACATAAAACTTCATTTACTTGTTCAAATTAAATTGTAGAACGTTCAAATTAAATACATTATCACACATTTAACCCAGAAGATTGCGGCATGTCATTAAGATAAGAGATATCAAAAATTCCCTCCTTGTAATTTTTTGTTCGTTCATAAATAATTCAGACACATTATGTTGAATACATCAGCTTGGTTTTGCTTTTTGTCGAATTAGCCTTTTGGAGCCATCCATAAATTACGTCATACAGGTTTTGTGATTTTTGACCCTTCCCCCCTCCTAATGTGACGTCACATTTTTTCCAATTTTATATTTAGTTTTTATTGAATTTAAACAGTCACGAAATTTGGGTCCCTTATTAGGGGCTATAGAGTATTGTCCAGTTGAGAACTAGCAGTTTTTAACTATACGTAATCTTAATAAAATATAGATGACGATGTTAACAATGTACCGTGTCAGATATATACATGAGATGTCAATTACAAAGCAAATATTACTACCAAGTACTGCAAAGTAAAATTATCACTAGAAATAAGATAACATGAATGACGACACTTCCTTGCCCTACGTTACATTGTATCTATAAGTTTAGTGTAACGTTAGAATGTAAACTGTTGATGGAATGTGTCAGCTTAAATTTGCTAAAAAATATTTAAGTGAAATTACTTCAACATAATCTGAATGTCCAAATCAATTGGCGCCAAAAAGTCGGGCACTCTTATAAGTTGTACTTACATACTTTAGGGATTCCAAAATGGCCGCGGTTTACCAATAGGAACGCGTTCGCTTAAGACGACAGATGTTTACGTTTATTCATAGAGTAATTTGGCTTAGCTATAGGACATCATCATCATCAGCCTGTGATAGTCCACTGCTGGACATAGGCCTCTCCTAATACACCTTATCCATCAGGTAGTTTTGGACCGTTTCCACCACGCTGGTCCAATGCAGGTTGGGGTGGACCGACTTTTCACATGCCCACCCGACGCATGGATCATCTTACTGTTCAGACAATTGGGTGATCGGCCCAAATTGCCCTAACGAACTAGGAAACAACATTCAAAATTTGTGGGGTTCCCGCAGGTTTCGAACCCACCCCTCCGGTTTCTAAGGCTCACGCCCATACCACTAAGCTACAGAGGCAGCAGTAACTGTAGGACAATTGGGACATTATTAATGTAATTTTTACTTTATTTCGTAAAGGGTCACGGGGTTATGGTATTCGAAGACGGCACCCATTACGAAGGTGAGTTTAGATCAGCAGGGGTCTTCTCTGGTAAGGGGGTTCTTACTTTTTCGAGTGGAGACCGTCTGGAGGGCTCCTCAGCGGTGCTTGGACTGAGGGTGTGAAGATCAGCAATGCTGTAATGCAGCTCAATGTCTCCAATCCGGCACCACCAGCAAACTCAAAGCCAAGGTGAGGTTATTTATTGAATAAGCATCAACATGACGTGCCATTTATTTATGATTTTACTAGAGATCGGTCATTTGCATAAGGAATATCATGAGAGGTGCACCTCTTGTTCCTTACTATTTCAGGGCTTAATACATCTTATTACAGAGAACCGGCAGTTCCAACGCGGCGCGGAACTTTTAAATTTAACACATTTCATTTCAATGGTTTAGGTTATGTAAAAACTTAACAAAATAAACTTAACTTTACCTGACCCAATATGACATAAAATAATAAAGTCCTTCTGGTCGATTCTGACTTCGGCGGCCGATCTATATTAGAGATCAGCCAACTGCTCAGGAGATATTATAGTGCACAAGTGCACTCCCTTTTCCTTGACTCTCTTAGTCCAATGAGACGGATAACCGACACGACCGAAGAGAGATCAGGCGCAGGACTGGCTTTTCACATACCCATCTGACACATGGATCATCTTACTGTACAGAATTAGGAAACAACAATGAAAATTTGTTGAGTCCCCCAAAGAAAGACGAAAACGGTAGACATTCTTGTTAAAAGACAACCTCCATCATTTATTTGTTTTACCAATAGGAAAACCTCTTACTTTGCCGCCGTCATTTGAATTATTTACGAGTAATTCAAATCATTTATATATTTTCTCATACCCATATATATAACAGAAATACATTTCCTCACCAGTTCGTTCGGCAAACTGAGCGTTGCACCTGCACAGAAGTGGAACGCACTATTCAGGCAATGCCTGCAAAGTCTGGCGCGCCGACGTGGCAACACCTAATGGCGACCTCTGCAACGATAACACCAAATTATGGCAGAATGTTGCAGTGGCGATATCCTGCTCGCATAAGAAAAGCAAGCCGCAGTTAAACGGATCTGAATTGGAGAAGTCCGAGGATCGCCTGGAAGTTATTCCGCGGTTCGGACAACAGAGCCTGGATTATGACGACTATGCCGAACTGAAGCAGTATTTGAACAACGTAGGTATTCTATAGTTATTTTCGTCCCCGGCATTACACGTGAAAACATTTATTGCATATTTATTGTAGCCTATATGTCATAATGCCTTATTACTGTTGTTATGCTATATCATATACAGTATACTGTAACAAGCACCCATACAGACTCATTTTCGCGTTGATGATTTTTATAGAATTAATTTCATCGTTACATATGTTGTATACATTCGCTCTTTGTATTATTCTTTAAATGTTTGGTTGATATTTAACTTTTCAGTCACTGTTATTTATTTCGTATTAACTTGATAATTTATAACTTAAATTTAAATAAGTATAGCAAACTAGGGTACTGTACTGTCATCGCCTTTCCCGCTCTGTGTAATCACAATACTTTAGTGCATTAGAAAAACAAAATTTTAAGTCCTCTCGAAATCGCAAGTGGATTTTATCAAGTACTAAAAAAAAACTTTGTGCATCATCATCCTGTCTCAGTCCACTGCTGGACATAGGCCTCCCCCAATTCACGCCACCGCTTCCAATCTTCGCCTATTCTCATCCAGCCCACACCTGCCACTTTGTGAATGTTGTCACTCCATCTTACCTCAGGGCGTCCCACACTAAATTTGTTCATCAGTTATCATAAATAAAAATTTCTACTATTACATTGCAGGCATGCGAATCAAGTCATCATCCTCTCGGCCAATTAGTACTGGGTTTAACTAATGCCTTCAACACTACATACGGCGGTGTTCGTGTGCACCCACTACTGCTAAGCCACGCCGTCAAGGAGTTGAAGAGTATCACCTCCAGGTTGTACCAAGTTGTGAGGCTACTGTTCCCAGCTCTGCCGCCGGACGGTTCTGAAGTATTTCTTGCGAGACCCGAGGAGCCTGATGACCCTGGGTGAGTGAGTCGTCTTATTGTAGATACTTATCATTGAGGTAGATGACCGGTCAATGTTAGTAGGGACAAAGTTTTTCTTTTTTATTGCCAACAAAGGCAGACTAGCCGTCGGGCCACTGCTGATTTGCGGCAGAAATAGGCACCGTGGTGGTACCCGCCCTACACGGTCCCCAGTAGAAGGGGACCTCCCAAAAATATCAATAGATGATAAAGTTAAACGATAAATGCGGAATATTTTCAGTATGAACGCAGTCGGAACGTAACTGGAACTTAACTAGAACTGAAAAAATAATTCATGATAAAGAAAATGTTCCATTTGAATTTTGTTTCATTAAAATTTTTATTTATAACTTGTTATGTCACGAAGAGGATGGGACGAATATTTGTTTGATATTTAAAACAATCTCTGAGAGAAAACGAAATTGTTCTTTATACCTACTATATTTGAATCGTTGATTTTTATATTTGCTTATTTCCTTATAAATCTGCTTTAGACTTTCACAATGCATTGTAAGTCAAAATTAACCAAATCAGTGTAACCTATCTCAAATTTTAGCAAGACCATAGAAAATGATCTTGATTTTAATATTCACCTGAAGGTAACTAAAACGCCTTGCCCATAACATTCGAGTCTACGCTTGTAAGTCTTCAAGGTTATCCTTTTCAAAACCTTTATTTGGCCGATTAAACTAATAATCATCTATGACTTTACGATCAGTGAAACGGAAGTGGTGTCGGCAGCTGCCTTACTCCAACCTGCACTATTGCCCAGAGTTCACCCGGCCTTGTTTGTGTTGTACGCTTTGCACAACAAACGCGAAGACGACATGTACTGGAGGCGATTGCTCAAGTGGAATAGACAACCGGACCTCGCTTTGATGGCTTTTCTTGGGATTGATCAGTGAGTTTTATAATATTCAGATTGCTAAATGTACGTGCTAATGGCTTTCTTTGATATTTATCAGTGAGTTGGTTATAAAACTGAAAAGATTCTCCAGTTGTTCACAACCTACTTTACTATTAACAATATATCGTATAGCGATAATGAGTGTCGTTTTCTCAGCGTTCTTGTTAAGTTATTAGGATTTCAATCGCCAAGCGACAAGGAGCTGGTAATAAATGTATAAGTTCGATGTTTCGTAATTTTCAGCGACATTGTTACAATTTCTATTTTTTCTTTGAAGTACCTACCTTATCTTATACCTCAAAAGACTAAGTAATAGAGGGATTCTCTGTTACTTACTCTTCTAGAGGTGTGAGATTTAACTTGTCCTTAGCGTCGTGTTCAATAATTCTATCGATTTAAAATGAGTTCATCTTAGTGGAGGAAAAGTGTTTATGACCAAATTATAGTAAAATAAAAAAGAAAGGATTATTTTCTAATAAATATTAGTCGTATAAATATTCTCAATCACTCGTAATACAATTATCTCCAATTAGTATTCCAATTACCTTTTCTATCTTTGTTCTATTTTTACCCATTTCTATATCTGTCCGTACCTATTTCCAGGAAGTTCTGGCTGGGCTACACGAACCCGCTCTGCACCGCGCAAGCCTCGCCCCCCTACTCGCCGCAAAGGGACCAGCTGTTCCAGGAGGCGGTGGAGACGCTGCAGCAGCTCAAGACCACCTTCTCCCCCATCGAGAAGCTGCTCGTGATAAGGAGCACCTTCCAGAAGATGACCACGGCCGTCCAGCAGCAGTTGGGTAATGAAACCGATTTTTATTTATAATTGTTACAAATATAAAAAGCAAGAGAAGCGATTGGTTAAAGAAATGTATCACAATTTTTGATAATTTCTACTTCGTCAACTATTTTGTTACATTGATCGATAAAATGTTATGTTCATAATATAACAGACGAAGAGTAAGTTATGATTTATGTATATTTTGTATCATGTCTAATATATTACTGTTATTTAATTAAATATAAGTGTTTGTGTATCTGTCAGAATAAAATTATGTAAGATTTATATTACTAGCAGAGTGAATTAGAAGCGTTTCTTTTTTAATCTTGCAATCATATTGATATATGCACAGAAAGGTTTTAGATATGGACTCAGCACCACAGTGGTACCACTTGCATTATTATTGAAACGAAATGACAATCAAAGAGCGATAATCATCTTATACCAACGCGATACGTGATTTTGTTGCTATGGGTTACACTGTTTGTAAACGTAATGTCTAATTATTTCCAGGCGCTAGTTATCTGTGGGGCATGGACGAATTGTTCCCAGTATTCCAGTTCGTAGTGGTCCGTGCGAGGATACTCCAGTTGGGCTCCGAGTTGCATTTCGTAGAGGACTTTCTGGAGCCGGCGGAACAACGAGGCGAACTGGGTTTAATGTTCACCACTCTGAAGGTTATTTATTTACTGTATATATTTAGAAATCTCAGAGAATTCCAAAAGTTAGGTCCGTTCAACAGACCGGCTCGGAGAGCATCAGGCCTGCTTTTCTTTTCACACAGACCGGGTCGTATACGCTTGAATTGGCCGGAGCGGAGCCGCCAACTATTTCACATCGACCGGCTGGAAGAGATCTGAAAAATAAACACTCATATTTTGACCAGTATTATTAATTTTCATCATTCATCTTTTCGTACGCACAACTATTACGTTCAAATGTTGCTATCAAATGGCGGTGAGCGCGGCACGCGACACAAGCGGAGCCGGTCGGCTCCTTTTATTACTTCACACGAAGCGCGTTCAGGCATTTTAATGACAAAAAGGTGCAAATGCAAAATAAACTTTACTACAATCACTCAAACACTGTTTCCAACGTGATAAAATCTGCTCTCTCTCCGAGCCGGTCTGTGTAACGGACCCTAAAAATGATGACGACAATTGAACGTCTCTTTTACTAAACATTGCAATGGCTCACGTGGCCCCGACAACAGCCACGATGTCTCGCACGGACGAGTCGATGCATAACTCCACTCGACACACTGGCTCTATCGCATATGCACAACAATTATCACACATGAGGAGAGTTCCGTTCCGGGTAGCGGCTTATACGAATCTCCCTTTTCTATATTTCAGACTCGTCTTTTATACACTATCGCACGGAGACAAACCGTCAATATCGAGACTCCTTTCTCTAATTACCCTCATTAGAAATAGTAATAATATAATTCCGACAATATATTGTTTGAGAGACGCGACCGACTTTTTATATGGGCATATAAAAGTCGGTTATAAGATGCCTTAAAATTTACTTACAACTAATTCATCCGCAGAATGTTGTTTTCCTTTGGGTTGCGGAGGTCAGATGCCAGCGCTGAATAAAAACTATTGTTCAGGTGAATCTGGATGGATTAGAAGCCAACGACTATGATAACTTGGTGAAATAAAACAAAGACTTGACGAGCACAACAAGCGGTTCTTTGGCCAGAATAAACTAGATGTAAACAAAAATCCATCGAATCGCCATCGAAGTGGCGTCATCTAGCGTTCCTATTGATGAATTGTCATGAAGATGTCAAACACTCACAGTATAACAATATCTACAGTCGATCTATCAATATCATTCGTACGATGCCGCTTTGTTGCTATAGGCTACTCTATTTATATCTGTTCCGCAGTTTACTTTGCTAAAATATTTGTGGTAATCGATGAGTACTGACCATAAGAAATGCTGCATTTAAGATCCTGAGTTTGCTCGCCATCTTTCGATTAGCGGTTTTATGTCTCTTTCCCTTCAATGTGGATCATGATAGACGACGGAAATGACCAGCTTGGCGCAGAGGTTAGCAACCCTGAATGTTACGCCAAAAGGTGTGGGTTCGATTCCCACCACGTAAAAATATTGTGGAATTAAAATAGTGTTTTCTCTTGTCTGCGTTTTTGTATCTATTCAATATGTACATATTGATTTACGAGCCATCTAGTTTCCATAGTACAAGCTTTGCTTTGTTTGGTACATCTCGTTCAGAAGTATAATTATTATTATGATATATATTATTATATTTTACACTTCTGCTTACGGCAACAGCAGACACTGCTGATGTGTAGATCTGCAGTCGGTCCTCTTTGAAAGGAGACAAGCTACGAAACAAATAAAAAAAATATAATTAAGTTTAAGATAAGATTTTAAGGGTCACTTACTAACCAATGTCTGTTGTTTGCAGGCGTGCTATTTCCAAATTCTTCAGGAGAAAATGTCCATTAATTCATAACCCTCAAGAAGTGAACGCACAAACACTAACAAGGAAATGATCTCTTTTGTCTTTTATGTAAACGTGAATACTATTATACTGAATATTTTGTATTCACTTTCTCAGACATATGCAACATGATAATTGTAAGTAAATAATAAACATAACTCTGTCAGTGAATTTAAAGTAATGTATGAAAATATTGAAAGATATTTCTTAATATTTTTTGCGATGTACAAATTAAAGATACAAAAGGAAATATGAATTAAAATTTAAAAACCATAATATTGTAACCGTTATATAGATGTCAGGAATAATTTTATGAATAAATTAATATACTTTATTAGATTAATAAAAATAAATTGAATCAGCGATATTCTGAGAGTCACTTTAGTTTTTATGAGATTTTAAATAGTTGATGTTAAATTAGACATTTTTAGGATTAATGAACCCATCCCTCAATCGCTTCAATCTAAAAGCATATGTTTACTTTGAAATAATTTTTTTTTACGTCATCTTAATACTTGCTGCCATATGTATTTTTAATTGCGTATGTAAATTATTTTAAAAGTGCCAAAAGTAACAATTTGTTTTTTATCGCATAATGTGTGTGTGTTGTTAACCTTAATAAGGTAATGGATAAAATTTTAAAATACAACTTATTGATTTGTAAATAACTTGTTCTGACATAAAAACCACCGAAAATCAGAAAAACCAAATGTCATTATTAGGAAGAAAAATCAATTGCAGCTATTGTTTTTTTATTTACAGCAAAATGATTCCGTAGCTTTTAATTCTTCCAAATTTGCCATTAATTCTATATATATTTTTCAATTATTCTGTCACAAACTTACAGTAATTTATATTTATTGATTTATTTTACACTTTTAGAATAAAATACGACAGATTGTTACGCTGTATCATTACCACTTATATCCACTAGAAATTGTGTAATTAATTTTGTATTGAATAATATTTGTTATTAGTCTGTTTGCTTGCTTTTATAATTTATCTAAATTGTTTTGTAATCGTTTTTTATTGAAATGTTATCACTTATTCGTGTCTAACGTGTAATACGGTGTCGTGTTCAATACTTATAAGGTTCTATAATTAGTTAATCAAATTATTGTTGCTTATTATATTAGCTTTGTATAAATTGTTATCGGAATTTTATTAACAATACTTTGGCCTATTTTTATGTATTATTTGTAAAGTTAGTATAGATTTGACTATTAATAATTTATATACAGTACCAAAAGTTATTACGCTTTACCGGAATCAATTAATAGCGAAGAGAATGTTAAAAAGTGGTTTAAATAAATTCTTTAAGGCAACACCAAAGATTTATTAGGACTCGTAGCTCAGACAGATCAAATAATATTATTAATAATGGAATAGTTAAGATGTTGTTGTCATGTTGAAATACCATATCATTATGAGTAGGATGTTGTGTAATTCCTAACATATATATATACTTTCTTGTCATATTTATATGTCTCGTGTGAGTGATCTAAATTATTACAAAAGAAATATATCATTACAATAAACATTTCTCAAAATTTCAATTGGATTTTATTGAAACTGTCATATGATTGTATAATAAAAACATATTTAGAAAAATAGAACTTTATTTAGTGTAGGTGTTAAACAAACATCTATCTTATAAAGGTTTGGATTGAACGTATTGCGATATAAATAAGCGGTTTGATCGATCGTTACAAAAATAACACACAGCGAGATTGTTTATTAATGCTATTTATTTATTTATTTCATTCCTATAAAATAACGTACGAAATGTCTCTTTTGTACAACATGATATCAAAAATGTACACCGTTATATAAATTTTTCGTTCTCAGGTAAATGTTACCTAGCTACTCTCATTATTCCATCTATAATCCATGGCTATTACACTTCATAAATATAATTATTATAGTCCTCTCACTTCCTTAATCTCTGGTAGGTACAAAATTTTCACAAAAGCGTCCTTTAATGCTGTACGATATATCTATAATGTGCGAGCATCTAAGCCCGAGCCGAATTAAACATGGAATCTTTGTATGCAATGACGTCATAACTTAAGAAGTTATTATTGGTAGACCGCCTTCAAACGACTATTTATTCGCGATGATCCATTAATGACAAGACTATACCGTGCTCTTATTTAAATAGTATGGTTGACGTGTTCATAGCACATGAAAGATTCCACGTGTCATTTAGATCAGTTACATAGTGTTGTCAAACATATTTTAAGTGAAAGAAATAACTTCATTAAGAATTATAGCATAAACGAGTTGAAAATAACAGTTTTCTTTTTCACGACTTACAAAGCACATTTAAATTATAAAAATAACACAAAATAGCAGGAAGTTAGCAGACAATATTATTAGTTACGACAATGACATGCGTTAATGAATGAACATTACAAAAATATGGGAGTATTTTCTTCTGGGAATTATCCTAAGGGCAAGAACTAGTGGACTCGAATCAAGAAACACAAACGACACAAAAGATATGTGGTACAGCAAAAGCACAACCTTACAAAATTCATTAAAACACCATTTTTTATACAATATAAACTTTTTGTTCGCTCTCCAACCTGCAATGCCTTCACGGATTTGTACTTTGTTTACAAGAAAATTAAGCATATCTATTAGGACGAAGTAGAACTCGACTTTTAGGAGTTTGGGGCAGATTTAAAAAAAAAACTAGGTAAATTATCATGGCAACTACGAACGCATCTCATGGCAACTGTACGAGTAACGATTTACGATAATATCACTGACCGACCAGAGGCACTTTACTCACATCACCATTTAATATATAATACGGTGACTAAGCAAGTCCGAACCGCCGACGCTCGCCCAATTTAAGAGCAAAAAGAAAGCACCAGAGGAATAAGAAAATCGAGTCCCCGTATATATATATATATATATATAGTTTCCTTTTTACAAGTAAAAAATATTCAAATACTAAAGTATCGTACTTTATTGCGTTTAAAATCCATTTCATTCGTATCCCATTACAAAATACCTTACTGCGTACCGATTAAATTACATAATATATGAAATAATAATAATAATAAAAAAAAAACATTTCGCGAAATCAACTATACAACAACGGACACCCAATCTCGCGCTAGTTAATCGTTACGATATTAAAATAACATTTCATCTTTACACAATAAGACATTAATAGCAAAATATCAATCGATTTATTTAATTAATTCATTTACTTATTGCATGCATTTAAATCAAATTAACGATAACCTTACTAATAATGTTGGACGATTCCCGGCGTCAAAGTATTACGTTACAAAAGAGCGGGGTACACTAATATTAAACATGGGGGGAAAATATTATCTATGCAGCCAGCTTCTACACAATGGATATTCCGTCAATAGAAACGTAGGTTATATGAAACAACAGATCCGCTTACAACTAGAGAAATCAACATATAAATTACTATAACGTCTCCTATTTTCTATGTGTTAATGCTTAGAAATAAATGCCGCATATTGGTGAGACGACACTCAATAACTGCGAGTCACCTTGTAATCCACAAAGCACTTGAGTGAACAAAAACAACGCGATATGTATTACAGTTAGAACGAAGCGGCTTTACTGACTTACTAACGCGTGTGCATAACACGTTAAAAGTGAAATCAACAATACAAGAATTATTAATAACAACAAAATATATAATTGTTATTATTAAGAATTAATAATCTGTGTGCATTGTGAATAATTGACCCGACAATGGAGCGACACCATTCTGTTAAAACACAACGTCACTTCAATATAAACCGTGCGCAGTGTAATGAGAGTGGATTACAGGCTGAAGTGTAAGATCGTTACACTAACAATGTTTAGAAACTAGCTGTATTGTGTATCTAGTAACTATATGTAGAGGTTATATACATACACCGGCATAGTCACTAAATAACAAACTAACATGTACAATAAGAAAATAATGATTCCGTCTGAAGAAAAAAAAATCATGATCTCAAAATTGATTGTCGTGTTTTAAGTTAATAAAAATCTTATTTACAGCGTCATCATCATCACCATCGAAACAATAATAGATCGATTATATATATTTTAAAAAGAGTAAGGAGAATAAAAAAAAAAAGATAAACAATAAAAAACTTTTTGCTAAGCAAATAAACATAAACAATAAATAGGATGGCTTCGCAGGCCCGTAAAAAAAATGTAGTTAAAAGTAAGAAAAATGTATAATCTCATATACAAAATGAGAGCCTGAATTCTTATTTCGTTTCGTCTCTTTTCGCTCGGCCGAATGTGCGTCACGTGTAATACAAAATTCGTAACAGTCAAAATTTTCCAATTGCTTAATCAACTAATACTGAAAGCACCATTTCACGTTACCTAATTAATCAAACCTTAATAATGTAGATCGATCGTCTTCGTATAATTCAAATCGTCAATGTTTCAAAAAGTTTCCACAATTCTATCAAACACTAAAGTAAGTTAATTCTCGAGAGAACTTAAGAAAATTACTTTTAAAATTGATTCTTATCGCAAATTCAAAATGGTAATAGTTAAAGTCATTGTATGTGGTTAACATAAGCCTATTTCTTCATTTTAAGAGACAGTATTAAAAAGTTTTAGCCATTAAAAATTCTAAGAACTGTTTGCATATAATATATATGGCATACAACTAGGTAATACTGAGGGAAAATAAACTATGCAATGTCTACTCTACATTCAGGGTTCAGATAAATTTAGCAGTAGATTAAAAATCATGATTTACATTAAAAAAAAAAGGTTTTTATATCAAATATAAACTGAACATATTAAATATAAAGATACAGAGATGATTGACTTCTTATTGTCACCAATACAATTATAACATTTCAAAAACAAATGCTATTAAAATATTATATGAACGCTTAGTTGTATAAGACATCAAATATTGATGTGCATTCTTTTAGACATACTACACAAGTAGTGCAAAAACAATAAGTTTGCAATAACATTATTATGTACAATATCTATTTTTTTAATTATTGCATCAAATTATATGTAATTGAATTCAATGTCATAATTGATTATAGAAGCATATAATTTTATCACTATAATTAAATAAAAATTGAGATATGTGTCAATTAACCGAATTTATAATCTGTATATATTATTTGTCATCATAATGTAATGGCAGTCGTTTTGATTTAAATATGGATTCAGTGGTAAAAGAAATATATATATATTTTGGACAGGGGACCACTAAATTTAAAGTTGTATTTGACTAAGACACATAATTTTTAATGTTAATATGCCATAGAATTAATGCCATAGAGATATCAGTAAGTGTAGTTTAGTCGTGTGCTACCTATTCCCGTATAGAATTGTTGACGAATATATAATTTTTTATACATTTGCTTATGTTATACATATATTTACAGATTTCTCAGTGCTGGATACTAATAGTAAAATTCCAGTCGAATTTAAAAATTCGTAATTACCTCAAGTCTATCGATAGATAAAAACGACAAACAAAACGTCTGTTCGATGAATGGCGGGAACGCGGAGAGATGGCGGATATTATTGCAAGTCATACATTTCATCACGAAACGTCACGATTCCTGACTGCAATCACCTTAACTATATTTGATCCCAAGCGCGATATAAATAGACACAATCAATCGACACATAATTATCGATTAAAGTCATCAAACATGATTTAAAACATCGACATTTACATTTCTAAAAAATATAACATTGAATATGTTAAAACATATACGCACATACCGCATACCGTATAATGCAAGCTTGACAGCGAGAAAGGGAGACAAGATCCAATCATAAAAAAGGGGAGGGATGATCACAAACTAAGAATCCGTCACACAGACCACTTACGCACTAAGAAATACCTAAAATGTATAATAGGTACAAACAGGGTCCTTACTATCCAGAAGGCAAAATTGGCACTTATTACGAAGTTGGCGCCCTTCTTTATGATGCTCTCGAGGAGAGCGGCGAGCGGCGCGCGCGGTGGGGGCGCGGGCGGCAGTGACAGCCGCACATCCGCAGGGGGAACATCCGCCGCGCCCACGTGCGTCTCGCGGATCTCGAAGTGGTACGTGCAGTCGCTGCGGCGACTGTGGCCGAGGTACGGGCGGGGCTTGCGTCTCTCGCGTGACGGACGTTGCGCGCGCGTATCTCTGCTCGCGGGAGGTGACACGCGCGTATCTTGGCGCACGATTGGTTGTCCGCGCTTATCTTTACGCACGATCGGTTGTGCGTACGTATCTATGCACTCGATTGGTTTTCGGCGCGTGTCTTGGAGTGCGATTGTAGGCCCGCGCGTATGTTCGCGTGCGGATTGCTGCGCGCGCGGACGTCGGTGGGCGGTGGGGGCGAGGGGCGGGCGCTATGCGGGCGGCGGGCTGCCCTGCGCGGGGCTGTACGGGTGGTTGGAGTTGCGCAGCACCGTGTACACGCTGTCCACTTTGCTCAGCTTCTCGAAGAACGGGATCAGATCGAGCAGCTCCGAGTCGGTCATGTCGTCGAACCACGACGCGACCGGCACCTAAGATTGAAACATTGACAAATTTTATTATAGTTTTTATGCTGTCTACAGTAAAAGACTTTAACCGAATGAAATGCACAAAAAAATGGACGAGAAAGGCGCAAGCCTGATTATTAGTGATTTTTTTTTTATTGAGCACACGTCAAGCCCACTCGCCACACTGAGAATGAATGTTGTTACATTGACCAAGCAATTGCGCTATTTACAATCACCAACAAAACGCACACAATCAAAGAAACGGACGCCGCAGTGGTTGTTAGTTATAAATAGGTAGACCCAAATAGCCTGAACACAATAATAATTAAAAAGGAAATCAAGCACCAAGTGATATAAGCTAAATACTCACAGCGTTGTCCGGATGGAAGATGTAGGACGCGGGCGAGTTGTCGACGATGACCACGCGCCGGAGGTCTCGGCCGAGGCTGTTCAAATCCTTCACGTAGTTGCCGCGGTGGAACACGCAACTGTCGCGGAACAGCCGAGCGCGGAACACGCCCCATCTGGAAGGTACAAAGGGAACGTAAATGTACATCTATACGAATAAAAAATTGTAGTGTCCGTTTGTAACGTTAAAACAACCAAAAATAAAGTTAAGTTTATAAATTAGAACAGTGTGATATGTACCGTTAATATAACAAATGGTTTTTACTATTGTTGTCTGCCCTGTCCGATTTATCATGTGATCAATCATAGCATAGACATTACACTTTTAGCCGGCCTAGTGGTTAGTCTCATAAGCATATTGTTCTAAAAATCACAGGGTTCGAACCCACCAAATACTTATCAAGCAAGAACAAACACCCATAAACCAAGGAGAAATGATACGAGGCCTCATAGCGGCGTAATGTCATAACTTTTGCCGCGTTTTTATTGGTTAATTGCGACCAAGACGTCAATCACTTGACGACACTTCAACTAATAAACGTTATCCATTCTTCACCATACCGTTCTATGGGTCACGTAATTCTAGGTATTTAATCGAACGAGTTCAAAAACCATAATAACCAAGCAATAAGATTTACGACTTTGATTTCTCATCATTCCTTTAATTATCTTTTCAAACCTAATTTACTTTTAGCTAAAGCATGATGAGCACCAAACAAAGTCCAATCTAGATTAAAAATCAAATAAACTAGCATCCAGAGAGCGTCTAGGACATAAACTAGCGATCCCAACTCCGGTACTATTATAGCAACGCAATCGACACACAAACGTTCTAAACAAAAGAACCCAAACATACAGAGGCACGCGATTCCGCTAAGTTGGCTCGCGTCCAGAACAAATCGTGATACGATGTCATGTCCCGTCTGTTCCCATTTAATCGTCTCTAGTGTGTTGTTTAAAGAAATCGAAATAGCCGACCGAACGTTAATTATTACTATAATTAACATTTTTATACATTCAAATTATTCTCTAATATATTAAACACGATTAAAACGAACACGGAAAACTGTTTAAATTCAAACAATGCACACGATATTTTCCCACGTAACTATTATTAACGCAGTCTGCGAGGATGACGTCACCAACTAGATTACGTTAATAAGCGTTTATTCTTCAAGCTAAATAGGACGCACGGTCTTGTACTAGACACGGAGTGAGTATTACATTTAGTCTAACATACGCTTCGTTAAGAATAATGAATTATTATTATAGTATTAGTACAATATATAAATATACTTTTGTTTGTTTTATACAACTCTAGACGCTCCTCAACCATTACAAGATCGACCGCGATAAAATTCCTAAAATAGTAAATTCACAAACGCAATAATGTTGCTACGTAGCAACGAATTGTAGAAACTTAAATGCAGGGAAATACTCAAAATAATTACTTAAAGTTACATAAATCATTTATAAATTAATAATCAACAATTAATGTTATTCAATAAAGCGATAGATTGTCTAAGGATATTCTACCTTGCTATTTAAAAATATTGGAGCAAGCTATTCGAATATTTTAGATAATAAATGTATCATCATCAGCCTTTAATAGTTCACTGCTGGACATAGGCCTCCCCTAATAAACCCCTATCCATTAGAGGGTTTTGGACCGTATCCCACCACGCTGGTCCAATGCGGGTTGGTGGGTGGTCCGCCTTTTTACATGCCCATCCGACGCATGGATCATCTTACTTTTCAGACAATTGGGTGATCGGCCCAAATTGTCCTAACCAACTAGGAAACAACAATGAAAATTTGTCGAGTCCCCGCAGGATTCGAACCCACGACCTCCGGTTTCTAAAGCAAACGCCTATACCACTAGGCTACGGAGGCAGTTAATATCAGATAGAAAACCCGTAAGACATTATTTAAAGCAATTACCCAAAAGTACGTAACACGTTTCATGAGTACATCGTTTCGTAAACGGGATTATACAGAATGCAATATTCAAGGAAGTCTTAAAATAATATGATCCAGACCTATTTTGGCTTTGTTTCAGTGCAATTTTCCTTATGATAATATTTGCACTTGCAGACGAATCTTGAGACTTAATTATAATCGAAAGTCATGACAACAAATGTCTACAGTACAGCAATGTTTCTAATAGAGTGATGTTTCTGACAATTTACAGCCAAATTACATCACAAGTTTAAATAAAATTAAGGTTTAAAAAAAAGTCTAATGTCTTTAAAGACTCCCAAATAGCTAAAACGTGGACCTCTCAAGATTGGTGACTGAACATCATTCACCACGCGATATTTGACCAGTACGACAGAAAGAAAAATCAACTGGAAGTCCAACATTATTCGAATTAGATAATGAAACTTTTATTTAATGATGGTTCATATTTCTATTAAGCCCTAAATGTTTTTTTAGAAACTAAATGCAATCATTTCTCGGCTAAAGCCAATGTTATTTTGTTTCCAGTATTTTATCTAGTAAATTATTTGTTATTAGTACGTTCATATTCATATTATCCGTTTTGAGTATACCTATAATTGGCACGTGAACCTGTAACATGAATACTACATCGAAAACAGTAGATTTGACGCCTACAAAATAAAAGTCTGTCAAATATTTAGTAAACTAAAACAATAACATTGTGATATTCTACAGTTTAAAATCGCAATACTTAAGAGACAATATAAGCAAAATCTGAATTACAAATTATAAAGCTCTCTTTAGAATTGAGTGCAGAGTAAAAAATAATGGCGATAGTCAAAACATTTGACGACATTGAAGCGTTTGGTTGCCTTTGATCTTATATTCGCAAACCTATTTATACAAATAAATAATAACTTTTACATATTATATGGATCGGGTACAATGACAGCGCACTTCACTAACCTGTCCAACAGATCGGCCACCGGGTCCGCGTACTTCGCCAGCGATGCGGTGAATAAAACGCACTCGTAGAGTTCGCCACAGCGCCGGAGGAACTCGTCCACGTGCGGTCGCTTCAGCACGTACACTTGGTGAACGGCGCCGTCTATCTCCACAGGCACTACGAAGTCCGCGTTGTTGATCGGCTGCATTGAAGAGAACGATAAATTATATAGTAATTTACAATAAAAAACCTGTGTTAGTCCAGTAGTTAGGGCCTGGCTGGACATAGGCCTCTCCTAATACACGCCTTCTCCCTTCAGGAGGTTTTTGGACAGTATCTCACTAGCTGGTCCAATGGTTGGACCGATTTTTTATGTACCCAAAACATTAAAAAACTCTTAAAACCTGGTATAATGGATGACAAAAAACGATAAGAAGAAACATGTTTTACTCGTTTAGATAAAACGTGCAAAATTAAATATGTAACAAGTTCATTGTAATACAATCTATATAATTACATAAATGTTTTGTTGGTTACTTGTATGCGCTATTGTAAAGACAAGTATTTTTGATAAATCTACTTTTTATTGATGTTATGAGTATATAATTTGTGATAGTAGTATAGACATTTGTTGATACATTTCTAGGAATATTCAAATTAATTGTATATATAAGTGGATCTAAGGATATTATAAATGAACGTGCAGCTATGTTTAAAATATCTACTTTGTTTAAAACATTCAATGCTTATATTTAATAATTATTCAAATATAAAGTTTATGTAATATAGTAGTACTCGACTAATTATTCAAATGTCTGCAAGTTACAAATAAACTAATTATAGAATAAATAAATTTTATCAACAGACAGTTAAAACAGATTCACTTAGAGTTCTTGGTTCATAGTTCAATGCTACATCGATTGTAATGAACACACAAACAACAAATTCAAAAATTATGCATAAATTCGAATCTTACACGCAACTTAAAACAGAGAGTACCTAATCAAATTATTGAATAGATAATATGTTTCTATTCAGCTGATACGACGTGAAAAACTATCTTCATTCTTTAATAACTATAAACGAAATACTTCACTCGGACTAAGTCTGACAAACAATACAACTCAAATCAATTAGTTTTCAGTAGATAATAAGTTGTCTACTTCACAAGTGTTGGAAAAATTATAGCTGTTCATTCGTTACATTGCATAAAACAAAACAGGAAAGGAGAGTAGACTAACAAATAAAATTAAAATTAATCTATTTAGTATGCATAAATGTCGTGGAGATTAATAATTAGACTATATAATATAATACTAATGCTATATATGCAAGTCAAAATCAAAAGAACAGTTTATTAATGTGTGTTTTCATGAGATTTGTTAAAAGTCTACACTAACATTATCACATACCTATATTGTCTTATTTACACTTTTGTGAACAACAATAAACCGCTTTCTAAAAATACAAAGTACTAAAAACGATAACTACAACATTTTTACACAAACTCTCAAACTACTAGAATCCTAATGTTAATTTGTTACTCTTTAGCTGAAATCAAAACCGCTACACTATATTCTTTTAGTTCGTAGCAATTAGTCAATTTCAAACCCAACTTTCATAATCGGAGCCCGAAGCGTCGATGCTAATAACCAGTCGTACACTCGATTCTATTAACGCATCGGCAATTCACAATTTCGGATGAGCGGCCACGGCGAAACGATCAATATGGCGCCACGGCCAGAGGCAATGGACAAACAACTTTCGTATTTAAAATTTACATTAGTTTCGCCCACTTTAAATGGGACCTCGTGGTGGCCGTATAGGTTTTCGAGGTTACGCGCGTGCCGATCAATGTGACGCTACAGGCTGTAGAAATTATGGATTATGCACATTGTCAGACCGAGAAAAAAAAAACGAAGTTGGGCAGAACGGTTCCAATTATTTCTATAAATCGCCGCTAAGATCAGTAAAACGCTTAGAAGTAGTAAAATTTGTTTCCAGAATTCAAGCAATATAAATGTATACAAAACACAGACGCATTTGCAAGGTCAGTGAGTCAAATATTCAACTAAGTCATAAAAAAAGATATTGTACAATCAAAATCTAAAACAGCTACAATAGGAAAAATTCAAATATCGAATAACAAAAGATACCGTAATATTGTAATACTAATAGTTACTTCGACACAATAGATACGTTTTAATCATACAGCAACAGAAACAAATATTAATATTAATTTAAACATATAACCAAAAATAGTGATATCACTTATTCGTGATTTTCTCAGCGATCTTTGCCGCAAATTTTCATTAGCACGCTCGAGCTATCTTCCACCACCATCTATATCAATAAAAATAGTAGTAACATTAAACATAACATAGCTGATTCGTGAAGTAACTTGTTTATTATAAACATTTCCTTTTAAATATATAGATATAAAAACATTTTTTACGTCTTTAAAGATTAAAAAAAAATAAGATAAGTAGAACATGCAGTTCTAAAAACATAATGCAAACACTTTTGATTGTGATTGTAGCTAATTTGTAAATCTATGGCTACACAAATCACATAGTAAATTTACACTCATACGGATGGACGACGACTTGAATGAACTGACATCTTCCTCATATAAATAGGACTACGAGGAAAGTACGAAACTTCAATCCTCAGCAGGCAAGCAATTTAAGTTCAAGTTTAAGGTCTAATAAAGTCTAATTATAAAAGTGTTTTTATCTGAGCACGTACGTAAGTACGGGCGAGCTTTACTGGTAATCAATCCAAGACATGCAATAATTTATAGAGGTTGCTGTGATTTGAACTTACTGTAACACGCTAGAGACGCCGAAAAGTGTAGTGAATAATAATTAAAGGGAGAGTTTTATGATGTCAATATAACGCCTATCGCGACGCGATTTCTTTTGTTATTGCAAAAATACAGTTGCTACGCGAGGTGACAACTATTTTCATCCAATCCGATACTATTTAAACATAAATAACTTACAGAAAAAGAACAAATATAAAGTTGAGGCGATATATATAGATATTAAACGTCCAAGGTCTCCGCTTTCAGCGTTAACGGAAATAAATTCCACTTTATGCTCGAAATCAATAATGCTCGCCGTCTCAAGTGTCCAATGACTTACTACTTTTCACGACTGCATGTGAGTTTTGTATTTAAGTATCAGTACGTTGAAAGGCCTTAAGCTTTTTTCATTTGCCATTAGAATGTTTCGTCAAAAAAGTTAACACAGCTTTTCCTAGTCTCGGTCTCAATGCCTTTATATATAATAATTTTTTCTAAGTCGTATAGTTATTAAATAAAATAAAATAACTTTATACAATGGTAACTTCATACATAATTGTTATTTTTATCGACGTTTCAGTTTTAATGTTTCCAACAGCGATATAAGTTTCCATTTCATAAAGCATAAATATTATACCTATTAATAAGAAAAAATTACAAATAAATTGGCCACAATGCTTATCAAAATGTGTCTTAATTAAGTAATTGCACATTTTGTCTGAACCAACCAGAAAACAACTCAAAACACAAAGTTATTTCCACGCTGGATTGAAGCCCAAGACCTTCAATTTGTAATGCAAGGGCCAATGTCATAAGGCAACGGGGCGGGCAAATTACCTGTCACCGTATACGTAATTAATTTATCAAATATTACGTTTCAAAGTTAAATGGGATGAGTACTTAGATACAAAAGTATATTTGTCAAAGTAATCAGTAGTATATATTCGCTAATAATCATGTATTAAACGAATTCTAATATCAAACACGACATTAGGAATGAGAATTAAACAAAAAGAGCAGCACAAAAGTATAATGTAATAAATAATAAAAACAAAAACTTTCTCCTTCGTTTTTTAAAAAAAGTAAATTATACTGAATCAAGCAGTCACACTAAAAGCCCAGAGTAATCTATAATATTGATTGCCTCCTAGCAGTTTCCGACTACAGTTACCAACCTACACTAGTTATCAGCCATTCGCGTAGGCAATATTATAATACAATAATTTACACGACAAAAATTCCCTTCCTCTTCCTTTAATCAAGTATCGGACAACGACACTTAACGGTCAGATCAGGCGCAGGACCAACCCCTCTAACGCATGAGGGTTGACCTAACCAACCAATAAATAAATACAATGTTGCTGAGTGCCTGCAGAATTCCAACCTAGGGCCTCACAGATTTGTAAAGCGCAATTCGATACCACTACGCTACGGAGGCAGATTAATTATAATGTTGCCGATGATATGAATAAGCGTATTACCAAAAAATAGGAACTTTTAATGAACGAAAATATTAATATCGTAGATGAAAATATTCACAAAACACCTCATGATCTACGACCGTGACATTAAGAATACTTTAAAATAACCTAGCGCCACTTACTGTGTATTAATGTCATTATAAATACAACTGAATAAATTCCAACGCATATTAAATAAGTAAACTTATATTTTTTCAACATGAATCACCGTGGACGATGGTCATTTATTAAAAATATAATATGAAATTAACCAAGGAAGTCCAATCACTCATACAGAAAGCCGACCGCTCTTGATTATTTAAGCTATTAAGCGCGCCAAATATAAAACACGCGGCTACCGACGTGATTGTACAAGTCATTAGGGCAGTATTGTGTCACGATAAAAAAATAACTTACAAATTATACTTCAAGTCGTTGTACGAAAAGCGCTATATCAAATTGCGTGTAACCTAATCGAGTCTAAAAACTAACCAAATAACAACAGCATTTCGACCACTCGAAAACGGATTCAATTTAATAACGGGCTACGACTACATCGTTTGTTCAAATTACTTCAACTGCTTGAGTGAATTTTAAAGGACACGTTTAAGGTTAGAAAATTTTAAATATCAAATAGAATTTGGTGCAAAGGAAGATTGAAATAAGTTTTATGACGCAACAAAAGATTGGATTTGAATCTCAAATAATATATAACAATTAATTCCAAACAAAGATATTTATTATTCAATAATGCCAGTGTCATATGAATCAACATTTTATTGATATATCAATTTTCTAAACATATATTTTTATTAATATAGCAATAATATCTGATCGTCAGGACTAAAACACGATTGATAAAATCTTAGTTTAATATTGGCAGTTAACCCCCATGGCCTAGCGGTGTTGGCCCTTGCTTTATAAACCGGAGGTCGTGGGTTCGAATCCCGCGGGGAAAAAACTTTACGTTATCGTTGTTTTCTGGTCGTTTAGGACAATTTAGGCCGATCATCCACAACTGTCTGAAAAGTTAGATCATCCATGTGTCCGATGGACATGTAAAAAGTCCACCCATCAAACAGCATTGAAGCATCGTAGTGGGATACGGTCCAAAACTCCCCCAATGGAAAATTTGCATTAGGTGATGAGGTCTATGTCCAGCAGTGGACTAACACAGGCTGATGATGATGATAATGAGTTAACAAATAAAAATTAAAAAACAAGTAAATTCTATTTTCAAATCAATCAGTAATCACGCCGAACAATTCGAAACCCATCTAAGATACTGACAATACAAGATTGAGAGATCGTACACGGCGTCAATCGACTATCCATAAATTCAAGGCTTCAGCCTTGACACGTGGGGTACCGAAAGCGCGCGCACAATGAAACTGAACATATGGCGATGCTATACAGACACGGGGTATCGTAAAGATTTCAACAATTACTCCTGCTTACCGTATTAGGTCGGAGAGTCGTTCAAAAACTAATCTCGTTTACATTCCCAGTCTACTATATAAATATCAGAACGCCAGAATCTTACGAAAGATCCGATTATATACATATTCAACATTATTTAAAACAATAGTTGTAAAAAAAATTACAATAAACTTGAAACAATAAAACATTAGATCAGATTTTCTAGTTACTTTATATTAGTTCAGATACCAAACCAGTTTAATAATCGTAAAACGCTTACGAACGAATCAGTGTGTTGAAAGTAATAAGATTAAATCATAGGAATTCTTATATTATATTCAGATCTTATTTTGTTGCTTAACTTTATGGCTTGTTTCCGTAATAGCTCCCTGAATTCACCAATCGCATTACAAAGGTAAAAAATCATTCGAGGCACACAAGTCATTTAAGGCATTATGTCTTATTGATCCTCTAATTGACAGACAAACTGAAAGTGCCCGTTGCCGCACTAGGTACGCTCAATGTGCTCACGTGTATGTCAGAGTGCACCGCACACCCTCGCGCTTTATTAATAGAACGATTAACTTCACCTTTGCGAACGGGAACGTTGGCGTGTTAAACCAGTTCACCGCTGACCTACTGAAGATAACTAGGACATCAATCGAGGAAATCGAAAACACAACTGAAAAGCGACTAAATAAACTAAATAAAGGAATGTATCACCGCCTCCGTGGTCTAGCGGTATTGGCCCTAGCTTTATAAACCAGAGGTCGTGGGTTCGAATCGAATCCCGCGGGGATTGTACTTTTGTTATCGTTGTTTTGTGGTTGGTTAGGACACTTTAGGCCCCCGTGATCCATGCGTCGGATGGGCATGTAAAAAGTAGTCCACCCACTAACTCGCATTGGATCAGTGTGATGGGATAAGGTCCATTAACCCTCCTCATGGGAAAGGCGTGCGTTAGGGAAGGCCTATGTCCAGCAGTGGGCCAACAAGGGCTGATGATGAGAAAAATGTAGGATACAGAACCATACCTTAGCCTAATATGAAACAAAACTTACGGTAACAAAAGTGTAATGTCAAAGGTCGGGCGTGTGGCAAAACATGGCGGCGACCCACCAAGAAAAGAACACTTTCGCTTCTGACGCCATTGGTGTTTGATTTAGTTTACGTAAACCACTTATTAGGACTGGGTAGGGGCAAAAGTAATTTGTAATATAACTGAAATAGCAATACATAACAGTTGACAGGAGCGAAAGGTAATCGATGAAGGGCAAGGCAACAATTAAGTATTAATATTCAATCATATCATCGGAAACAATTAGAATTAAAAGTTCTAAACGAATTAATAAAAACATTGAATCAGAATTTGAAATATTAGATTGTTATTATACGGAAATAAAAAAACCAGGGGAATTGTGGCCAAAGAACGTCGTTGTATTATATAAAGATGAATAACTAGGATGTCTAACATTAGTGAAAACGCATAAACGGTGTATGTTTTTTATAAAGAACTAGTTTAATATCATCAAATTTAAAAGACTTCAAGATTCAGCTGGCCGACAACCCAAAATAACGTAAGACATAATTTATTTCTACTAAACACATTTAAAACTTGATTAAGGGGGCTTTCGTAAAAGGGGTAAATTTAATTTAGCGATGACAACTCAGAAACTTCTTCGTACCCAAGATATTGGAGTACATCTAAATAATCTGATTCTAGGACATTATCTAAGGGTTAAAACACGTGAGTAATCCTTAACCCAAAAGTCATATTACGTACTTCAAATTCTTCACCATAATATTGAAGCAACAAGTAAATCAATATAATTACATGACATTATACTTTAGAAATACTTCTGACGTAATGGCGTAACATGAAAGATATATCAAGTATTGTTTAAATGATCTCACATAACAAGAACGCTACCGAGAAGTTATGTTTCAATAGATTATCATATAGATAATCAAGCTCTAAATTGTCTAGTCTAGAAATGAGCTTAAAAGAGATTAAGTAAAATAAAACTGTTTTCAATTGAACTGAATAGTTTCCTACACCAGCTATTGTTAAATCAGTGCACTCAAGTGACCATTCGAATAAAAATAAATAAAGGTGAACTGCATAATCAAGGCTAAATTGTGTAACTAGTTTCTAGAAATATGGTCCTTAATAATATGAATAAGTAATAATAAACTTTTTCAACTATGATACTGAATATTATTATATTTATATTGATTAAATCAGTGCACCATGACCATTCAATAAAATAAAGGTGAACTGCATAACGAAAAGGTAATTGTGTAAAACTGTTATCGTGAAAGTATGGTCCCTTAATAATTACTGAAATAATAATAATAAATGTCTCTCTTTTCAATTACCTATAGATAACGTATATATTCTATATATATTTTTTAATTTATTCAACTTTTTGCACAAACACAAGTATGCAAAGGCGAGTTTAATGCCTTAGGCATTATCCACCAGCTAACATTAGGGTTGTTAGGATAAATTAATATATAGGTAATACATACATAAATCCATACACATATAAATGCATGAAATTTTAAAGAAGTCAATAAATTTAATCCATCGCGTCTTCAAGCAGATATTTTCAAGCCTTCCTTTTAAAATCGAAATAATTTTTAGCCAGCCTAATCTTCAAGGGTAGCCCATTTCAAAGAAGAATGAATTGGATAAAAAATTATTTGTGCTTTATGCATCGGTACTTGGGGATATAATAATATTCTATGTATGCTTGGGAAAAACTGTAAGTTAATAAAAACTATAATAACAACGAATATGCATCCTTAAAACTATTATTTCGATGAAGTTCTTGTAACGGTCATTACCGAAAGTATTTTTATCAACGAGTTGACGTTTGAGGGGTTTCGATATTCAAGCATTCCTCACTTTTTTCTCATAGCAACGTCATTAAAACGATATTCATATTACTTGCGGTTGGATTGTGGTCGAAAGCAGATACGCAATACTTGGAGGCGCAAAATCAATAAGGCTTAAGCATCACATTGTAGTATAATTATAGAATAGGGCAAATCCAGTTAATCGTTACAGCTCAATGAAACGCCGTTTTAAATGTTTAAAACTAGATCAATAGTACACAGAAGAGCGCATTTAAGTATACAGTACTAAGATTTATGTTAGAAATATATTAATAGTTACTTAATATGATATGTATAATGCGGTAATAACCGTCTAATCTCAAATGAAATAATAACTCTCGCTAAAAGAGAAGAAGCTACTACTTATCCTTAATGTTTTGACCTTTTTATGCACAACTATACTGTTTTAGGTGTAGAATGTATAAAGATATATTTATAATTGATAATAGTTAGATAACGCAAATTATCACTTACAAATAACTTTGTTCTTCAAGTCTGCATATATCAGTCTTTCCGCTTTTTTTAACGCAAGCCATTCGAACAAAGAATACGTATCTCGTACCGGGTCGTCCCCCGTTGTACACACAATCGTGTCTGATACCAATTCCGGTAATTCGCCGTCACGACGTTGGTGCTCGTTGCATAATAATTATTGTGATTACATTGCAAATTACCTAAACGACGTTGTGAGACCGCAAACAGCTCGGGAGGTTACGACAACTCGAACGAAGGCCACTCGTGGACAGTGTTATAAAAGGCGTTCAAAATAAATGTAATGTAATGCGGTGCTGCGAGATTTTGCTCTTAAGAGAAAGCCAGATAAGACTACTAAAGATTTTTTAGATAAAACAAGGAAACAGTCCAGTTATTTGGCTTAATATAAGCCGTATCGAAATGAACGCTATTAACACTAATACTTCTGTTCGGTACTAAGAGTCAGAAAAGATCTTAGCAATATATGAACAAAACAACGTCAATAACAAATTTGATTATCGATTTTAAATGCGAGTATTACTTCAAAACTATCTAAATGTTTTTATAGGATTATTCGTCTCTCTTTTGGAGGACTTATAGCCGAGATATCAGAGGCAGCTTAAGCGGCGCCTTTTTGCCGAAAAAACCGAATTTTGCAAAGTCTAGTTTCGGTTCGCACCCTAGTTGTTGTAATTACTTGGTACAAGAGACGTCCCATGCTTATGGCAAAGATATTGCTTCACACGCTGCATTGCTTACCTTCGAGTAATCGATTCAATAAAAATAAAAAAAAACGATTGCGTACAGTCTGACTATCTTTTAACAATCCTAATTATCATAATATGTCCATTCGCAAAATAGCCGGTGCGGGCTACATGAGAATAGCCGAAGATCGGAAGCGGTGGCGTGCATTAGGAGAGGGCTATGTCCAGCACTGGACGGACACAGGCTGATGATGATGATGAATGATCAACGTTAAGGTAATATATAATTCACGAACAACTTTAAGGTCTAAAATTAAATTATAACAATTCTCTATTTTGATATTCGTTTAATTAAGTATTATGTTACCTTATCTTTTATTAATACAAAGTTTCAGTAGTTTTAGGTCACAGTATGAATATCAAGCATAAAGCAAACAATAAACTTTCAATAGCTCGATACAATTCTTGTTTGTATTCTAAGCTGAAGCCTTAAAAAAACAATTTAAATTATAGCTTAACGAACGAACAGTTGTTCAACCTATTTATTAATAATATTAATTCAGAAACACTGCACTGCCAAATTTCCATATAAATCGTTTCTCAAGTATTTTAATTTTAAACGCGCATCAGGTTTTAAAATCGCCAGGGAGCCAATTATTAAGACGGGCTTATCATAAGTAACGTTGGAGAACCAATGGCGGTTAGGACTTTGGTAATTATCGAAGATATTTAAGTTCGCTTTTATGGAATCGTTCCTCTTATCGTAAAAGGTCAATGACTCTCCGTCTTCGTTGAAGTTTAAGCCGTTATATTTTTATATGAACACTTCTCTTATTATATTAAGTAACAATTAAGTGTACTGTTCACGTTATACATAGACGGAATTTTATCAAAATTAGAGAAAATAAAACGTGAGTAATGCCTAAGCTTTCATTTTTTTACCGATTAAGGATATTATATTGTAACTGATGAAAGAATAGAAGAATCGTGTATATTTTTGAAACAAAAATTTCCCTAGTTTTAAAAAATATGCATTTAACAACTAACCACGTTAGCGAAAGAGTTTCAAAATAACTTATTTACGGAAGGAAATTCTACACCCAAAATGAGTACTAAAGCTATACAAGAAGATATCCGGATAAAATTTATTATGTTATCATTTAAGTAAGTACTTCCCCGCGACTACGCCGTAATAATTTTTATTTATTTTTTCCGAAAAAAAATGAGCATCAAATATGTTTCAATGAAAGTCTTGTCAAAATGGACCAGAGTTTCGCCAGATCTAACAAACAGACAGAAAACAATATTCAAGATGTTTTTTTAATATGTATACCGGTTATATGTCACAACGTTATCTTTAAACGGTTATTTTAACGTTAGAAAGGGACACTCCAATTTTAATTATTTGTACAGACAATTGTCGTGAAAATAATCCAAAATTTAAATAAACTTGGGACATTACTTCAAAAATAGCAGTATCACGTGACCTTAGCACCTAAGAATTAATTTTACACAATAAATTTCTTACGTTTTTCATAAATTTTGCCAGTTCTTAATTAAGAAACATAATAATTAAACAAACAACGTACTGTATAATTAACGTGGGACTAATGGCTCAAAGTTCCAAGTAGTAATATTTTATTACCGTAGAATTTCAAATATTTTCTGAAGCAGCTCGCGTGCGTAGGGCTTAATAATATACCGTTGTTTCATTATTTCCATTGACGTCGTTACATAACATTAAAATTATATCAAATTTTGCGTTCGACTTAATTTATGAATAATTAATTTACCAACGAGAAGCAAGGTTTTAACGAAATGAGGAATAACGTTTTATGTGAGATTTGTAAAAAATTATGAAGCAAATATTCTTCAAATATTTCCGAACCGAATCGAAATGGAATTTACGAGAAAAAAGTAATTTACGAGAAAAAATTCATTGGCTGACTGCAGTCTTAGACAAGTTCTACGCCAAGTTAAACCAATAGGAGCTCCCTACACTTTGGCGCCAATAATGTTTGACATAAGACACGAAACTTTGATGCCTTATTAAGGTCGAGTATAGTTATGCGCATACAGTTTTGACCGGTGTACGCGTCATTGCAGACCTGTTAAGATAACTAGCTACAAATAAAACAAAAAACTCACAAATCAAAAATTACGCAATTATTAGAAACCTTCGGCTTAATTTTGACCGCAACTTATTACGTATTCAACTCTTGTGTTCAAATGCACACTTACTCATAACAGTGAGATTATGTTTAACATAAAAGGAATATACACAAATGCATACTATTTATGTTGTCACGAGTGCATTGTTTATCATTTTTACTCGGTTGCGTCGTACATGGAGTGAATCGTTAATGCATTCCGATATTCGCATCTCTCGGTACAGTTGAACGTTGAATCGAAACAATAGATCGATACAAAGTGTACAATGATCCGTAACACAAATAACTGAAGGCAAATACTTGACAGTCGAAAATATTTGCAAAGTACTGATAAACGAACAGATGCAGAAATCAAAACAATGCACGCGACTGGTGCCCTTGGAGTGCGCCGAGATAACGTTATCGACATCTTATCTTCTCACCGGATGATAATGATAAATCATCATTAAATCGAGTGCCGTGTGTGAGTTTCATTAATTAATATAATTGTGCCACTGTAACGCGCGTGTATCGATATCCGAACGGATGTAGACTCGACTGCTAATGTTTGCAAAATATTCGACGGCCCTATCTGAGCATACTGTATTCAATATTGTCAGAATAATATGACGGATTTGTTAGAAGCATCCATTGTTTAAATCCTAAAGCATTTTTAGTGGGCACTTTCAATAGTACACACGTGACAGTAAACACGAATTCTCAGTACCATGCCACTATTTGACAGGTTGATTAACATACCAAGTACCTAATTACGGTGGCTTTTACACGTAAAAACCCGAGAAATAACAGATAACCGAATACTCACTGTAATAAAACCGACGCTACAGTTCTATAGGCCATATTAAGGTTAGTTATATTGACGTACTTTGGAAAATCCGTTGTCCACAAACGGCCCCCGAACAGTATCTAAGTAAATATTAAAAACGCATTTCATAAGCAAATTCCTTTACATACGATCGTTAAAAAACATTTCACATCATATATTATAGTGCAGACCCTAAAAAAAAGATTAAATGACAAAGGAGAAGGTAAATAAGAAGAAAATTGTTATAATAACTGCTAAATTATTTAACTTAGAAGAGAATCATGTATGATACTTTTTAGGAGGCTACAGAAGTAATATGACACGTACATCTATTAGAGCTGCTCAGTACCGAATAACCATGTGAATATATATCTTTGTATATACTATGTCAGAAATTTAAATTATTTAAAATACGTAGACATGCTTTAAGTGTTTTTCTGATCGTGATCCTCTTTATCACAGCGACTATGGCAAACACCCGTTCAGTATGATTGAGACGCTCGTCGTGTTATCGCCTGGCGAGTATAAATATACTCTATTAGGCCCGTATCCTGTTCCATATAAGCGTACACCTGATGACACACTTATAATGTCTCGCTCAGCACGCGTTCTATCACGCTAAGTGCTATAGCAGTAGGTGCGAAATGTATAGTGAAGCGTTCGTGTACCTATTGTTCCGAGTGAGAAACGGATCTAACTTTGAAGATGAAACGGCCATGTTACGCTTTTAGGCTACGATTTCTAGCTTAGCAATTGATAAGCTTGACAAACTTAGTGCTTCGGTCTAAGAGTTCTACTGCAACGTACATATTAGGGTTGTTAAAAGAAATTTGGTGAAAAACGATACTATCCTTCTTCCTTTTTTTCATTGCTAACGAAGGCTGGCGAACAGACGGACCTGATGGAAAGTTCACCGACGTCCATGGACATCGGCAAAACCATGCAATATCACTTATACGCTGCCTTCGTGAGACATAGATGTTAAGTCTTGTTTACCCAGGAAATACATGGGCTATAGACCAGAACACAGTACTATTTTATACATTTCTGCTTTGCGGTAGAAATAGGCAAAGTGGTGGTACCGCCCCCAGACGGCCCCCTGTAAAAGGTACCTACTACTGACAATCAAGGAATATAAAACCAACAAAAAATAAGTACTTATACTTTTGGCAACACAAGTTTCAAAGTGAGATTTCTTATGGCCCTTTAATATTTATTAGTTTAAGAACATACACTGAGAGTGCAGAATAAAACAATGGTAGCACTTTTGACACTATTATTATCCATGGCAAAAAAAGCCCATGCCAGTAAACTATGTTAAACTTTGTGTGTTCAACATCAATAGCATTAATAATAAACACCAATAAAAACCACTTTAACAAATAAGAGAGTCGAGGTCAGCAAGAAAAACAACTCTGCTTTAAGCACCCCTCTTTTTATGCTAAGCTATTGATATTTTAATTTTATCGTTTCTATTTATAGCAGCATTCCAATATTGCAAATGAAGCAATTTCTAGTTTTAATAATATAGGCTTCAGTTGCATATGTATAGAACATAACATTAAAATAATGTTATAGTACAATTGTAGGTAGTAAATACAATGGAAATTTTCTAAGGTAATGCAGCAGATTTTTTTAGCATAAATGTAAAAAATCTGATCAGAAAAATGCATGCAACACATAAATATACAGTTGCATAAACTGTATTGTGTCCTACAAAAACTTTTACAATACTGAGCATTTCGCAGATATATAAAATACCAACAATGAACATGGCGTCTATTTTGTGCCATCAAAGGAACATAGTGATTTGTCAATGGTGAAAATTGCGAGGTATTTCGAAAAACCACCATTTTTTAATTAATTTTACTACACTTATTGTAACTGCCTCCGTAGCCTAGTGGTATGGGCGTGTGCTTTAGAAACCGGAGGTCGTGGGTTCGAATCTTGCGGGGATGCATCAAATTTTCATTGTTGTTTCCTAGTTGGTTAGGGCAATTTGGGCCGATCACCCAATTGTCTGAAAAGTAAGATGATCCATGTGTCGGATGGGCATGTAAAAAAGTCGGTCCACCCACCAACAAGCATTGGACCAGCGTGGTGGGATACAGTTCAAACCCCCTCATGGATAGGGGTGTATTAGGGGAGGCCTATGGCCAGCAGTGGACTAACAAAGGCTGATGATGTGTGTGTATGTGTGACACTTATTGTATAAATTCTATTTTTATTAATAATCTCTAACATTTTGTAAAATGGCTTATAGCAATATCGTCACCAGCGGCAGTCCACTGATAGATATTTAGATTTAACTTGTTCCATAGACTGCCAAGCAGTTTATGTTATCAGTATATAAATAAGTAGCTTTAAGATATTGCTAAACTTAAAAAACATAAATATAGGTACTTTTATTACAATAATATTCCACATTCATTATATTCCTGGTAATTAATAGATTTATAATATAAATGCTACTTTTTCATAGTTTGTTCCGATGCAACTGAATTGAAAAAAATTATAAAATTTTTGAACTAGTTAAGACTTGACTAAAAAACATAATAAACCATATTGTCTGTAGGGCTTAATCTTTAATAAAATAAGCCAAAATACAATAAAAAGGCATCTCAGAGTATCTTATATCTTGACATATTGTATACTTGACCACTTGTGAATTTTAATAATAATTTTTAACTAAAGTTGAATTATTAAATACAAAAAATATGTAATATCAGCTGAATAGACTAATATTCAAGGAGTAATTGAATGGATTAGTCATCCAAGCAAATTTTTTAAAAGGACTTTTGACGTTTATAACAATGCATGCAGCTAATAGGTTAATACTTCATAGGAGCAAACTAAACAAAAAGATGTGTTTCATATTCTGTGTGTGTAGTCTCAGTATAATTATTATGGATAAATGCATTTAAAAATTTCTCTGTTATTGACAATAGCTACCTACAATTATAAATGCTTAGGTTTGAAGATGAATATTTTTTACCTTACAGCTCAAAAAATAATTAACATACTGTAAGTTCAAAGCAGATAATATTCATACTTAATTTACTTATATCAGGCACCAGAATCCCTTATATAGGTTTGTTTACTTAATACATTATTTCATATTAAAGAAGATTTTTCTGTAGGTTGATATATAAAACCTCATTTAATAAATATTTTTCATAAAGATGTAATGGAAAGTAGATTCACATTAACCTTTCATTTTTGTTGGCACATGCTACTAAACAATTCCCATAATTCATTTCAATATTTAAGCTTTATTATTTGTTAATTAATTTTAATTATATTTTATGTTTTAGAGCCTCATGCTGTTACAAATATAGGTTATTTTAAGTGTTATTACTTTGTAAAATTCTTATTGTTATGGAGATGTGAAAAACATGTGAAACCAGGATTAAGTATAAATAATTATATTATTATAGTACTTATAATAAACTTAAGTAAATGCAAAATTTCGCATGAAACATGGATTAATAATAATGTTAGTATTTCAAAAAAACATCTTAAAACTGTAAACTAAACTTACCTTAAATGAACTGTGAACTAAAGTTTCATCCAAATCTATGACCATACACTTTTTATGCATATCCTGGTGCCTCACCGGCGGCAACAGTGGGCGTGGTGCTTGGTCCGACATGACCAGCAATGGGGGTGAAGCTCGTCCATCGATGCTGTTCGCGCCATTACTGCCGGGCGGGCCCTTTCCTCTGCCACCTCGCCAACAACACAGAAGGGACCGTAGGAACCCACCTCCGCCACCCGATTTCTTACAACCCAGTGGCGTAGAGCCCGAAACTGGGGTGCCATCTCCGTCATTATGCTGGCCGCTAGGCGTTGTTCCTAAAACAATTATTCCACATAAACTTTTCCATACTTACTTACATTTCACGAGGAAGAATTCAATTTGACAATCTATCAAAGGACCATAGCTCTCAAGGTTGCTCTTCAGAATGTTGGCGCGGTAACACGTTCTATTTGTTTACTTCATTATATATTAGGCACAATTGAACAATCCATAAAGTAAAATTCCCCACAACACACTTGTTTAAATACGCTACACTTGGAATATATTTTTGCATCACTGAGAGGTAACATTATACGCTCCAATTCGATGGCAGTAGGTAACAGGTGTAACTCGGCTTAGATTTACCTCTGTCGGATCCATAGTTGTTTAATTGTTCGTCATCCCGTGACACTTGAGTTATAATGGACGATGCGTCCATTTAAACATTTGTTTTTAGCCTTAATACAAATGGCAACGGAGTTTTTGTAAAATTTTAACACCATAAAACTATTTTTTATCTCCCTTCTATCTTACAAAATGGCAGGCGGGCTCTTAGCAAATACCAACTACAAGTGTAGCCATCGTAAAAACAAAAATAAATGTTGCATCTCTTTTTCACTTGTGCGTTTTAATAAAACAACCATAAATAAGACTATTATTATGGACTTAATACAACAAATAGTGTTAAATACACACACATAAGTACTAGCGAGGTAATAACTCTTTACTAATAGATTGACTCATAGTAATCCGCATAATGTACCCCTGTCTCATTGCCGCTTCCACTAAGAAAACTTAAGATTTTGTACATTTTTTGAAAACGTTTTTTTTATTTTGTAGACAACGAATAAGAAAATCGCATTAATTTATAACAAAAACATTTTTAATTATTATATTGCACATTAAAAACTGCCCTAAATTTTATTTAAGAATAACTTTATTTAGTTTTTAAAATATGCACTATATAGAAAAATCAGTTGGTCCAGAAATGACAGAACATAACAAAGTAAGATGATGATTTAAAGCATGATATTAAATGCATTTATTAAAGTACGATTTATTAAAGTACGGTTTTGTAGGGTTTTAATTATTTTTTATTTTTCAGTTGAATAAAAAGTAATACCATAGCTATGGTTTTGATTCCCCCTCCCCCCTTTATCAAGCCCCTAATAGCTGTTCAAGTCAACTTTTGTCAAGTGTTTTTAATGGATTTGCTTGAAGAACCCTATAATTTTAGTAACACTGGTTTTATATGAATTTCGTGATTTAGCATCAATATTTAACTAATATGGTTAAAGGTCAGATAACTGTATAATTTTTTTTTCTTGTGTCACAAATAAAAAGTGAATATGTCTCGAAGGGATCCTGGGCCAATTCCAAATCGTTGGCTGAATTGTCCAAGACATGCATCAGGACTCATTGCTAATACCTTTCTTGCTTTTAAAACACCTTTAGGGTCAAATTTTGATGATGTGGTTTATCCTAAATATCGATTTACTCCAACTGATGTGTTTTTAAGTTCAAAACAGTTAAAGGTACGTGTTGTGTATTTTTACGTGTCAGCTGTTTTTGTCTTCATTAATAAATCAATAAATTTCTTTTCTATAAATATGTACAATAATTTAGAGAGATTTTGAGTTAGGAGACTTGCCGGATAGCTTTTCGATATTTAATTAGACAATTTTTGTTATGTTGCGTGAATCAAAAAGCTTGCCAAAATAATTAACTTTCATATCTTATACTTACAAGCAAGTAAAAACCTAAATGCTTGTCTTTTTTATTTTTATGTGTGTAAAGTCAGTTATCAAAAAACCTCTATCACTATATAATCTAAAATTTATAATTAAAATATTCAAGGTAAAATTGAAATATTAAATGAGGTTTTTCTTGTGACATAGATAAAACTAGGTTTGTGGATTGACCTTACAAACACTTCAAGATTTTATGAAAAAAATGAAGTGGAAAAGAATGGGTGCAAATATTTCAAAATGTCATGTCGTGGCCATGGAGAAACCCCTACAGAAGATCAAACTAGGTGAGAATATATTGTTTATATAGAAAGTATTCTGTATTTGCCACATTACAGTGGTTGATTTTCTTCTTGTATGCATATCAATAAAAATAAGTATGTTGTTAATGAAAAAAACAAATGAATTTTACTTTTAGGCAGTTTATTGATGTTGTGACAAATTTTATAAACCGAAATCCAAATGATGCCATTGCTGTGCACTGCACGCACGGTTTCAACCGCACTGGTTTTTTAATTATGTGCTATATGGTTGAAGAGATGGACTTCAGTCTGGATACAGCGCTTCATGAGTTTGCTATAAAAAGGTTAGTACAAATCTTAATGTACACACTAAGTCTTAAAATTTATACATCAGAAAGGATTTACGCCAAAACAAATTTATAAAGATATGTACAAGGCTTTAAATCTGCTTGAATATATGCCACTGTCAAAAAATGGATAGCAGATTCCAAAGATGAGCAAGATGAAACTAGGAGTGGCAGGCAGCAATGGGCCACCACAGACAAAACTACCAATAAAATATTAGTCCTGATTTTGACAATTGCAGAGACAGAAGCAATTCAAGCAATTTGGATCTTGGATTTTTTAAAGTCTCTGCCAGACCTTGACTGCATTCAGTCTTATCACAGGATTGTTGGGATCTGCTCAACCGTTTTGTAACTATAGAATGAAACTAGGGTTTACCACAATACGCCAGAGTTTAAAGTACAATCCAAGCAATGGAAAACAGCAAGGTCACCGCTAAAAAATCTCGGACTGTTTTGTCTACCAATAAGGTAATGGCTACAGTTTTTTGAAACTGCAGGGGGTAAATTATGGTAGACTACCTTGATAAAGGTAAAACCAGAAATGTGGACTATTGTTATACACTCTTACAACATCTCCATGAAAGAACTAAAAGGCCTTGTATGTTGTCTATGAAAGTTTTTTGCTACTAAGATAGTGCTCCTGCCTATACTGCGGCGAAGTCAATCGCACAAATACGCAATTGTTTGCTTATAATTGATGCTGCGTTCACTGTATACACCTAACTTGCCCCTGTCTGGTCTCCATTACTTCCCCAATCTAAAAAAAAAATACTTAGCAGTTCTCCATTTATATTGAGGTAGAAGATGCTGTGACTGAATATTATGATTTTTGTCAAGCTCAAAACATTTTAATGTTTCTCGTAAGTCGCAATCGATCGTAACAACCATTAGTTAAATTTTTTCTTTCCTTCCTCTTCCATCACAAGCTACTACTGATCAATTTTACTTTTTAAAGTATTGTAAGTTGGTTCTGAATACATATACCAATAAGCTAAAACTTTTATATTAATATGATGAGTCTTTTCTAAACATCATCATCATCAGCCTATCTTAGTCCACTGCTGGACACAGGCCTCCCATAATGCAGGCCTTGTCCCTTAGGGGGTTTTTGGACCGTAACTCACCACGCTAGTCCAATGCGGGTTGGTTGGTAGACCGACTTTTTACATGTCCATCTGACGCATGGATCATTTTACTTATCAAAAATTAAGTGATCGGCCCAAATTGCTCTAACCAACCATAAAATAGCGATAATACAAAGTTGTTTCCCCGCGTGATTCATACCTACAACCTCCGATTTATAAAGCAAGGCCATCATTACCGCTAGGCCATTGAGGCTGCTTTTCTCATGGTTTAGTATACGTCATTCAGCTGAATAACACATACTATTTGGCCGAATACCAAATACCAAACAACAAGGCTGAATACATTCGGTAGCCGAATATTCGCATCATCTTTATTATTAATACTAGAAATAAATATAAACTTATTCTTCTAACAACAAAACTCAAAAGAACAATAAAATCTTATATGGGGCAATGTATACGCCTTTACTACAGAATTCAAGAAAACACTCAGCTATTATCTGTTTGTTTTTTATTTTATTATCTGTAAGCATTTGTGTACAAAAGGATATTATTGCTGTACTATGACTATTTACAAGATAATTAACTATTAAACCACTGCAGGCTTTTGCAAACTGTAAAAATAGGTTTTCTTAAAAATTTAAAAAAAATCTCATGCCGGTTATTATTAGATCAGAGGCTTTTATTGCCTTCATGGCTTCAAATCGCCAGTAAGAATGAGTTAATTTTTTATGCTAATATTTCAACTATAATATATTTTCTTCTGCATAGATATCGTTTGTGACATCTTTCTCTTTTTCAAAGTGTATATTCAAGTATTATCCAACTATAATAAAACATAACCTAGTGATAAGTGGATGTGTAATTTTTTTATTATTTGCAAATATTCTAGCCCTGGAGTATTTCATGTTTTTCCATTTTATGTTTATCTAAAGTTTTAGATTATATAGACTGAAATACATCATGTAAAGGTTCCAAAGTTCGAAATGCACATCAAGGAATATTTTATCTTAATAACTATTATTATGTAGAATCCTTTGTAGCCTAGTGGCAAGCCGGTGGCCGTGGGTTCGAATCCTGCGGGGACTCGAAAAAATTATCATTGTTGTTTCCTAGTTGGTTAGGGCTATTTGATCGCCGGCCGGTCACCCAATTGTCTGCATAATAAGATAATCCATGCGCGTCGGATGGGCATGTAAAAAGTCGGTCCACCCACCTACCCGCTTTGGACCAGCGTGGTGGGATACGGTCCAAAAACCCCCAATGAAGAACGCGTGCATTAGGGGAGGCCTATGTACAGCAGGGGATTAGCAGAGGCTGATGATGATGATGATGACAATGTTTGTTTTGCAGAGCACCAGGAATATACAAGCAGGATTATTTAGATGAGTTGTACAGGAGGTATGAGGATTCATCGGATTTCTCCAACGCTCCACCTGCTCCACCGAGACCCCAATGGTGTGACGGTAAATAAATAATATGAAATAAAAATAAAACTCACAAATAATGATAAATATAGAAGAAGAAAAATAAAACTGTGTCATGAATGTCACAATATGTAATTGTTCATTCATACAGTGTAGTGGTGAGTATAGTGATCTAATTTTAATAAGGTAATAAATATCAAGCAGTTAACGCGATATAATTATGCTAAAATTTATTAAGCTCAATCTCTCTCCCGTCGTATCGGCAATCCGTACTATCTGACTATGATAGCAAGCTGTGGAGAAAAGCAACTGTGTGTTTACTTATATTTGTGCACTAAAATAAAAATAGATACTGGTTTCCATTGTTAATCAGTCGTCATCGTATATAGTTGGAATCTTCCGGAATATTACAGATTAAATTGCCTATTCTTTTTTACTATAGAGGAAGAGTACCATGAGGAAGGCAGGAAGGCGTCGAAAATGAGTATAAAGTTCGAAACTTCTAGAATATTACAGATTAAATTTCCTATTCTTTTCACTTTAGAGGAAGAGTACCATGATGAAGGCGTCGAAGATGATTATAAAGTTCAAATCTTCTAGAATATTACAGATTAAATTTCCTATTCTTTTCACTTTAGAGGAAGAGTACCAAGAGGAAGGCGTCGAAGATGATTACTTGCAAAGCGAACAATCACATCCGTACCAGGACCATGGAAACACGTCGTGCGCGTAAGTTATCTATGATATATCTATATAACATCATCGTCATCATCATCATCATCAGCCTTTGTTAGTCCACTGCTGGACATAGGCCTCCCCTAACACACCCCTATCCATTAGGGGGTTTGGACCGTATCCCACCACGCTGGTCCAATGCGGGTTGGTGGGTGGACCGACTTTTTTTACATACCCCTCCGACTCATGGATCATCTTACTTTTCAGACAATTGGGTGATCGGCCCTAAACAACTAGGAAATAACAATGAAAATTTGTTGCGTCCCCGCAGGATTCGAATCCACGACCTCCGGTTTCTAAAGCACATGCCCATACCACTAGGCTACGGAGGCAGTCATCTATATATGCTTTGATGAATTGTAAAGTATTAATGTTGAATGCAATTTGAACCGACAATTTTTAAACTCTTCAACTCCGATAAAAATCTGTCAATAGCATTGTGAATAGCACGCCTGGTAAACTTAAGATACATTTTAAATAAAGGTAAGGTGTGCAAGAGACAGGTTAACTAGTTTCTAGTGTCGGTTACAAACATACATACTTTTCTTAAAGTATTCTTTAAGTATACAAGTTTTGTTAAGGGTTATTTCAACGCATTGGTTATCGATTTACGTTATTCCTTGTTATACATCGGATGGGCAGTTAAAGTTAGCTTCCCTGACAGACATTGATTGACTGTCCAGCCTATAAATGTGCGTGCGTGCTTAAGCGTAGCATGTAAGTGTCGGCTATTAATATGAATAGTTCAAAACAGTGACCTACACTTTGTCTAATTATCATACAACAGTTCCAAATGAATATGTGATAATCTACATATAGATCGCCGCCGTAGTCGATATCGACAAGGAGTTATACATTATTTGCTTCAATTGACACAAGTATGCATCTGGTGATTCAATCTAAATTATTTTGTTTACTGCAGAATGACTCCAATGTCTTGCAATAACAAGGACTTGGATAAATCTTGAGTCAGAAGAAGGCTGCTAGATAAGGGATCAGTAAGCAGAGTGTCGCAGGAGAGGCTCGCTCGGCGTCAGCGGAGAATAGCGCCAACACACAGTGTCGGAGAGGTAGTATTGTTTAATATAAGTGCTAGATTGAATAATAAAAGGCTAGTTTAAAATCTTTTTTTACGCCTTTTTGAACGTAAGATAGTTTGATGACTGCACGACGATTATTAGTGATTGATTACAGAAGTTTCTTTTGATAGATGGTGCAAACCTAGAGGGTAGGCGAAGTGAGACCAATTTTATTTTGTGAGAAGAAAATTTTTTTAAATATTATTTATTTCCATATTTAAATCTATGGTTGGGATTTTAAGGTATTCACGCGTGGATTATTTGAAATATACGCAGGAAGTATAGGGCGAAAACCTTAACTTAATATTATATTTATTTTTTTTTTAATCGAAACAAAGAATTAAAAACAATATTATTTAAATCGTAAGAGCGAAAATTTTTAACTAATCTTTTTAAAATTGATGTTTTAAAGGGCCGAGACGGTTCCTTTCCAACTTAGCTCGAGTTTTAAGCCGAAGGGCAAAATTTATTTTTAAAATCTTTTTCGAAGAAGGGTCGAAACCTTGTAGGCCCGTAAAACCCGTTGTAACGCGTAAGGGTACGGGGAATTTTTCAGTGTAAAAAAACGGAACCACCTCTGAACCGGGTGGGCTCAATTCCTTCGTTTTTCTTCATTTCCCACAGATTGTTAATAACAATCATTATATTAAAATTATAAAAAAATTTTTAAAAAATCTCCCCAATTATTTAAGTTATGTATGTTTCAAGTTTAAGCCTTTTGGGTATATCTATTACAAAATTTTTTGGCAAAACCGATATAATTTCCTTACATATGTAAAACTTTTTTTTTAAAATATTTAAAAGGAATTTCTTTGATTGTTGAATCCCCACCGGGAAACGGGTGGAAATTACAGACTTATGGGCCAGCCCCAAATAAATTCGAAAAACTTTGCCTCCGGGAACCCCGTACCAGCCGATGAAAAGTGTTTGAAACGTCTGAATTTAAAATGTAAAATAAACGCATAAAATCCATAAAAAGTGGTATTATGCTTGAGGGTTAAATTTAATTTATTATTATAGGATCCCAACAGGTGGTAGAACCCAACCATCTTCTCTATTGAAATTTGGATGTTTCTAATCTCAATAGCCTAACGGATCATCCTTGGTAGGAATCGGTGTTCTTTAGGAAGATTTGGGTCGATCAAATCTGATGTAATGGTTTGGTGATTTAAGGTATGGTCACACACTGCGACTTGTTGGGTCTTTTATGTTTAATGTCGGCTATATGTTCCTTCACGGGCTCTTATTGCTCGCTTTGTTTGTCCAAATAAGAGAGGCCGCAGTTACAATCTAGCTTGAAACTCCTGGATCTTGTAGAGGAATATTGCACTTGACAGGTTGAAGGATATTGACCAATCTTCTTCAGCGGCTTGAAATAAGTTTTGATTGATAGCCCGCTTCTCAAAATGTAGCCAATCTTGTCAGTTACGTCTCTCAAAAAGGTAGAACAGCAGGATACTCGCTCCACTGTGGCTGCCTTCACTCGGTCACTGTAATAATACCACTGCTGGCTGTAAAGATAAAACCAGTTCATTTTGCATAGGCAGGAGTACAGACTAAAATAATTAATTAAAATTAAGATCTGAAACCCCTGCTCAGCACTGGCCAAAAGACGCATGACATCTCAGTCTACCCGTACCACGGCCGATGAAAAGTGTTTGAAACGTCGCGAATTTAAAATGTAAATTAAAAGCGACAAAATCCTTTTATTCAATAATCTTGTTGAAAATTCATAAATAAGGCGATAGGCACGACTTTGTTGCTAATCGTTACGATATTTATATCAGTTGCGTTTTGTCTTTGGCCCATAATTACTGTAGAACCCTTTGTGATTGTCCTTCTGTTATTCAGTACATATATGCCTCCGTAACCTTAGTGCTTGCTTGAAAAACGGCAGATTGTGGGTTCGTATTCGAATCCTGCAGGACTAAAAATCTCTTTAGTGTGGTTTCCTAGTTGGTAAGTAAGATGATCTATACGTCGGATGGGCATGTTTAAAGTTGTTCCTACACTTGATCTCTTTCCAGCTCTCATTGTGCGTGCGTGCTTGCATGCATGCGTGCGCGCTATTATATTGCAACAGTGCGTACACTTGCAATATAATACCTCCTGCGCAGTTGGCCAATCCCTCATGTAGATCGACCGCCGTAGTCGATATCGACAAGGAGATTATCATCATTTTGAAGGGCAAAAACCCTTCAATTCAGTACACATATGCACGGTGCTTCAACCTAAAATATACTTATAACCTGCAGCAACGACTCCAGAGGGTCCAACAACAAGAGGGACAGGAATCGCAAGTCGCAGAAGAAGAAGGACTTCGTGCCTCTAGTGAACGGCGTGCACTTACACGAGGACGATCAGGACGTGAAGGCCATACAGAAGAAGGTGCAGTCGTTCTGCAAGTGGGAGCGGAGGGGCTTCCCTGGCTCGCAGCCGGTGTCCATGACGCGGAAGAACATAAGCCTGCTCAAGACCAAGCCGTACAGGGTGTCGTGGAAGGCGGACGGTGTCAGGTACGTTGATTTCGACGATGATGTACATACTTATAGAAATACTTTATCTGATAATGTAGTAGTCGCGTATAATTAATCAATTTATGTGTATAAATAAATAAAATTAGAGGGTCTGTTAATATAGGCGTATTCATATACAAACAACATTCTTTTCAAGTTTTTGTCTATCCGTCCGTCTGTTTATTTGTGCTGGCAAATCTGTTGAATGACGGGATTGAGACTAGAAGATTGTTTTGGTAACTAGAAGTACCTTGGGCTAACTGAGAATCGTGTGAAATTTTTTTATATGTTTACTACGATGGAATTTATATCATCGAATACTTACGTCGAATTCTTGAATCTAGGAAGTAGTGCGCTATTGATAGTTACCATTTTGTGGGAATTAATAGTGACTGATCCCCTATGCCACAAATAAACTTTGTGTTTTGCAATCTTATTTCGGGTCTTATATACATAGACGAAGGATCAAGCGTAAGCGAAAACGTATAATTTATTTTTATAATATAAATTCGATCTTGTTACTATTTGCAACTTCTTTTTGAATATTTTAGTTACTGTACCCGATCAATTGAAGTATTTTTTTAAATTTCAGATACATGATGCTAATTGACGGAGACGAGAGAGTATTTATGGTGGACAGGGACAACTGTATTTTCAAAGTGGATGGATTGAAGTTTCCACACGCGAAGACCGGTAGACCTCTCAGGGACACACTCTTAGATGGGGTAATTTATAACGATTTTTCTATGAGATGTAGAAACTACGTGAGCGAAGTCTATTGAATGTTAAACCGCATTGAGGCCATAATGGCGCGCTGGATAATCGTCGCGTAGGTATCTAATATGGCGGCGGTCGGCGAATAAGAAAGCCACCTTTAAATGTGCACCATTTAGTCAAAGTCATATCTTAATTTGATATGTTAACATTACATTTTCTACCAAACTATCATATGAACTACTACCGGTACGGAAATGGAAGGCCGGCGTAAAATCTTTTCATTTCAGTAATAATATCCTTGTACACACAAACGTTCCTTTATTTTACATAAAACAATTTACATGTGGTATTTGGCTTTGCTCTTATTCACTGAATGTAAAGGACGAGCAGTCGGCCCTACCGATGGAAAATGGTCATCGAAACCGATCGATATCAGCAATACCAGGGGTATCATCGACGCGCTGTCTACCGTGAGATGTTAGGTCCCGTTTTACCCGTAAATACACTTTCAACGGTGCCCTTCCAACCGGAACACGGCGCTGTTTCACACTACTGCTTTGCGGTAGAAATAGGCGCCCAAGATGGACTGTAATAAGGGGACTACCATTTCCGAAAATTTTAATTAATTTTATCATAGAAAATGCAAGATTGTCTGTCACGATCCTTGTTTTTCTCAGGAAATGGTGCAAGACAAGGAGGGTTCCGAAGTGAAAACCAGATACCTTTGCTACGACGTGATCAGATTCGAGAACATGACAGTCGGCAAGGAGTCCTTCTACCCGATCAGGTTGTCGTGTATAACGAACGAAATAATCGCTCCCAGGTAATTTCTCGACGATATCGGTTAGTCTAGTATTAGACTATCAAAACACTGCCTCCGTAGCCTAGTGAGGCGTGTGCTTTAGAAACTGGAGGTCGTGGGTTCGAATCCTGCGGGGACTCAACAAATTTTCATTGTTGTTTCCTAATTCGTTAGGGCAATTTGGGCCGATCACACAATTGTCTGAAAAGTAAGATGATCCATGCGTCGGATGGGCATGTAAAAAGTCGGTCCACCCAACCCGCATTGGACCAGCTTGGTGGAATACGGTCCAAAACCCCCTAAGGGATAGGGGTGTGTTAGGGGAGGCCTATGTCCAGTAGTGTACTATCAAAAGATGATGACGAGACTGTCTTTTACCTAGTCATTTTCCCAGGTTATCATTACATCGGCTTCTAGTCCATCCAGATTTACCTGAACAATAGTTTTTACGTCATGCGACTGGCATCTGACCTCCTCAATCCAAAAGGTAAACTGCACTCTAAGAATGATTTGGTTGACAGTAAATTTAAAGGCACTGAAATCCTATAGCGTCTGTCAAGTATTAGACCATACTTGATATTATAGCTCTCTTGCAATGAAAGAATATTTCATTTTCGTTTCAATGGTATTAACAGAAAACTACCAAAACTTTATTAGCTTCACTACATAGTATAAAACAAAGTCGCTTTTCCTGTCCCTATATCCCTAAGTATGCTCAAATCTTTCAAACTACGCAACGGATTTCAATGCAGTTTTCTTTAATAGATGGAGTGATTTATTAGTAAGGTTTATATGGGTTACACATGCTTAATATTATAGGTATATTTTATATCAGCATAGCTCCCATGAAAAGCAGGGGCGGGTCGCTAGTTATGTTATAATATATATGTATGCCTCCCCCTCACTCTTTTGTATTGGACTAGAGAGGGCTTGTAAAGCAAATTCGCAATTTACTCATTTGAGCCTTTCTAACAGGCTTTAACCGTGAAAAAGCAAAGTAACCGTTTATATTACTTTTCTGAGGACTCTGAACAAACGTTCCCAGGCTAATGCAGCTCGCATTATTAATTACGAGCTAATTCATTATTTTTAGTAGCCTCCATTTCGGCAACACCTGTCATTGATAAGTTACTTAAAGCCTAAATATCGGCGTTTGGTTTTTATTTTAGTTTTTAAAAACACAATTAAGTGCTACCGAAATTTGACTATATATAGTATTAGTATTGATGTAAAGTTTAGCAAAAATAGTGACGTCATACGTGCGGTATTGTAATTAGCAGTTATTCGCACAGTGATCTTTTATTCTCGGTCATAGTTCATAAATAAGTTTGCTGAATGGTACTTAGGATGGGCAAGTTAAAGTCGGTCCACCCACCAACCCGCATTGGACCGGCGTGGTGTGGCATGGTCTAAAACCTCCTAATGAATAGGGGTGGATTAGGCGAGGCCTATGTCCAGCAGTGGGCTATCACTAGCTGATGATAATGAATGGTACGAAACTAACAATATCTTTGATTCACAGGAACCGAGCGCTCAGCAAGGGCGTCATAGATAGAGGGCCCTTCAGCGTTCATCTGAAGGAGTTCTGGGACTTGCGGATGACGCATTACCTCTTGGGCGACAAGTTCGTACAGAAGCTACCACACGAACCGGACGGCCTCATATTCCAGCCCTCTAAAGAAGTAAGTTCAGTGCTTAGAATAAAATTACATGTTATTTATGCACTCCGCCCGTGATCATGGAGCCACGAAATATTCTGAAACGTCAGGAATAAATCATCATCATCATCGGCCTGTGTTAGTCTTCTGCTGGCCTCCCCGTTACCCCTACCACTAGGCTACGGAGGCAGGAATAAATAGAAACAATTATCGCGAAAAATCCGCAAAAAGTGGATTTAATAAGTTATTAATTGTATTTTTTTTTTGCAATAAATAACATATTTAACTCTTCAACGTCAAACTTGATTGATGCCAAAAAGTCGGCCCCTCTAATAAGTTGAATGTTCGATTTAAAAAATGACATTAGATTTTTCATCAAATCACAAGATATTTTTTCAAAAGCAAATTTGCTTAACATTTCTTTAGTTACTCAATGTTTATAAGTGTATAACTGCCTCTGTAGCCTAGTGGTAACGGCGTGTACTTTAGATACCGGAGGTTGTGGGTTCGAATTAGTGATGTGCCGAGTACGGTTTGACTCGAGTCAGACTCGATTCCTGCTTTGGACTCGCCTACTCGAATACCAATTAATTTTAATTCGAGTTCGCCGGACTCGATTTCGGTACTCGAGTCAGGAAGAATCGATTCGTACTCGCTTACTCGATTCTATTCATACGAGTCCAACTGACTCGATTCTAGTATTCGAGTTTAACGATTAATATGTGTTCACGTGAAATGCAGTCAAGCTTTTAATCGCTAAACATATTGAAGAAAAAGGAATTATTGAACATTTAAATAGGTTTGTATGATGCCAAAATAAAATCTAAAATCGGTCTTTAGTTCTGGGCTAGAATTTCTACACTCGAATTCTGGGCTCGAATTTCAAGATTCGAGTCCAGCTGGAGTCAAATTTCGAGACTCGAGTCCAGCCAGACTCGAGTCTTGAAATATAATTCGAGTATTGGGTTTGAATCGGGGAATCGAGTCATGATTCGAATACCTTATAAACTGACTCGAGTCGACTCGATTTACCAAAACAGCGACTCGGCACATCATTAGTTCGAATCCTCCGGGGACTCAACTAATTTTCATTGTTGTTTCCTAGTTGGTTAGAGCAATGTGAGCTGATTATTCGATTGCCTTTAAAGTAAGATGATCCATGATTCGGATGAATAGGTAAAAAGTAGATCCTGCCCCCGATCTCTCTCCGATCGTGTCGGTCATCCGTCCCATCGGACTACGAGTAAAGGAAGACGAAGTGCATCTGTGTTGGCGCGTACATTTGTGCACTATAATATCTCCTGCGCAGTTGGCTCATCGCTAATATAGATCGGCCGCGGTGGTCGACAATTCGGATACGCAATAGATGAAAGATTTTGCGTATTAATAAGCAAATGGGCGTTGATGTTGTCGATTCCAAACAACCAAGAAGTAAAGACGCAAAGTTGTTACCCCCAAGGGTTCCAACGAACGACTTCCAGTTATATTAAGAGCTAACACTAACACAAGCAATGGCGGATTGTTTTCTTTATGCTACTTTTTTTTAATTATGGACAATAAACAACAGCGATGAAACGCAAACTATGCAAAGCTTGAACTATGGCAACTAGGAGACTGATAAATACATAGACCTATTATTCTTACCTAATAAACACATATTATAAAGATACGTATAGCCAGTTACGAGAAAAAACGTATGTTTATCACAGAGTGGGTTCGATTCCGTGGTGGGAATCGAACCCAGACCCTTCGGCTTAACAGCCAGGGTCGCTAGCTACTACACCAACCGGGTCGTAGTTTTGTTTTTTATTGTCGTAATTTAAGATATCTAATTCACTTTGGCAGCCGTATGTGGGGGGCGCCTGTGAAGACGTCCTCAAATGGAAGCCCAGCGACATGAACAGTGTCGATTTTAGGCTGAAAATCATCACAGAAGGGGGCGTAGGGTATGTACTTTCCGGACGGTACACTGTAAGACAGTTTTATTTATTCATTTCAAAAGAAACCACAAACAGAAGGACATGTTGTTTCTATTAGTATATAAAAGAATACTTGGTAATAAGAGTAACATGTTTCCACTTCGCATAAATAAAAGATAATATCATACGATAACTTTGTCGTCATTATCGTTACTTGCTGAACGCATTAAACCGAACAATAGAGCAATGTATAAAAATAGCAATTTTTTGCGTAGTTTAATTAAAGAATATCCATACGCTATTATTGTACCCGTCTTTACTTTTTTAATTTAAAACAAAACCAGACGGCTACTTCTTAATTCTCCCTTTTCTCTTCGGCCTATCTCAGTGATACAGCCTTAAAGATATTCGATCGACAATTAACCGTTTTCTTTTTTGTCCCGCTCATCGAACTGAATTCATATTTAATCTATTCTCTAATTGTGGAATGCACTGCCACATGTCAGAATGCATATAAATTCTCTAATTATAAAGGAAAATTGTGCAATCTATTATCTTTTGATAGAGCCGACAATAGAGTGATTCTCACTTGAAGTTTAGCGTAAATATTTACGTATTCCATATATTTATATACATATTAATAAATTATCCGTAATTATAAATTCATTATTGTCCTACTTCACGTGTAGATTATTATGCAGGTTTTATTTTTACTTGTACACTTACACTAAGGTCGGCTGTGAGATGATTCCTTATGGCATTAAGCCGCCTGTGTACACAGTACACACTTTACAAAAAGGATAAATAAATCAATAAAGTTTGTTTCCGTTTGTACAGCATAGTGCCTAAGAAAGTCGCCTTACTGTATGTGGGTAAGGACACATTCTACGAACAAATGAAGTACACGAAGAGCATCAAAGATCTGCACAACAAGATTGTCGAGTGCAAATTCGAGAACAACCAGTGGGTCTTTATGAGGGAGAGGACCGACAAATCCTTTCCGAACAGCGCGGACACCGTCAAAGGTGAGACATACTTAAAACCATTGCGCAACCGAACGGTTTCTAACAGAACCTAAACATGGATCGAAATATATACACATCATCAACCTGTGTTAGTCCACTGCTGGACATAGGCCTCCCCTTATACACTATCCATAAGGGAGTTTCGGACCATCCCACCACGCTGTTCCAATGCGGGTTGGTGAAATATATATTATCCGAAATATGTATTTCTAGCATATTAAACCTCGACGCATTATAGTTGTTGACATATCATGATGAGTCCGACTTATACCCAAACACATTTTGATATCGAAATATCGACGTAAGAAAACTTCAAAGCCGTAACTAACAAAAATAAACATTTTGATCGTAAATTTTATCACATTTAATTTTAATTACAAAAATTTATATATAACGAAGAAAATAACGTATCTCATGCATTAAAGCTTTGGCGAAACTTTCAATGCAAAGCGGTAGTGTGAAAACACTATTGTGTTCCGATTTGAAGGGCACCGAAGCCAACGTATTTACTGGGTACACGAGACGTAATATCCTATGTTTTACGGTAGGCATTGCGTTCGTGATATCCCTGGTACTGGCAATGTCCATGATCGTCGGTGACCGCGTCTGCCCTAGTTTGCCATGAAATATATACTATAGCGACTTTATGACGTCACGTCTCTTATTCATCCGATCGTACGCTTCAAATGTACCATGACATCGCGATAATATATAACATGATACATTGTTTAAATACTTTCCACTTCCTATTCGGTTCGCATATAGCTTTTTGTGTTTATGATAATTTTATTAATCGTACTCCGATGCGATCGAGAGCTTATAAAGCTACATTATATAGTATCTATTTCTTGTATTGATGACTCTATCACGGATTCATCGCATTGGTGGCAAATGTTATTTTTGCGACGTTCATCAACACCATTATTACCAGCCTGTGTCAGTCCACTGCTGGACATAAGCACATATATATAATACACGCCGTCTCATTTAGGGGGTTTCTGGACCGACCGACTGTTTACATGCCCATCCGACGTATGCGTTGACGTTGGCGACTCTTTAAATATTTTACCACTTCATAAATAGGTAAAGGTATTGTTGAACACAACTTATTAGATTTTGTTCTTGCAGCCGTATGGGAGAGCATAAGGGAACCAGTCACTAAGGAGTACCTGTTAGATTACATTAACGGTACGGTTTCAAAGACGACGACGCGCAGCCACCGGCGAAGCAACCGCGACTTTAATCTTACTGTACTTCATTATAACTTAAATCGCAACACGTTGTTTTATTCAATCATACATTGGTACATTATTTCTTTTATTTACGCGATTATTATACATATCAAATCCACTAATTTACGGATTTTTCGCGTCACTTAAATATATTTATTCCTCGACGTTTCGGATTCTTTCCAGCATCCATGATGACGGGCAGACTAAGTTGGTATATATCTATGTCTCTATGTTATATGTTCCAGCTATATAACCAGAGTAAAAGAACATATAGCTGATGCTAAGCACCGATGCTATAAGAAATCTGCAATTTGCGACCATGTTCTAGACAAGCCCAATCATTATATTAGATTTGACGAACCAAAAATACTGGCTAATGAACATCGATTTATACAAGGATGATTCGGGAAGCAGAAATTAAAAAATATCCAAATTTTTAAGAGAGGATGGTTGCTTTGCCACCTTCCTGGATCCAATAATTTCAAAAAATTAAATGCAGAGTATAAAAACTACAAAACCGAAGGACAAATAAGTACTTTTGTCAAACCAATATCAAAATCAAGAAAACGAAAGGTATGTCAATTTTTAAATAAAACTCTGACTGAGATACAGACATATACCATAGCCTGCCCGTGATCATGGATGCTGAAAAGAATCCGAAACGTCGGGAATAAATATATTTAAGTAATGCGAAAAATCCGTAAATTAGTGGATTTAATATTGGTACATTGTTATATAAAAATGTGAATCTTGTTGAGTTTTTATTGTTGGTTCTATTCTCAACTTCATTCAGAAATGTACCATAGGTAAGAAAGTTTTAGGAGCTAGCTTAGGCTTGTTCTTAAAAAAAACAAAGGTTCTCTTTAACCTGCAGGAATTGTAACAACTTTTTGTTGTTTTGTTAATTGGTGCGAGCAATATGAGAGGATCATTAGATTAACTGTAACAATTTACAGGTCATGATTTCTTACTAAATAGGCATGTAACTAATGAAAACTATGTAACAATGTATTCTGATGTGTATTGTGAATTAAAATGTAGGTGATAATTCTGTAGTAGATTGATAAATGTAATAGATTGATATATGTATATACATAAATTCCACGTTTTTCTGACTAGTATAAGCCCTATATGCCATAAAACACATCATTGTTTTATTTCGATATCAACATTCGATATATAGATTTACCTTAAACATGCAAAATGTTTAAGGTACATCTATATGTGTTATGCTCAATAAACTGATGAGTTATCCAGTTACTTCTTATTCAAATTAAGTAACTCAACTCTTCATATACTTTTTTGGAATAAATGAACATGGATTAATAAGAAAAATCAACAAATTTTGTTATATTTAAAATTAAAAACAGGTTAAAATTTTCTCAATATCACACTTGTAATGTAAGCACCAACAACCCATATCAAACAAAAATATGAAAATTATAAATTTGAGGAGTGTTGTACATATTTCCATTTATTTTCTCCTTCTACATTTACTTGTGACAACTTCCTTTCCTTTGTTAGTTTTACTAAATGATGATTCACATTGTATGCTGCAGCTGGCCACAAGTGTTCAGGAGTTTCGGTATAAATTATCTTCACTAGATCCATTTCGGTTGTTAAAAAGTTTTTCGAATTTTTTCTCATACATTCCAGTATTTGTGCCTCTCTTTGGTTTCTATGAGCTATGTAGAACTCAATTTTTTCACTTGGGTCCTGTAATTAAATGTTATTATCATAATTATATTAGTAGTTTAGTAATAATTATATTTTAATAATAGCTATATATGTGTGTATTTCTTAATTTTCATTAGTAAATAAACACAAATATAATACTAGATGTTTTACATAATGAAGTTGGTTTTTACTGGCTCTAAATAATAATAATTCAAACGCTTGTAAAATGTGTAACAAGACATATGCCAAAATAATTTTGCATATTACCTCTACAACATTTCCATGACCCGGATATATTACACTTGGCTTGAGGTCTAGTATCTTATGTAAGCTTTTCATGTATGTATACAGATCCTCAAAGACTGCAGTGCCTTCACCCAAAATGCAATCCCCGCTGAACAATATATTGTCTTCCAATAATGTCACAATGACATGATCTGTTGTATGTCCAGGTGTGTGGTGCACTTTTACAGTGGCACCTTCAACTTTAATCTCTTGACCATCAGTTAACCAGTTCAATTGTACTGCTAAAGGTTCATCTTTTGAGTCTTCTTCACTTCTTTTATGTTTCCATACTTGGGGCTGCTCTAAGAGATGAGGAAATTATTTAAATATTTTTATCTGTATATATACTTATTAATATATTGTAACTAAATAATATTACTTGCAATAGTTCCATAGATATCTTCAACACCTCCAATATGATCATGATGCCAGTGGGTTACAACTATGTGCTCTATATTAACTTTTTCAGACTGAACAATATCTTTTAAATTTTCTGATATTCAGCGATATTCTTATCCCCTGTGTCCAACAAAATACGGCTAAAAATTTTAAGATAATCAAGATCTCTCTTGCGTTAAAATAATAATTGCATGTTTTTTATAACTAAAAAATTCAACTTTAACCCAAATTGAAATATATTTAGATCCAAATTTTTATAATTATAGCACAAATGAATGATGAAAATTTGCAATTAATACTTTTAACTTATTTGTCATAAAAATTACTAAGCTAAAGAGTTGGGAATTATGAAAATTGAAAATAAATAAAAATGTTTTACCATAAAATAATTATGGCATTAAAAACATTGATATAAGGGTCTGTTTTTTTTATTACTTTACTTAGATTTTATCTGAAAATATAAATTATATTGGAAAGAAATAAGTCGTGAATCGCTAAGAAATTTCATTTTTAATAGATCATAAATACTTACTTTTTGCCAGTTCCAATTAAATACGTATTAGTTCCTTGTAAGGTCATAGGTCCAGGATTACATCCTAGTATTCTTATGACCCGACTAGAAAGTCTTGAAACGGCTGGAATTACTGCTGCCATTGTAAAAAATAGACACAAAGGTCAAAATTCATATGTTATCAGATAACATTACGATATAATTATTGACATAAGAAATTAAAAAAAACTATGATTCGATAAATTTAGTTATATCAATTTATCGGGATCGTAATAAAAACAAAAATGGCAGTGACAGTACCTAGCAGTTTTACAATCCTAAAAAATTTAGTCCTTAATTATATTTTTTAAAATACAGTGCAAATTCTAAGCGGTGACAAAATTTCTAGCTATCTCCTGAGTCTGCAACATACCGTGTTACGTCTCTTTTATTGAATATAAATAGCTTAAAAAACTGAGAACGGGTGAAATACCATGTTAACATCTTATATACATTTTTGAAGAAACAGGCCTTAGAATTTAATAACGGTTAATTACTTGGCTTAATCTGTTTTTGTTGTATTATGTAACGTGAGATGCAATTGTGTGGGAAGTAACAGAAAGAACTATGCATTGTACAAAAAATAATTGTGTTATTTGAGATTAATACCTTTGTATATTATATAAACCTACAATGAGATTTCGGTTTAAGGAATCAGGAAGCTTTTAGAAACATTTCAATTGTTGTAATATTTAAAGGTAAGCAAGCATAAAAATGTTTTTCAACCTAATTTATTGGCGAGATCTGTTCTTATACTGGTGATAGGAAATAAGTTCAAATTAATATGGGGCCTGATTTTGCTATGATTAAATAAGAAGCGCATTTAATTACTTAATTTGAAGGGCATGGATGAATTCTCAATCACACGGCCCAATCTTATAACGTTTCGTTGAATTAAGCTACTTTTCGTCCTCAGTTTTTTTGTATATTATAATAGGTAAGTGTTAGTTAAATGAATAATAATCATTGATTTTACGACAAAAGAGATTGTAATTATGGATTAGTATAAATTTATTACTAGCAAAAATAAGTTTGTATCTCTCGATACTCTTGAATTATAATGAAAGAAAATTAAAACTAACATCTATTAAAATAAGTATATTCACTGTGTTGCATATCTTGTATCTTGCTGTGATGACAGCTTGCGTCCTGACATTGACACTTTATCGAAAATGGCTGGTGCGCTGACGAGAGTTATTCAAGGCTCTAAAACGCATTTGGGTTAGTACTGTTACGAAATTAGTTATTTCTTGTTTACTCCAAAAATGTATTTTACATAGTAATTGTTAAGTAGTATCATTTTACAGTAATGCGTAATTTTTTCGTCGACGTTGACTTGCTTACATAATTATGACATCTTGCAGGTGTCGTTAGTTCCCTTGTGAACATCAACAATGGATCAATTCGTTTTCAACAAACAAAAACACAATTTGGACCCTAGCGGACAGCGATCGCGTCTTTACAAATCTTTACGGACGTCACGAATGGCGATTGAAAGGGGCCTTGAAGCGCGGTGATTGGTATAAAACCAAAGAAATATTGTTAAAGGGAACTGATTGGATAGTAAGTAAGTATCATGATTTAATACTGTACTGTCTGTTATTATATTAAGAAAATTGTCCAAATTCAAGTCTAAAAGAATGGCTAAGATATTAATAAAAATGAGCACAAAAAACCTAAGAAATATTGTGCAATAACATATTTTTAAAATGTAAAGTATTTGTATTCGTTAAAGGGATAGGGAAAATATCGCCTCCGGGACCTAGTGGTGTTTTATAAACCGGAGGTCGTGGGCTCTAATCTCGCAAGGAAACAACTTTGTGTTATTGTTGTTTTCTGGTTGATTAGGACAGTTTAGGCCGATCACCCAATTGTCTGAAAACTAAGATGATTCAGGTGTCGGATGGGCATGTAACACATCAGTCCACCCACCAATCCGCATTGGACGAGTGTGGTGGGATATGGTCCCAAAACCCTGTAATGGAGATGGGGTGCCTTAGGGGAGGCCTATGTCCAGCTGTGGACTAACACACCTCATTGTTTTACTGTGCAAAAAACGATTCCATGGTATATATGGAGAATTTATTTTATTTGAAGGGCACTGTAGCCTGCGTATTTACTGCGTAAACGAGTCACAAAATATTTAATATACAAAATACTCAACATAGAAACCTGCATACATGTACAAATAACAACAATGCCAATAAAATACAAAAATAATGTTGGCATTGTAAATTTTCAGATGAGCTGAAAACATCCGGTCTCCGTGGTCGCGGCGGTGCCGGTTTCCCCACTGGCATGAAATGGTCTTTCATGAACAAACCCTCCGATGGACGACCCAAATATTTGGTTGTCAACGCTGACGAAGGGGAGCCCGGAACTTGCAAGGATCGCGAGATTATGCGCCACGACCCGCATAAGCTGATTGAGGGTTGCCTGATAGCTGGTCGCGCTATGGGCGCACAGGCGGCATATATTTATATCAGAGGAGAATTTTACAACGAGGCCAGCAATTTGCAGGTGGCCATTGCTGAGGTAAGTAAAATATAAAATATAAATATGTTTCGTTACACATGCTGGAAATGTAGATGTGCCGGAGTCGATGTTTTGGTAAATCGAGTCGACTGAGTCAGTTTATAGTATTCAAATCATGACTTGATTCCCTGTTGAGCCCAGTACTCAATTATATTTCAAGACTCGAGTCTGGCTGGACTCGAGTCTCGGAATTGAGTCCGGCTGGACTTGAGTCTTGAAATCAGCTCAGAATTCAGTCTAGAAATTCTAGTCCGAACTAAAGTCCGATTTTAAAACAAAATGAGAAATTAAAAGGGTTAACTTCAACAGCGTATAGATTAGGTTTAGCATAATGACCTATGGGACAATAATAAATCAATATTTTAATGAAAGAAAAGTTATAAACATTAAATACAAAAATAGAGCAATGGAGATAAACAAAAAAAACAGAACATAATCAAATTTACTCACGGCCTAAGACTATATATTATTATTTAATTATGTATTAGTTGTCTGGAGATAGCTTTAAAGAACCTATCATCTAAACCTAGACAATAAGACATATATTGTAAGCATTAAAATCAAATCATTTTAATTTTGCAGTAAGAGGTACAAACTCAATAGCTCAGAATATAAATTTGGGAATTCATTGATTAGTAAACTGTTTATAGAAAACGAGTTTACAAACTGAATACTAGAATCGGTCAGTTGGATCTATGAATAGAATCGAGTAGAATCGATTCTTCCTGACTCGAGTACCGAAATCGAGGTCCGGCGTACTCGAATCAAAATAAATTGGTATTCGAGTAAGCGAGTCCAAAGCAGGAATCGAGTCTGACTCGAGTCAAACCGTACTTCGGCACATCACTACTGCAATGCTCTTCAAGCTGGATTACAGCAGTGTTACTCCGCAACTACATTGCGGTAGAATTAGACACATATTAATGTGAAACGGTGCCAATAAATGGCATACACTTAATAATTTGCGTTTGGCGGTGGTAAACGAATGAACTAATACAACTTATAAAAAAGTGGACACTTTTTATTTATTATTTTAAACTGAACTGCCGACCACTGTTGGACAAAGGCCTTTATTAATAAACGGCAAGACGGCGTCATGCCGTTTATTAATAAAGACATGCTAAACAGGGGAATTGGCAATTGGCTAATTGATCTTGTCTTACTCCCAACTGCCTATAATGCGCTTAAATATAATAAGCAAATTCGATCCAATGAAAGTATGCAAAATTGGTCATCCAATATAAATAAATTGAACTCAACAAGATTTTTTAAAAAGAATTTATTTAACAAGATCTAAGCAGTAATATTGTCGCTAATTCAGACTTACATTAGACTTTCTTACTTTAAGTCCAATTTCATTTAGTTGAGGTGTGTCTCTATACAGTTACAATTTAAGCAATTTAGAGTTAGAATTGACGTAAGCAAAAAAACCGATAGCATCGAAGTGGGGTCGTTCCTACGGTGTTGTTATTAGTCGACTGGCAGGTTGACATATCTAGCAGTTTATCAATAAGACGTTACTTCGTTGACTTTATTATTTTATTTACATGAATACTGAACCTAATTTGGCTAATTATTCACTCAGGCTTACCAAGCTGGTCTCATCGGCCGTAACGCATGTGGATCAGGCTACGACTTCGACGTGTTCGTGCACAGGGGCGCCGGCGCGTACATATGCGGTGAGGAGACTGCGCTAATAGAGTCCATCGAGGGCAAGCAGGGCAAGCCCCGTCTGAAGCCCCCATTCCCTGCAGATGTTGGCCTCTTTGGGTGCCCTACTACTGTTAATAATGTGGAAACAATTGCTGTATCGCCTGTGAGTAATCTTTCCTTCACCTATTTTTCCTAAGTTATTATGAAATTGGTTTCTAAACAATCCTGTTTTGCATGAATACACACAACCCAGAGGGTTAAGTGCATTCTATGGAGGAATTAGTCGTCAGTAAATTTTAAGGCACTGACAACCTATAACCAATAAACAGCAATAACACAAAGTAGTTTCTGTGCAAGATCCGAATATTGACTATGTTTCTTATTAATTTGATTACCCATGCAGTAGTAATGATGTAAGGAGGATGTAGGTTCGATTCCCACTAGGAGACAGTTTTATGTTATGAACATTGTGTTTATCTCATGTAAGTTAATATTGATCACTTGCCTAGATTTAATACCTATCTAATTTTTTTATAAAGTTTGTACATCAAGCATTTTTGCTAAAATTCCTTGTGGTATGGTTGTAAAACAATTTTTACATCATTGGTAATTTTTTAACTATTCCAATCCTTATTAAAAATAGTTTATTATTGAATTTTTTAATTGAACTGAGTCTGGTTATAACTGGATTAATTCATTTTAAGTGGTATCAATTGTCACAGTGCAGTGTCATAATTACTTATGAGATTGCTATTAATTGTTGGGGGTCTGTTGTATTTTCCTAATCTTGCCTACCTTTTTATTGAAACTTAATACAAATTATTTAAAAGCATAGTATAAAATTATCACTTGAGACATACAAGATAATGGATTTTCAAAAACTTGCCAACTAAGAAGGCAAGGATCGTTTATATCAGGCTAAATTAGACATGGAACTGACATGTTAGTCTAGACATAGGCCTCCTTCTTCTCTTTTGTATCGTATCCCACGCTTTTAATGCGGGTTGGTGGGTGGACTGACTTTTTTATCTGACGCATGGATCATCTTACTTTTCAGACGATTGGGTGATCGGCCCAAATTGCCCTAACCAACTAGGAAACAACAATGAAAATTTGTTGAGTCTCCACAGGATTCAACCCACATCCTCTGGTTTCTAAAGCACATGCCCTTACCACTAGGCTACGGAGGCATTAAACTATTTAAACGACTGTAACCTATTAGTCATACATGTGATATAGCTTATAGCGAATGATCGCTTAGTTCGCTCATAATTCGGCATGTCGGCGATAATTCAGCCAGAAAGAAGAACGTATGACGCTATTTCGTTGCCTTGGCGTAGTTGTTAGTGACTGACTGTTACGCTAGTTGTGGGTTTGATTACCATTTAAAATATTGTGCGATGAAAATAGTGTTTTTTCTCGTGCCTGTTTTTTATATGTATTTATTCACAAATGACAAGAGAATCTAGTTGTCTAGTTTCTACAGAACGAGCTCTGCTAAGTTCGGGACTGGATTGTATTGTGTTATTCGTCCAAAAATATTATTATTATTTATTCCATATATTAAATTGCCCCCACCAACCCGCACTGGACCAGCGTGGTGGGTTACGGTCCTGAACCCCAAATGGATAGTTTGTGTTAGGGGAGGCCTATGCCCACCAGTAGATTATAACAGGCTGATGATGATGATGATGATAAGCCTCAATCTGTTGCTATTGGTCACATAATGATAATTCATCCTTGGCAACAGACAATCTGCCGCCGCGGCGGTTCGTGGTTCGCCTCCTTCGGCCGCCCGCGTAATTCTGGCACCAAGCTGTTCAACATCTCGGGGCACGTGAACACCCCCTGCACCGTCGAGGAGGAGATGAGCATCCCGCTGAAGGAGCTGATCGAGAGGCACGCCGGTGGCGTCACGGGCGGATGGGACAACCTGCTGGCTATTATCCCGGGCGGGTCGTCCACTCCGCTTATACCTAAGGAGTGAGTTGTGCATTTGTTGGTTAGTTTTTGTCCAGCCAGGTTGTGTTATTTTAACATTTAACTAGCGGCCTGCCCTTGCTTCGCACGGAGCTATGTTGATGGAAAATATACCTACAATATAAAGCTTGTACCCTTCTACTCTCTACACATACAAACCTTCCTGTTCAATCACTCTATCTATTAAAATAACCCGCATTAAAATCTGTTGCGTAATTTTAAAGATTTAAACAAACATAGGGATATGGAGACATAGAAAGCGATTATTCTTTATAGTATGTAGTGATAAGAAAAAGATGTGGTGTCGTGGAACACCGGGTAGGAACAAAGTTCCTTCGCCTAATGAGGAATCGAGACCATTTGCAAAAAAAAATCGTGATCAATTTTATGTACATTTTCTTGATTTTTCTCTTGAATTTTGCGGATTAGTTTTCTCAAGTACAGGAAAGTATATAGGAAATTCAATATTTTAGGAAATAATAAATTACGGAGTAACATATATATATTTCTTTACACATAATATATTTAATATATAAAAAATACGATAAATTATTATTATAATAAACATAAAGATAAGAAATCGCATATATATTAGTAAATAAATAAATGCGAATATATACTACTTTATTTACTTTTTATTCTTTTATTTATTGTTCACGTTAAATGTCTTAGTGGTTTCCGCCGCCAAATGCTATTGTATGTTTACAATTTTACTTAGACACATGTTTACTTTTTTGTTTTTAAGAATGCGTATAAAGTAATTGTCGATTGTATTTACTAGTGAAATGACGTTTTGTGTGTGTGTGTAACAGGAGTGGAAAACATGCAATACTGGAAATGGCATGTAGGATTATCTATTCACAAAAAAAAAACCAATTTATAAGGATGTTATTTTTTTATTTGATGGGGAGAATAACTGCATTATAATATCTATTTATTTAAGCTTTTTGCACAAATAAAGTGTAAAAAGTTCGGGCTTAATGCCTTTGGCATTTTGTAACAGGCAACCTTTGGGAGGTTACAAAAACTCAGCGTAGGTGCATTAGAAAATTTTAAATTAACATATTAAAACTGTGTCCTACTTAATTTCACTACAAGACCTTATAAAAATTTACTTAAAATGAATATATTTTTATTACAACGAGGCTTACGTAATTAATATTAAAGCCAATTACAGTTTTCCAAATTGTGCCAACTGCTTTCAAGTAAACCAATATAAATTGACAAAAGTTTGTAACTGGTATACAAATGTAGTGTAGGTAGAATTCGTGTCTTTTTTAGAAAAGTACATTACCGTTGATTTTGCGTGCGTTCTAACTTACCCTCTTCCTCGTAGCCTAGCGCTTTAGAAAATAGTGATTGAAAGACGATCGTGAGTTTCAATTCTGCGGGAATAAATAACTTTTCATTATTGTTTCCCCGTTGGTTAGGACAATGAGGGCTGATCGACCGACTGCCTGTAAGGTATGATGATTCAAGGGTCGGATGAGCGTAAATGCCAGCCCTGTGCCATTTTCGTCCTCTGTAGTGTTGATTAACCGTCCGAACGGAATAACAGACTAAAAAGGAAGTGGGATTGGGGGATGGGGTTGCGCGTACCCTTGTGCACTTCAATATCTCGGGCGTCGTTGGTCGATCTCCAATGTGAATCGCCTGCCGTATTCAAAATTCGTTTGGAGAATTATGATATATCCTCTTTCTTAGCGTATGCTCCACTGTGATGATGGACTTCGACGCATTGGTTGCCGCCCAAACCTCCCTGGGCACGGCCGCCATCATCGTGATGGACAAGTCGACGGACATTGTGAAGGCGATCGCCCGCCTCATCATGTTCTACAAGCACGAGTCTTGCGGACAATGCACGCCGTGCCGTGAAGGAGTGTCCTGGATGAACAAGATTATATACAGGTGGGTTTCGCTATATTTAATACTGGTCGTTGTTCGCGTAGTAAATTTACGTTGTTTAACCCCGCGCACTCCCCTTTGCGCGTGGAATTTCGTGAAACCCGTCCGTTTACTGATCTCTAATTGGCAAAATACATAATCATAACAAATTTCAAGTCAATTGGCCTTAAAGCTTGAGAGATATCGTGATCAGAGAGTTCAAAAACGGTTTGTCCCATGTATAAATATCCATATAAAACATCATAAAATTATAACTGCTATTGTAGTTTTTACATTTCTAACATGTTAATGTATGATGTCTATAAAATGTAGATGTTTTTGGTACGAAACGAAGCTGATGTTTCTCGCTGAATATACCTCTAGCCGGGCAATAGAAAATGGGGATAAATAAGGCAGTGGAATTGTTTAGTTCAAGAACAGTGAGTTGTTAACAATTATTAAAAGGAATGGTGGAGCTGAAAAAAGTTACTCAAGTGGAAGACTTTAGACAGACTAAAGACAATTTTAAGAAGTTGATGGAATTGAATAGACTATAGAGGACAGTGAAGTTAGGAGTCCGAACAATGATACCACTATAAAGTGCATCGTGATGGTGTAAAGGCAGTGGAGTGAGTGCTTAAGGCTTGTGCATTTGAAAATACATGTTACAGTGTTTGTATTCCGCCTAAACTGAATTTCGTTGATGTTTCACAGTTTAGCCAAGCTAGACTCGAAATAGATATGAACAAATAATATATACAGTTGTGATATGAAGCCCAGTCGCACGTTTTCGTCCACTTTAATTTAGTGACTATCTGTTGCCCGCGACTTTCGCGAGGAAATATATAGATTTATATTCAATCCACTCACTCCGACTATAAAAATATTTAAAATTTTGTTTTAGTTCTAAAAAACTGGCATACGTCATGTTTAAAAAAAATTGTTTATGAAACATTTTTCACACTCTTTTCGTAGAGACAATGATGAAAAACTTAGTGTTGTTAAAACTAGATGGCGCTGTTTTAAAACTTCAGAATTTGATGTCAATATCATTTAAGTGATGATCTTGTACTAAAATTTTAATAAAGCACACTAAGAAGAATTAATACTAGATTTTTTAAAATCTAATTTTTTTTAACCGGATAAATCTTTAAAATTTTTAAAAATTCCAGATACGGTTCCTTTTTATTTTTTGTTTTTACGTAGGCACTACAAATTATGTTGTCTCGCAGTTATGTAAATAATCTCTTTATTCGTTTAGGACTCCGCGACCAACAACAGCAACTGGCAAGAAAACCGAATTATGTTTTAAGATATTTCGTTTAACTACGGAAAATAAATACGAAATACAATATTAATGCAATCCCTTAAAACTAGAGTCCGACCGAAACTGTTTTTCCGACCGAAACCGAAACCGAAAGTTCGGCCGTGGCTTCAGTTTCGGCCGAAACCGAAACCGAAACCGAAACTCACGTGATCAAGTATAAAATTCTTATAATACTAAAATATGGAGCTTTTATGCCTATTATTTTGCTTTATTTCATCATGGAATAGAGACAGTAAATTAAACGTGTGGTAATCGTTTATTTCAGTAGCTAATAATATTTTTATGTAACAAAATATTAAAAATATATTTTTTTTTTCAAATAAATTGTGACTGTTGCATTAAAGACTGAGTATAGGTATTTTGAAATCTTACTAATTAATACTTTGGTTTGTATTTGCAGTTCCGAGGGGGGATCAAAAAGTAAATATGAGATAGAATATAATGAATATGATAGCTTAATTATTTATTTTTTTACATAATCTCCAAGTTTCCAATGCTTCAATTCCTTTAAAAAAAGGATTGTCTTGGTCCTGCAAAAAGGTCACCACGGCATCGTTTACTTGTTATATATAGTTTTAACACATGTTTCCTCTTAAGTATTGTGTCAATTTGGAGAGAAGATGAAAAATAGCTAGGGGCCAGATCTAGTGAATAGGGGGATGCTCAACCAATTGTACGCTAGCATGCTGAACGGTGGCCATCGCTAATGCCGACCTATGCGCCGGTACGTTGTCAAGATGAAATAGCTCGCTCGTTCAAAGTTTGCATCTTTTTTATCATTGACGGCATTTCTCAACCTCGGTATTAAAGCTGCATAATCTGTAATGATGGTTCCATGCTCCAGGTAATCAAACAAAAATATCACTTCTGAGTCCCCAAATATTGAGGCCATACCCCGGCCAGGCCATATACCACGGCCACGGCATGAAGATCCTTCGGGGTAAACCCGTGTTTCGTCCACTGCCACAAAACTAGATTTACAGTTTTTAGAATCTTCTTAAAACTTGTCCCACGATATCTTCAAAGTCGATTTTGTTTCTGATTCTTGGCACCCACCTTGCGGAGACTTTTCTCATATTCAAAATTTGTGTCAATATGCGTTGAGTACCTCTATATGAAACGCTCGTTTCTTGGATTTGGTATCAGATGGTAATTCTTTAATCGCTAAAAAAAGGTTTTTCGAATATGGCAGCATATTCTTATTGTTTCTTGTTGATTACTGGCTTCGATGAACGTCTGCAATCATGTTAGTCTTCCGTGTACGTTCTCCTTACTCGACATTAAGAAGCCCACTTTGCGACAATTGATTATGACAGAGCAGTCTCTTCTCATGTTGCCTTTGAGCCGCAGTAAATCTCGTGCGTTGTTTTTCTCTTTTTTCGAGAAAACAAAGTTTTTATTTTGTTTTCTTTTTTAAAATGATACTTTTTTAACAGTGGTTTTAAATGAAAAGGTCGCACTTGGGTTTTCTCTTTTTTCGAGAACATTTTGCCACACAGCAAACAAATGACTACATTCAGAAAAAAAGTAAAGAGACTAGAAGATTTTTTTATTAACACAACAAATAATAAATATCTGAGCTACACTTTCCAGTATTATTTGTATTTATTTTTTGGTTACCAAGGAGTATATATTTTGTTCTCACAACTAATTGTTCCCTCCTCGTCTTTCTAGAAGAATCATCAATTTCTTTTGTCAAACTTGAAATGTTTGTCTGAACTAAAATCGACTGATCTGAGCTTGATTGTAGCAATGATACATTTGACTTTCGCTACTATTTTGAAATTGAAAACACTTCTGAAACCAGTTTCGGTTTCGGCAAAAGTTTCGGCCAAATTTGGCCGAAACCGAAACTGCGGCCGAAACTTGATTTTGGCCGAATTCAAATTTCAAATTCAAATTCAAATTCAAATATCTTTATTCAATATAGAAGTTTACACTTGCTTATTGATTGTCAAACACACTACCACCGGTTCGGAAAAGGACGCTACAGACCTGAGAAGAACCGCGAAAGAAACTCAGCGGGCTATTTTTATGTCATCTTTTAAAATAACAAACATTTTGATAATTGGACATTACATATTATGAATTTGAAACAGGACCTGGAGCGAGCATTCCATTACCAGGCTGTGTTATCATTTAAAAATTCATTAATATCGTAATAACCTTTAACACATAAACGTTCCTGACTACCTTTTAAATTTATTAATAGTTAAATTCTGAACGTTTACTGGGATTTTGTTGTAAAACGTATACATTGTCCCATAAAAGACTTACTTATTCTTCGCAGTCTAGTTGCTGGAAGAATTAGATTATGTTTGTTCCTTGTATCTATGTATATGCATCACAATGTCTTAGGAAATCATTTCTATTTTTTTGCACATACATTAAATTTTCAAATATGTATTGAGAACTAACGGTCATTATTTTATTTCAGTGAACAACTTTCTTAATGATTCTTTGGGGCCCAGGTTATAGACTGCACGAATTAGTTGCTTTTGAGGACAAAGATCGTATTAGTATCTGCTGCATTTCCCCACAGTAGAATGCCATAAGACTATAATACTATGAAAATAGCTAAAATATACTAAACGAGCTGTCTCACATCGGTTAATAATCTAATTTTTCACAGCGTAAGCTGCGAGAGCTAGTTTACTTGCTAGCCTATTAATATGGGGCCCCATTGAGTTTCGTATCTACAGTTATTCCTAGAACATCAGTTGATTCAACTACGTCTAACGCCTCCCCATTTATAACCACTTCAAATTTACCATGGTTTCACATTAGAGTCATGAATCTAATAATTTTGTTTTCCTTTGTTTCGGCCGAAACCGAAAACCGAAACCGAAAGTTCGGTCGGACACTACTTAAAACACTTGAAACTGCCTCCGTAGCCTAGTGGTATAGGCGTGTGCTTTAGAATCCGGAGGCCGTGGGTTTCGAATCCTGCGGGACTCAACAAATTTTCATTGTTGTTTCCTAGTTGGTTAGGCAATTTGGGCCAGATCACCCATTTGTCTGAAAAGTGAAGATGATCCATGCGTCGGATGGGCATGTAAAAGTCGGTCCACCCACCAACCCGCATTGGACCAGCGTGGTGGGATACGGTCCAAAAACCCCCTAATGGATAGGGGTGTATTAGGGGAGGCCTATGTCCAGCAGTGGACTATCAAAGGCTGATGATGACTTGAAACATACTATACAAGAACACTTGTCCATCTATAATAATATAATCGAATTGGTCGTTTGCCCTAATCGGTAATGTACAGGTTAACTATTGAAAAGAATATTTTCTTAACATTATGAAGTACAAAAAAGATATTTCACAAAGTTTTTTTTTGTATTTATACACAAATATTATAAGAACGCTTATCGTGACACAAAACTGTACAAAAATCAAGTCAAACCTGAAATTTATGTAAACAAAATCTTATGCCGATCTCCGAGAAGTAGCCGGCTCAGGTTGGAGGCAAGTAGCAGGGGATCGGCCGTCTTGGCGCTCATTGAAAAGTGATGTCCGGCAGTGGACTGTTAGGAGCTGATGATGATGAAGTCTTACGCCAAATTTTAATGGCTCCAAAATGCCTTCTTCTCCTAACAGTGGAACATCGTGTCATGATTGATTTAGATTAGAACACAATCTGCCAATAAGGACGCAACCTGCAAGGAACCGTCGGGGTTGCTCCGCGGTGCCTATTTCGGTCGCAAATCAGTAGAGTGTAAACACTACGTCTTCCGGTATAAAGGGCACCGTTGCTAAAGCGTAATTATCTGGAGGGAGACATAACATCTCAGTCCAGGGAGCTAAATGAATTGTTGGCGTCTTACGGTGATTATCTTCCATCGTTTTCCTGCCAAAAACTAGATTTGTTTTTAAATCTTTTAAAACTTGTCCAACGATATCTTCAAAGTCGATTTGTTTCTGATTCTTGGCACCACCTTGCGGAGACTTTTCTCATATTCAAAATTTGTGTCAATATGCGTTGAGTACCTCTATATGAAACGCTCGTTTCTTGGATTTGGTATCAGATGGTAATTCTTTAATCGCTAAAAAAAGGTTTTTCGAATATGGCAGCATATTCTTAGTGTTTTTTGTTGATTACTGGCTTCTATGGACGTCTGCAATCATGTTAGTCTTCCGTGTACGTTCTCCCTACTCGACATTAAGAAGCCCATTTTGCGACAATTGATTATGACAGAGCAGTCTCTTCTCATGTTGCCTTTGAGCCGCAGTAAATCTCGTGCGTTGTTTTTCTCTTTTTTCGAGAAAACAAAGTTTTTATTTTGTTTTCTTTTTTAAAATGATACTTTTTTAACAGTGGTTTTTAAAGAAAAGGTCGCACTTGGGTTTTCTCTTTTTTCGAGAACATTTCGCCACACAGCAAACAAATGACTACATTCAGAAAAAAAATAAAGAGACTAGAAGATTTTTTTATTAACACAACAAATAATAAATATCTGAGCTACACTTTCCAGTATTATTTGTATTTATTTTTTGGTTACCAAGGAGTATATATTTTGTTCTCACAACTAATTGTTTCCCTCCTCGTCTTTCTAGAAGAATCATCAATTTCTTTTGTCAAACTTGAAATGTTTGTCTGAACTAAAATCGACTGATCTGAGCTTGATTGTAGCAATGATACATTTGACTTTCGCTACTATTTTGAAATTGAAAACACTTCTGAAACCAGTTTCGGTTTCAGCAAAGTTTCAGCCAAATTTGGCCGAACCGAAAACTCGACCGAAACTTGATTTTTGGCCGAATTCAAATTTCAAATTCAAATTCAAATTCAAATATCTTTATTCAATATAGAAGTTTACACTTGCTTATTGATTGTCAAACACACTACCACCGGTTCGGAAAAGGACGCCAGACCTGGAAGAGAACCAGGAAAAAAACTCAGCGGGCTATTTTTATGTCATCTTTTAAAATAACAAACATTTTGATAATTGGACATTACATATTATGCAATTTTGAAACAAGACCTGGAGCGAGCATTCCATTACCAGGCTGTGTTTTCATTTGAAAATTCATTAATATCGTAATAACCTTTAACACATAAACGTTCCTGGACTACCTTTTTAAATTTACTAATAGTTGAACTCTGAACGTTTATTGTGATTTTGTTGTCAAAACGTATACATTGTCCCATAAAAGACTTACTTATTCTTCCAGTCTAGTTGCTGGAAGAATTAGATTATGTTTGTTCCTTGTATCTATGTTATGTGCATCACAATGTCTTAGGAAATCATTTCTATTTTTTGCACATCTTGAAATTTTCAAATATGTATTGAGAACTAACGGTCATTATTTTTATTTCAGTGAACAACTTTCTTAATGATTCTTTGGGGCCCAGGTTATAGACTGAGTGCGCGTTTTGGAGGACAAAGATCGTATTAGTATCTGCCGCATTTCCCACAGTAGAATGCCATAAGACATAATACTATGAAAATAGCTAAAATATACTAAACGAGCTGTCTCCACATCGGTTAATAATCTAATTCTTTTCACAGCGTAAGCTGCAAGCATTTACTTGCTAGCCTATTAATATGGGGCCCCATTGTAGTTTCGTATCTACAGTTATTCCTAGAAATACAGTTGATTCAACTTCGTCTAACGCCTCCCCATTTATAACCACTTCAAATTTACCATGTTTCACATTAGAGTCATGAATCTAATACATTTTGTTTTCCTTTGGTTTCGGCCGAAACCGAAACCGAAACCGAAAGTTCGGTCGGACACTACTTAAAACACTTGAAACTGCCTCCGTAGCCTAGTGGTATGGGCGTGTGCTTTAGAATCCGGAGGCCGTGGGTTTCGAATCCTGCGTGGACTCAAACTAAATTTTCATTGTTGTTTCCTGTTGGTTAGGCAATTTGGGCCGATCACCCATTTGTCTGAAAAGTAAGATGATCCATGCGTCGGATGGGCATGTAAAAGTCGGTCCACTCACTCAACCCGCATTGGACCAGCGTGGTGGGATACGGTCCAAAAACCCCTAATGGATAGGGTGTATTAGGGGAGGCCTATGTCCAGCAGTGGACTATCAAAGGCTGATGATGACTTGAAACAGACTATACAAGAACACTTGTCCATCTAAAATAATATAATCGAATTGGTCGTTTGCCCTAATCGGTAATGTACAAGTTAACTATTGAAAAGAATATTTTCTTAACATTATGAAGTACAAAAAAGATATTCCACAAAGTTTTTTGTGTTTGTACACAAATATTATGAGAACGCTTATCGTGACACAAAACTGTACAAGAATCAAGTCAAACCTGAAATTTATGTAAACAAAATCTTATGCCGATCTCCGAGAAGTAGCCGGCTCAGGTTGGAGGCAAGTAGCAGGGGATCGGCCGTCTTGGCGCTCATTCAAAATTGATGTCCGGCAGTGGACTGTTAGGAGCTGATGATGATGAAGTCTTACGCCAAATTTTTATGGATCCAAAATGCTCCTATCAGTGGAACATCGCGTCATGATTGATTTTAGATTAGAACACAATGTGCCAATAAGAACGCAACCTGCAAGGAACCCGTCGGGGTTGCTCCGCCGTGCCTATTTCGGTCGCAAATCAGTACAGTGTAAACACTACGTCTTCCGGTATGAAGGGCACCGTTGCCTGCGTAATTAGTGGGTAAGGGAGACATAACATCTCATGTCTCAGGGAGCTAAATGAATTGTTGGCGTCTTACGGTGATTATCTTCCATCGTTTTAACCAATAAAAAGCTTACGGACTCCGTAAGCTTAATTACTTTGATAATACAGTAATAATTTAATATTTACCACTTGTATAAATTGACACGCTTAATTACGTTAATTGTGATGCAATGTCGGATATATTCATCGTAAGTGATGAGTTGATGTTTTTCCCCAAACCAAATGATAACGGTAAAATGACGCCATCTCGTTTATAATTACCTCGTGTAACGAGAAGTCATTAATAATACGGGAACTAATTATTGTAATAATTAAATACCACTTGTACTAAGACATATTTCGATACCTTTAAACATTAATCGATTGTAATATTTTGCAACAAGTTAAAGAGAATCAAATATTTTGCCGAGATTTGAAAATTTTACCGTATTTCTTTATATTTCATTAATTACGTGCATATTTTTTATTTGAAAAAAATATCGCTTTATTCAGTAATTTGTATTATTTTTGCTCAAGGTAGTAGCGCTCTACCCATTAGAGGAATTCCGTTTCGTTTACATAGTAATTTCAATATATAATCCTTTAAATCAGAACACTAGACGTTTGCACACCACTGCTTTTCAACAATAAACTTATGTTTTATGTTAAACTCGCAATTTTCTTTGGCAGATTCGTCGATGGCAACGCCTCACCAAAGGAAATCGATATGCTGTGGGAGATCTCCAAACAGATTGAAGGTGGGATTATTTTAATATATTTCCTGTAGATAAGCCGAAGAGTTTATGCATCTTGTGGAAAATTCCAATTTAAATAATAGCGTCAATAAGCCTGAATATACAATAAATTTCACGTGATTGATTGTTGATTTAGTAGCAAAGGTTATATAACCTAGGTCATACGAAATAAAAAAAAACGCTATGGCGTCTTTAGTCGCTTTCTTTACATAAATTCAAAACATAGTTTATCTTAGACAGAGAATTTACATATCTATGTTGTGATTGTATTGTCTCGTATACAAAACCGCAAAATGTATATGTTTAAGTACAAACGCGATAAAATTTATAAAACTATATTATTTATCATGTAATGTAATCGCGTAACAGTAATTTTTTTAATAAATATTTTTTTCAGTTTTTAATAATTTATGTATGCATAAATTACTCTTTTATTTTACGGCAAATTTAATCGCTTTTTTTTGCGCACAAAACAATTAACAAGCGTTTTTTGGTGAATATTTCGCAATGTTTTTAAAATCTTTCAATCTCGTTATTTTTTATGTCTAAAAAGTCAGCGTCGATCGTGGCTTATGTAATGAATACATCAACTTGTGTCACTTCCTTAAATTCGCGTGACCTTTGAGTATTCGAACATTATTCTCGAATGTGATTTTATTTCGTGATTACGTTTAAATTAACTGCAAATACCAAAATAAAAAAATTCAATCCAAACTGTTACAAGGAAAATGTTTAATTTTATGATATGGTGGGGTTTCTTAGTTGTTTAAATGTTTTAATTGGTCTTAATACTCTTTATTAACTTCATTGGTTTTGTCATAAAAATAAGTTGATAAATTTTGATAAAAAACTCCGAACAAGAATCGATCCAAAAAGTACATGACATTAAACTCAAACGAAGACCGATTCCTTATTGGTTTAAAAGTTCGTTGGGATTAAATATAGCGGTGCTCAACCAATAAGAAACGCTTTAATATTAACATTTGTTTACGTTAACTATCACTTTTATTGGGCTCGGGGAAAATTATATACATACCAAAGTACTTTTTTTGCATTTGACACACCTTAATACGAAAACTTACGAGAGTCAATCGGGACACTGTTTTTTTAATATTATTCAAATACTAGCTGCTGCCCGCGGCTTCGTCTGCTATGTATAAAAAATCAAGTAAAAAAAACTTTTTGCAAAAAAAAAATAGCCTATTTACTGCCTATTGTATCAGCCATCTTTTAGAGATAGTCCCGTTAAAATCGGAATACCCTTTACATATTCTATCTCGGGTTTTTTAAGGATCTAGAATAGAAGAATATTTCCACCATACATTGTTATGTTATATCTCATAGGGTTTAGGCAGCTTTTTCGTTAAAAGCCCTCAGGCGGCTTAATTTATTTCTGACACCTATTACAAACATTAATATATTTTACATAGAAATATATGCTTTTAAATCTTCCGGAAGACATTCTATAAGTGAAGTGCAACTTGTGATCTGTTTGTCGAACGACAGACACACAGACGCGGCCGGGAACTCTGTTTTATAATGAGTATAGATAATAATTACACTAAATATTCTTTTTTCATTCTTTTATTAGGAATTCACATTATTAAACAATGCTAAATGGTGTCGACGCGTACTGGATCCCAATTGGTGGATCACTAAGTGTTGAATATGAGAAAAGTCGTTTACACAGTTTACTTCGAACACAAAATTTTCTTTCACTTTGTTTTTTATATATTTCATGTAATTTATATCTTACAAAAGCATTGTTATAATGCCAGTTAAACTATTTTCGCCGACTATAACTAAGTAACCAAAGTTTTGCCGAGGTTTTATTAAGTTTTGTTGTACTAATATTATAATAAAATGATTGTTTTTTATTCTATTGTACTGATAACTATTGTAACATATACATTCGTTCTCCCTCAGGGCATACGATCTGCGCGTTGGGCGACGGCGCCGCGTGGCCCGTTCAAGGCCTCATTCGTCACTTCAGACCCGAGTTGGAGCGCAGGATGGCCGAGTACGAGGCCGCCAACGGGCCCAGCAAGGCGGAGAGACTGTATTAGCGAAAATAAAGTCAATGTTATAAACAATTAATCATTATATTACACCTATGGTCAGTTAAATATCTTGTTGGCTGAACGCTGTGACGTGGAGCGCCATCTAACGGCCGAAACAATAATGCTCTTGACACAGACCAGAAACAGCTATATGGAATACATTATTTAATCTTCACATGATTGTCAGTAATTCTATGGATCGTATATATATGTTTGAAATTAATCTGCAGGGGATTTCCATTGAAGTGAGATAACTCAATGTCAGATAAATGTTATGTGATAGCCTAGTAGTGTCTACATGTGTATGTACAGCAAAGAGTAACAGCGCTCAATTTATACAAAGAAAATAATAACTCGGGTTGGATAATATCGTAAACAAACTTAATTGGTTCCAAATTACAAATGTAAACTTATTTTCTACATCCGAAGAACAATTATATGTAAACAATTTCGTTACTATGTGTTATGTAACAAAAACTCTTACATACTATCCAAGAGCAACACGAACGAGATGTGACATAAATTAAACAAAACCATTACAATGGGTCTTTCGAAATGTGTCGAAAATCATTGCACATCCTGCCTGTTCATTCAACGAAGCAATGTTGTATATGGTCATGTGAAATTCTGAAATAAACTAAACATATAATGTGCATGGACTTTTTATTTTTAAGCCATTTGTTTGTCGTTTGCGGAAAAAAGTGGATTAATATAATTTTAAAATAAACATTGCAAGGTCATGTGTTAAAAAAATTGTGTAAATTTGCGCAATGTTTTGCAAGATTAGTCGTAGTTCGCCATTTACGACAGTCACTCTGTTATCTTCCGGGAATCGGCTAGAACTCGTGAATTTTCCGTATAAAGTATTTAAATAAACTAGTTGCGGTTTTAGTTGACGCTAATGAGATCTTTTTTTTTTGATTTGAATTTAATTAAGAACTTTTTGCCATTTGTTAAATTAATCGTTTAAAAAATTATAGCAGATTTTTTTTCATGTTTTTAGTATGATTTTGTTAGTACTACATAGTTTATTTTAGCAAATGTTTTTTTGTTACTGTAGTTATAAATAAAATGTGATTTTTATAATTTCTTTTTATTTGTCAATTTACTAACAAGATCAATTAGTATCGCATGTCCTTTATTTACAAAACAAAAGTATAAGCTTTTGATGAAATTATGTCAATAATACTAAAAATATTCTATACGTTTTATACGGACGAATAATTATTTTGAAAAGAATAACAAGAATCAACAACACAATTTTCCGATACAGAACACACACTTCTTAAAGGAAATAGTTTTTGCGTAAGGGTTTTTACAGGATTCTTTGTATCGTGTAAAAAAGATAACCGCAGTATTAAGTCGGTTTCTTTATAGGTCAAAATTTTCCCACTGGTGATGACATCGGAAGTCCGAAAAATCAATTTATACAACAGAATTTTGAATTTTGAACATATCATCATAATTATCAGCTCTGTACAGGCCATTGGATCATCGGCCATCAGTTCTTCTGACTACATTGAATATATGATAATTATTGTATATATGACAAAATTTATGCATATTATTATTATTTCGTAACAGATTATTAAAGCAGATTAGTATCTCACGCTAAACGTGACTGCTGTATGCTAATGTATTTACGCGTATGTTTTTGTCTTGTACAAATAACCTTCATACTATCTTGGAATTACGTTGGTCTATAAAGATGACAAGTCTGTTTTCGTCTGAAGATGGTTATATAACTCGTTCAAATATTACGGAATCAGTTTAATTTCATATGCAACTATGTTTATTACGTCTCTTTTAGTAGCGGGAAACTTTATATTGTTATTATTTCATCGGTACAATTATTTACTCCTCATCATACTGAGAAATGTTACTAATAACGGTTACAATTGAATGATAGTTATTGTTCATCACTTTGACATAGACAACATTTTATGTAAATTGTGAACTTATATTTTTAATATTGTTTTTTCGCACATCTGGATTCCCCTTTGGCTATTAGTGTTTAACTCAAATACGTTGTTTGATGTATTTTGGTCAAAATTGCACATTTAGTGACGATGAAGGCAGGAACAAGGGTAATAAGGTATGAACGACGCATAAATTAAAGTACCATAGATATTTTTTCTAAATTATTTATTCCCTCTATTATTCTTTCTTTTTTTTTCTGATAATCTTAAAATATCTTAAGCTCTATTTACAGTTTGTATAAATTAAAGTAGTTAATAGTATAATTTACAGTACATTACTATTGTACAAATCACTTTCAACGGTATGAAAGATTGACTACCTATTTCAATGCCACGCTTTCAATGCATGAAAGTGCCGGGTTCCCACGAAAAATTAAACAAGTGTACGGGATAACAAAAAAGGAACAAAAATGATTTTTCGACATTAACGATCAAATGGAAGCGGCAAGTCTCGATTTGACTGTCGCTTAACAAAAAAAAAATTAATTACAATTTGCAATATCGAAGAGAAACTCAACACCAAGTACCAAACGCTATCAATTTAGCAACAGAAGAAAGGGTGCCCGCCGCAGCGTTAATCACAACAACAATAAATTAGTTTTACATTAAATACATGGCACAGACCAAATTCTAAGACCGTATTCGGTACGTGGTGATGGGGTATTTATGTATACAAACAAATGTAACGAGAAAACACCACCTTCTCTCCCGTCAGATATGATTTATAACAAAACAATAATTTCGCACTCATATATATGCCGAATGATCACGATTAATAAAGAAAAAAAAACGTATAATAACATAAACCAAAATAACTATGATGGAAGCAACTGACCGTCGCTGAACAGAAGAAGGCATGACCGCTTCAGCGCAACAACGTAATGGCAATCAAATAAACGCTAAATAACATCGGTGGAGATCACAATTACACGATATAACTTTATCCATTTAATTTCCTCCTCTCCCCCCCTTCATATAAATACAAAATATACACACCTACGTAGGTAATTTACCTAATCCTATAGAAACAACTTCAATGCAATATATCCATCTATATTGGTGTGAAATTGATATGATTAAGTCAGGCTCAGCGGGAATCGTAAGCGACAAACAAAGGTTTCGTTCACAGCAATGATGGATAACGTTCGGATACGTTGCATAGTTTTTTTTAAGATCACAAGTACGCGATATCAGTCTCACTTATTCTGTCATTACGTTAGCGCGGGCGGTTGTTAGCCCCCGCCGATATAAATTATTTGGCCGGCGGTGCGGACCAGCCGCCGCCTGGCCTTAAACACTAAACTAACATCTCCACAACTAATCCGCTAAAGCTGGACTAAGAATCGGCAGATGCGTGTCGGATTCACGCCAAATAACTTAGGCCGGAGTGATGCTCTGTCGACGCGAGGGAGCGGTTCAGTGTTGCGTTCGAATCGCCCGTTCCAACGATGACAACAATCGCCTGCGATTGCGTTACTAGACGCAATCGTCCAGGTCCACGTCGGGCACTAGGCGGTCCAGGGAGGCTGCGGCGCGTGGGGCAGCTCGTTTCTGGGGTCCCTCGCGAGCCAAGGGTGGCGCAGCACGTCTCGTGCGCTCAGCCTCTCGCATGCTTCCCGCCTTAGAAGTGAACGGATGAGACACTTCCCCCGCGACGACAGACACTCGGCACGACGAAGTAGCCGCGCGAGATCTTAGCGAAAAGCGACGCGTGCTCAGAGTCGTTGAACGGATACCTGGAACAAGTGAAATGTATGGTTAGGATATTGAACATGTATTTCAATTATGGCTTATAATTATATTATAATACATACAACTCTATTTTTGACTTGAAACTTGAACTGAAAAGGCCGCAACCCTGCTTGGATTTATTTCTGGTAGAAAAAAGACTACCCCGTAAAAAGCCGGCAGATGATGAGCGACCTTAATGAGCGGTGGAGATTAAAAACGCGCCGACCGAGCGGGCGATCGCGATAGGATCTTGAAAGGAGCCATAAAGGTCGTAAAGTTGGCGTTTTTTAGGAACGAATCGGGCGCCGAAATAACGAAGCGATTGTCATCCGCCGTCCGAGGCAGATGCGGACACAAAAAGCCAGGTACGATTGTACCCTTCCGGCGACAGGTGGTGCGATTGCGGCGAAATCCCGTCTCCCGAATATGAAATTACGATCCCGGGGCGAAGGAGTGGGCAGGTGCGGCGGCCAACGTCTTCGCCACATTGCGGCAGGTGCGGGGGATTCGTAAGGAGCGCGTAATTACGACCGTTGGCGCGCAACGGCCGACAGGTGAGTCCTTCGCCAACGGTAAGTCCCACGCCGCCACCTGAAGACGCCCCCAATTTATGCAGCAACCTGCCCCCGATAACCCATTTGTCGCGATAAGCGCCATTCTTGCCTTCGCGAGTCTTTATGCGCCTTTCGTTACGAGTATGATAACAATGATATCCATTAAAATATACTGATTGAGAGAAAAACGATCCCAATGCTGTGTTTTTGATTGAGAATATACATTGAAAAATTATTACTCTATTCCAAAGTTATGTTTATTAAACACAAAATTGGAACAATCGTTTCGACTATTTTACTTTCATTCTGTTTCTTGTGTGTTTTTGTGACTACAGGTACATTTAGGTCATATACGTTACAATGCCAAGTAAACAAACATTTAATGATTGATGTTGTGTCCGAAGATAACCGTACAACATTAGCATAAAATTGGGGTAATAGGGCACGTGCACTTCAAAGCGCGAGTTCACACGCCTTTAATTTATGATAGTACCCTAAAAAACGGTTTTCTTCAGATGCGAAATACAATTAACAACAACAACGGGGAAATTTACGACGCCATGCGGCCGAATCTCTATCGTACGTACTGAAGTTTTCCGGCGAAATCCTAAACGACATATATGAATTTTGATATTTGTATGGTAATTACTTATTTATAGCTGTTGATGTATGTATTTATATGATCTTTACCTTCCAACAAGCATCGTGTATAGTATGACGCCAAGTGACCACATGTCGGCCGCTCTGCCAGAATAAGTTCTATGAGCCCTCAAGATTTCGGGTGACACGTATGCAGGGCAGCCGCGCTTGTCCTGAAGCAAGTCTTCTTCGGGATCGTCTAAGACGACCGCGTCCTCCAGCGACTCGAGTTTTAACGTCGTTCTGCAACAAAGAAATTTGTATGTTAAAAACGTTTATTATAAACTTCAGTTTGTAGACATTTATCTCAATAAAAAAATAAATAAATCAGTATTTGTAATTGTTTTAGTCGATATTTTCCGTCTTCGTTTAGAGGTATATTTAATCTGTGCGTAAGGACTGCTTAATATTCTGTGGTTTACACGGAATCTTTTCAAATTTCGAACCGAACGCCGGCCAGTGACCCATTTGTCGTTGCATTCGACGGCCATTACATCACCAACGCACGTCCTGCGCTTTATTCCGTTCGACTATGAATAATCAGACACTACGAGTCCCGTTACAATGCACGTAAACAAACTTTAATTTGGATAACGTATACACCGTAAGCCTACGACAAAGTAAACGTAAATAGTATTATAATTAGGCAACGAGTTTCGTTAACGGTTTTGCGAGTTCGCGCTCTGCCAACGCATCGGCCCATTTCGAAATGCATGGAGTGCACTGAAAACGTTCCGATATTGATAGCGTTGCGAATAATTTATTTCATTTGACGAGTGTGAAGCAGTGCCTTTTGCAATACTTTTTTTACATACATTTCGTTGATAAATAATACACATTCATTTATTTTGTTGGACAACTAAAGTATATGAATGTCTTCGGATAGCATACTGTAAAGTTTATACAATTACTGATGTATATACGTGTAAAGGAATTGAGGGGTTGAAGGGTAGATGCCTGGTAGGCTTACTAACGTTCTATCGAAATGTATCAGGATATCGGATATATTTAGCGCGTTTATAAATAAACGAAGGGGAATTCTGGTTAGATTGATGTTACGTAGGGTTCGAGAACCATTCTATTTGTAGCTCCTAAGCCCAAAGCGCCTTATAGAGCAAACTAACTAGTGAGAACAATATAGAAAATTTTAGGGTGAAAGTAACTGTGGTGGCCAAGGGATAACGTTGCGAAGGCGGTTCTTGTCTAAATATTCGGTGACGCCGTGACAAGTTCGGTAGCACGATACGCCGAATTGTGATTTATTGGTCGCAGTGTATTTATGAAATCGTGACAATGCGGACCGGCTGGCACCCGTTAAAGGTTACTCTCGTTAAAGGTGTCGCAACGGCGCTCAGTTATCGCTCGAAATGCCGCGCTCCTATCGCCTGTGAGCCAGGAGACAATATTGGTGTTATTGCTACGGTCAGCCGTTTGTCAACGCGGCACGTGCTAGCAATAAGCTTGGTGAAATATTAGGAGAAAATTAAATCGACGGGAAATTTTAACTGAGATTTGATACGATGACTTCTGCCCTCACCATTACAAACAATCTTAAAACTCGACCCGTGTGTCGATGGTCGTATTTGAACGGCGCAAACGCACACGCTTAAGGAAGGCCACAGTTCTCAATTAAAAGCCCCATACGACACGGATCGCGACGGCCGCGGCCGCAATGGATTCGCATTTCGCAACGCAGTAAATAAGTTAACGCGGTGTCGTAACGCGGTCGGAAGGTTGGCCGGATTTCCGAGCGAGCTCCGAGCGCCGGCCTCGAAGGATTCTCGGCGCGCGGTAGGGGCGCCGGCGGAGTCGCGAAAGGACACCGCTTACTGCCGCTCAGGGCGGCTCGTTTTGTCAACAGCGTGTTTTAAACACAATTGATCGTTATGACCGAACCCGTATTTAGTATTTATCGGGCGAGAAAATAGCGCGCTTGATGCTTGACGTAGCGACCTTCGCCTGTTTGCCGGCTAGGGACACGGGATGAGAGAGTGCGGGCGGGATGCGGTCGCTTTCGCAACGCGGCCCGCTTGCCCAACGCAGCCCTGAATTGAATCGGTTTCACAATGGCGGCCGGCGCTCAGATGCGCACACGCATGCACTTCCTGCTCGGCTTATATCGGCCCCGCTTGCGCAAGCGCGCACCGATACGCGCCATTGCGAAATGTCGCCTAAGCACAATTCGAGCGAGCGCCGCCCCGACTCTAAAGATGCACGGGCGCGTTGGGAAACCGTCCCGGCCGCTTCCAATTATACTGCGGCCCTGCATTGCACAATCCCGCCTCGGCGCACTACACCATTAGCTCGTTAAACGACGAGCAATGAGTAGGTACGAATGTACACGGGACGCGTTTCTCCGATTCGGCTAATACGAAATATCAGACGGTGCTACCATAAGCCCTTTAGGCCGGGTGCGCGTCGCGTTCATCGGCGTTCAATTGCAGGATCCAGAATTGAGGTGTCGCGAGTGCGCCAGGAGGCAGGCGCCGATAACGCAAGGCGTTCGTTTGGAAACCGAGCCGTCGTTGGGCCGCTTGCGAAAACGCTAATGTGAAACGAGCATCGGTTGCAAAATTGTTTTAGTTTTAAAATGGAACACGGCGCGCGATGGGCCGGCGACACACGAGGAGCGAGTACGGGTGGGATCGTGTGGCGCGGAGCTTATTCGGGCGTGTCACAATGGCGGTGCCCGCGGGCTGGTTGCGCCGTGGCGTGTTGCAAGCGCGGGCGGCGGTCCAAGCGTCCCGTGTTGCAACTGCGCCGTCCGTTGCGCAGAGCCCCGCAGGCGCGCCTCCCTCGCCGCAACGTTTTCGAAACGCGCCGTGCGATGACCTGTGTTACGCGAACGTTGCGCAACGAAGAAAGCGAGCATTGCGTCGCCAAATGCCGTCCGAATTCCCATCGATCTCCGTCACGGAGGCCGCAATTGCACCGTTACGTGGCCGCGCGCGACTGTTAAATCCGGTGAGCGGTCGACTTTCTAACGCGAGGTCGGTGTACGCGCTGATGGCGTGTCGCAATAATTTCTCCGACGTCGCGAGCGAAGAAAGCGCGACCTCGGCGCCATTTTGCAATCGCCCGTCCGCGCAATAGTGAAAGAACTGTAGAAAGCGCGCCCCGAGCGACGGTCGCGCCGTGGGCGACCGTCGTCATGCACTTGTCACATTTTCTCTACCGACCCATTGACGAAGACGAACCGAGACCACTCAGTACCCATGAATGTGCCGCGTATTCACAGCTGAATTGGGCAAACGGCCCGGGGCTTGCGCAAGGCGCGATAAACGCGCGGGCCCATGTCACCGCTGGTGAAACACTTCCGTTCATTGACTCTTTCCCGATATAACCGCGTTGCATTTCGAAACACTTTCGCCGTCCGCGCGCGGCGCACGTGTCGGCTCATAAGCGAAAAGCACCCACTCCGTTATGCCCACGATCTTTGGGCACCATTGAAAATGGTGCAAGCGATTCTTAGTTTCTTAACGTTTGCAGCGCAACCGTTAGGAGCAGCGCGGTTGGGATGCGAAGCGACGAGACGCCCGTACAAATGGCACGGCGCACGGGTTGCGTGAGCACTTTCATAACGCGTTACGTTTTCATTCGGTTTCTGCAACAGTTGGGAAACGCTGCGCGGCAGAAAGCCGCTGCTCCCGTATTGCGAACAAGTTACGACGATTGTCGGTGGAGAAATGCGCTAATCGCGATGCGTAATCGTGCCGTTCTCGACACACGTAAGCGTAAGCGCATTCACCTACCCGTTGCTATTGCTCAGTCAGTATACGCAAGGCGCAGGACCGAAACAGAAAAGTACGAGCGCCACCCGATAAGGACAAGCCTCCGGCCTCACCTGGCGGCAGGTGAGTGCGCGAGAGGGCAGCTGCGCGGCGACAGATGCGGTCTAGATCCGCGGATGTGAGCGCCGCCTTTGTGCGCCGATAAAGGCGCGCACATCCGCCGCATCCGCGTCCGCACGCCGCCCGAATCCGCAATTGTTCTGACACGCGAACGCTTCCCGCGCATTATTAGGAGACGGAAGCGCACAACTATGCGCGCCCCATTGTCCACTGCCGCGTAAGCGGATCCGAAGCGGAATCGCTCCGGGCCGCTTTGACCGCGCCACATCTGTTTCCTGGAATACGCGCTTTCAATTCGCGTAGAAATGGCGTTTTAGGAAAATGGAGCTCCGCCCTTGCTCCCAATCCCAATGCGCGCTGCGCCCGGTGCGGCCGCACGATTAATCATAAAGTACGATTGCAGCGCTCGTCGCAAGAGCTTGCGATATAACGGGCGCCGCATGTTGCGAACTGTATAGCAACTGTACTACGGATTGCAAACTGTTTGTTAATGGTATTGAATCTCACTCGGGCCCAGCTGTGTGTGCAACGTTTAATATGAAAATTAAAACTTAATAACGAATCGTTTGTTTCTGTTCTGTACAAGGGTAAGGGCGTGGCGATGACTGCATTGTCTTAAGTAACGCCTGTCGTAATTGCCTCACAAGATTTGCAAAACGTCCCGTGCATCGCACTAAATCGCCGCTCGTTGGTTCATTTCATAATGCCGCTTAAACAACTGTCGAAACAATTGTATCTCGCGTAGGCGGACGAGGAATGAGCTCTTATCGAATGATTGACAGATCCATTTTCTACCGAACTCAAACACTTAAATTCAATCACAACAGATTGACATTTTGCTGAAGATACTTAAACACAAACAGATTTAAAGTTATAGGTAATAATATATTTAAAGATAAAAAATTATTAATAATATTGCTGGTAATTTATATCTTCGTGAAAATTTCAGTTCTACAACTGGCCACTATTGGCACAGGTGAAAAGGAAAAAGAAACAAACAGAGAGCCACTGAGTCGCACGCGCAGATGCAAAACGCCAGCCCAAAGGAACGGATGACGCGGAATCGTTTCGAAAACGCGAAATAAGCGATGTTGCGATTTCGCCTTACGAAACGCCACGCCTCGTGCTTGCTGTAACGCGTGGGACGACAAATAGGTTTAATCTGTCGAATTGCAACTGACATTATTGCTTAATTAAACTATTACGTCGAAATAATAACCTGTAAATGTGTTTAAGGCATCGGCAAGCGTCGTTTAATCGATATAAATAGCTTCTAGTTGTAGTATTTTGTGATTTTTTGACCGAAACATTTGTGTCATCTCTATTCAGAAATATTTTCCCTTTTTCCTTCAACTTTTGTCGTTTCGGTTTGTATTCGTTCTGCGAATAACAAGAGACTAATAATACTTGCATACTACAATGGAACACGGCATACATTTCAACTACAATGCCATCGCTTGTTTGCGTTTATCAAGCGTAGAGGGATGAATAAGCGATCGTTAATAACGATTCATCAACGACTATTCTACGAAACTTAATTTCTACCGCAATCTTATCAACATTTCATCTAAATTTTATCAACGTAAAGTGACCTCTTAATTTTACCACATATTTGTTTTATAACAATCAGGAAATCAAAAAAAAGTTAATAACAGCATAAAATATTTAAATAAAAAAGTTTAAAGCATCAGATCAGTCAAGCGTTCGAAAATGGAACGAAATTTGATCTGGCCAGTTGATCGGGTATTTCATGCCATTAAAAAAGAAAGTCGACAGATAATAAACTGCCAGTAGTCGTCTAAACAAGACCTTTCACAAGCGACTTTTTTTTCGTCTGTTACATAATGTCGCCCGAGTTATCATCGGCCATTGCGAAAATGTGCACCCGCCATTATCTGCATTCGGATGATAATTGGGTCCACGGCGCACTAGTGATGCAAACAATTTCTATTTATACGCGATCGCTGGAACGGGTTGTTGTTGCTAGCAAAAAAATCGGCACCTGCCTAGGCTGGTTTCGGCCTAAACAATGCGCATGTGCATGTCTATGTTGCTGGCTAAATTTTTGTTAATACAGAGAATGAGTTTAATTTTCGAACGGCGTGATTTTGTGATGACATATGATATTGTAATATTTTTTTTTTAAATAGTGTTCTATAGTTATTTTGACGTGACCGAATGCGTTATCGTTCCAGTTTTGAAAACATGGATCCATTTTATTTTTACGGTGTGTTACAAGCCCGTGGGATGCTAATAAAAAAAGTGTACTTATTCCGGTGCGAGTTTCTAAAAAGCCCTCGAATCGGTTCCGCGATCGGTATCTTGGTACGGAGCGAATCGGGCCAATGGTTTTAATAGCACCGCCTGTGCGACCCAATAACGTAAGCGTATCGCCCCACGATAACGCACAAAGCACTGGAATGTAAATTAAAGACCTATACTCCAAGCACACTGTACATTGCTGCTTAGTTTAATGTACAAAGCTGAATCGCCTAGCCACACCGCGATGTATACATGTTTAGCGAACCGTACGTGACGATAAATTTTTAATACGTAAATCAAACTACCTATATAGTAACATGCCAGTAATAGGGGAAACTACAACGCACTTCGAAAACGTCAAGCCGTGTGTACACATCGTACATGCCCTGTTTGTAAATAGACGCGGTCGGTTCGCGAATTAAAGGCGAGAAAAAAAAAATAACAGTCGACACCGAAAACTGGTTTCTACCGTTAGGTCTCCGCTGAAACTACGAGTAAACAAGCCAATGCGTACCTTTCGAAACGAGTTCCCGTATCCTCGGAACAAAGACATTGGACTCGATAACAAGCAATTGCTGCGTGTTTACGGATAGCATCATCTCTCGGGAAGACCGCTAATCGTATTCCGCTTCAGATTTTCTAGTTCAAATCATGAAAGTTCATAGGCCTTTCGCGTATCGGAATTTCAAACGCTCGCGCTTGGGCCGCGTGAATCGAGAACGTGTATCGAATATGATTTGATTGCGTTGATAAATGAACGGCGGCGCTTGGGGCGATGCCCTTGCGATTCGAGTCGGAAGACGGGGCCAGCCCGCGGACGGTAAGTGGCGCAGCGGTACTTTCACGCCGCCCGGTACCGTTCGCAGTTCCCAGCCCGATGAAAGTTCCGATCGGCCGACGTCATCGTCATCGGCACACGGCCGGTGAGGGCGAGTCCCTCAACGAAACACTAACACGCCCGCGCCGCTCCCCCACCCAAAACCAAGCCGAGATGAGATCATTGAAGGATCAACGCTCTACGCGAATCTCGAAGCGGCCGCGCATAGGGGTCCACGAACCCGGTCGTTCACCTCGCCCGCCACCGGGCTTCCACCCGAACGGCTGACGTAACGCGGAAAGTGCGGAAATCGTAATTTCTAAACGCGAGGCTATTATGTCACGGCCCGCGGCCGAGATGCACGCCGGCGAAAGGTCGCTGAACTTGCGAAAGCCAACCTGACACGGCGCGGCGGGGAGGTGCGCGCTGCGTGGAAGAAAGCGCGGAAATGCGCGCGTAATCGCGTTACGCGCTCGCATTCCGCTCACGAGAAACGACGTTCGAATTTCGAATGGTGGCCATTTCAAAAATCGAAGCACAATGGCGGCCGACGAGCGCTTGCACAATCCGGCACACGGCGGAAGAGAGTGCGCGCGAAACGGCACAATGAGCGCTGTGATGCAATAAAGAAAGTGCGGAACCATAGTTGGTAGGTTGTGGGACTCTCTAACGCGGTGAACGCACTTGGCCATTATCCGTGTATCATTCGGCGGCGGAGGCTCGGGAGGCGTGCGGCCGACGACCCCGCCGGGGGCCCGCGATTCGCATAAGACTTTGATAGAACACGCGGAATTACGACACACTGGTTAGATAAGGTGTGCGACGGCGCTTTGTTGCAGCACCGTTGCAGCTTCATGGGATAGACGCAGAGCGCGCACACTCGGCCGTGCGCGGGCCGCGTTGACAATGAATGCCAAAGCGCCGTTGCACTTGACCCAGTATTCGGGCCGTCACGCCCCAACGGTGCAGCGCCGACGGCACGCCGCACGCAACGCACATCCCGTTTCGGCGGGTGCCAGTGTCGATCCCTGAACTTTCACATCACAAATGGCCATACACAATCAACCGAAAACGTGATCCGTATCGCTCGCGCTGTGCGAACATTTCACACGAAATCAAAACTTTACAGCGTATCCAACAATGACTGCTTATGACACCTTTGACATTGGTTTACTAGATCACTAGGCCACGGTGAAAAAAAATATAATTTGGCAGCGGTATCGGCTCTGTTTACGTCAATCAAGATATTCGAATCGAGGCCCGCGTCAGGAACGCTCTCAAGCGCACCTCGATGATATCATTGTTTTAGTACGAGATAGTTTTAGAATTGAATCATTGGCTATTCGTGGCGAGTAATTAGGTGTCACGCACGGCGTGTTTGAGAGCAAGCTGCGAATGTATGTAAATGTTTATAGTTATAAATGTTTACAGACGTGTACATGTGATAGTGTGTAAACTATTACGCAAGGTCGCAAATGCACCTGCCCGTGTCCATGCGTCAGTTGCGACCGTTGCAACGATGACATTAAGCGTACTTCATAAATTCTTCAACGCATGAGCATTGATCAAATGTAAATTAAAACTCTTTTATTTGAATTAAAAGCCGTTTAATTTTGTTTTTAAAATATTAAAGACATTTGAAATTTGAATTAGGCAAATAAAGCGGCTGCAGCGCTGCCAGCGCTAGCTGCGGCGCCAGCGGAGGCGAGCGTAAAGCGCACTCGTAATAATCCAAGTGGGTTAAGGTTCCATCAAGGATTTGTTGCGGCAAAACACCGCTCCAAAACGCCGAGCGTTCGTTACTATGAGCTAACTGCACGCCGCCGGTTCCGCTGCATTTGTACATTACGGCCTTTTGTAATATCGAATTTTCGTATTTTTACGACATAGATCGTTAACGGCGACGGGCAGTCTGCTAATGCCTCAATGGGACGTGCCCGTCCGAAGGGACAATTTCGCTGTTATTTATTGTTACATTGCTTCATTCACCTGCCGACTACCGTCACAAAGGCTAGCACCAAAGAGATAAAAGTCTTTTGTTTAATTAGAGACGGACACAAACAAAGGTAACTCGATCGTTAGACGCGTCCCTTTGTCCGGACACTTAAAAGCTGGGACAATGAAAAGGTCCTTTGAGAGGCTTTTGAAACTTGCAAGTGCTCACAATTGAGCGCGAAACAAACAGGTTAATAAGTTTCAAAACGATCCAGATGTATTACAAAAGCGGTAGCACACAACTGTTTGGCAACCACGCGGCCGATTGTTTCGCAACTTACATCGCAGCGTCCGGACCACTCGATTAATTGTTTCTATCGTTCAACATCGAGTGTTCGATTCCTTTGTTATAAAAAAAAACACAAGCGCATTGTGCTGGCTGCAGAGTGTTTTAAAAAAAATAATAAAACATTTTTCACGCAGCTCTTCAGCGCGCTTACATGTTGTTACATTTAAAGATGTGTTCAATTAACGCAAACAATTACTAAACATATTTAAATGACTTATATTTCAGCTAAATTTACACATAAAAATGAAAAAGATTTTTCGCAACGCGCGACCTCGGAACAATGACGTAATAAAATTGATACTATTTTAATAGACCCGTTTCACGAGCGGCTTTCAATGAAATCGTTATGCTAAAGTGCAGCTCGATATGTCCCAACGCGTCGAAAACATGATATTCTCAATGCGAGAGAGCTTATATCCAATTTCGGTTGGTAACCTTTGAGGGTTGCGAGGATTGCTGTAAGTTTGATGCAATTGGCTTGGGCAATTGTTTTTAAAATAAATATACGTATTATATTAACCTTCGGCCGTATCCGAGCCGTGTATAAGTGAATATTTCAGTTGGTCTAGAGCGAACATCGTTAGGAGCGGGTGTTTCGTGTATAATTGATCGCGCTGGATCCTTAATAATGGAGGTTCGGGCGGCAGATGTTGGGACCGGCATTGTGCCGGCGACAAAGCCAGGTAGGCAATGTGCCGTGTCACTTTTTCACGTTTTATGCGCGGAGTAAAATACGACGAAATGTAGGAAAAAAAACTCTAATCTGACCAAACAGATGCTTGAGCACATGCCGCAGCAAAAACACGATGCGTGCACGAATGGAGAAATCGAGAAGATATTACGAGTTTTAATTTCGCCCGGCGCGCCGACCGGTTACACTGATGACATAGTCTATAACTCTTAGTTTATTATTAAACTCAACTTGACAGCATTTATTATATACAAAAAATACTTAAACATTAACTAAACTAAACCTTATCAAATACCAATGACTGACGCATTAAATTCAAACCAATATAAGCGCGATTCCGACAGATATATATTACATATACATTTACATAGTCAGATAATTCAATCCATGTCAGATGAAATGAATTACTCTCCTTTGTTGCGGGACAGACAAGTGCTTCGAAATTTAATAACCGACGGGAATCGATTAGCCGCTCGCATCCCGCCGCGTTTTCAATTGTTTTTCCCTAAAAGGGGGAAAGCGAATATACAGTTCTTATCAAACGTATAGCGTGTTGCAATTTATGCGTTTCATTGGAATAAATACAGCGTGTTGCAAAAGCTGTGCGTTCCATTGAAAGATATACAGCGTGTTGCAAGTCGAAACGAAAGCTCCGTGGGGGGAGCGAGATGGAGAAAAAAAAACGGCAAATATTGACCTCGCCACATATGTCGAAAGGCAAACTTGGAGACTGGTTATAAGTGCATTTGAATAAACATTCGCCTCCTCGATAGTAACGAAACTTTGTTGACCTTACCGGTATCGGGTGTCAGCGTGCGTCGCTAACAAACACATCGACATATGCGTTCGCCGGACATCGGCTTGAAAGCTGCTTCCGGACACCTTAGCTGGCGATGGCCCACTGATTTCTATCAGTGTCAGTATTTTTATAGAATGAATATAGAATAAAAAAATACTATCAAAGGTCTAACGGCGATCTAATAGACTTTGGACACTTTCAAGAGAAAATATTTAAAAAAAAAATTACAATACGTTTACTTAAGTTTACTGATTAATTAAAAAAAAACGTGGGGAATACGTGCGAATTTTAAACAGTAAAGGCATACAGTATGTTCAAAATATTTTACTTGAATATCATTATATATAATTGTTAACACTTAGCGTTTATTATTATATAGAACGACATATAGTTTCAATGGAACTACATTGCGCAAGATTTTTAAGTGACACAATACTTCGTATATACTATTACAATACCTGTATACATATCTATAACTCAGTATTGTTACGTATCACAATGTATGAAATACTGCGTCTAAAAATAGACCGGTTGTAAACGTTGCTAAAGTCCCTCGGGCAAGAAGATTTACTTATTCGCCTACCGCTCAATACAAAGCAAATAGACACCTAGTTTCAGACATTAGAGTGCAAATTCATTTGTACTTCCGTCCATTGTCCTTTAAGGATAACGAACACGTGCGTTACGCAGGTAGACAGTCTTGCATGTGCATATCATTGTCTCGTAGTGAACGCAGGAAAGGTGAATCCTTGCACAATGAAGGAGGATTCGCTAAATCATGCGTAGATCGGTTGCTTGGCACATCTGTTGAGTACAATGCCACCTTCGTTGTTGAATTGTTGAAAGATCCTTAATGTTGAAAGATCAACCCGATGCGAACAAATATTGAACACCTTTGGGTTTTTTCTGGACCATTGTGTTACATAAAAGGATAGATTCAATGCGAATCGCGTAGGACACAGATGGCGTGTTGTTCAAAAGATGCAGGTTGTGTTCTTTTATATTGTCTGTGTAGTCTTAACAGAACTTTAGACCGAAAATTTATATCGTTTTTTTTTTTTAATTAGTTTTATCAATGACTTTGTAGTCATTGTCAGTTGCCGAAGAATTTTATTTTTGTTAAAAGATTTTAAAGTTGAAACTTCACGCGTAAAATATCGCTTATTAAAAAACAAGAATGAAATAAATATGACATCATGTTTACATAATAGCACTTGCGGTTGGTTTAAACGGCGTATTACAGTATTACATTTAATGTAAGCAATAAGCCATTTTTCCTTATAAAATCGTATTTGCTATAAAATTAGTAATATAATTGAGAAAAAATAAGGTATTGGACCCCTACCTCAACAGAACACGGTCATTGGTCTTGCGTTATCAGAGACACCTAGCGCACCAAAGGTCGTACCATCTCTTATCAACGCTGATAAAGAGGTAAGGTCGCGTTGCCCAAGTCTCACGTACTTCCATGTACTATATTACTAATTATTAATAATTGTTATACGGTCAGTGTTAATAAGCGACCGGATTTCAAATCAGTTGAATGTTCACATTTCATTTCTCTGCGATTTCAACTTCTGACATCGATGTTAGATATTGAAAATTGTCGCAATACAATACAATAATATCAATTAGGCCACGAAAACGTTAACAAATGATCGAGATTGAACTAAATATAAAATTATTAAAAAAATAGTCGACGTTCTTTCATATAAACAATACAGTAAAAGTTTTTTAATTCGTTTAAAACGTTACACTTTATACGCCATGCCGTGATGGATAGTATTTCTCATGGCTCTCCAATATTTTACAAAGGCAGGGGCGCAAGATTGAAGTGCTCTCGACCGCCGGATATAACGGGACCGGAAACGGACTCGAATGAGTATAAAATAAGGCAGATGGCGGACCATGTATCGCATCGAGGCAAAAGAGTGTCGATCGAACAAAGAAATAACTCGAGAATCGCACGTAACTGACGTGACATGTGTTAGAATGCTCAGCCTATAAGAAATATCGTCATAATAAGCGAAATACTGCCTTAAGTGCACTTAATACTTAGATACGTAGTGTTTGCACACTACTGTTTCATCTTAATAGAAATCCATACTAGTATAATAAAGAGGATTGATTTGAATTCGTCTATAACATAGAAAGCTTTATTATTCTTCTTATAGTCTACTTTTTACACTATTTATAACACCAGAAAAATCTTTTCTAAAAATCTAATTACAACACATACAGATTTCTGGATCAATTTCTTGTAGGTACATTAATAAAAAAAATCGCATATCAAAAATAATAAAATCATCTCCATAACATACACGACTTTCCTTACGGGTAAACGAAACTCGCTTTGTAAACAGTTAAATCATCCTAGTTCTTGGTAAACGATCAAAAAATAACAAGAAGCAGGAAAATTTTGCGTGTAAAAATCGATTGCATTCGCAAATATCGTTAAAGTTTGTTATTGTGCACTGCAAATAATTATTATCTTAGGTTAAAAGTGTAAAACACGATAGTGAAGTGTAAACAAAGATAATACTGCAGTAAGTGAAACTATAGAAATGCTGGCATAGGAATATTATAGCGCGAAAATAGATATGGACGTAATCAAACTGTTTACAAACGTTTATTGAATTAGTTGAAAATATCATGTATTTATTATGTAATGCCAATTTTTACACAAATACTAAGCCAGCACGGATTAATACGTAATATTGTTAGTTAGTTATAACATCGTATGATTTGAACGTCAAGTTGAAAAGTTAAAGCCTTTGAACATTTTTTATAAATAATACAGAACTTTTATATCTTATTTCAACGTTAATTGCGAATTTCATTCTAAAAATATTTTGTAATCACTTTGACTTGTGATCACAAAAAAACAACAAGACAAACGTATGCAAACAATTTTGTTCGTAAGATAATTTTAATATGAAGTCGTAAATCGTGCGCAGTACAATCTCAAGTTACACATACACAATTGATTTATTGTCTTTTGATTGGTCGCGAGCACGCCTAGGTTATTTATAATCTGTCTTATGATACCATATGCCAAGTATATTGTATCTATATACTGTTAAATGAAGTAAAATACTTAGTACTAGTACTACTAATAGAACGTTAGTCCTATTGTAGTTAGTACCCGTGGTTAGCTTTTACTTTATTGTTATAATTTACCCTCTTATTAGCAATCATTTCCCGTCATCAATCCTTACGGTCGACCGGAGAATTATTGAAGGAACCACAGGAAGACGAGATACATTATCAGATGCGGTACGTAATTGAAAATTACACCGACTTAGACTCGCATTTCGCTCGGTATAGTATAGGACCCATGTAAATGGCACAAGTCGTGCGGAAACGAGGTCTCACGTTTATATACTAAAAATATATTCTCGGAAAATAATGCTAATTCCGCAAATTGATTGTAACATTATCGCCGAAAAGTCACGTCGATGGTCGAGTGAATAACAAACAAGACGAAAGCGGATTTCCCGCGCATGCTCTGATCACGTATTGCGATTTGCTCAGTGACGTCATCACATATGGAACATGTCATTCGATATTCGAACACGAAAATCCGAAGGACAGCACGGAACGCGGAACATTTGAATTTAAATTTGGAACTAGGTCCTGATTGGGCGACGCCGAAGGCGGAAGAGCGCCGCTTGCGCAACTGACATTGAACCGCGCGGCAGCTAAGGCCGCCCGCCGGATTCTCATAGTGTAACGAGAATAGTATATGCTAATAAGAATTATCTAATAACATAACCAGTCCATTTTCCTCATGCGGCGGCCACGAGATGGGTAATTGCGCGATTTCGGCGAACGTTACCACAGCAACCAGATTTCTCAGTAACGGGACGTGACGTGTAATAAACAATGAATTCGTACGCGGAAGCGTAAAGCGAAAACAACGCAATGAAACACCTCAATTGCGTTCGCAGCAATTTTCCTTTTTCTGTCCTCATATGGTCACGTAAGTGCATAAAAACCTATCGACCATAATGAATAAACGATACCTTGTACTGCACACAAATAGATGCGCATACAAAACAATGATTTTTATAAAATATGTATCGAGGACTGATAACAGATAAATCGATAAGGAATATAATATAACAAACGAACGCTTAGCCACACGACTTAATCAATCAGGAATGAGTGTTAAACGGAAAATTAAAATTTTCATTAACTAATATTAATAATTTAATTTATTTCCCCTTTTAAATCGTGGAATAATTTAGACTATTCGCACAGAGTAATTGCGACTCTATTTTTAATCCAGCAGAGTCCGTTATCGCTCATATCGGCGTCTGAAGAAACACTGAAACCTCAGCAAATCATGTACTCTTTCCGCTGAGGGCGTCGCGTCATTTGCACACGTTCGCAACCAGCGCCGATAATTACATCACAATGTATACACGTCCAAAGTCACCTTGTCTGTCACCACGATGAAAGGTTAACGCAAGGATATCATTGTATGCAGAATCCTGAATAATTTGCAAGTGTTTACGACCTTAATCGATCTGTAAAGTATTTTTTTTCCACATTTAAGTATAAAAACGTTAATCGTCGTCGTCGCTGTGGAAGCGGTTTATAAAGGAGGTCGCTATACAGAGGTTACTTCGTGCGGTATATAGGTTAAGAGGCTTAGTGTAGAACTACCTTTGCACACGTAAGCAGCGAAGCACTTAATGTTCGCGCGAATTCATATCAATAGCTGAGGTGAAAGCCGTTTTAGTTTAGCGAATTAGGGTATAAACTAGTATAAGAAGAGGTTGTCAGTTGATGAGCTGAAGCGGGTTGTTCGAAGCTTGGTTTGTTTAGCGAGTGAGCGTTGGCCGTGTCGGGCGTCCTTGGCCACGGTGCCGCGAGCCGGCGGTGCGTAACCGCTTCCGCGTGTCGCTGACGTCACCGCCTAGCGGCCGATCGATAGCGACACGTCACCATCGTTGGGGTAGCCGTGACGTCACGGCAGCCCCAACAAACTCACAGAACTTCACGGCTTCATTATTAACGGCGCAATAACAGAAATAATCGAGTTATAATCGTCGATTACATCAGCCCGCGGCCGCTGCGCAAATTCGCCCGCGAATCTGTACAAACACGCCGGATTCGGCGTCGTATGGAAATGGCGTGGCGTTTTATTTCTTGTGTGACGTCATTCGGTCTATTGTCTGTCTAGGGTCATCGTTGACAATGACATGAGATGATCACGGACGCTCATTGGACATTGTCGTTATTCCTGCTCTTTAGAGGACCCTCTATTTGATAAAGACTTAGACAAAGTAAGTAAGACTTAAGAATAAAACAAACGAATAATTAAGCAGTTCGAGGTGAACGTTATACAACGTAAATATAAAAAAGCATGTATAGCGTCTATACACATATCGCGCAGCTACGCGTTTGTTATAACCGGCAGTAATATTGAACTGCGCCTGAAATACATATAAATACGCGAATCCTGATTGCATATCGGCGTGGGACTTCGGCAAGTACGATGGCAATTAAAGGCGTGCATTGTTCGCGTTACGCAAGTGGCCGCGAACTGAGGTCGCGTACGCTCTCATATTTATCATACGTATTCTTCGATCTAGCCCGCGAGGCCGGCCACCGAAACGTTGTTTCGCAACCGTACGGTTAACGTTTTTCAATGTCATTGCGAACGCTGCGATGCATCGCCCTCTGCTGGCGACAATCAAATAGAACGTACATTAGCACGATCTTTTTTTAATTATCACTGGCCAGCGTTAATCATACAAACTTTTTTTCAGTTTACAACGCTCTATTGACGGCAATCAACAAGTACAGTTTTTTTAAAGTATTATGGCCAGCATTTAATTCATACTTTTTAAATTACAACATGCCAGCACCACTACCACGCGATTGCAGTTTTAACTTTTTTTATTATTATTATTAAAAACCACCACGCAGTTCTAATTTTGGCAAAATTCGTAAAAGACGCTCGCTCAAGATTCACCCGATGCGAAGAAGTTCGACCAAGTTGTAATTAGAACGCGATGTGAAACCAGTTTCGGTTGCACTATTCGCCCGCAAGCGATTGTGCATTTAATCCAGTCGTGATAAGGTCGAAAATCGATTGATCGCTGACATTGAATATTGATGGCCCTTGCACGAACAGCTAGACCGGGCAGCGAAACCGGTCGATAGGGCGCGGGATAAGTCGGAGCCATTAACAAAGCGAAACTTTTTTCGCAATTATTATTGGCGAATGAAATCATCCGACGGATTTTATTTTTAGTACGATTAGAGTTTATTACGGTCGAGCGAATTTAGATGCTGCTAATAATATCAAATAATCGCAAATAAAAATAATATACATATGTATAGTAGCAACATCGATGCGTTGTTTACGCACATATTATAGAGAGCAATCATGAGTTTATTAATAAACGTCACCTCGGCACATGATACTTTATTTTTTGCTCGATAATATTCAAAAGACAAAAGGTAGGTGTACCTTTTGCCGGAGTGAAGGCTAAAAAAGATAAAAGATAGACGCAGGAATGTGAAGAGATAAACAGTCGGGTTGTTTTGGCAACGGCGTCGCTCTGTTGCAACGCTTTGCGTCATTTCCTCTAGCTGGCCGTGAACCGAGTTACGTCACGGAGATTAGGATGCGCCCACAGCGCAGTGGAAATGGGCGGCATTAGTTTCACTAGGTACAATACTCGAATTCTTTGCCAATTAAATATACTATTTTTGAACTATTATTGTACGTGATAAAGTTCTACAACGACCATCACTGATTAATTCTATAGTTTGACATATTACATCGATTTTACTATTAATAAAATTCTGTCAGTTTAACTGTTTCTCTAAAAGAAAATGAGTATTAAATGTTTAAAGCGCTAAGCTTTAGATGGTTAGTTGTAGACAGATTAATTCTATTGAATTAATTTCGGTCACGACTGTACCAAGTTGTTAGCCTTGGTGACAAAGAAACTATTCGGGGAGGAAAATCATGAAACGGTAACAAAACGCTTCACAAAAACCACTTTGTGTGATAACGAAGAGCATCGAAAATGGCACACGAGTTTGTTTTCGATGATTTTGCACGCACAAGTAGTTTAATGGCGACATTAACGCGTTATCATTTTCGGTACGAACCGGTATCCGTTTAACACAGATTCGCTCCAATCGCATTTCTGTGAAGCGGCCGTTAGTAATACGAGCGAAACAATTACGACATCCACCTTACGTTATAGCGGTTATGTTTAGAAAAGCCATGCGCTGGCCCGGCGGAGTATGCAATCGTTTTACGATTGTGATAACATTTATGGTGCCATTACGCCAGCTTTACGCGCAACGCTGGAATATGCAGAGGGAAATAGTACTATGAATTAGTACTTACAATGAAAACGCCTATAAAAACGGAAACGGACGCTGCAGTTTGAACAAAAGCATAACTACAGCGCGCGTGTCGTTCGATATTTCTATGACGCGTTGGTTATAACTCAGCGTGCGAGGAATGCGCTTGGTATAGCCCATTAATGATGTATCCCGCTGTATGTGATTTCAACGTAACTGGATTCTGATTGCGCGAATGCAAGAAAACAGGAAGCGCGCGTTGGCCGCCGCTCGTGTCCCGCCTCGTAATGCGCGAAGGGGTATTTGTTTTTTGCGGCCATTGTCTCTCCATTGCCAGTATGCCGTCCGTATACAAAAAACGACCTATATAGAGGAAATTATACTTATACACCGATAAGGTTAACTTACATATTAAGTGCTTTGCTACCAATTCGTTTATATACTAATTTTTTTTACAGTATGGCTGTCGATTATTTTGTAAGTAACTTTTTTTAAAATTAAAATGAGCAAAAAACAAGATGGCGTCTGCTGGTAGCGGGCGCAAATATTTCCGTCTGCGGCACGCGACGCAACTGCAGATTGAGGTACGATCATAATTCTGGCCGGTTGCGAACCGGTCGCTTCGTTGCTTTTTTATTTGTTTTTTTCTGACGGACGCAGCCAACGCTAAACTTGCATAGGGAAGTCCTCGTATCATGAAATGATTTAAAAATAAGCTTGCAGATTTGATACGTGACGTATAAAGTTTTTACAAAGTACGGGATGTACCGAGTGAACGTTACAAGATTTATTTACGATTCGCCGCCCGCCAGGGATCGGTCTGGGGACGTGTGCAAAAGCGTGTTTTGGTTTAATGTTTGTATTCGCGAAGGTGAAGGTTGCTATTCGGCACGGATGCGTGGGCGTCCCCCGCTCGAAGGTTATTTCCTCGATTTCCCCGCCCACGCTATACGCGTTGCGTGGGCGAGCGAAATTACTCCAGGGCACAGGGACGAGTGGAATTGACAACGCCTCCGGTCTGGATGAAATCACCATTCGCGAAATCGGATCACGCGCGAAACTCACGAATCCCTGCCTACGCGAAAACCTCCTTTGTAAATTAAAAAAAAGAAAGCAAAGAATGTCACAGCTTTGCCTGCCGTTAGCGTGTTATTGAACTGTGTTTTTAAAAAAAACAAGGGACGTAGATAAAGATGGGTCATAAGTCAAGATTTACGGCTTTCAATCGGTAGCGAGGGTCGCCCCGTCGGGTTTTTGAATCATCCGGTGCCTTTAAATAGAATAATAGCTCACGTATTTATAAACTACTTAAACAATCGTAAATAATAACATTTCAATGGGACTTAATTTTTTTGCTCAAAAGAATGATACCAAATAAATACACGGTAAGTTATCTGTGGAAAAAAATTCCCGCTTAAACAGAAGCAACTTCGTATCGTTATCGTTTCCGGTACGTCACGCTCGAAGTAAAAAATAAAAACCTAAAGTCATTGTAATGCGATAAGCGAGTACATAAGGTAATTTGAAAAGAACAATTAAAAATACCACAGACCAACAATTAGCACACAGTGTTTGTAACGCTGCAGACAATAACATTTTCGATCGACTGACTTACTACGAAATAATAAAATAAACTATTTATTCATTAACAAATCTACTTTCTCTCTCTAGTGTAAAACCATATCTTCATTTGATTTATAAAAAAGGACATGAACCCTATCATAGATGACTTAGTATCTAATATTAGACTTAGTTGTATATAAATCATTCAGGACAATATGTTATATTAGAGGACAGCTAAGTGAAATCGTCCCCTTAAACAACACGTGGGTATTTTCGTAGGTCGATATATATAACCGAGAGGGGAGTGACCCAATGTAAGATTTGGTGAATCACCCGCACCCTATGTTACCCTCCTGTTATTGCTAGTGACGTCATCGAGCGCACTCACCGACGAACTCTCTCCGGCATTTGAATCTATCAATGTCGTGATTCACAGACGTTTTTTCCTCCTTTCACGGAGATGGAATCATTAAAGCTAGTCGTAAGCAACGATCATACTTTTACGATGTTTTTAATGTGAATTATATAGTCGAAATAATGATAAACAAATACATTTTCGTTCTTGAAACACGGGCTTTGGCAACGTTGACAATTGAGTTAATCGCTATTCGTCAAATTCTGTATAAATAAGCAGGAAAACTTATATCAATTTAATTTAATGTTATCTCCGTTCCGTTGCTAAGCGCTCTGTTTTGTTTCGGGCTTGTGTCCCGATCAATTTGAAGAGTTCAATCCACTCGTGCGATAACACCGGAACAGTAGTCATTCCTTATTCGAATGAGAATCACGCGCGTTGTAAGGAAGCGGAAGACGAAATGTACGTCTGAATCATTGCTGGGAAAAGTTTTTTCGACGGCAAGCGACGAGACGTTAAGGACGTTCACCTGGCGGTAAGCAGGACCTAATAAAAGCTGTGTGAGACAGCAATTGAGTCACATCTGAACAGACTCGTTAACTGAATTGTTAGCTATGTGTCTTTTCCAAAGTAAATACCGTCTAATAAAACGGATAATGATAATCGGTAAAATCGGGGTTACAACGGTGTTTATATATTCTACGTATATCTTTTGTCGGTCGACGAACTTTCACTCGGACGAGATGCGACGCCCAGGGGCTAAATGTGCTCTGTTGCTAAGGCGAAACCCGATCTGTGCGAGTAATATTCAGGACGCGTGTCCGCCACGTTTCGTTCCCCGCCACCGCTCATGCGGAACAATTAAGCGCTGGATCCCCTTGATAAAACCTCTTTGTAGGGCTTACGGCCCCCGTGAGCTGGGATTTTTTCATTAAATCTGTTCCCAGGTTGTTTCGTTCCTTTAGAGCGCTCTTGCGCGACTCGATATGCGGTGCTGCCGGCTAATTGATGGCGCGTGCACGCTCCTCGCTCCCCAAGGAGTGTCGGGAATCACGAGCCTCGAAAGCTTAGCTCCTTGTCGGGGTTAAGTCGGTTCAAGCTACAGTCACGAAGCGGTGACTCAAGCCGGTGATATCACGTCGCCCGCATAGACCTTGTTAGCAAGTCTCCGGTTATGTTAAGTTTAGTTAACACTCGTATCGAACTGACAACACATCAATACATCAGAAACTGTTATAATAGAGAGCCCCGAATGGATGGATCAAGTAGACTATGATTGGAGTTTAGATTGCAGTGATTTCTAGAGGTAATTTCATTTGAAAGTCTTATGATTACTCGCTATGCCATTAACGCTCTTAAATAGTCCTTGCCTCGATAGATTTGTGCGTGTTAATGCCGTCTACGCAATCCAATTAGAGTTCGGGTGGCTCGCAATTGGGCGAGCGGGCCAGATGTCGGTGCGCCGTGTCACAACGGTGTCGTATCGGATAAGCGCGGTTACGCAAATGCGCAGATATGTCGGTGCGCGGGCGCGCCGCTTGCACAAGCCGCGCGGGCACCTTTGTTTTGCAACGAGCGATTCGGCGCTCTCCAGCCCTATATTATTAAACAGAACGGTGAAGGGCACGTGGCGAAATAAACGAGTAATGTCGAGTCCCTTGGCAAGAACAAAAAACGCTAACTCTCGGGCTACGCGGCGATAAGTCCGACGGTAATATGACAGTAAAAAATGGGTCAGTCCTAAGTTGGCGGATAACAAAAACGCCCTGCGGTCCGCACCGTTAAATCGGCAAAAAGTAGATGGAACCCCCAGCAAAAACTAACCCCGGTTCAATCTGACCCGTCGTCGGTGTTTTCGCAACGGCCGGATACTATACTGCATGTTGATGATTAATATCATATTTACGTCCGAATGAATGACACCGTCCGGAGCGATGCACCGATGCCCGCTTTGCTCTCGTGCGCCCCGAAAAAGGTGCGATCGCTATTAATAGCGATGACCGGATCGGGTCGTTTTATTTACGAAACGGGGGGAGGCGTGGGAGAGTCACTTGCCTGTATCATTTGAGCCAACGCTGGCTACTACGCTGTATAACCCATTTTCCATCGTCATCCCGACCTATTAGATTGTATCAACAAAGGGTTCATCTATAAACAACTGTTAGTGAATTTGAGGTAGGTCAAGCACTAGTTGGCAAATAAGCTCACAAATATTTAGCTTTTAAATATCGAATCCATAAAGTATAAGGCTCATTGCCATTTCGGTTCCTTGTATATCCATTGTCGATTGACAGCGAGCCTTCTCCTATATATAGCGGGGCGTCGGTTCCGCACGGTCGCCGGCGACATTGGCACACTTGTGAGACCTCGACTGCGGCCCGCGCGAGGGCGTCTCGATTCCGGCACGCCTGGTCGCGAATCGTCGCGTATCGGGGTATCAGGGGGTATCGCGGATATCGCAGAGCATGAAGGGTACCGCGGGACACCATGCAACTGTCGCAACGGTGACAACGACGATGTTATGCGACTGTTGAAATAGTGGCACGGGCGGATTACTGAGCGGCCGGCGTTATGCAAATGGCGGTCTTGCACCACGCGAGCCTTTGGCAAGCGGCTTTCAAAACGCTTTTGGAAACGGCCCACAAAGTTGCGGGCGGCGGCGCCTGAGTGGCATATTTATCAGATGTTTCCCGTATACATCAGATATTATAGAATTGAATAAACGAACATTAAATTTTTAGTATCTTCATGCGGCTCTCATCAAAACATAATCTATCAAGCTTTCGATCTTAAAGACCCTGAACTTTGTAAACTATACTCGTCTCAAGAAGGAGCATCGTTATTTGCTTAGTATGAACACTAAGCATTATTCTTACACAGCTTAACCGTAAGTTGAAATCTAATAAGGCGCCGTGCTCTCACGAGGTGGGAATGCATCGCGTCTGGCCGGGCCGGTATGCGACGGTCTGACCGCCGATTTGGCACATCCGCCGGCGTCCCATAAATATCCCGCGCCGTTAGCGCCGCGCGCAAATATTTTCGCGCCAAATCTATCTGATGTTTCGATATTACGCTCTTGTTATAATATACTAATAAATAAAAACTAGTGATTATGTGCAAGTTTAGGCTTGGGAATATAATTTCGAAAATGTTGAAGGCCAGCCAGGCGATATTGTAAGTGGACGGAGCCGCCTTGATCAATCGTAGGCCGTATGTAAATCGCAACGCGATCGAGTTTGCAAATATTGACGATATCAATCTATATTTGCGAATATTAAACAAACGGATACATTATACAAAGGTTCAGAGTCGTTTATAATTACCTGCTTACACAAATAATATCATAAAACAGCTTTGCAATACAAACGTTCCGAATAATGATAAATTTACGCCAGCGTCATCATTATTGTTTCAACAATCGTATCTAGAATTTTATCTTGAGCGTCGATAGCCATGCAAAAAAAACAACAAAGAAAGTGTCTCGTCAGTAATTTGAGATAAGCGATAAGTACTCCCCGTTGCGTAACACGGTAAGTTGTCTGCGGTTCGCGACGCCATAGATGGCTTCCATGCTAAAAGTCACCCGGTCCTGGTATTTACTTTCGAAAATATTTTTTACCTGGCTCTATCTATTGATGTCGTTGTCTATAATTGGAAATAATTTATATAGATGTCATTGTTTACGATTTTACCTGTCTTTTTTGGTTTAAGCAGTTTACAATAATGTCGTTGTCTATGTCCCTACCTGAATACGGATGTTGTCTGCGATAGTAACGAGTAAGTTTTGTAATTGTTCGTGACAATGTATTGTCACGTGCGTTTCCGCTTCGTATGTATCCTGTATGATTCCAACCGGGGTACAATGGCCTATAAGGTAACATCCGGCCGTGAAAGTGGCCCAATAGATCGCGTTAAATGGGTGTTCCGGGAAAGTTGTACAATGTAGGGATTGTGTTTGATGTGTGATTATCTCTGTTACCTGCTCAGACGCCCACGATACAATTATAGTGGCTGAAGTTGAGATGGGTGTTAAACGACCGAGTTTAACGAGTATAGAGCAACATTTAAGCCCTTAAACAAGAATTACGCTGCAATAATATGCAGTGCCAACTAAACTATGTTAGGATAAAACGTTATAACCAATGAAAGAAATCGAAAAATATATTAAATGATTCAAGTAGGTAAAGTTTCAAAAAGGTAAATAGTTTCATAACCTAGGCAACACGAGTTTCATAACTTACATTCCTTTATACAGTCGTAGTACCTATATGTACACCATTAAAACCGCAGACGTTTCACGTTAATCAAACGCATGAAATTCACATCGCGTGGATGAGGGAAATAATTTCACCCCGAGCAACGGACCGCGTCAAGAAACTCCGCTCTCAAAGAGTCAAAGGGGGTGCGAAATCAATATTAATGCTCTTGTTTACCTTTGAGACGGGTTGCGAGGTGTCACTGGAATCTTAAATCGAGGGTGACTATTTCACTTGCCTTCTCACGATAACAGCTGGCCGTTCGGACACTTGATGCATAATCATTAGAATAAATTAGACGGGTCAGCTGCTTGCAGGGGACGCTGTGAGAAAAACTACCTGCCCGCGCTCAAATGCGATTATGGCAACCGAAATCCGCCCTTTTCGATCGTACCAGCGAAATCGCCACGCGATATTTTATTCCAAATTACCCTCACTTAATTCGTGTTTCAAATAGTGGCGTTTTCGGCAAAGCGTTGCATCGAATTGTACATTTTCGTTTGTTGAACGGCTTCGATCGTTTCGTACTTGACACGGTTTGCTGTGTAAGCCGATGCGTGTTATATACGTGGGATATCGGCAATGCATTCGATATCGACCTTATGTATCAACAGTTAAATAAGCGAATATTATTTTCGAATATTTTAATGCAGAGAGAAAGGTGCAAAGACTAATTTGGTACATTCCAAGCGACGGCTCGTTGTATTAATTATGAAAGAGCCAGATTCGTCTACGCGTACAATGGTAAAGAAGCAGGTTACAAATAGAGTCAAAGGAAACGAGACAAGTTCGTCTCGGGGTGAGGTCCGCGTAATAAGCGAAACTGGGGGTGCTTTGAGTCGGGACTTCAAAAAGGCACCTTGAAAGCTAGCTGTACGTAAAGGGTGGCCGCTGCAGGAGTTTTTACGTTTGCCACGCGGTCCCGTCGCGGGCTTTGACAACGCCCGCTACTTTCACGATGCGCCGGGATGGGGTTCAAATTATACACCCTTCCCCCCAACGTCCACTCCAAGCCGACCGGCATAAAGTTTCGCAAATAAACCGCGGTTTGACTATATCCCCGCGACTTTCCCGTCCGACCGAGTTCACCTTTGTTCGTTAAGTTTTAAATCCAAAAGAAGTCGTAACGGGTATAGGAATAACTCAAGGATCTACTTTCAAACTAAATGAAACGCTATATTCAGTATAACAAGGTAGCACAATACGCGTAATAATTACAAAAGATAAAGTATAAAGGATATAAAAACGGATAAACAATCAAAAAAGGTTTGGTATGCGGGACAGGTGAACGGAGTGGATAGGGTAAAAAAGTCTAAGGAATTTTATCGTTACAGAAAGTGGGTGTACAAACCTACTTGAATAGGGGAATGGGGTAAGATCAGGTAGTTATTGGAGAGTGAATCCTTGACCCGATTGGCGCTGAGGCAGCAATGACACCGCTCGCCTTGAGCCGCTAGCATTGCCGGAGATATTCGCAACAATGGAGGCCAGATAACGTTTCAAAAGTTCGAAAATCCGCCGGTTCCTACCGGCCGCAATTAATGAACGTTGAGCAACGCGCGATTGTCCTATTACGGCCCGTGCGTTACTGTACTTGAAACATTATTCGATTTAATTTAACTTTCGGTAATCGAATAATTGTCATTGAAAGTACTTATATAGTTCGGGCAATGTGTATTTTGCCCACGTTACTGTCGCGTGTCTACACAATCGACACAATTTGTCGAAGTATTTTCGAGTTATATATCAACTTAAATGTTACCCAAATGCCTTTCGTACACGAAAGTACACTAGCGCAGTCGAGCCGTCGCCTATATTTGGTGCTTGTACTTCTGCGTTGTCGCCTAACGTCTGACGGGCGTTTATCGGCGCATGTGAATTGGAATAATGTATTCACCGATAACTTTATCGCGGTCGTACGAGGCGCTATCGGTGGAAACAAAGGAAATGACGCGCCACTTGAGACGCGACACGTTTCCGTCGGCCTTCCGACGGTTTTACGGTTGTTTTAATGTCGCTTCTCACGGTGCATCCGCGTGGGTGCGCTATGAGCGGAAATAGTTCGTCTCCATCGACGGTTACATAAGAAGATTAGCTTTGAACCGGGCCGCATCGGCGTTTCAAACGCGCCATGTATACGCGTCGGCAATCGAAAATCGCGCAATTCGGTTTCCCCCGTTAGTTACTTAATCGGGGCATAGATCTCGGGCCGAGGCTAGGCGCTTGCATTAGAGCGCCGGGAGATATCGTTGCAGGAGCGTTGCGTCAGCTGTTTCGGCGTCAACATTTAGGACACGGCTGAGTTACATGTTTTCATTACAACGCTATCGTAACACGGATTGTTCAAACGTAAGTGGAAACTTACCTTTGGGGGTCGGCGAAGACGAACTTTCTGAGCTTCAGGTCTCTCAGTACGATGCCCTGTTCGTGGCAAGCGGCGACGGTTTCTGCCATCTGCCTGAACAGTCTCCTGGCCTCGTGCTCCCTGAGCCGTTTCCTGGCCCTCACGTACGAGTGGAGGTCTGAATGGGAGCGGGGGAAGATGAGGTACACCCTCTTGTCGCCAACTAGCACCTCGTGGATGGGGTTGACGTGCGGATGGCCGTCGAGGCGGTAGTGCGCTTGCAATAAACTACTGCAGTCGCGGGACACCACCTAGAGCAATGAAGTAATAAGCAATCGCACGTGACGGATCTAATGGCAATAAAACATATTAGAACGGCAATACAGACTTAAAATAACACTATCGAGTGCAAACAACTTATGTATACAATGCCTTGAAATGACGTATATTGGCAATAACATTAATAGAGCGCCAATGAAAAGATGTACCTTTCGCACATGGCATAAACGGTTGGAAATCGTAAACATTCGAACAAAACATCCCATTCGTGTACGATATTTATTCGATGAATACTATTTCAAAGAGTTTGAAAGGGGAATTTCAAAGAGGCTGACTTTAAATGGACTAGGGATTCAGAGGGATATGTGAAATAGCTTTAAAATACGATGAATAGAGCGACGTTGACCATTTGATCTCGGAACTAGAGATGGCTTTTATCCCGATACGATTGAATAACAGATACAGAATATCGTTTCAAGATAAATCGACGTTAGATGACCACGTTTTTGATTTTTTTTTGTGAGCACAACAGATTCGTCAATACTGTGTAATCAGTATTACTTTTGATTGTAAGAAATATGAGTGTAGTTTTTTTTAATATTTAAAATTTTTCTTAACTATAATTCCAAATTCAAATATTTTATCTGTGACAAATATTTTTTTTATATTTAAAATAGCTTACAATGGGACTGTCGTTCTGATTATCGAAAGGCGGGCACGAAATGTCAACGACACGGCCGGGCCGCAAAATTTCAAATGCGATTCTCCAACTCACGAATGACGAATCACGTCGCGTGCAGTCACATTTCTTTTTCAACGCGGCCAATGTATTAATAACCAAGTCTGCGGTTATTTCAGCGTAGGCCTTCGCAGACCCATCGGCTCGGAATTTATTGTATTAGTACACTTTTTTCACTTTACGCCGGCAGCCGTACCGAAATATACCGTGACCCAATTGTACGAGTGTTTGCGTAAAAAACATAGAACGATAAGAATTCGCAACGTTTTCGCGACACTCGATAATATTTGGCCGCAAATGCGGTTTACGGCAACTAACCTACATACTCTTATCAATATTTATTTAATAGCAACATTGCGAAATGCGTATCTACTGGTGGGCGAATTTTGTCGACTAAAACACCTAAAAGCATCACTCAAGCCCGAATGTTTTTTTTAATATATAAAATATACCATTGAACTAACAACTGGATAATTACAATATGCTAAGTTTAAATTTATTTAATTTATGGCTAACGAAACATCTCGTTTCATTTAGTGTGCGTGCTAGCCGATAATGTATACCTACCTACTTACAATAATGTCGTCGCAAGACTACGCGAGCACCGTTCTCTGAGCAATGCCACAATCCTAGATTAGTGCCGTAGAGCAGTACCATTGTCGAGCATTCATTACGGTATTACAATATAACGTTACGAATTTCCATTCCATCGCCGTTCTGGCTTAACGCCGCGGTCCGTGTAAGTAAACTAGCCGGTAATGTAGTGACGGCATGGACTCTATTACGTGTGCGCCGCGTTACTTAGTAGAGGGGGACGTTGGGAGGGGGCCCGCTAGCCTCGCTGTGACATTCGGCGATCGGTGCGTTATCAAGTCTATTTCACAATGTCAATGAGAAGGTCACCGCTTATTTTCGGCTAGAGGCGTCCACGTGTGCCGAACGGCTTTTGTATTCGATTAAGTTGCGATAGACATTTCCGAATGTATAATTTACAACTGGTGCGGGGTTACACAGAATGTGAAAAAGCAGACAACAAAAAAAAATAACAAATCGTACACGCCAGTATCACATATGGCTTAAGGCAATACAAAAGTAGCCGGCGTGTCGGCAACAGGCGGTGTTGTAAATACACTCGGCGTTTAGCAACGATAACGTTGCCACACTTAACCTTGCCAAGTTCTCACGAGGGAAGTGTCTATTCTGCGCCTTGACAATACCTGCGTGTGTCTTTGTTAGCACTGGAACTGTATATCCTGTGTTGCCTAAATGCGTCGCTTGCCCCGGCCATGGTGGAGGATGTTCGAAATAACCCGTTTCCTAACTAGTTTACGCGTCGGCCCGTTGTTAACATAATACGCGTATTCAACGCGTGTTATAAAGATCCGTTAATCTGTTTCGAATATGTATTCGGTGTTTGTTTTATCTTTTAGGGAATTAAAAAAAAACACTGCTGCTAATCATTGTCAATTTGACATAGCATTATTAACGGTTTTATAATCGTTATTGTCTGTTAGCCGATTGCGAAAGTCGATACATGACATTGTAAAAACGGCGATGGCTCGGTGGCCTACAAGTGCGTTCGAGCAATGCGGGGCCATGACATATAAAGTATGACATCGATGTTAAACTCAGACGGTGCGAACAATGCACGCGAATTCTGGCGAAAAGTAACCGATTCATTAATAATTACCATCGTTAATAATAATTTAGACATATACCGATCCCTATGGCAACAACACGACGCATAGCATTGTCTTGAATACTATATCGTTAATAAAAACACTCGATGTGATGTCGTCTTATCGCAGATCAAAGTTTTTAATTAATATACCGGACAGACAGTCGCATTCCCACGACAGTTATAGCGTAATGTTGGTAACATTTATTATATTTTTATTTAATTCGAACGAATGATTAATTCGCAACGAAAGCACCGCTATGTGGGCTCATTATACACAACTGGGCTTATCTCTACATGGGGTCTGAATCCCGTGGGATAAAACGAACCCTTCCAGATCTACCGGATGTTTAAGTTAGTGTCAAACGAAGCACGGCTGCAAGTTTAATTAACTATCATTATTACGTCAATTCGAATGGACTGCGCATTTCATTTACAGCATGTGGAGACGGATTAATGACTATTTATAGATCTTAAGCCATTCTAAAGACTTTGATGTAAAAAGTACTAGGATAACATAAGCCACAAGGTAAGGCAGCGAAAACTAACGAACAACGCGACCTCGTAGAGTATTTGCAATATCAGCGCAGAGGAAATCGTTCTGTGTCGCTAATCGAGTACTTACAAATTGGACCAGAGGTCGAGTGAAGACAAGAGATTACACATTGTATCAATCAAACAAAGCTACGCAACTTGCTGTTGAAACCCGGCACAATTTCGACACGCGCCGTTACGTAGGTATCCCAGTCGAGTCGCGCGCGGCCCGCGGTGATGGATCGCGCTTTTTGACAATGCCCGAAAGCCACCGAAGGATGCTTTTGAAAGGCGCAACTTTATTTTAACGATTCCAATCAATCATTTGCCTCGAATCCTTGTACATTTTTCCATTTCGAAATTACGCTTTAGCATTACAACAGTCATGTAAATATTGTTTTGTAGATATTAAAAAGAATGGAGAGTAAATTAAGGGCAACTTGGGTGGGTTTAAAGACTTACTTTGCAAACATATTCTTCCTGCGTGCGCACATCCACACATCGACATAGCGAGGAACCCTCGACTTGTTCCAACAGTAAGTATTTTTCGGCACGAGCGCCGCCTGGAACTGATGCTGGGGCGTAGGGCTACTCGGCGCTGGGCTCGAGGGTGAGGGTGCTGCTGACAATCGGTCGACGAGCGTCGGCGACTGCGCCCTCTCCTCCGTCTTACTGTGCTCCCCATTCGTACTGACCGCCACCGCCGGCTTGCTCAAGCGCAGCGGCCACAACAACGAAGGTGATCCCGGATCCATCACAACACAAACACTGTCACAGTCACGATACACTAACGTTCACAGAAACACGCACAAACACTTAAAACGAAGAGGAACTATGAAGAGATGGACATGATCTGCAACAAAACACAAAGCTGTATATTAACAGTGCACATAGCTATTTAATTTCAACACGTTGCAATCGGAAAATTAGTGACGTATTAAACAACTAGGGGGAAATTGTAAAATACCTACAAATATAGTACGAACCTTGAAATGAATGGTCCTGAGTGGATATCGTACCAAAATTTGACTGTCCGTGGCGGCGAATATCGCTTTTTGGGCTTGATGAATTACTGGATTGCACTCCTGTGTAATTCGAGCAAGTTTAGACAGGCCAATATTTTGGGCCGGTGTCCGCTCGGGTTAATGTAAAACTAAACGAACACACGACCAACTCCGACTAGCGCCATTGCGAGACTGAGTAACAGAGTGTAGGTAGCGCTAGCGTGACGAGCTGACGCGGGCACTCGGAGGACTCGGACGAAGCCTCGGGCCGGCAACCGATCCAACGTCCAATGTCGACACACCGTCGGCTTGCGTAGTACGCGAGCATACGCCATGCGGTTTGAGGCCGCAGCCCGTTTCTACCAGCCGTCTCTTTCACACGTACGAATTTATTGCCATCACGACAAGGAAAGCGATAGACCATTCATTTACGTTTGGCAATGCAATGATGTCAAATGTGTTGTTTCAATATTTTTCACAACAATAAATTTAACAACACAAATAGGTAATTGCATTTAACGAAAATGTAATACAAGTTGTGAAAAGCTTAATGTCGAGAGGTTTATTCTGTTTTCGTTTGTAAAGGTTTAGGTACCCAGTAGTACTAGGTTTAATGATGTTAGAACATGTAGTCAGAAACTTCTTTATAATAATACCTACATAGGTAGTTAATCATAATTAGGTAAATGTATTTAACTATTACGTATAAACGGTACTAAACTAATTGAAATGTTCTGTTTAATTTTTTTAATCATTATATTAATGTGATTATATTATTAAGAACCAAAATAAATTCACCAAAATTCAAATTTTCGTAAAAGTCAGGTTACGTATGGTCCATTGGAGATAGTCAGCGGAATTTTACAAAACCTCATAATTCTTTCTTAATATAGATGTTTATGGATAATTAAAACATAAGAGATATAAAACGTTGAATCATCCACATAAACAATCATACGTAAAAACCGTGTGTTAATTTAAAAAGAAGATAAAAATATGTGTAAATAGCGATAAATCTCATGTGAGCATTCAGAAAGTTTGAGTGACGAGGTACATTTTTTACTTATAACTTTTCTGTCAGATTTTCCCGCCTTCGGTTTTTTAATCTGTATTGTACAAATTGGTTCAATAATACCTACTTCTATTCTGAATGATATAATGTTTCACATATCAAGACTTTAAGGAAAAAAAATAACAATAACGGCATAAAATTTTCACATATTTCAACAATTTAAAAAAAATATTCATGTTTGCATGCATTTACGAAAAAATTATGTGCTCTTTGATATAAGCTCGTATTTTGGCTTTTATTAAATATTACATATCAATATTCATTAAGATATTGATGTAATTTAATTTAAAAAAAAATTAACTTGTTTCCAATAACAGATATTATGTATTTTTAAATTTTATTTACTCCAAGTGGGTTAACAGGGAAAATATATAAAATTTATGTAAAATTTTATTCAACCAATACTATTCATATGGTATATTTGATAGGCTCGTTAATTTATGTTTCATTTAAATGTTTATACTGGTCAAAATTGATGTAGACGGTAGACCTAAGTTCTTTCTCAATATTATTAAGCGGTTCACGCTGTACCTACATCTAGTTTATGAGTTACCTTTAAATCCTCCAGGTAGTTGATATAAAGTTAAGCTATAAGTAAAAAAGGTAAATATTAACCTATGCTTAAATTTGATAAAATTGATACGGGACGCGTTTTTCATAAAAATGTAACGTAATGTAAAGCGCCGCAGTTAAAACCAAAGGTATGCGATAAAAATAATGACTGTGTAATTTTACCAAAAATACATGTGTTGCACTATTCACAATTCCAAACAAAATTTATGAGGAATAATTTTCGAGCCGATCTTTTTGTCCAAATTTTAAAGTGGAGGAAGTTGATTCGATTCCCACCATGGGAAACATATTTTGTTATGAATGAATATAAAATATATTGGTGTCAAAGTGTTGTTTTATTAAATATCGTTTTTTAATAAGATCGCACACTGTTATTTTATGTTTTTTTTTACCGTAAATTGTAACCAAAATATTTCAAAATATGTCTCCAGAATGTTCTTAGTTATACGAAAATTAAACACTAATTGTATTCAGTCATACGAAAATTAAAAATAAATTTGCTTAATTATGTATGATACGGATACGCAATGTTTGGAAACAAATTGCAATTATTGCAAAAATGTAAAGAAACGTAATATCTTTGCGCATTATGCCAAATGCGAATTTAACTAGAGTTGTTGTGAAAATATATCATTTAATTACTTCATTGCAATAGTTACATTAAATTTTTGTGGCTGGAACAGAGATGATGGCACCAGGACCTATTAAAACAACGTCTATTGCTTACAAGCGCAGAATTGTTTTTATTATATAAATTTGGCGTATTATTAAATTAAATTGGAACACTCTCGATTTAATAGTAATTATGAACAAAAAATATAGTCATATAATTGTTTGTTTTTATTGCTATTTGTTACTTTTCACGCGGATCTCTATTGAGTATGGCAACACACTGTTGCGGCGTATGTATTATATATATTTTATATTTGCATTAGTTTTATAATAAACATTACCGAGTCTAATACCGAGTGCTAATTTATTTAAATTTTAGCTATTTTTAAATGAATGCGAAAACTAAATAGACTCACCAATTAAAACTTGAAAATGAATCTTGCCGTTCGTCGATCGTCGATCCTTCAGACGTGAAAGTAGACACGAACAAACGTTCAGGAGGACTCGTGAAACTGACAATACTTTTGTCTTTCATACACTTTAATCGACATTCAGTTGCGCAATATTGTACATTGTATATTTAATGTTGTGCAAATGGACGCTGTTTATATATTTTTTAAAAATAACAATCATGCAGCGTCGCAGAAATATTGTTCATAAATTTTAATTACTTGATTCCATTAATGAGTTTATATATGAAAGGATATTGAAAATTATTTAATTTGGTAAACTAAACATACTCTGACGTTAATTCGAAATTTATATTTTTTAAATAAACGTCTACCACGTGACCACGGCCGCTGGAAATTGTTCGAAACGTCGGGAATTCAAATATGTAAAATAAACGCGATAAAATCCGTAAAAAGTAATTTCATTTAATAATTTATAGTATTCGCGAAAACAAAAGAAATAATTATTCGTGCCCTAAACACATAATTTTACTTATAATAGTGCGCAACCATTTTATACATTTATTATGTTATAGATGCGTAAACCTCTGGAATGTATATGTTAATAGTCATCTAACAAGGCCTTAATTTTGACATTATATTTAGTCATCTAAATATGAAGTCAAAATTACCAACTTATGTGTCAGCATCTTACGTAGAAAAATGACATTACAATTCCAGTCTGTCTGAAGTATTGTGCAAGTTGTTGAAATAGTCTACATGTTATGACTTGTTCAATCAGATAAATGACTGAATGTTTCTTTTGTGTTTCCTCTATTTTTCATTTTTTTGGTTACATATTTCGGTTCGTTACGAAAGACTCAAAGAAAGGGGCTTTTAGTTACATAGAAGAACGATTTTACAAAAACTTTTGTATTACATTTTGTTTCAATTCTATGATTTTGAAGAGATTTACTTGAAATCAATTAAAAAACTTTATTTCATGTATCATTGAATTGTTACATGGCTGAATAATTTGTTTATGATAATTTTTGAATAAAACATATGTTCGGTAATCTTCGAAATTAGTTAGTAAAGTAGTATTCAGATTGGTTATAGTTTGTGTGAAATATGATTGCCATAAAAAAATCGCAGTGAACCTACATCGAAATTGTCTGAAACATTACAAATTACTCTATATGTTCATCCCATAATCTGTGTTACAAGACCAACCGAATCCGTTCCAACCATTTCTTCATCTGTAGTAACGAACGCGTAAAAATAGCGGGCACAATTTCACCATTAGAGTTGACCTACGTCACTCGTTGATCAACAAAATCTTTCGCATTCCCTTAAGAAATTCGGAAGGGTTACGCGCCTGTTTTGAAATTCACATCGGACGTCACCATTTTCGCGGGAGCGTACGTCACCGGGGGCAAGAGTTACGCGGGAAAGTTGCAATAGTCACGTGTCTTGGCGGGAAAGGATCGATTTTTCTGGAAACATTTCCTACGTCACGGACTAGCGTAATGTTGATGAGAAATTTGTTCACGTGACTCAGTGAGACGCTGTGACGCATCCACGATTGAAATCGCCCTAATCGAACTGATTACGTATTCAGCTATCCGTTAACGTGCATGAAAGAATCAGAGGCTGTTTTATGAATAATGTTTGTACAAGGAATTATGAATGCAATTATATGAATAAGACCAGACGTTATAAGAGCCATTAGAGGCGGCAAGCGGTGCACTCGTGTACAGCTTTTCGTTTCGTTTGGAGATCAAGTGCAATATGTATAACAAGAGGAAGTAAAAACATTTTTCATACAATAACAGCTCTCATATCTAGTTTGAATTAAGCAAGTCGAGCTAAAAAAAATAACATAAGCTCTCAATAAAAGTATAATGAACCAGCTTTGCCATGGACAAATTAAATAAAATGACAAAACAGAAATAGTCCCGCTTAGATTCTTACGCCGGTTCTTCTCAGGTCAGATGCTTCCATTTCCGAACCAGTGGTAGTTTATTTGACAATCTAATAGAAAATGAATAGAAGCATTACTAATATAGAAGAAACATATTCGACTTTGACCAACCCCAAGGTTTGTTTACTGTGACGTCGTCAAAGTCTATCGATATAGAGAAGCAATATGCTAGAAGTCTGCTGCAATTCGGGTTTTAGTAAAATATGAAGTAATGGCTTCTTGTCCTGATATTACAACAAAGTTCAATATTATACTGAGCTTTAACAATGCACAGTGTTAAATTAACGTTTGTGATGCTAAAACAAGATCTGCTTCTATATCCTTGTGTGGTTCTATTTCTGCGGCGAAACAACTTTGTTTAATCTTTGTCATATCGACATGAGAAACTTTTAAATTTACGGAAATCCATTATAATTTAATCTCATGTGCTGTGTTATGCCAACCGCATTGTCTGGTTATGATCGAAATATTGCATTGCTCTCTCATCATACATTATATGATGAGTGTGAATTTTTCAATAACTAATGTGATGTATACTTAACTCAAGATCAAAAATATTTTACATTACCTTATGTGTAATTTATATTTTTTTCAAAATGATAATATTCACACGGATACAATTGTTCACTTATGCTCGGTCCTCCTATAAAAATATAAAATGTTGCGTCTAAAATTTTATACTAGTGGAAAAATAAGCCCCTTGTTGTATTCTGTACGTTTCTATTTTAAAGACTGTTTCGCATTAAGCTCGCAATGAGAGAAATTATGCAATCGTTTTGATACGCAACGAAATGTTCCCCGGTCACGTGTACATTGTGTCGAGATTCCGATTCCGATTTGAGTGAAAAACCATAAAAGTCGAATTCAATTACGTATTCAAAGCATTTCTAATGATCAATTATTCAGTGAAAAGTTTAGACAAAGGGCCATGTTAATTGCGGGTTCACCTATACAACGTGAACACTGTTATGGGTTCGTTGCGAAAGTGGCTGACGTTTTGTTATTGTTATATGAACACGCTTTTCGATTTTCCTTGATAATATGCTGGCGTTACGAATGCACATGTTTTGTATAATACAGTAAGGGGTATGTTTCAATATGAATATCATACCTTATTATAAATCAGTCTTTTGTTAATGGTTTAACAATAAAAACAAATATTAAGTTTGTTTAAATTTATTCTTTGAACAAAAATTTAGTGTGGGACGCCCTGCGGCAAGATGGAGTGACGACATTCGCAAAATGGCCGGTGTGGGCTGGATGAGAATAGCTAAGGAGGTCTATGTCTAGCAGTGGACTAACACAGGCGGATAATAATGATGATGATGAACAAAAACTTAATCGCTATAAATCATTATTCCCTATGCATGCAACATTTATAACAGTCGTTTTCTCTCCGAAGACAGTTTCGGATTTTTTAATAAAATAGGAGGATTTAAACTTTGCCATTGCTTAGGATCTTCTCTAGATTTTGGTTCACAAATCCGAGTTTATTATTTTTATACCGAACGGATAATGAATTGTAAAGTATTGTTTCTTAATTGCTTTTCAACGTCACGTTGCCTTTGTCAATAATTTTAGAATGACTAAATATCCCGAAGGTTCAAATTTAACCTTATTTATTCATGAAATACTGCTCCTTTGTCGTATAATTTTGGAGAGGGTAATCTCTTAACAATTTAGACAAGGGTAGAAGAATATTCAGGGATTCCTAATTGACATGGGGTCTGACAAGCCAGTTACGCGCAAAGTTTACTCAATTAAATATATATTGTCGTATTATACATTAATGTTCACGTGTATAAGGTTAATATATGCCTAGAAAAAGATATGGCGGCTATTAGACAGTTTTCCTTAACGTTCATTGAAAAAAGCCAAATTTATAGTATATTCTATAATAACAATTAAATAATTGTAACTATTCTGAACATACCACAAGAATTATTTTATAGTATTCCTAGCAACCCCCCAACCCCCTTCGTGGATGTAATTTCGTAAAATCCGTTCTCAGCTAACCTCTACTCGGAGAAAGGAATATTCCTACCAAATTTCAAGTCTCGACGCCTTATGGTTCCAGAGATAACGTGATGAGTCAATATATATAGGTGGGAATCTCTTTTGTGTATATAAATAATGTGATTAAAGTGAACTGCCAAATCTGAACGCGGAAATAAGTTATTATATAGTAAATGTACTACAGTCCTTTGGAACACGGTAGTACGTACCCGGATCTTGTGACATCGTCAACCTTACAGCAAACGCCTTCCGCCAAACAGTTAAAGATTTAACATTTACAAGGAATTCCGCGTTTCACGATCAGAGGTCGGGCTAATGTAAATAAATTACTATTGATCGCGAATGAAACATAGGTACGGTCGTAATGGTCGTTAAAATTCCATTACTCCACGGCAATTAAGATAGTTCCATGATTTCTTCACTTCTTTAATATTAATTGGTATAACTCATAACTGTATGCAGCCATTTCTCGTCCGTTCGCATCGTCATCGTAATGAAATGTCGTAAACTTAATTATTTCTTATATTTACGTGATTATAATAAATTTACAATCGCGTAAATATATTACATGTAATACATGTTAACCGCCTCCGTAGCACAGTGGTGTGGGTTCGAACCCTGCGGGGTCTAAAAAAATTTCATTGTTGTTTCCTATTTGGTTAGGGCAAATAAAATATATTAATTATTAGATAATGATGATGATGATGATACAAAATCATCTTAGTCTGCCCGTGATCATAAATGCCGAATCAGGAATAAATATATATAATTATTGCGAAAAATCTGTAAATAAGTAAATTTGATATGGCGTTAATCCGTTAAGGTGTAAGTATCAATCCAGCCTGTGTTTACTAATGTTTTATATCAATAAATGAAAAATAATCATTTACGCAAGTTTGAATATGCAAACTTTGACAATTTGCTTCAAGTACGATGATTGATAATATATGGCTGTAGTAAATGAGAAAAAATAGCGTTCAACATAAAGCAATTTCATTGCTTACCATTCGTTAATCGGCAATTATTTCGCAATGTATCTTCAATGTGAATGACGTCTCTTTGGCGCCATTTTATCTCATAATATAGATTAATTGTTCTCTATCTATGCACAATGTACCACAGCAAAGTATTTGGTACATCTGTAACATTCGTAAAAACTATTATAGTGTACTTTTTTAATATATTAAAGGCATATTATGTTTTTTTCGGATATACTTTGGTAAAACAACTAACTACTGATCTATTACTGTTTGAACTGTTATTATCATTGGTTGGGATATGGAACACGTGCCTTGATGTTATGTACAATTGGCAATACATATAAACACTCGTTCGACCGAAACGTACTGTGTGTACGTACATTTTATTACAACAGTACGCACGTGTACACGGCGCAGCATAATGGCGGATAAAATTTAACGCGACACATTATTTATACGTACGGTAACACGGTGAGGGAAAATGACAAAATTTTGCAACGAAGCCTCGCCTCGGCGTTCTAGGCGAATCGGATTTATTTCGCGGTTGACATTTCACATTGAATCGCACAAGGCAATGACCTAGAAGCGTCGGAATTGATCCGCGGGTCGCGGGTTCGAATCACCATTGTACATTTGTATTTGCGTTGGTGTATGGTGTTTTACTTCGTCAGTTATAACGTTAGTACATATAGTGGTAACATTTTTAGATCTCATTTTAATAATTGAGAAGCAATGTCATTCTGTCATTAAAATTAATAAACATAACATGACAATCTATGAACTATGTATATAGCAATAAAGCAAAACCCTGTATACCTAAAATTTGTGGTTACTGTTGGAGACAATTACAGAAAGTCGTTATTTAATATAATATAATATATATTCCAATTTAATTTGTTTGTTTTTCTTAAGTTTTATAAATACTACTAATAAATTTCAGGTGCACCATAACTATTGTACTAAATTAAAAAAAAAAAGAAAATGCCGCTTATATGAATTTGAATAAATTTATTTAGAGTCGTGATGATATTATTTTTTTTAATAATGTAAAAAATAGAACACAGCAGTGGTAAATATTAGGTATCTGTAACTTAAATCTGTTCTTGTAAGTCTTTGGTGTAGGAGCTTTGATGCAGCAATAGTTTTTGCAAGGTTTTTTGTAAGGCAAGAGTGACGGATGCGTCTAAACTTGTTACCTCGCGTTGAAGTGTGATCATTTTTAGAATCAAAAAATGTGTACAATTTATCTAAACATGTTTTATATGAAGAAATATACCTCATACTACCTTAAAAACTATGTGATAGTCAATGCCGTTTAATATCATTTGCAAGTATGACAAATGAGTCACGAGTTTTGCTAAATTAATTTATTTACTTTTTATTTGATGCTTTTTTCTTAAAAAAAAATAAAAAGAATATTCTTTTAATTTAAATTTATGTAACGAAATAGTATCTTTATTATTATATTATAAAATTACGAGATTAATCTAAATTACAGCTGCAAGGTTAATCCTCCCTAATGGTCAATTTCAAAGTAAAATTATTCAATATGCAACATTTCATCAGCAGGCATGGCTACACTAAGTTCACTTAAAAGCAACTGTTCAATAAACAAACAATAAGATATTAAATTTGTTGTTATTCGTAAAGGTGCATTTAGTCAATACGAATTGCATCTCTCGTCCGTTCAATGTTTGATTAATGAGTCACGCTCCGCATTACAAAAGGTACCACTAATGGACAATGTTGCGCAATTATTGCTATTCGATATTACCCAAACGTGTACCAATACGACACAATTGCCTGTTACGTTTTCTCACACTCCTCTCCCGCTAGAACAAAGAAATTCGACGGCCGTAAACCGAATGACTCACGTATTCAAATACGTTTTATAAATAGTTTATCAGCGCCCATGCAATAGCATGTCTTGTATTAGTTTTATCGGAACAGCTTCAGCTATTAATGTCGGTTAATTAGTTTCTTCGCTTTTTTGTTTGCGGGAAGTTATTGTAACAGCGCATTTTTACATTTATTTTAGAGTTGTGTATGGTTTGAATTGGTTACGAAATGCGTTGTGATTAAATTGAGGACGTTTGATTTCCGTTTCGCGTGAAATCTTACAATTCAGCCTTAGTAGTATCGTGGATGTGTATAATTATAGTTTATCCACGCAAATTTACTGTAAAACTAGGTAAAAATACTGATTGCCTTTGGATATGAAAACTTAGATTTAACAACCAAATGCCAGGATAAGGCGAAGATCCCAAATTATGTCAGTTGTGCAATTTAAATTAGTACTTTTAAAGGTAAAAATTAAAATATATGTTAAGGAAATTTATGACGAAACGTTTACCATAATTAGATAAGCTTTCGGCGGTGAAGCAGAGTCGAGAAAAATTTCTAAATTTTTGATCCAAAATATCCCACATTAATGTATTTTTTAAAATAATTACGGGCAATTTTCATTTGGAAAGTAGGAAAATAAAAATATAAGGAAATTTAAGAATTGTTTACACGTTAGATTAAGCAAAGACACTTCCATACTAATATTGTAGATGCGCAAGTAATTGTCTGTTTGACTGTCTGTCCATGTTTAACGTCTATACAACTGAACCGACTTTAAAGAAATTTAGTCTACACGCCAAATAGATGCCTAGAAAAGCACTTGCTATTTATTATTGCGAAAGTGTGGTTAAGAGGGTCGAAATGAGAAATAAAAGTTTATATTCATTCATTAATCCATATTTTTTATAGAAAAAGGTATGAAATTTTGTGAATTATAGACTCATACAATAAATAAACGATATTAATATTACTATAGTGTATATTCGAATCAACATCACTATCCCACGCGGACGAAGTTGCGAGTACCAACTAGTATTTTACAAACTAATTCTGTACTATAATCTCACTAATGACTTATTGGACGTAAAATCAGAACTTTATTACACTTTATACTTGGTTTTTAGTAGGTATATAATAATTCCGCGTAAAATAATATACAAGAGTATCACATTAGGAATCTTTAAATACACCTTAATATCAAGGTCACTCAATTCATTTTAGTTATCTGTACCTGCTCACAATACTAATCAGTGAGTCAATAACAAAATGCGTCATAGTCAATGACGAGCTATCGTTAATGGTCTAATAGGAAATCTAGATACTTTATGATACCTAATGATCTCGCGTGACGTGGCTTACTCGTGATAACGATAACGATTTTGCACGTTTGTAAATAGCAAAAACAATACGCCTTACATTGTCGATTATTCACTCGCGTCATATTATTTAAAGTAATAATAAGCAATAAGTTATGGATTCAATAGTTTATGTATAATTACGATTTGTTAAATTAAATTAAAATATTTTTTATTGTTTTTGTAGTTGTGATGTTTAAATACCAGTAGAGGTTTTACATTATATTAATTAAAAGCTTTTGAAATAAAGCTTCAGATATCGGAAATCCACGCGAAGTCTTAGGGCAGGGATGGCGAACCTTAACTTACGAACGTGCCTAATTTTCTAAAGAGACATGTGATGAGATCATAGATGTGCCATGAATTTATTTTGATTATGTGTTTATTGAGTAAATATAAATAATAAATACTATCAACTAATAACATCTCTGTTTAGTACAAAAAAATAGGAACATTTTGCAACGGATATTAAGTAAAATTAATGTGACTTCTGTTGTTGCAGATTAGATGATAAATAACATATTGTAGGCTTGTAAGATTTTACTTTTAGCAGAATGCATGCTGAACTAGATTTATCTGTCAAACGGTTTCTATTTTCTAATCGAGTCTTTGACATTATTCATCTCTGAAAGTAAAGAATCACAGGCATAAGTTGACGAAAATATTGGTTCGCCATCACTGTCCTAGGGTATGGTAACGTTTGTTTACCTAGTGATTTTACTAGCCCTTTCTTTTAACTTTATAGTGTCTGAATACTACTGGTTTGCAACAGAAATAGACACTTCGATAGAACATTATTTGTTTCGTTGTAATTAGAAATCCATCACGTATAAAACCACAATTTTAAGATGGATTCTTAGTCGTCGGGTAAATTATATTTATTTATTTTATTTATTTATTTAATAAGGTACACCAACAGCATAAAATATAATTACATTTACACAAATATATTATTAACATCAGAATGTTATCCTTATATTTATGCCTATTATAGGTATACACAACATTTTTGATACAAAAGGTAGACAAAAAAATTACAAAAAAAAAAGTTACAAAGAATCTATTATTATGAACTAGTAATACATAAGAAAAATCTGTTAAAATGGCAAAGTTTACAAGAATACAATACTTAACTTTCCTTGAGAAGAGATTGTAATTTAGATTTAAAATTTTTTAATGAATCACTAAAAATATCCAAATTTGAATCTTTGAAAGATATGCGATTGTAATTGCTAAGAATTCTCGAAAGTGGTTGATGCAGCCCCAGATTTGTTCGAAATGTAGGAACCATAAAAAGTCTTTGAATTCGAGTTCTAGGGTATTTAAACGGAACCGACAGTCGTATCTTTTCAAGATGCTGTACACGTAATACTACCGCGACAATTTTATGCAAAAAGATAGGTCAGCAACAATTCTTCGATTACGTAGTGTACACATGCATGAACAATTTCAGTCGATGATCATAAGGCTCTCTATAAAGGGTTCTCTGGGCTGACATGTAAGAAAGGAATTTGGTAAAAACGCGTTGAATTTTTTCAATACGCTGCGAGGATACATTGTAAGTAGGATTCCAAACAACTGAGCAAACTCAAGGTGTGAAAAGAACGAAACTGTTGTACAGGCGTATCCTGGTTTTGTAAGTTTAAAAAGTTTTGTATTTCTTTTTATGAATCCACATCCGATAGCTGCTTTTTAACAATTTTGTCCACATGCGCATTAAAAGTAAGTTTACTGTCGATAATTACTCCCAGGTCACGAATCTCATGCACGCTTTCTAACAGCGCATCATTCAAGTAGTAAGCAAGGAACCACCTTTCTTTTTTTGGTAAAGTTATATGATAACATTTACTGATATTCAGTTTCATGTTGTTGTTGTAACACCGTTTCAATATTAATTAAGTCATTTTGAAGATGTTGTTTGTCATTTTCATTACGTATTATTTTATAGATTTTAAAATCATTCACAAATATAGAGATTTGACTATGTTTCACGCATGTAACTATATCGTTAATAAATAGTAGAAATAAAATTGGGCCTAAGCGAGAGGCCTGTTTTGGCATAGTATAAGTGAGACTGCGCTTCATTAACAGCAACCACTTGCGGGCGATTACTTAGGTAGGAGTCTAACCATTTTAAGAATTCACCCTCAATGCCATAGTTTTTAATTTCGATACAAGTATCGAGTGATTTACTTTGTCAAATGCGCTAGACATGTCGGTAAAATTGCATCAACTTGATAGCCTTTATCTACTGCAGTAGCCACCTCTGACATCAAAGCTTACTAAATTAGTTTCGACAGGCGACCTTTCCTGAATCCATGTTGAAAATCTGACAACAAACCATTTACTTGTTGATAAATTATAGGATAAACAAGAGATTCAAATATTTTAGCAAAACAAGATAATATTGAAATAGGTCTATAGTTTTTTACATTACACTGTTCCCCCTTCTTATAAACTGGAACTATTTGAGCTATTTTCCATTTACTAGGAAATTCGCCAGTTTTTAGTGAGCAATTAAAAATTATTGCCAAAGGCAGTGCAAGGAGAGAACCACAGCGTTTAATAAAAAGCGGTGGAATCTTATCTGGACCGGCACCCTTACGGATATCTATTGTTTTAAGTTTTTTTAAAACGTCTGCTTCTCTAATTACTATTTTATTCAAGTAGTTACTAGATTGAATACGTGTTTGCATTTTAAGATCATTTGCGATGTGATTTGTATCGTAGACAGTACAGAAGTGTGAAGCAAATAATTCCGCAATTTGTGTGCTACCTGATGCTATTTTATCATCCATTGTCATGGAAGCAGGAATAGATGATAATGTTTGACGATAACTCCTTATATGATTCCAAAAGCTTCGTGGATTTTTGTTTATATTATTTTCTACCGTTTGAATATAAACTCTATGATTTTCGTCATATAATTTGTGACATCGTTCCCGTAATAATTTAAATTCGAACTTATCGCGTGGATTTTATATTTTATAAATAACCTGTGCAGTTTTCTTTTCTTTGAGAAGTTTAATCAATTTTCTACTAAACCAAGCCGGATACTTTAAAGATCTGACTGTACGCTTAGGGACGGATTCACTGATGATTTCTTCGATAATTTTATAAAATACGGAAATCATGTCGTTGACATGATTTTCCTTATTTAAGACTGAAAGCCAATTAATTTTTTGTAACCTTGACCTAATTTGGCTATAGTCAGCTTTGTAAAAGTTGTACCCGCTGCGTTTTTTTGTTAAACTTCTTTCGCTAAGTGTAGGTGACACTGAACAAGTGATACTAGGGTGATGATGGTCTAGTTTACTTACAGGATTTAAATTTTTTGACACTACGGCACCGTCAATGTTTGTGATCACGAGATCTAAAATCTTGTTATTAGTGTTGTATACATGATTAATCTGATGTAAGCTATTTAGTGACAAAAATCTATTAATGAATGCCCGATTTTCGATTACAGTTTGCGGCCGTCATATACCTATTACCGTCATCTAGATGCCAGTCCAGAAAACTCAAATTAAAATCACCAAGTACGATTATATTTTCATTTCATTTAAAACTATGTCAACACTATCTAAAATGTTTGTAGCGTCTCTATTTTAGCTGGAGGTGGTAAGTAAACAGCGCAAATAGAAATAGGCATATCTTGTTATTAACTTGAATTTTAACGTTGACCCAGAGGTCTTCGCATGAGCTCTCCCACCGTATTATACAGAGCGGAAGGTATATCTTTATAAACGCTATCAAAACGCACCACCATCTTTTTACAGTGATTAGAACAAATTCGTCTCTTCGATAAACATTATACCTTGAATCTATGAATTCACTGTCAAAGATGCTGTCATTCAACCATGTTTCTGTAAATACGATAATTCTTTAGTCATTAGAGAGGATATTTGTAATAAGTTCGTTAGTTTTAGTCCGGATACCACGAACATTTTGATAGTATATAAAACTGAATTATAAAAATTAAACACCAAAACAATTACACTTAAAGTACTTACTTAAGGAAATTTAAACTGTCTAATTTTCTTATTAAGACTGACTCGCTAAATTTGTCTTTCCTTACAAATTTTTTTCCGTTCCGTATTCAGATGAACTTGTAATTTAACTCTTTTGCCTTAGGTCGCAATGCTGCTTGCAATGTCTTGTTTTGAGGTGACAAATGTTCAGCAACGTACCCAGGATTATGGGAACCACTCAAGCCAAGATGTTTAGTGTTTAACTTGTCTTGCGGGTTGCTTTTTGTTAAATTTAGCAACCCTTGAACAACATCTCGGTGCGTGCGATCCAACAATTATTTAGTTATCTCGTACCTGCTCACAATACTAATCAGTGAGTCAATAACAAAATGCATCATAGTCAATGACGAGCTATCGTTAATGGTCTAATAGGAAATCTAGATACTTTATGATACCTAATGATCTCTCGTGACGTGGCTTACCCGTGATAACGATAATGATTTTGTCATGTTAAATAGCGAAACAAAACGCCTTACATTGTCGATTATTCACTCCGTCATATTATTTAAGTAATAATAAGCAATAAGTTATGGATTCAATAGTTATGTATAATTACGATTTGTTAACTAAATTAAAATATTTTTATTTTTTTAGTTGTGATGTTTTAATACCAGTAGAGGTTATACATTATATTAATTAAAAGCTTTTGAAATAAAGCTAGATATCAGAAATCACGAAGCCTTAGGGACAGGAATGGCGAACCTTAACTACGACGTGCTAATTTTCTAAAGGACTGGATGAGATTTCATAGATGTACATGAAATATTATTTTGATTATGTGTTATTGAGTAAATTAAATAATAAATACTATCAATAATAATTCTGTTTACTAAAATAATAGAATTTTTGAACGGATATTAAGAAAATTAATGTGACTTTTGTTGTAGTCTGATTTAGATGATAAGTAACATATTGTATTAAGATTTACTTTTACAGAATGCATGCTGAACTGAGTTTATCGTCAAACGGTTTCATTTTCTACAAGTGCTTGACATTATTCATCTCTGAAAGTAAAGAATCAGGCATAAGTTGACGAAAATATTGTTAATTGACACAAACTATTAAATTAAATGATAATCTTGGTAACGCATCACACGTTGCCAACATTTTCGTTTTAAATTTTCACTTAATTGTATTACTTGCAATCTTTCTGTTTCATTAACTCAAGTCCTTCCTTGTTGAATAAATTTTTGAATTCATATTTGAAATCAATTACTATATTTCAAATTCTTCAATTTCAACCAATCGAGCTACTTGCTCAAATTGGTTACGCGCATCACTGTCTAGGGTAGGTAACGTTTGTTTACCTAGTGATTTTAAGTCTTTCTTTATAAATTTTATGCTCTAAACTTACTGGTCTTTGCAGCAGAAATCGACACTTTGATAGTACATTATTGGTTTCGTTGTAATTAGAAATCCATCACGTATAAAACCACAATTTTAAGATGGATTCTTAGTCGTCAGTAATATTATATATATATAACTAAATTTAAAAGGTTAGTATCATTATTATGGTACATATTTATGTATAGCGATGAATGACTCTACGAGTTTCGTCATACAACATTTGTAAGTTTATACAGAATTATGCAACCTAAATTACAAGAAGTTATCGTTTCTTATGCATAGAAATTCGTTATAGATAATATGATTTACCGAATGTTAGTTCCTCTAATGATAGAAATATCTATTACTAACTTATCGGAAAATACCACTGAATAGATCATATGGTAAAGGTGCTAAAGTAACGATGTTTGATTGATAAATTTACCTTAAACATCAGCCTGAAGTTAGTCTCTGCTAAACATAGGCGCTTCTAACGAACCGTATTCCACCCATCCACTGAGACAATGCCCTGACCAAGTGTACAATTATGAAAAATTGTGGTCCCAAATCTCGAATCCACTGTTATTGCAATCATTCATTTAGTGTGCAAAAATAGGCACTGGTTTTAATCTAATGCAACGTAAAGATTAGTCACGTTTTTCGTGACAATTGACTTTTAACGAGAACAACCAAAGAGAGCGTTTATGCGCTATTAGATTTTGATATTAGACTTTGTTTCCGTTATTTCCAGGATTCATTTGGCCGGTACATATAATAAAACTGATGATAATACTAATGTTCGTGTAGTCGATTCCGACTACGGCTGCCGATCTATATTAGAGATCAGCCAACTGTGCAGGAGATATTATAGTGCACAAACGCTCCCTATTCTTTCTTTACAGGCAATCGGGTGATCTGCCCGCACTGCTATAAACAACAAGGAAACAACTTAGAAAAGTAGTTGAATCCCCGCAGGATTCGAACACGTCACCTCCCGCTTCTAAAACTCTTACAATTAGGCTACGGAGGCAGTACAGTAATAAAAACTATAATTACGTGCGTACTACCGTTTAGACTACAAGGTTAAGTAATCTATCAAAAAATATGAAAAATAACATAAACATGTAAAAATAAATTTAGTTTATATGCGTACAAAGAAAAATAAATAAATATTCATCTCTTTAAAAGGCGTCAAAATGAAACCTTCAAAGCATGAAGCAACGATAACAGAATCTGTATTGCTCTGCTACTGATCTTTACTTCAAGAACCGGTTATTCCAATGGTCGCGCGATGCAACGTCACCATTTTCTACTTACGATGTTTTCGCGATACGATCTTATCGCGGCCTTATATTAGATTGCCAGTTGAAATATAAATAAATGTAGTATATTGTATGAATGTTTTATTGAAATTATGTGTTCATTCTGTATGTCGGGTACAGTCCGACTAAACGGCTATGGTAGACTTTAAAATATATTCCTTATATATAATACTACTTTAATAGTGGAATGTATATAGGAAAAATGCAAATAAATTGGCTTTCGAAGCATTTTATGTGTTTTTTTCCAATGATTCACGATTACGTATAAATAGTAAAATAAGCTGCAAAGAAGTTAATTAAAAAATATAAGTCAAGTCATATAAATACATATAAACACGGAACACCTAAAATGTCGATGAGTCATTACACTTCTGACTAAGTGGATTTAGGACAAAGAGTCCTAAATCCACAATTAGTATTTTTTTAAATATGATAAAAATACCTCAAAAAACAAACAAACAAACACGTATGAAAATATATATTTTTATCTGTATTTCGGAATTCAAGTCCAGGATTGATTTGGTTGAGTTTGTTGACCTCGATTCCGGTACGACCCCACGTCCACCCGTCACGTCCCGGGAATGCAGGGGCAACAAAGCGTGACTCAACCACCCACAGGTATCGGGTGAATCACCAACGGGATACTAACAGAAGCTGCGTCCATAAAACAAGGAGCGAATAAAAATTTAACTCACCCACGGCGCAGTAAACCCGCTTTTGCGACATGAAGCAGAGCGAAATTACAATATTTATATCTTTTACCCATAAACCGTTACTTACAGTTTAGTTTTAATTATAGTATTTGTTTAAAAAGACAAGGAAACTAACATTTTTTTATGGCATACGCAGGCAGACGAGCAGTCGGGCCACCTGATGGGAAGTGGTCACCGACGCCCATAGACAATAGCAATACCAATGGTATCGCCAACGCGCTTCCTACCGTGAGACATACACATACACATTTGTTATACATAGTGATATGTTTTTATCAACATAAAAAGTAATTAACATGTTTTATCACTAATACTAACCTGCTCGTATCTGAAGCGTTGGCATATTGAATAATCGCAATATTTTGAATAATACAATAATGTCCTATGAAAGAATAGAGTACATTTATTTTTTATTATGTACTAAAAAAATATTTCAAAACAATAGTGTGTATTAAAACGATTTTTCATAATTGTATATCTTCCTTGTTCTAAGAATGGCAATTTTAATTCTAAACCCACGGCGCTTTTTTTAAAACTAGTGCTCAATAAGTAAGGGATTATCTTATTTTTATGGCAATTGATAGATCTGCCATTATTGCCCTATAAAATAGAATTACTAGTAATAAAATATTAGCCACTGGCACTACGATATTGTGCAACCCATGACCTACATTTTTAAAAATAAAAAAAAAGTTAGATCACTCAAAGGTATTATTTTTAAACATTGAGATCCATAATTGTCTCTGCTCATTCTGCAGAGTTACTCATACGAAGTGTCTGTCATACATGACTCAAAGACATTGTATTAGTGTGCCAAAAGTCTGAGGAACAAAAGCGTTTGTCATATCATCACACATTTCAAGCTGATCGTCTTTAAAAGAATTTGCACATGTTATATTTAACCCGAGATAAGTTATCAAAGTATCATGATAAACTATAACAGTATCGAATTAGGCTTATAATATGATGGATAGTCCATTTGTAATGTAAAAATCAATCAGACAACGCTTACAATGCTAATAACAACTTTTATATGCATGCCTTAAACGCAACCAATTTATTACGAAAAATGTCGCAATAGAAGACCAGTGTCTTTAATTTAAATCTTATAAATCCATCAAATGTTTTTTTCGCTTTGGGTGAGGGAGATTAGATACCAGTTACGCCATTATTTAGCTGCTTTTAAATGTTTTTAAAACTGACCCCAATGAATTTCTAGGATGAAAATTGTTCACCGCAGCGCAAAGTTTTGATGTATAAAAATATTTATTGTGGAAAATCTGCTCGAAGCAGGTAAAAATGAAAACGTAATTTTATTTTCATTAAATAATCCAATATTTCTATTAATAGTAGGAAATACACTAAATGTCAACAAGAATTAGCCCCGTGTTTTTGAGACCTGTACCCCATTCAGATATCTATATAAAACTATTGCTATCTTATAGTTGTAACAGAGATTGATGACGAAAGGGGAGAACTTATTTCTCTATTCGTAACATAACATTGGAAAGATCTTCCCATATAGCTAACAATAAATCCGTTCCAATTATCTAGTTTTATTTAAACCAAAACCATTTGCACCGAAAATAGGCACCAATAGGCATAATGGTTTTTAAATTAATGGCCGCGGTACGACAGATAACAAATTGGTTGTGGCGGGGCAAAAGCATCGGATGGCCGGAATAATGCACTCTGAATTTATCAGAAACAAAGCGTTTGATGTATGTTTATCTCGATATCTCGCTATTCACATTCCAAATACTGAATTTCTGGGGTTTTATAAAAGCAATATAGATAATTAATTATCGAGATAAACTTTTTTTTTATATGGATTATTGGATAGTGTTGGTTTAACGTTTCCTCGTTTGAATTTCATCGCTATCGGTATGCGTAAGACAAGCGTCGGTTTCCTGCGGCCTTCGTACGTAGGTATCGACTTTTTCCTTATTTACATCGTGAGTTTCGGCCGCTTTGTTTGTTTACGAAAATCATTTACATTGCGACGATAATCATTAGCGTTATTCGTCATACGTAAAATACATTTCACAGTTCACCAAATATTACAGTCATCGCATTATTTCGTTCCTCGAATGATATTAATTTTAGGATTTTACGAGTGAATTATTATGATGCATCCTTCTTCTCTGAAGGTGTCCACCTTTTTTCAAAGTAGCGTCTACTGAATTGTTGCATCCTATGTGTAGTATCTGCATTCGTTTATAATGACTTACTCACATTTTATAAAATAATAAAATGTAAATTTAAAAATCGAACAATAGGAATTTATTCAAAGATAACAATTACATTATCTTGAATGGGCAATGTTTTTATCATAAAAGTTGCAATCATTGTTAAACTAAAGACAAACGTAAAAAGGTTGAAAATAATACATACATACATATAGAATTATTAATAGATTATATATTAGCTTTTTATTTATATACGAAGGCAGACGAGCAGCCGGGCCACCTGATGGAAAGTGGTCATCGTCGCCCATCCATCGGAAATACCAATAGTATTACCAACGCACTGCCTATCGTAAGACAAAGGATGATCTAGTAAATTCGTTGCCTACGATGGCCTTCAAACTGAAACACGGTAGTGTTTTCACACTACTGCTTTGCGGCAGACCCCTATACGGCCCCCTGTAAAAAGGAGACCTACCTTCAAATTCTGTATTTTTTTAGTCAAAGTATTTATGGTATTACTCATAGATAAGTAGCGGTCCGTCAACGGCTATACCCCTGACATTTTAGGGTTTTGGAGTGAATATTCCAAAAGTAAAAAATAGCCTACGTTCACATCATCAGCCTTTGTTAGTCCACTGCTGGACATAGGCCTCCCCTAATACACCCCTATCCATTAGGTATCTTATGTTACTCATCGATATTATAGCTTTCTAGGAATAAAATAATATTTTTTCATCGGCACTGTGGTTTTTGTGTTTATTCATTACAAAAATACAATTCTTCCCTCTTTCTAATAGTAGTATAATTCTTATATATTATCGAAACGATAAAGACGTATGTGTATTGTATTTGAATTGATATCTATTAAGGAATTTGTTCTTATTCATTTTTCTTCCTCTATAAAATTTGATCGTACACATATGTATTTAAGAAGTGGGCTTCATATTTGTTACACCAAATTAATTTTTTTAATAATGGTGTTTCTTTGATACAATAAAAATCTCTCATCTTGATAAGTAATCAATCGGGAGAGATTTATTATAGCCGACACGTTATGCGAAAATGTTTAACCATAAATATTAGTGTGCACCAGTTATAAGAAAATTCATAAACATATTTTAAGTTGACTATAAGAAATACTCCTGTCAAAGAGTAAAGCGCGGATTTAAAGCAACGAGCAAACCTTTCGATCGCACTGATTCCTGAATAAAACAGAAATTATACATAAAATATAAATTAAGAAACAATTTAGCATGCAATATTTTAGGCCGTTCGATGTCGCAGTCTCGCGAGTGTGCGTTGCCCAACAGAATTGCATGGTAATGTAAGTTTTGCAAAAATTTCACACAGTGCATCGGCCATCCGTACTAAGGTCACGCGGAGTCAATAAGTAGAACCTAAATGTTCAAGGAAAACTGGCTGCACTTTCGATTAGAGAGGGTCTCATTAGATCTATTCCGTATTTGTACGTGGCCCGTGCCAAAATAGTGTCAGTTTTGGACATGTCCTTTAATAGTTCATGCAACCGTTGAAGCCTGGTTAGGATCAGAATATACCTTCTGTACGAGTGGCCTTCACTTTTAGCAAGAAGTGTTGGTAACCTAGTTCGAGTGAACTCGCTACCTTCGAACTCTGTTAGAGGAAGCTTACCATAGACAAGAGTCTGGAAGCTTTACACCAGGATATACAACAGATAAAAAAGAGGATTGGAATAGTACTTTTGTGTGTAGAATAAGTGGATCAGGCAGGTTAATTGCAAATAGTAGCTTTATGGTTCAAACGTGGCAGTTTGATTCTATGGCAGCATTGAAAACAAGAAAATAAAAATTAAGCTTTTGATAGAGTACAATAGTCATACCGAATTGCACTTTTATGGTCCTAAAAGGATATATATAGTGATTGTTTCATAAGTAATAATACGTTATAATATAATTTCCTAAATTATAATATGGCCTATCTATTTTAGCGCAATTCGGAAACCAAAAAAAAAATATTAATAAATAATATTCAGATGAAAATCTGGAGTGGAGACCGAGACCAGGCAAACGTTGCGTAGGACGCCCTGCGGCCAAATGGAGTGACAACATTCATAAAGTTGCCGGTGTAGGCTGAATGAGATTAGCCCAAGATCGGAAACGGTGGCGTGTATTATGGGAGGCCTATGTCCAGCAGTGGACTGACACAGGCTGATGATGATGATGATGAGGTGAAAATTAATCAAAATGTTTCATAATAAATGACATAATTTTGAGGATATTCTGTAAAGAATGTAGAAATAACCTATAATCGTTGTGTTTAAATGTAATTGAATAAAAAAAGGTTAAATATTGCATTTTCTACGAGTAGTTATTAGATATTAATATGTATGAAATTATAAAATAATAAAAACTATCAATGTAATGTTTATGCCAAATTATATTTATATGTTTATCTTTCACTGGTTTTTCCTAGAATTCTGTTTTAAAAACTACAACAAAAATTAATGTTTTATTAAACCTTGTAGTAAATATTACAAAGTGTATAATAGAATTACGTTATATGTTAAATGTTGGTGCAGATTGTTTGAACATAAGTATTATTCCTTTCGCACAGATCCCAAAAGAGCAAATTATTGTCATAAATTTGCTTTTTCTCCTGTCACCCGATTGCCGATCTGTTACGATATTTAATCTAAGGGTAAAGATTTATGTATCTTTTCCTTGTTGTTAGCGGAACTTTTTTAATGAGGTAGGTGCGAATAGCAGGATGGAACAAAAAATATTTGGGTTTACGGGTCTGTCATCACATGACTTATGTCGCTTATAATGATTTAGTTTGATAATTAACAATTATGGTTTTATTATTAAAGGCGCTTTTCGATAATCCTAATTATGACAATGACACATTATGTTACTGACGATTATGTGGGTTCATTACTAACCTGCAATATTTTAGAATGTATGGATAAAAACAGGACATTTTCAGCATTTGTTGGTAGCAAATGATTTCGTTTTCGTCGTAAATGGTCTCAGCTTTAGAAAATACCCACTCACTAAATACGCTCCTGGAAGAAGGAAGATAAACTTTAGCAAATGGTTGTTAGGATGGTTGCAACTTATATTACTCTTGTTTATGCGCATGACAATGTATTTTGAAAAGACATTATTTTGTACCGATATGTTCGAGCCGAATATTTTGGGCTTGGGCCGACAGCTTAACCGAATATTCGGTATTCGGCCAAAGCACTATACGTGCAGCTCTATTCATTTATCATGAATAGTATTCGCGTAAGCAACAGAAAAAAGTATAGTAAATCATTTATCCAATTTCACCATTGTCTGTATTGTTACATATAAGACAATATGACAGAACAACAACGCGATAACCAGTATCGTTGTACTCGTAATAGGATTTTTCAGTGCGTTCACAACAACTGGGTTAATCGCCGGTAACATCATCACGTAGGCATGTGTCTAATAGGAAATAAGACTTTTGTGTTGTACCATCTTTATTTGTTGTAGACACAAATGTTTCCGGTTTGAAGGTTGACTGATTAATTATACCATTGCGCTGCTAGTTTCTGCTGACAAACAGTTGCGTTTAGACATTGCATTGTTACGGTTGCAAGGGCACTGTTCTTTAAAATAAGATATTTTTTGGAACTTCGAGAGCATTTTAAGATGCCCTTTTACTCCCCTTTAGAATCGAGTTGCTGTGGCATTTGTAGCATGGACTACGTAGCAATGAGGCTGTAAAAGGAATATTTTTAATGAAGGCGAATCAGCTGACCTAACTAGGTATAGAATAAAAAAAACCTGTGCGCATCGTATGACATATAATTGCTTCGTTGACAGACTACTTAATGTAAAGACAATATTCAGCTATATCCTTCCATTTCCCTCTAGCTTCTTAATCAGGTCATTACATCTTGTTCGCCGTTCAACGCCGTTTATTTAATATATTTTTGATTCTTCTTTATTTTCCTTCCTTGACGGATGTGTGGTAAAATACAACTCGAACAATTGGTCATAAACCGCGTCAGATTAAAATGAATCATCTTAAGGAAGTCAAACTTTAAACGTATGGAGCACATGACTTTTTAAATGTATATTGTAAAAGGCAGAGTAGATTGACGTGGTGGTGTACCTTTGAGTGCTTCAAAGGTATATATAAGAGCAATATTTCCAGTTTTAAAAATTATTTTATTTACATGTAGTGCACTATATCAAATGTACCACATAAGCATAAGGCATAAGTAAACACAATTAAATATAATATACAATTACATTACTAATATGCGAGGGTATAAATGAAGTGAGAAAATGAATGCTTTATAACTCCTACTGTTCATTGATTTTACAATTATTGTCGACTTTTTTAACTTTTTTTCAGGGTCTATTGAAACTGTTAGTAGTCATAGTGAAGTAGTTATTAAAGGAGTGACAAAATTCGTGTAATTGTTTTTGAATAATAAATTATTCAAGAAACAAGAACTATAGTATACTATAACTCGGCACACATAACGCCCTTAACAAATCATCTACGGTTAAACGGTATTCGGTAAAAATGCAAAAGAAGCTAAAATAAATAGTAAAAATAAATATAAATTTAGTTTTTACAGGATTGCGAATAACAATATTTTTTTATAACACATTAAATACGCTAATAGCAATGTATCCAAGAAAACGTTTACCATTCGTCGGTCTACTTATTTTAAAGGGATCATCTATTATAATACCTATTATATCATGTTAATATTAAACTCATTATGAATCTTTTCGCTTTAGTTTTATTTAATTAGTTGAATGAGTGTTCAAAAAAATTCACATTTAAAATAAAAAATAATCTCGAACAACAATTTTTTTTTATTTACAAGAAAAGATAATGAAATAAATTTTTAAGGACACTAAAGAGACAAAAGGATCCAGGTACGGATCCTTTTTAGATTTTTTAAGTTTAAAATAATCAAAACATTAAAATCTGTTAAGTTGTATATTATATTTTCGTTTGAACGATTTAAAAGTTTTTTTTTTAATCCGACGCGTCTGGCACTGGCAATGTATACGCAACATTACTCAAATCGATTCAAGATCGATTACCAATTTACGACCTTGACAGCAGCCGAGCTGGCATTGCCATTTGATTGCTTATTATAAATTTCACTGTTATGAAATCCCGTGTTACTGAAACGACGCATATTGCTAAATGCTCTTATCGAACTGGGAGTTTCGAATATCAGCAGTGCAATATATATATTATTATCGTAAAATCAATTAAAATAAGTCAAAAGGACAAATCTTTGTCTTTAATTGATCTATATCGAATGTTGTTGAAGTATTTAGGCTTTAAAGTTTTGTCTTGTGCTTGTTGAACTGAAAGCTTAGTAGCAAGTAACGTTAGATTCGGTTCCCACAGTTATTCACCCTAATAAAACGGTCAAGGACTAGGGCAAATTGGGCTGACCGAAATCACTCTTTCCCAGACTTTATTACAGCGGGGATCAAATAGCCGCTTTAAATTATGTTGATACACTATTAAATAATAATAAGAAAATGAAAATATCAATAAATCTGGAACAGTTTTGTTAAGATTGACATAATTTAAAATCAAGACAACTTATTATCGTATTTTAATACAATAAAAGTTGTTTTATTTTGCCAATTTGAATTTCTAGTAGCGTTAAAATTCATATTGATAATCTTTTTATCTAAATTTGCAGCAGTTTTGCATATTAGAAAAATGTAATATTGAGTACCCAAATTTCGGAATAAATTCGAGAATAGTATACATGAACGCATCCAAATGTGGATTCGCGTAGCTTTATTAAAGTAGAAATTCAGCGAAGCAAGATTATTTTGAAGTAAGAGGAAACTAGGGCTATATAGTAGGCAAATGAGTCACAGAATTTTATAATAAAATAAATTCTAATGTCATATATCTAGTACCACCGCAGGGCTTTTTAGCCGCAAATCAGTAGTGTTTAAACACTATTGTCCATCGCTTTGAAGGGCCACCGTAGCCAGTGTAATTAGGTAAACGAGACAAAATGTCTCAAGGTGGTAAACGGATTCGTGTCGTCTTACGCTCCGTTTTTCATCCGCCGGGCATACTATTACACATCAGGTGAACGTCCTGTTTTACTCATCGCATTACTGCCACCATATTTAATCTCCATGCGACGACAAACTAATAAGCAAGCCCGACGTTACGGCGTTAACACAATTATAGTTTGGTATTTGTTCACTTAAATTCTATGTCTTATTTGGCTCTTCTTGGTTACAGATAAGTCATTCAGATGAGAGGGCTATCTTCCTTTTATGCATGCTAAATAAAAAAAGCTAAATTTATACCGAGTTATAATATTTAAAAAGTAAAGATTTGTTTATTGAAATCTTTGCATTGGTCTTTACATATAATATAAATATTACTAATAGCTTTATAGCTTTAGTACTTACTATACCTCTATTTGGAATGTAGATTCTAGAGCTAGAAAGTAAAGCAGAAATTCAGATTAGAAATGTTTCTCTATACTTTTATTATAATAATTGTATACCTCCTTACCCTTTTTTAAGTATTAATAATACTATCGTGTTTTCAGTTATAAAATATATGTATTACTAATATGCATCGACTGCCTCCGTAGCCTAGTGGTATGGGCGTGTGCTTTAGAAGTCGGAAGTCGTGGGTTCGAATCCTGCGGGGACTCAGCAAATTTACGTTGTTGTTTCCTAGTTGGTTAGGGCAGTTTGGGCCGATCACACAATTGTCTGAAAAGTGAGATGATCCATGCGTCGGATGGGCATGTAAAAAGTCGGTCCACCCACCAACCCGCATTGGACCAGCGTGGTGGGATACGGTCCAAAACCCCCTAATGGATAGGAGGGTATTAGGGGAGGCCTATGTCCAGCAGTGGACTATCACAGGCTGATAATGATGATGATGAATTACTAATATGCATAAGAAATAACGGAAATACTTCTCTTTGCTATGTACCTGTATGTAATTTTACCATCTTTCAATAGAAATGTTATTAAAACAGTATCTTGACATATGACAACCGAGAGCCTTTTATCGTTTCATGGTAACATTCCGATGCGAAAACCAAGTGCATGACGCACTTCCGTTTGTGGCGTCACTATGGTAACGTGAAAGAGAGGGGGATGTGATGTACTGACACTGTTATGACTATTAACATTGTTCCAATAATGATTCACTCCTCGTGAGTTAGGAGGGCACAGTACGGCTAATATGCAAATGTTTGAAGTTAACTACGTGACGCTTGCACGATTAGCCTATCTATGCATTAACGGAACTATATAAAGGCATTAACACACTACATATAAATTAAATAAAACCCGCTTTTAATCTTTGACTAACACCTAAATATTAGTAAATTTAAATACGTTAAGTAGGTATGCTATCCATTTAATATGTATTGATCGTGACACACACATAATCGTTCACTAGTAAATGATTATAAGAATATTTCCTAATAGTTTAGTAGGAATAGTGCGGTTTCCCTCAATAGATAAGAATAAATCTTGTATCAAACCAGTATAATTATATTATTGATGATAAGAATATTACTTCTCCAACTTGGTTATACAAACCGTTTGGAATAGCATCCTAATTGTCATTAAAAAAATTACTCTATTTAGGTACATATTTTTACTCATTCTCGACTTATATATTTCTCTATATTTAAAAGAGCGTTATATATTTTAGTCAATTTAGAAAAAGAAATTACGTGAGCTAAGTCAATCGTGTAACTCAATTGGTGCCAAACATCTTTTCTTGTAAATAAGAAAATTTTATTGTTGTTCGAGGTTATTTTTTATTTTAAATGTAAAACGTTGCGTGCATTCAACATGGCGGCGGTTGACCGATAGGAATGCGTTCTTTTCTAGCGCCATTAGTCTAGTCTAATTAGTAGACCTTTAATTAATCAATTTTATCTTCAATTTTTCTAGACTATAATTTTCTATAGTCGATCTAATGAGGTTTAGCTGTGTTGACGTTGTTGCAGATATTTTTAGACTCATTCAAAATTATCCGTGTATATTTAATGTAAACGTTATTAGTTTCGCTCTAGTAAATCATAACCATTAGAAGATGAACTTGAAATGACTTGCCATGACCTTTCATATTTCGTAAGACAATATTCAAATAAGTACATCAGTGTTATGACAACCACTAACGCAACTTAATTATTTCTCAAAGCTAAACACTTGTAAGAAGAAGGCGTTTTAAATAAATTATAGATTTGCTATTTTTTGCGTAACTTTAATACGTTGAGGACGAGTAACGCCATCTAGTGCTAACATGATTAATGGCTTGAAACTTCAGCGTTTATTATAATTATGAAGCATAATATTTTCTTAGTAATTGACAATTCTGATAAGACAATTATATCGGTTTGTGTAATTATAGCATAACTGAAAGATTATAGCCAGCTTTCATGTATGTGTACGTTGCATTAACCCGTCCTTCATCACACGACTTTAAACTTAGACAAATAGATTATTTGAGTCCAATCAAAGCAACGAAGGTACATCACTTACGAACATCGTATTTTGTGTGAAATTATCCTTCTCTATTTAACAGTTACAAACCTACTTGGCATGTAAAAAATGTAAGTAAATAAAAACTAGGTAATAAAAACAGTTCAGTTTAGATATTATTTTAATTATGTAATCAATATACAATTTTTGTGTAAAATGTTAATTATTATTTAACTAACGCATTATATACATGTGAGCTAAAAACAAACAAATAATATAGTCGTTAAAATATCATAAATGAGTGTATTTTTAGACACTAGACATTAACGATAATTATCTTACAACAATTCAGATGCACAATTTCAAACATTGTTATACAGATTATAAAAACTTGTAAAGCGTTTACATTCAAGTCGCCCAGTTGCTTGTTTGGTTTGATTCAACGAGTATACCTAAAAGCGGTCCCGTTTAAGCCAAGGGCAACTGGTGCACTTGCGTACAGGCTAGGTATAAAACTAGGCACAAATGCACACATTGCATGCCCTTAAAACGCGGAACAATTTGATCTTTACCAACAGAGTGATGCAATCAATTCGCTGATGAAAATTGAGTTGGCAGTATATTTGCCTTTGCAACTATTAGTAATATTATGTATTCGCCGATGCAATAGTGGTTTATGTTTATGGTTATTATTTTTTTTTTACTAAATATTTATCGAAAAATTGTATTTCTTGTAACTTCGTATTTGCCTAAAAAGCATGGTATTTCTACAGATTTTTATATTTTTTTTACTATATATTTTCGTGTAAGTTAAAGTAAGAAAGTCACCAACATACACATTGCCTATTGATTCAATTATGTAACATAAAAGGCATTTCAATTTTTTTTTCAAAATATATAAGCTACATTCAATGGTAAAAATAGACACAAATTGTTACAAAACGAAAAGGATAGAGTATAATTTCCTAATGTTAGTGTCCTCATAACCACATATTTTATTTAAACTGTGTCATACGCCTCTCAAATGTCACTTACTATACAATGCTGAAACAGATTTGTTAATGGCCCAGTCACTGTTTCATATTTTACATCACATTTTGCATAATCACTTATTGCTTTAGGTCATCGCACAGCGAAATCGGCATCACTTTAACCATCATCGGACTTTAATAAAATAAATCTTTTAACATTTATATTTAAAAAATAATTAAAGTGTAATTAATTAATTACAAACAACTTGTGACGCAAGATATGTTAATTATTCGACATCGTGTTTACAGGGCAGACGTAGGTTCTACCGAAGTGTTTATTTCTATCAAATCAATATGCCAACTTAATAATGTTCCGGTTTTAAGGGCACCGAAGCTATTGTTAGTGAGTTAAATAGACGCTACGTGTTTATATCGATTCGAATTTGATGTCGAGTCGTATGCCATTACGTCATTTTGATGCAGTAATGTGGATGTATACTTAAGGTCAATAACAATTGATTAGCATTTCGTTCGAATTAAATTTTTAATTTATCGTCAAGTGACGGTCTTTATGTATTATTCGAAAAGAATATACTATTCGAAGTTTTACATCAGTTAAAACCATGTCAGGGTCAGACAATAAGTCACTTAACATACTTTTGAACTATATGTAGAGCAGCAAAGAACTGCATCAGCAGTTTGATTTTTCAGTGGTGACACATTTTTTTGTGCGTAAATTGAATTATCGATTGCTGTATGTCATTTCCGCGTCGATATATCATAAAGAGATCAGCATACAGAAAGTTATCGAAACGTTTATCAGGGAAATTCATTATCACTTGTATGATTCAGAAATATTATTTCACGAAAAACTTGGCGACAAATGAAACACAATCATTATTACAAATCATATTAACGTACAGTTTACGTTAAGAGTACAAGTCAAGAACTTTTTTTTAAAATATATATTTGTTTTGCAATAAATCAACGTAAAACTTAGGCCAATGAATTTCGTTATGAACTTCAAAGTGACCGTCAAATATATAAGATAACATTATAAAAATTTTAGTGGAAAATCTCTGAATTTGTGATATAATAGGTTACCCCTAGGTAACCTATTGTTATGTCTACATAATATACTTAGGTCTAAGCCTTTAATGCTGATATGTTTTAATAATGACACGTCCGACCAACGGCAGTCATTCGATACTTTGATCTGTGGTGTGGAAACTTGATCGGAATTGGCAACCATTGACCCATTAATCGAGAAGGTGGCTTCAATGTCTGTGTCGCGCTAAGTAACAACCAAATTATATGGTAAATGTTAAGCAATTCCCTGCGGTTAAAAAAATGTTAACTGTAGGCTCCACAGATAATACAAAAGATGGACAGTAAATAGGGATTGGGCCACCATCTACTGGAGTATAATTATTATGAAATTTAAGAATAGTTGGGAGTTGTTTCAAATGTTTCCTTGTAAAACAGAATTTCAAATAATAAAATTGGATAGTAAGTTTAATACCGTAAATGATTTATAATAAGTCTCCAGTAAATCGTCTTCCATGATCTATAGTTTTTAATAGTGATTAGTGACTGAAGGTTACAATACTTGTTTTTATCATTATTATATTAATTTTCATATTAATAATTTATCGATTAGCAATCTTAAGAGGTTCAATGTTCATTTTAAACGTATTCTAATTTAATAAAAGTTTTGAAGAGAGTTGTTCACTAAAAAAATAATGTCCGTTAGTTCTCAATACATATTTGAAAATTTAAGGTATGTGCAAAAAAATTGAGATGATTTTCTGAGACATTGTGATGTACATGACATAGATACAAGGAAAAAACATAATTTAATTCTTCCAGCAACTAGACTGCGAAGAATAAGTACGTCTTTATGGGACAACGTATACGTTTTATATAATAATACACCTCAGTAAACGTTCAGAATTTAACTATTAATAAATTTAAAAGATAGTCAAGGAACGTTTATGTGTTAAAGGTTATTACGATATTATTGAATTTTTAAATGATAACACAGCCTGGTAATGGAATGCTCGCTCCAGGTCTTGTTTCAAAATTGCATAATATGTATAGCCGAATTATCGAATTGTTTGTTATTTTTAAAAGATGACATAAAATATAGCCCGCTGAGTGTGTTTGACAATCAGTAAGTAAGTGTAAACTTCTATATTGAATAAAGATATTTGAATTTAGAAACTTTTGTACAATATATAATAGCTAAGTAACGGTGTAAAAAGCAACGGAGACTAATTACTAGCTAACTTGGATTTTCCTCATTGGATTTTATTTTAGTAAGATATCAACATAAAAACACATTATCATAGACAGCAAATACAATCTCTCTATTTAAATTGTACATATATATCTATTAATAAGGATATTTATAAATACCCACCCTCGCTATTCTGAAAACAATATCTATATATTGTTAAACTATTTTTATTAAAAGTACCTTAGTATGTACATTTATAACAAAAATTAAAAAAAAAATTGTAATTACGAATGCGTTCAAGTTGCTCATTGAAGATGCGTTCACATTTTCAGAAAAAGGAAAACGAAATGCTTTAAATGCCTTTCATTCATTTTGCCCAACGTGTAGAGAGTAAAAGCCAAAACTTAAAACCCGTACAAAATTTACAAACAATTTACTTACATTAAAAGGATCAAATATATATCTTTCTCTTCAATTAAAGTGTAATTTATATAAACTAGGGAAAATTAAAGGAAACTTTATAAAAGGAGGATAACATAAATTGCTTAAAATATGAGAAAGTTAATTGTCTTGCTTTTGTGTACATGTAAGCTAATTTTGTTATATTTTAATGCAGTTGGCCTATGTTTGTTATTTTTATTTATATATCCATAAATAAAAAAATAATAAACATACAAAAATTTTTTCTTTGCTGAGTGGAAAATTGTTAATTATCAAAATAATGTTTTTTTTTTTTATTGCAATATTGACTAAAATTTGAAAACATAACTAACTGGATACTACTCAGCGAAATTCCTATTTTTATATCTCTCACATACTTTGAAAAATCTGAAGGTAATAAGTAAGTCAGTTTTCGGGTGATCTCAATGCCAAAAAACATCCATACTTTAGCAAAAGACTGCAAAATTAGTTAACGTAAACAATATTTTATCTCAAACGACAATGGCACGTCAACGTTAGGCGTACGTATTAGCGGATCATTGCATGGTACTAGACGTTTGTTGGCAAAAATCTTTCAGAAGAATTTAAATTTTAGTATTTTTTCCCACATGTTCAAGACTGCACAAATATAAGCTTAGTTTACACTATAACAGTTATTGAAAAAAAAAATATTTTTAATTATCTTTAATAATGAATTAATCCTTTTCATTGCAAAATAAAATATATATAAAAACAAAACAAACTCATTAAAAATAATATCTCAGCATTTGTTGTAATCGTATAAAATATATTTTAATCGAACTTTTATGGGAGATTTTAAGAAGTTTGTGATGTTTTTGGAGCTTCGACGTTATTTTTAGGGACAAGTAATTATTCAAGTTGGTAACATTATCAGGCGAGTTGACAATCATGGCGAGCACGTCGAGGTCTGTTATAAATATTTATTTTTGTTTTTCTTTAGAACATATTCGGGTAATTTATCTACTAATCGGCCAAATAATGCCTAAATACAAATATGCTTTAAGTAAGTTGTTATACGTTGGAAATTAGTATAAGAATATCATAATTTGTTACGGTTGCCCAGTAAGTACTACAACATTTGTAACTAATACTTGTGCATTCTATTGTCGTTTAGAATTGAAGCAAACAAAGTGGTGTGCTACGCGCATCCTGATGCGCCCCTTATCGAAGATTACAGAGCTGGTGATATGATATGCTCTGAATGTGGCCTCGTAGTGGGGGACAGGTAAGTTTCATCAAGTTATATTGAGACACATACAATTAACGAAACAAGTCCCAGTTAATTTGTTGTTACCATCATTGTTAAAGTTAATTACATTGAACGTTTAACCTTTTGACATTGATTTGCATACTACAATGTAAGTAGAGGCATTTTATGAAGTAATAACTGTCTTTATAGTATTTTTTAAAAAGCGAACTTGAAACCTTACGTTTGTGGAAAGCTAAACAAGTTTTTTGTTTACTAAATAGAGATAAAGCAATCCTCATGTAACATTTTTCTATTCCTTTTGTGCTAAACAGCCTGCCAGAAACAGCTAAGTTTTTCAGCAATTCAGTAATTGGCTCATCACTTGATAGCTGAATAGCAAAGATCCTCTTCTTTTTTGTATATTTTAAAATCTAGTTTTAGTTACAGAAAAAAAAAGATTCAATATTTAAATCAATATTCAGTCAAATTCCTAAGTAAAAGCTATGCCTAGTTGTCACTTACTACTGATAGCTTTTACTTTGGTAATTTTAATTGTATTTGAAGTTTACTTTATAATACTGGTTTGGTTACAAAAAATATATTTATTGTGAATTGTATCTATGAACTAATACCCACCTTTGTCAGAAGGGCTTTCTTTCCTTTCTAAAATGACAAAAATATTACAAAAAGTATATAGTAAGTAAGTTCCATAAATGTCTGTTTATTACACCTTTATTTTCTTCTTTTGTTATCATTATAGTAAATTTAATTCTATCAAATTTACTATAATTCACCATATTTCACAATTAGAAAAATCTGTCTCTTAAATGTTATTATATTAAGTCAGTATATACTATTTTACATCAGTTTCTGCAACATAAGATACTATTTTGTATGATTGTTATTGTTTACCCATTTAATTTGCTAACAAGCGCCATACATATTATCATTCAGTTGCATCTAATGTATCAGGACTTCACCAAAATTTCTTGGTTAAGTCACAGGACAATACTAATACAATTGTTAATATTTTATTGGTATAAATTCTAAAACCGTCTAATAAAGTTTTATTTAAGTTTATTTCTAACGCAACTATGTTAACATTGTGTAGAAGGCAGAATTCCAAGAAACAGGTCAATTCCATTAAATATTTTATTTATATTTTTTTAATGAAGTGTACATACTCAATACTGGTTGGACTTTTTTAGACAAAAACTTTATTATCTTAAAACTTAATAGACTCTTAATAGAACATGACTTAAGGAACAATATAATCCATGGTACATTAAAGTATTTTGTATTCTTTCTGGTGCTCTTCACAGGTTCACCATCATTCATATCTTATTCACATTTCTCATATTTAAATTCAAACTACAATCATTTTGACCCACTTTATAAAAAGAAAGTTCTTGTTTTAAAACTTTTCTTAAACCCTTCTATTTATTTACATTACCTGTTGTAAGTAAACTTATACACAATTAAACAATAAACAACATTTAAAACTAACAAACATACAACATGTCTGCAAAAAGGTATTTGTAATTATCTACTTTAAACATGTAGCAAAAATATAAGCTTTCGGCAACATACAAAGATTTTGCTTCACACGTTAATATGTTAGTGTAGTATTAAGCGTACATGTGGTTCAACTAAAAATTATAAAAATTGTATTTATTTATTTCAGGGTTATAGATGTTGGATCAGAATGGAGAACATTTAGTAATGAGAAATCGGGCGTGGATCCGTCTCGTGTTGGTGGACCAGAGAATCCTTTGTTGTCTGGTGGAGACTTGTCGACCATTATAGGTCCTGGGCGTGGGGATGCCTCTTTTGACAGTTTTGGTGTGTCCAAATATCAGAACCGTAGAAACATAAGCAGCACTGACAGAGCACTGATAAATGCATTCCGAGAGATTAATACAATGGCAGATAGAATAAATCTACCAAAAACAATTGTGGACAGAGCTAATAATTTGTTTAAACAGGTACTGTGTACAGTAATGACATTAATTTTAAAACAATGTATTAATGTGTAAAGTTAACATGTTTATGTGAGACATGTGATCCAAGAATAACAAAGTGATAAGAATGTTTACAAACAAGTTTGTTTAAATAAAATGATTAATAACTCTTTGTTACGAGTTTTCCATTAAAAAATAATGTAATGATTGTCTTTTATCAAAAATTTTTGAGGTGGTAGGTCCTTTTACCGTCTGGGGCGGTACCACTGCGGTGCTTATTTCTGCCGCAAAGCAGAAGTATTAAAACACTACTGAGTTAAGTTGATGGGCACCGTAGCCAGCGTATTTACTCAGTAAACAAGACATGGGATAGTCTCAGGGTTGACAGCGCGTAGATATAGCATCGACGCCTCTGGTATTGCCAATGTCTATGGGCGACGATGAGCACTTTCTATCAGGTGGCAGTCGGGCCACCGTGCGTGCATAAGTAAAATATCAGTAACCATAAAATATACATAATACTTATCTGCAACATTTTGAATTTTCAGGTTCATGATGGCAAAAATCTCAAAGGCAGGGCCAATGACGCTATTGCATCAGCGTGTCTGTATATTGCGTGCAGACAGGAAGGTGTGCCGAGAACATTCAAAGAAATCTGTGCCGTCAGCAAAATAAGCAAAAAGGAAATTGGACGGTGTTTCAAACTGATTCTCAAAGCTCTTGAAACGTCAGTTGATCTCATCACGACGGCCGATTTCATGTCTCGGTTCTGCTCAAATCTGGGGTTGCCGAACTCTGTGCAAAGAGCGGCAACTCATATCGCGCGGAAGGCTGGAGAGTTGGATATTGTGTCTGGTAGAAGTCCCATTTCTGTCGCTGCAGCTGCTATATACATGGCCTCTCAAGTAAGTTGATTATTGACTCTTTAAAAATCTATGTTTGGCAGCCATTGGGATTGGAGTCAGTGACTCTTTAGAGACTCAACTTAACAAAGCGCACAAAATATTTAGTCATAAGTATTTGTTTGGTATGGGGGATATATAGTTATGCATATATTTAAAAAAAAGGTTAACATATTAATCAGTCATCTGATTCATGTTGCACAAGCTTGACATAGTTTGAGACTCTTTGTCCTTCTATCGAATGATTAAATTAACCAACTTCGCTTTTGAAGTTGGTTAATGATTGACTCATGCACTTTTGACTTGCTAATGAGTTTTAAATAATAATAATATATTTCCCCCTATTCTTTCTTTTTCTTTCTTTATTTATACATCTATTCTTGCCTCTATTTACTTTGTATTTATGATCTTAGAAACTTTAGTTAATTATTCTATATTATAGACAATTATTCTCTTGCTTAAAATTATAAAGAGATAAAGTGTATTGATACACACAGTATAAAACAAAGTAGCTTTTACTGTCCTTATATCCCTATGTATGCTTAAGTCTTCCAATGTACGTTACGGATTTTGATGCAATTATTTTAATAGATAGAGTGATTGAAGTGGAAGGTTTATATGTATAGCACATGTTTAATGTGCATTTATTATCAGCATAGCACCCGTGCGAAGCCCGGGCGCGTCGCTGGCTCATAATAAACCTTATTTCTACACAATTACCTTTTCTCAATGTAGTCTGATTGTTATAACTGGTATCATAATTTTACAGGCGTCGGAAGACAAACGCAGTCAAAAGGAGATCGGCGATATCGCTGGTGTTGCAGATGTCACAATTCGGCAGTCATACAAGCTTATGTATCCATTTGCTGCAAAACTTTTCCCTGAAGACTTCAAATTTGCCACTGCTATTGAGTTCCTGCCACAGATGTGAAACATGATAATGTTATTATTATATGTATGGCATAATTTATGATTAAACTAGAAGTATAGTTTAATTTGTACTTTGGTGGACTCATTGAGGCGGTAAATGTGGACTGATATGTCACTAATTACCATATTACAAAGCAGGTTAATGATAATAGGTGACTAGAAAAAAATCCTTATAAACGCTACTTAAATTTCCAACATACCAATTATTGCCTTGATAAAATATATGAAGCAAATAAAATTTAATTAGAAAATATAAGCTTACAAATTAATTTTGAATCTGTTTTTGTGATTAAATGTTAACAGTGAAATGTATAGCAATAAGCCCTAAATTATTATACTCATGTTATAATATGGGTCATGATATTTATTGTAAGTGTTATAAGAATCGATAAAAAACAACCGCTTTACAATACTAATATGGTTTTAATTATATTTGTTACCAATTACTTTTGCATTTTGTAATAGTTGCCTTTATTATTATAGCGACCAATTAATATAATACAAGTTTATACAAGAAATAACATTTTGTATTTAAGTAAACAATCAAAAGTGTTTCATATAATATTCACTTAATATTAAAGCCTGATTATTAAATTACATTTGACTAAGGAAATATTGTTTTATTTATTTCTACTGTGGATAATGTAAATTCAATTATTAATCATATTAATATTAGTTGCATGAGAAATTTTGTATTGAATTATTTATTTCATTTGCACTTATAAACATCAAATCTACCGTCAGTTCGAATATTCGACTTGTCCAAGAAAGAACTAGACAGAAAGTCCATGGTTATGTTTTTAATTGCTATTTATGAATGTAGATTTATGAATAAAAATTTCATACAATCCTATATGTATGTCAACTAGTTGTCAGAGGACTTATAAATGCAGAGAATAAAATATTTCTAAATTTATATCCTCAATATATCGATTTAAAGAGTAAAAGGCTTTTTTAATTCGACTAATAAATAGTAATACATGACTGTGTGTGGTCTTACTTACAAAAAATAGACGTACTTTAACATCTGATGAAATTGATTCCCAATCTATATTGAGATGAATAGTCCATGGCTAGGTTTAATTACGTGATTTCTGGTACTTTTAAGGCATAAAATGGGTAAGACAGGTTTCTCCTAAACTATTCAATATTATGGGAGAAAAAAGGGATTTAGAAATATAAGTGTAACGACTCAAGTTTCACAATACGTTTTATCGTTTGCGCAGATTGTTTGTTGCGCAAAAATATTTTTAGGACTAATTCTATTTAAATATTTTACAATTATTTTGGACGTTTGGATACTTTTCAGCGTCCATGGTCACGGGATGAACTTATAAATGTTTAGTATATAAAGTACCCAAAGTTATTAAAGCAGTATCATTTAATCTATGTATTCAAATACATTTATTTTTAATACTAACAATGAAAACTATAGTTTATAGAGAATAAAGTCCGACCTGATATAAAGATGTGGCAATTATAAAAAAGGTCTTTCTGTTTCTAACTATACGGGCAACAATTAAAATGCAAAAAATCACAAGTAAAATAAAAAAAATTATTCGAACATATTTTTACCTTACAAAATAAATATAAAGATAGCTGTTATGCATTTAATATGTTTGCACAAACTTAATGTTAATTAGTTATGCATCGTAGCAGTGCTTCCTTAAAGTAATCAAAGTTCGCAGAAGTTTAAAGTATGTTTCTGAGTACCTACTAATTTAAGTTTGAAAAGTGCTGTTCTTATTAAAGCTAAAATAATAAATTTATCGCGTTTCAAGTCTAAAAGAAATATTTTTCCGTTGTAGTGTAAAATATTATATAGGTTTTTATTTGTTATAAAAAGCAAATTAGGATCAATAGAATAAGCTTCAGATAAGCGAGTAATCCCTTAAGGAATTTTTAATCTAAATGTTGAAGATTAAAGTACATAAAAGTTAATTAACTTTAATTTACAATTAAACCATCATCGCCTAATAGGCAACTTGATTTATCTCAGTTTTTTGCCATTTTCGGTTAATCATCGATCCTAACTTCACGTTTAATATCTAATGATGAATAACAAAAAAGGCAAAAAAGTGAGATATGAGTTAACGCCTCTTAAGCGACGACACATCAATCATTAAAATAACATATGCATTGCACTAATAATTGATAAAACACTATACATGTATATATACATGTATAATATGCGTTGTAAGTACTCATAACACATTTTCATAAAGTATGTAAGAGGTATGAGGTAGAGACATATGCGGTAATATTAAATCCCTAAGTGACATCTATTTTGCAACAGATATCAGTTACAGAAGCCGGACAAGCAATACACGTATGTATCTAGTATTCCTGTACTTGCATTTCAGTTTTTTTATCTGTTTTCTAACATACCAAACTTACAACAGGACTTTTTTCATAATAAATATAGTGAGTGATTTTAATTTGTTCAATTTGCAATATAATTTTAGCAATTGTATAATTAAAATCAGTGATTAGTAATTCGATTTCTAAGATAATTAGAAACGTAACTAAAATGACGACTTTAACAGTCATATAAATATTTGATAAAGGTAAACTAGGTTCGTTGATAACGCTCCTAGTTCTATGCATTACTTTATCTAAAACCGAGGTCGTGCTTTGAACTCTCATTGCGAGAAACAATGTGTTATCGGTTTTCTTGTTGAAATTAACCTCGTGGTCGATCATCAAGTAGATGATCCACGCGTTAAACGGCAGAAGTCGAGCTCTAGAATTCGTAAACAATACTCGTTTATGTAAATTCTTTACATCTATCAAACAGATTAAACTTAGGTGCGACATTGTACCTAATAACGATATTCTAAACAATTACGACTAGTCGCGTGAAATACGTATTGCAACGTACTCAGTATCGGATTCTATCGGAGGTCCTTCATCAGGACGAGGGGGATAACTTCACGGTCGCGTCCCGCTCACTGACTTTATTATAGGCTTTATTTTAAGAAGGACAATTACGTAAAACATACTTTAAGTCTATCTTTTACGGTTATGGCAGTGTTTGCAATTTAATCGCACGAGGTTGTGATGTTTAAAGCCGTAATTTTATTTGTTTTTAAGTACTACTCTACCAAAGTACTTATCACAAAATTATTTTTAAAAAATGACGCCAAATGACAGGTAATACCTATAATTTAAAATAGAATGTACAACATGGGAGCGCCAGGAGACATACAACACAGGAGAAAAACTTACGTTGCCAATTGAGTAGCTCCTTCTTTTGGGAAGTCGGTCACAAATATGCTTAATAAAGTGCATTATGTGTAATAGCTAAATATTATATGGTTCAATTTTTCTGCAACAAAAACCTAGAAAACTTTAGATATAAATTGAACCATTGATAAATTGTAAAGGTTGTTAAGAAAGGTTTGTGTTACAGGTTAATACAATGTAAATTTTAGTTTTAAATGATAACACCCTGGTTATGAAATGCTCGCTCCAGGCTTTTTTAAATAATATGCTAATTGTGTGTTTGTAATTGTTTGTTTATTATTTCAATTTTATTGTAAGAGGTGACAAAACAGTGCCGCTGAGTTTCTTTCGACGATTAAATTTTGTAGATTTTTGACAATCAATAAGTGAGTGTATCGTTCCATGTTGAATAAAGATATTTGAATTTGAATATGTATTTATTACGCTGATTATCGGCATTTTATTTTCAATGAACCTTTTTTTACGGTAGCCGTATGTTATTAAATAAAATGACTTGTTATTAAATAAAATCACGGGGTAGACTGAGATGTCATGCGTCTTGTTGCCAGTACTGAAGCGGGGTTTCCAGCTCTTAATTGTAATTAATTATTTTTATTCTGTACTCTCCGACCTATGCAAAATAAACTGATTTTATCGTTAGAGCCAGCAGTGGTATTATGCTTGGGTTTAAACAACAACTTGGGTAGGCATAATATTCGCGCAAACAATGGAAATAATTATGGGTAGCCGTATGCATAACACTAACATATTTTAAAAGGTAGTGTCTAAAAGTCCTTTTACTACCGCGGTGCTTATAGGGTAAACGAGGTGTAACATCCTATGTCCCATCGTAGGCAGTGCGTTAATGATACTCCTAGTATTGCCAATCTCGATAGGCGTCTGCGACCACTTCTCATCAGGTCAGCGACAGGATACCTCATACAAAGGTAGAGAAGGAACAGCTTGTTTGGCTTTTTTAATTCAGTTTATATAAGAAATTTATAGCAGTTCTTTGAAAAGTCTGTGTCAGCCGTACTAAATGAATTAAAGTTTTAAAGAATACTTGCGAAACTAAAATAAGAATGAGAGATACCTATACCTAGAAATAAGACGCATTAAATAAAATTAAAATTTTACACAATATTTTACGAACATTACGTTTTAATAAAAAAATAAGAATCGGTAGTTGGAATGTTATTCATAAAATAATTTTATAAAATCTAGTATATTATGTACAGCAATAAAAAAAAAATACTAATAAATATACCTACAATGATCCAACATAATAACATAGGTACTGTACATCCCAGCTAGCGGCGTATTTTTGAACGACTCCCAACAGAAGGAGGTACTCCTTGTTATCGGAGCGTGTTTTTTTTCATTTATCCACTTCTAGAGCTCCGATTTTGTTATTCTTTTTCAAATGATAGACATTACCTTCCCATAGGTCTCATTTTTATTATACATTTTTTGATTAGTTGTTTAATAGATATTAGAGAAATAAAAAAAATATACGGTGCCAAAAATCACAACCTCGTGCGATTAAATTACAAGCGCTGCCAAAACTGTAAAATATATACATTAAACATGTTTTACATAATTGTGCTACTTGAATTGGTCTACATTAAAGTCCGTAGTGGCATACATCTACGTTATAAGGATAACGAACAAAAAGCAATTTAATGTAAACATTAAAAAAAAATGCAATCAGGCACATTTAAAGGTTATTGAATACAGTTTAAGTTTACATAAAAGTTATTGCATGAAAAAGATGTTCATTCTACGTGTTTAAAACGTGAATACCACATTTTGATGAAATTAATACCTTTTTGTTTATTTTTTTTTATGGCATACGCAGGCAGACGAGCAGTCAGGCCACCTGATGGGAAGTGGTCACCGACACCCATAGACGTTGACAATACCAGTGGTATTCGCCAGAGCGCTGCCTCACGTGAGACATATAGGTGTTAAGTCTTGTTTACCAGTAAATACGCTGAGCTACGGTGTCTTCTAAACCGGAACGCAGCAGTGTTTTCACACTACTGCTTCGCGGCAGAAATAGGCACCGCGGTGGTACCCACCCAGATGGTCTCCTGTAAACAGGGGACCTACCACCGGTATACCTTAAAACTTATCAGAGATATAAAGTGTGTTGGCAGGAAACGCGACGCAATTTCGTACGGAAAACACGTTGTTAACTGCTTATAATATATTGCGTAAAACAGTTATACGCTGTTAGAAGTCGGTCATATTTTTTGTTAAAATTTCACTTCTTTTCATTTACCAATATCGTAGTCTTTCAAAAACATATATAAATTATATTTTTGTAAGCTTTATATAACTGCCTCCGAAACCTCGTGGTATGGGCGTGTGCTTTAGAAACCGAAGGTCGTGGGTTCGAATCCTGCGGGGACGCAACAAGTTTTCATTGTTGTTTTCTTGTTGGTTAGGGCAATTTGGGCCGATCACCCAATTGTCTGAAAAGTAAGATGAATGGATCATCATCTTGCATCGGATGGGCATGTAAAAAGTCGGTCCACCCACCAACCCGCATTGGACCAGCTTGGTGGGATACGGTCTAATGGATGGGGTGTATTAGGGGAGGCCTATGTCCAGCAGTGGACTAAAAAAGGCTGTTGATGTGATGATGTGAAGCTTTCTTTATTATTGACGTTTTGTATGTTCAAGGCTTTAACACAAATTATATATTTTATTATGAAATAACACGTTAAATTTTGTTTAAAATTTTAGATACCTCCTTTATAACAAGCTTAATTTTAAATGCCATTCAAAGGTTATGTCTCGTTTTCCGGTTAGGATTACGAGATAATTAGCTTTGATCACCTTTAATTTATAAACACGTCAAGATGACACGACACGCAGACTATATTTCTTTCGATCGATTGTAATCTGAAGCGTTTTAGAATGTTGGACGCAGTTACCTTTGAATAATGCTATTATTAGACAGTTGACAAATGATAAAGAGACTTAAGAGTGGTATAAACATTCAATATATACTAGACGGTATATGTTTAACTGTCTTTGAAGCTTCTTTGATTGTAATGATTGAACCTGCTTACGATAAAATGTCGATTCAGTCGCTATGAAGTTCCAAAATCAGAGTGCAATTGCGCATAACACTGTAGTTCTAAGCGAATTGTGATACTTTTTAGCCACAACCAAAGAAGTGATAGAAAGCCTTTGTCTGACGTTCATGTTTATGAAAGCTCAGCAAGCTGTTACTAAAAAACTACCAATTAACGCGTGTAATACCTTAAACTTACTCTGACCTACACTGTTTACAAATAGTTAAATTTAATTGGTTAGAGCCGCGTTGGGTATTAGTAGAAGTGTGATAACAGTGGCATGTTTCAGTTTGAAGATACACTTGCTAGTGCTAGTTGCTAATGTAGCTAGGATGGGTATCGAAATGTATACCTTATTTCTCAGAGTGGTAAGAGGTTATGTTACGCTCTATTAAAATATGGAATAGTACAGAAACCAGTGTACTAGGAAGGTTCTACAAAGACGACCTTTCGCTATACTTCCGCTTGTAGTTTTGTAATTAGGCTTAATTAAGTTGTTTTTTGTTGAAAGGTGTATTAAAGTTTACTGCCGTGTTCTGAAAAGCCGACCTAGCAAATATACTTAGACCATTGATAAAAGTCTGACGTTGGTAGATTTTAGAACAGAAATGCTAGCTCAATACACTATTATTAGACTTCTCTAAATCACATTGAAAGCCATTTGGCAAATATATATATATATTAATATAAATAAAAAAAAGGTTACGCTTAACCTAAAGTGCTTATTTTGGTTGCATCAATTAAGAACATGCATAGGAAAACAGCTTTTGTAAAAATATAGATAGAACTGTATAATATATTTATTTATTCTTCGATCCTTACTATTTGTTTTAACTGAATAATTAATATTATATATATAACTAATATTTACTAGCAGTCCATCCACGAATCTACCCGTGTTATTTTTAGAATTTTCAGATTTTGTTGGCTTAAAAAGTAGCCTTTGTAATCAAGGTAAATTTTTTTTATTGGCATACGAAGGCAGACGAGCAGTCGGGCCACCTGATGGAAAGTGGTCACCAACGCCCGTTGATATCGGCAATACCAGGTGTATGACCAAGGCGCTTCCTACCGTGGAACATAGGAGGTTACATCTCGTTAACCCAGTACGCTGGCTACGGTCCGGTGTGGAGTTGTCAGATCTCCCATCCGGCGCGTCCCCAGGTTGCGGATAGGGGCACGCCCCCCAGATATGGGGGGTACCGGCTTCGGCCGGCGCGGACAGAAACTGACAGGGGTGCTGCGTCTCTGCTCCGTTAAAGGGTGGAGATGTGGCGAGGAGCAGTTGCTCCCCGAGGTGAGCCTGTCGTGGCGGGCCTCAGACCCTCGCTCCCGGTACCCCTCTTTGTTAAGAGGGAACACGGGATGCGAGCCGGTCTACCCCTTGCGAGTGCGTCAGAGCCTCGCCGAGCGTGATGTATGAAAGAGCAAAGGTATGAAAGAGCAAAGGTATGAATGTGTGTGTGGGGGATTGGGGCAAAGGGTAAAGTGCGAGATGTATGAATGGAAGTCCCCGAGAGGGGACGGTGTGATTCGTTCGGTGTATTGCACTCGGCTTTGCCGAACACCGGGCGATCTCGGCCTGTCGTGGGTGTCGTGGATCACGTCTCGCGGCCTGCGGCAGTGCTGAGGGTCCTGCCTTCGTTGGCCGGACCGCGAGGAGACAACCTTTCTAAAAACCGTTGATCTCGGCGTTGTGGTACGTGGCGTCGGTGCTCGCAAGAGCGCTGGAACGTTACACCAGCCATTAGCGGCCCACCCTGGGAACTTCCGCCCCAGGCGTATTTAGGGTTACCGGTGCTACATGGTCCCTGGCCGGTGGACTTCCATTACCTAATATTCGTGGATTTATTAGGGACATTAAAATCAAACAAAAACAAGGAGCAAAATCGACATCAACGATGACAACGGCATGACAACGGACAACGATAGCCTATCGGAAGGACGTAATGAAAAGAGAGGCGCGGACCAGGTGAGGGCCGGCTCTCTGATGGTGAAGGCGCTAGGGTATGCCCCTAAATTTTATCGAAAGCGCACAAGGGAGGATACGGCTGGCACTCAAAGTGAGTGTTCTAGCGAGGAGGACCAGCCAGCGCAAAAGGTGGTGGCGGCGGAAGAAGAGGGGCGACCTGCTTCTCCCCTTCAAAGAGATGAACGCGGGCGTTTCCTAAAACGTCAAACCGCAACTGCTTCGAGATCGCGGTCGAGCAGCGGCAGCCAGCAGGACTTTACCACTGATCTAGTCCTGCTGTCAAAACGAAAAGGCTCAAAGGCAGCAGAGCGTGCGGAGAAGGACCGCACGCTCGAAGAAATGTGAGGCCGCTCGGAGGAGAGAGGCCGTAGATGAGCATGCCTTAACGGCGGAGGATGGAAAGGAGATGGCGCTCAGAAATCTGAGCATCATCTCCCAGGTTCCAAAGTCCGGCAACCTTAAGGGCACGACGTCCGTGCCCTTAAAAGTGCTCCTCCGCCGTAAAAATGACGGTGGATGTTATTAGCCGCTCCACCCAGTCAGCTGAAATAAAGAAATATGCAGCTGACAAAAAAGCTCTTGTAGCCAGGGTGGAAGCGCTAGAAGAGGAAGTGCGGCGTCTGCGGCCTCTCGAAGTAGAAAACCGGCAGTTGAAGGCTGCCGCTAAGGCCGATGTCCACGTTGAGGGATTGCCTACGGATTTGGAACAAATCCTGAGGCGCCTCATCGTGGACATGGTGGGCCCAATGTTTCAGGCCCACCGCGATGATATAGCGGACCGCCTCCTGCCGGAGAAGCGGCTTCGTCCACCGCTGGCCGCCGATAAAAGGGTGGCCCCAACGTTTGCGGCAGTGGTGAAGCCAGCTGCTGCCCTGCTGCCCACTGCGTGCAGCGCCGGTTACCCAGCGGCAAAAGGACCGAGACGCTGAAGGATGGGCCCCTCAAGTCTTCCCCAAAAGGAAGGCTAAAGGGGAAGAAGAAGGGCCCCGGACCAACGGCCAGGGTTCGACCAGCGCCACGCAAACGGCAGCAACGGCGGCACCAGGGCAGTCCACGGATGGGTGGACGCTGGTGGCGCGCCGCAACTGCCAAACCAGGTGCTGGTCCAAAGTGACACCGGCAAGGAGGTGCGGAAACTTAGGGCCCCTAGCTCGTCGGCTGTAGTGATCAAGCTGCAGCCGGGCGCAGCGAAGAAAGGGTCACGTATGCCGACATCCTCAAGATGCCAAAGAAATGCAAACTGGAGGATATCGGCATCGATGGCCTCCGTTTCCTCATGCGGCAACGGGGCCCGGATCCTCAGATTCCGAGAGCCGCCAGCGGGAAAAGGCCAACCAATTGGCAGAAAAACTTCGCCAATTGGTTGGCCCAGAGGTAGCAACCATATCCAGGCCCGAAAAGTGCGCGGATCTTCGCATCTCGGGCCTGGATGATTCAGTGGAAAAGACGGAGGTGGCTGAGGCGGTAGCGCAAAAGGCAGCTGCCGGTCACCTCCGTAAAGGTCGGAGAAATCCGCCGGGACCGGTCCAGTCTCGGTGGAGTAGTGGTGCAGTAGTGGTGCCTATTGCAGCCACCAAGAAAATAATTGGTGGTGGGCGCCTCCTAATCGGGTGGTGCTCGGTGCAGGTCAAACTGCTTGCGGCGCGTCCGATGCGCTGCTTCCGGTGCCTCGAAATAGGGCACGTAGCGGAGCAGTGTCATACGGGCGTCGACCGCAGCAGTGCCTGTTACCGCTGTGGCCAGCTGGGCCACCAGAGCAGAGGGCTGCGAGGCCGCGCCGCACTGCATCCTGTGCGCCGCGGCTAACAAACCGGCTGGCCACAAGTTGGGGAGTGCGGCCTGCACCACCAAACCCGATAGGAGGCGGCGGAACAAGGTGAGGCCTGGGCTTGGAAGCCAGGTGCCCAAGCCCAGCGCTTCGGCTGAGGGGACTCAAATGGCCATCCAATAAAGATGGCCACGCTGAGCATCCTGCAGACAAATCTGAACCACTGCGCCAGGCTCAGGATCTGTTGTATCAGAGCATGGCGCAGTGGTCGATTCAGGTGGCCGTAATGTCGGAACCGTACGTTCCCCGGCAATAACTGGGCCGGGGACCTGGCCGACACTGCGGCAGTGGTCTGTGGGACTGCTGCGGGGTCCCCTCAACCGAGGGATGTGAAGAAAGGTCCAGGCTTCGTCGGCGCTCTGTTGGGAGAAATTGTTGTCGTTTCAGCGTACTTTTCTCCCAACAGATCTCTCGCCGACTTCGAGGGCTACCTAGACCGACTGGGGTCACTGATCCGTTCTTACGGACCCTTCCCTGTGCTGGTCGCGGGGGATCTCAACGCCAAATCACCGGCAGGGTTCACCTGCGGCAGACGCACGGGAAGGACACTGGAAGAGCGGCTCCTGGAGGTCGGGCTGTCGGTCCTAAACAGGGTTCGGTAAACACGTGTGTACGAGGCCAGGGCGGTCGATCGTTGATGTATCGTTCGCCCCGCCCTGGCTCGCCGAATACAGGGCTGGAAGGTGGTGACGGGCGTCGAGACCCTGTCGGATCATCGTTACATCCGATTCAGGGTCTCCGCCCTCCTAGACACCTATACCGGCCTGGCCGGACCCGAGGACGACGGCCCAGGTGGCGCCTCGGAAGCCTGGACCGAGGCTGCTGAAGGAGGCGGCAATGAGTGCAGTCGTGGGTTTCTGCGCCCAATATTGTCGATGTGGAGGGAGGCACAATGGCTCCGGGACGCAATGTCGCAGGTGTGCGACGCGTCGATGTCCGGCCAAACGTCTCCTCCTAAACGCCAGGTGTACTGGTGGAATCCCGAAATCGCCGCGATGCGCAGAGAGTGCATCGTGGCACGGCCTCAATACACCCGTTGTCGGAGACGACGGCGCAGGAATTGCTCGCCTCTTTCAGCAGCAAAAGACGGCTCTCAAAGTGGGAATAGCCGAGGCGATCGCCGCGGCTAGAGAGGATTGTTGGCGGCGCTGAACGTGATCCGTGGGGGCGGCCTACAAAATGGTGATGAATAGGCTTCGTCCTGGGCCCCCACTCACCGAGAGTCTGGCGCCGCAGTTGGTTGCAGCTATCGCCGAGGCTTTATTCCCACAGCGAGAGGAGCACGGCACCTTCGATGGTCCCAAATGGCACGGATGAGGTCGACCCAGTTCCGGAAGCGCAGAAGTCACCCGGGAGAGTTCGGTGCGGCCCTTCTAAAATGAAAGGAAAACGCACCGCCCCGGGTCCCGATGGCATTCCGGGACGCGCGCTGGCGCTAGCCCTAGGGGACGCCCTGGAGCCAGAGTGAGGGCGATGTTTTCGCCTGTCTGGCTCAAGCCTTAATACCACAGAGGTGGAAGACAGGCAGACTCGTCCTCATCAAAGGAGGGCGTCCTGCGGACTCGCCCTCCGCCTACAGGCCGATCGTGCTGTTGGACGATGTGGGAAAACTCTTTGAGAGAATCGTGGCGGCCGCATCGTTCAGCACCTGGAGCACGTCGGTCCAAATCTGGCAGAGTGGCAGTATGGCTTCCGCAAGGGCCGGTCGACCGTCCACGCGGTGCTGCGAGGTCAGGTCCCTGACGCAGGATGCGGTGTCCCGGGGTGAGGTGTTTTGGCGGTGTCACTCGACATCGCCACGCATTCAACACCCTGCCCTGGGCCTGCAAGGAGGCGCTCCGATACCACGGGTGCCTCCCTACCTGCAAAGGGTGATCGAGGGCCTACCTGTCGCATCGACGTGTCGAGTTCCCGTGCCGAGATGGGCTCCGGACCATCGAGGTGTGTGGAGTTCCACAGGGTCGGTGTTGGGACCGCTTCTGTGGAACGTTGGCTTGATTGGGTGCTACGTGGCGGCAATATCGAGGGTGTCGACGTCACTTGTTACGCGGACGACACCCTCGTTACCGCCCGTAAGCAATTTTCCGCAGGCTGCGATTCTCGCCACTGCCGGGGTCGCTCAAGTTATTGGGCGCATCCGGCGGCTGGGACTAGAGGTGGCGCTCGAAAAATCCGAGGCCCTTTACTTTACGGGCCTCGGAACGCGCCACCTGCAGACGCCCATAGTTGTTTGCGGCGTCCGCGTCGACGTCAAACCGACTATGAAATATCTCGGCCTAGTCCTAGACCGCCGATGGAAGTTTTGCGCCCATTTTGAGCGCCTCGCGCCTAGAACGGCGGAGCAGCGCAGCTCTCGGCGAACTGCTCCCCAACACCGGAGGACCCAGCAGCTCCTGTCGCCGCCTTTACGCCGGGTCGTCAGGTCCATGGTCCTGTACGGGCACCCGTGTGGCGACACCCTCAAGAGAGTACGGCAGTCTTGAGGAGAACCCAGAGGGTGTTGGCGATCCGGGCCGTGCAGGGCTCGGACCATCTCCGGTGAGGCGGCGTGCCTGTGGCTGGCACCTTGCCCTGGGACCTGGATGCGAAATCCTCGCGTCACTCTTTTTCTGGCGCGAGGAGGCAGGTCTCGGGCTTCAGGCCAGCCCCGGAAGAGATAAGGGGCGCAGAGACGAATTGCGCTCCCTTGCAGCACAGGAGTGGGAGCTGCAGCTGGCACCCAGCCCCGGCCGTCGAACAATAGAAGCCATACGCCCGTTCTTAAGTGGTGGCTAGAAGAGGACATGGCTCCTAACGTTCCGCGCGACGCAGGTTCTCTCGGACACGGCTGTTTCGGGAGTACCTGTGCCGCGTGCCGTGAGAGCCTACAGAGAGTGCCACCACTGTGGCGTATGTGCCGAAGACGGCCCAACACGCGCTGGAAGAGTGCCCAGCCTGGGTCGAGCAACGCCGAGAGCTGCGTGTGTCGTGGGGCGACGACCTTTCGCTTCCTGCTGTAGTACGCAGGATGCTGAGAGCGAAAGGTCGTGGGCGCCGTCCTTGCTTTGCGAGGACGTGATGGCCCGAAGGAGGCCGCGGAAAGGGACAGGGAGGCCGTGAGCGCCCTGGCTATCCGCAGAAGAAGGCCAGGGCGCCGAAGGTGGCGTACGCGCGCAACCTTCCCCTGACACGACCCCTGGGCGGCCGGCAGAGGTGCCCGCCGCCCAGAGAAGGCTCAGAGGAGCGCCGTGCTGTTTGTTCGCACGGCGCCTATCACGTTCCGGGTGTCCCAACACCCGGAGAAGAAGAGGCCGATAGGGCCACGTCCGCCCGGGTCGCCAAGACTGGTATCGTGCCCGCGGCCCGCACTTGCACGTTATGAGAAAGGAACAACCGTTGGTTTTGTGGGTATACGGCCGCTCCATCTTGGTCGGGAGCCCTATCCGCGCTGCCCCTCCACTTTGGTGGCGGGGAATCCGTAAGCTGGATTTTTCAACGGCAAAAAAAAAAAAGTACGCTGGCTACGGTGCCCTTCAAACCGAAACACAGTAGTGTTTTCACACTACCGCTTTACAGCAGAATTAGGCACCGCGGTGGTACCACTCCAGACAGCCCCCTGTAAAAAGGTTCAAATGGTGAAAGAATTTTTTAAATCGACACATTTTTAGGCATTATTCATTACAAACAATATATACATAAAAATACAAATCTTTCCTCTTTATAATATTAGTACAGTCTACATAGGGTTGCTGTTAAGCTAGAATCAATATACTTCATTACGCAGTCAATCAAAATATCTGATGTATTGTTCATCATCATCATCATCATCAGCCTGTGATAGTCCACTGCTGGATATAGGCCTCCCCTAATACACCATTAGAGGGTTTTGGACCGTAACCCACCACGCTGGTCCAGTGCGGGTTGGTGGGTGGACCGACTTATTACATGTTCAATCCGACGCATGGATCATCTTACTTTTCAGACAATTGGGTGATCGGCCCAAATTGCCCCAACCAACTAGGAAACAACAATGAAAATTTGTTAAGTCCCCGCAGGATTCGAACCCACGACCTCCGGTTTCTAAAGCACACACCTATACCATTAGGCTACGGAGGCAGTTTGTTAATGAACATTGATTAACTAGAGTGGAGAGATAATATTGTAATTGACAATATCAAATCTTCTGTTAGGGTGGAACGGGTATTCGGCTTATTACACAACGCACCTTTGTTTATATATATTTGTAATTGCAATTTGGTACACATGATCTTTACAAATATACTTTATTTTAAAGATCATGATCCTATTTCATATGATATGTCTATTCCTACTTATTAGTTACTTCATTGGTCCAAGCTATAGTAAATAAAATTTAAAAATAAGTGTCTTTCTAGAATACATTTAAGAGTTGCATACTTATTTTGAATGTTGGACTTAGAAGCTATTCATCTTTTGAAAACGATCTGTAAGAGCTAGGGTAGTGCTTAGTGCTTTTTTGCTAGCTTTAGTGAATTTGCATTCGTCGTAGTAAATCCTCTGTAATCGTAATTTAAGTTTTAAGGGAAAATTAGTTTAAAAATATGTGTAAGAAAAGCGTTCGGTCTAACAACCGTTCTACTCATGTCTTTTCATAAAATATTTATAACTAATGATACCTTGCACCTCACATTTATTTTTCAAAAAAATATTTTTTTCTTACATTATTTTTGATTCAAATTTGTTTTCAATTTGTTTGTTAGATTTTCTAAAAAGTGATGAATTTATCATATTTTTTAAATAAGCATAAGATCTATAGACCATTTAAAATGTTATATATACTTTTTCATATAAGCTACACATACATAATACAATTTAAAAATACTTAGGAATATTATCCCACATTTTTCATGTAAGCTCCAAGCGTTGAAAACACCTTCCGCTAGGCAAACTTACAAGAGCGAAATAATCTTACCGAGTTCTTGTTTAAAGCTAATTATAGCCGATTTGTATCGCTACGCTTCGCTTATATGTACCTTTTTAAAACATCTATGAAAGTTATAAGGCGACCAGAATTTCGGCCATGTGTAAAAAATGCTTGTAAGAAATTTTGAGACTTCGATATTAAGAGAAGATTTATTAATTATATTATGGACTTAGATAAATTATTCTTTAAAAGGGTTCTTTGAAGGTTTGATTATAGAAGAAGATTTTTTAGATTTTGTTTTTACGGCACGGAGCTGATCGTACCCAGCGTAATTACTGATTGAGGCGCACCACCCAATGTCGCAAGGTAGCGATTGGATTGTGGCGTATTTACCATATTTTCTTATGGAAAGGGCGTTTACTTGTCACCTAACGCAATAATGATATTCATTGTTACTTACTTATTCGGTTTCTTATTCAATACAGCTATCTAATGAAGCAGTAAAGGAACGTTTGGGTGTTAAAGGATATTATTGCTGTTATGACTACTTGATAGACACACCCTGGTAATAAACTGTTCGCTCTGTACTCGAAACTATTAAAATGTGATGTTTCTTGTCAAAATTTGCAAAAGTTATTAAAAGAAGGAAAAAAAGACTCTTACGCCGGTTCTTCTCGGGTCAGAGTCTTCCATTTCGAAACCGGTGTTTTTTGTACAATCAATAAGAAAGTGTATTGCTTCCATATTGAATAAAGTTATTTGATTTGACCTTGTTAAGACAAAATTCAAAGCTAAGAAATTATTTGTCGTCAAATTCTTAAGTTTAACCATAAAATAGGCAACTATCACGCTTTAATAGTTCGAATACACGAGAAATTGTTTGCACATATAATAAATACCTCTTGGAACTCATAATGTCGCTAACATTCTATGTTCATTATTGAGACACGTTTTTGAATTAATGCTTTGTGAGGTATTTAAAAATTCAGGTCAATTGGATTTTTAAGATACTTTACAGTGACTTTATTTTTATATAAGAGAAGTATGATATATTTTATAAAGATATTGTTTCCATTCTCGAATGTTAAAATATTCTGGGATTTTAAACGGAGTAACGCTGTTCTTCAAAAGCGACGTTAGCATATAATTTGAATATTTGATATCTCTTTTACATGAGTTTTTGAAGGCCATTAAAGTGTGTCGTGTTTATAAATAAATTGCAGTTTTACGCATTTATTAATTATTTAAGTTTCAGACCCTTCCCTTGTACAAGATTATTTATTTATTCATTTTAATATTAATCATTATGCAAAATCTAAATTTTAAAGTTAGTTATATCCCGTAGTTATAGACTTCCGTCTATAAATTATCATCAACGCACCATTATTAAACATTGCCAGCATTAATACTAAAAAGGGTTCCTTTTGTTCTGGCACGTATTTTCCTTAGCCCTATAAAAATATGAGAGCAAGGCACGAACGTGTTTATTAAATTTTGGCCGCTTTCTGTTCCACATTGCTTATATTTAAACCATGAGCTAAAAACCGACAAAGAGCAAGTTTATGAATAATTTGCATCACTTTTATTGTACTCTTGTTTTAGATTAAAAGGAATCTCTTTTACGTTTAAGATGACTGAATTGCTTAAGTCTTATTATTTGATTCAGTTATTCACATAAACATTACACAACATAAGATAAAATGTTATTGCTTACTTTTATCAAAATTGAAAAACAAACAAACATTAATTACGGAAATATAGCACGCCTTGTAACAGTTTTCCAACTTCTTGAACAGTTTTAATATTCCTTAATTATGAAGCGTAGCATTGTCTCCATGAAGCATGGCAAGCCAAGGAGTGTGAGTTGTTCTACATATGAGCTACACGTTCTTAATGTTCTTTATAATTGTTCTGTTTAGTTATATGAACAGTTACTTATATATAACGAATAACCCACAGCAACAAATTTAATGTGAGCATATTTAAAAATACAATAAAGTAATTTAAAAGTTATACTAAACTATACATTTTGTTTTATTTAATGTGGGTTAAACAGGACATATTTAAACCACATTTAATTTAAAAAATATAGTTTAGTGTGTATCTTTAATTAGTGTCAGTGGCGTGAATAAAGCATGTTATCATCCACCTATATTGCGAATGTTTTTTTTTCACCGTAGGGAAACGCTTCTACGCATAACGGTCCTCGCTAGGGCTACGACGGGTTATGTTGGACTCACACCGACTAAAACCACCACATCGTTCCTTTTTGGTGCCTTAGAAATGGGGTCTTAGAAACTCTTTGGCCGTCTTCTGTGACCCTACCAGCACTAGCCGCCAAAGCAGCCCTATCTCGGCCTTCTGCCTGCCTCTAGGCACGTCGGAACTAAGCGCCAATCATCTCAGTCCCGTATAGACAGGTAACTGATTACCCTGAGTCTGTTACTCGGGGGCCATGAAACTTAGGAGCCCAGCCCATGCAGGGACAAGACTCCCAGATTCCAGTGGCGGCCACGGTGTTATGCTCCACGGCTATTACCTTGTCAGCCGCAGAAGGAGATCGACGACATCACGCCGAATGTCCCTTCCAACCGCATAGGGTGCGCCAAAAAGAGCAGTGTCAAAATAAGTGACTAACATTGTCTTCCTTTAACTATTAGTTTTTTATTTGCGCTAAGATATGCAATCGTGTTTTGTATCCAACAAGTTCTATAAAGAAAACTGTTTGTAACGAAATGAAAATACATCTATTTTCTACCATTCTGTTTTAATTTTATATGTTGAAAGTAAACAACATGTTGCAAGTGCCATTAACTTTAATTAGCCTACACAAATGCGTTTTTTGTGAGGCTATGGTACTACCAGTGGTGGAGTAGCACTAGTACTTATAATATGTCTGGTAGTATGTCTTCTGTCATCGTTTACCTGCGTATCCTGTCAGCTTCATGTAGTTTTCGAAAAATTAACCTTGCAAAGAAACGTGCAGCTCGTTTAAGGAATTATATAATTTATATATACATACAAACTCTTGTTACAACCAGCATGTACAACGACATATACTTATAGCTTTTTATCTCCATATACTATAATATATTTAATAAAATTTGTAACTTTTTTAAAATCACAATGATTATTGTTCTTGATAATTACCAACGGCAATGTTTTATTCAGTTATCGCTAACCAACGGTAAAGGGTGAGAGGGAGAGCCACGCAGAGGATTCGTATGCATTTAAAAGCGTGCAATACTCGTATTGTTGTGCACTGGAACGAAGTTCTAAACAATGCGATGCGCTCAAGCGCTGCCTTTTTGTTAGCGGTTTGTTTTAAAAATACGTCATTGTTATAGAGCCACACATTCGTTGCAAATACGGTTAAGAATGTGTGCAAACGATAAAAAAACATTAAGTGATTACTGAAATGCTTGGAGCTTGCACCTAGATATAGCATATTACAATACATTTTTTTTAAACTATGTCCATCATGTAAAGTTTATTATGGAATACATTGTCCCAAGTAATAATCATCACACACATACGTTCTATTATAATGCAATTAATATTTAAAAATGTTACAATACTTTAAAAGAATAATCATCTAAAAATAATTTTACCAAGATCATTCGGAGCGTAAACACACACGTACCTGAGAGAATCCTTTTGGCTTAAAAATGCTGAAAATAGTAAAATAATAATAGTGCAACAAATTATGAGTTAAATATAATGAATTGTGCCAGCTACCTAGGTTGCTATTCGAAGTAGCTATTCAGTATCTTAGTTTCTTTGATTTTCATTACAATTCTTCCATTAAACCCTTAGCACAGCATCTCATAGCTCGTTGAGGAACTTTGAACTTAGTGGACTGACCCTGTTAATGTCATTTCAGCACCGTGGTCCAGACGGGCAGGACCCTGGTCAAGCTTTCCTTGGCCAACATATAGCGACGAAAGACGTGACGCCTTTCAGAATGCTCCGCCAATGAATTCATCTTATGGCTCTTTTTAGAATTCTACCTTTGGATCTGATCACGTCCAGGTTTACGTAATGATCAAACTCTCGGAGGTATCTGATCAACGGTGTCGATCCAGATGTGATGGGAGTATTGAACATGACCTTTGTGTTGTCCAAATTCATACAGAGACCTACTCGTTGAACGATTAATTCTAGACCCTCAGCATCTCTGCTTCTGCAGCGGCTTAACCATTCATTATATATTGTCCGCAAACCGGAGATATGGTGTACTCGCCATTTTTTAATACCATGTCCTTCCCAGTTGAGGTCTTAGACGTCTTCCATCGTTCGTAAACATTTGGGGATAAATTCTCCGGCCTCCACTCAATGAATGAATAAGATTAGAATGACTGTTTGTTTTAACCTTGTGGCAGGGGAATATAAACATTTTAAAATCTGGATATATCTTGCCTATCGATTAGGCAATGCAGCAGGGATTCCATGCCAGCCCAGGTTTCATTTAGAGTCAAATGCTTTTCGAGTCCACAAAGTTACATAGGTATTATATTCCTTTCTTCTGTGTATCCTCACTGTATAGATTGATCCAGGTATTGATTTCTACGAAACCGGCATTTGAAATTCATCTGCAACATTCAATTAACCTTTGAAATAACTAGACGGGCTCAAAGCAATATTGGTCTGTAGTTCTTAGGAGGTTTATCAACTTATTAAAACAAAAAAAACTTTTGCCATACCTTTGGGGTCCTCCCAGATTTAGCTACAGAGTTGAAAATACGTCGGAGCTCCATCAGTATAGGTAGTCCACCTGCCTTTAAAAGCTCCATCTAATTCGATCTTCACCTGGGTCTTTCCATTTTATTATATTGTAAATAACAATAAACAAAACATATATATCTCTCGTTAATTTAATCACCTACATCTTTGTTTTAAGAAGCCTTTTTTAAGTCGATTAAGAATTTGAAAAGATTGCTTATTCTATTAAAAGAGAAGATTTGAAGGATGTTTTTAAAATTACTTGAATTTTTCTATGATTTGTAACAACAATGTAACGCAGGCCAAATTGCTTTCTTTATAAACACTTTGTTCGCGCATAAATGTCGAAATATGGCTCCAATACAATGCATTGTTTTTAAATATATCATTAACGTTGCCCGGACTTTCCCGCTTTTAATATAAAAAACAGATTAAAATGCATGAGTTTCCCAGTAAAATCGGCTATCTTTCAGTGATAGTCCTGTCCAAAGCTAGAGAGCTATTCCAGAGATTAGCCAGAATAAACAGACAGACGGAAAGACAGACACAGTCAAATAAAAAAATGTTTTGTTATATGTACCAGTAACTCCTCACAATGTACCAATTCAAAACGGTTTTTAATGATTAAAACAGACCCCAAATTTAATTTGTTTGTGTTTATGTTTACAATACTTGGTTAAATGGTGTAGCTCAACCGCCAGGTGTTCACCACGAATCCCTTGTGCTCCTTAAACAAAGATTTGCCCACGGTAAATAACTGGGACGGATGGGGTGGGCCATTTAATATTTATTTGAAGGGTTGGTTTCCTATACACAGTTTAGGAAACCAAACCAAAATAAAAAAATAATATATATTATATAATAAATATTTAATAATAATGACCCATACAATAATAAATATTTAACCATTACATCAATTTGATTTTGACCCAAATTATCGCTAAAGAACACCATTCCTACCAAGGATGATCCGGAGGCTATTGAGAAAAACATCCGTCGGGAATTTAAATTAAAAATAAACGCGATAAAATCCAAAAGTAATTTTATTTAATAATGTTAATATTCAAAAAGCAATAGAAATAATTATAATAATAACAAATATTTATTTTAAATTGAATTTCAAAACGAAAAGAAATTAATTGTGTAAATAAAGAAATAAAACATTTATTGTAAATAATAATGATACATTTGACTATAATAGATGTATGTTTACTACCCACTCTTTCAATTTAATTGAAGGGTGGAATAAGTTTATCTGTTTTCCAACCAACCTTTTTATCCAAATGAAAGATCTAATTCCACCTCAACAGTGTTTAGTTAATATCAATTTGTATCAAATCAGATGCATTAGCTAACTCATGTACCTAATGAATTTGGTTTCGTATTTGTAGTATCATTATTGATAGAGACCAAGATAGATGAAGAGAGATAATAGATATTGAATTGCTTTTTAGTAAGCTACTATTTAACCGATTTCCGAAAAGAAGGCGATACTCAATTCCGAGCGTATTTTTTTTATTTATATATATGTCACTAAATTTATATACATGTCATCTTATTGCTCCGCCCCTTGTGATCCGATTTTGATCATTCTTTTTAGAAGATAGGTATTAGCTGTCGTTTGGTCCCATTTTTAAAATAATTTTAAGTTAAAATATTTAAGAAATAAAATAACTACGGCTCCAAAATTAAAACCTCGAGCGATTAAATTGCAAACGCTGCCGATACCGTTGAATATAGACTTAAATAATGTTCTACAAATATATATACTTCTTAAAATAGTCTATAATAAAGTCCGCGAGCGTATATGAATAACCATTTTAATGTATAGCTGTGTTAAAAATTGCAATGAGGCATAATTAAAGCTCATTTAAGGTTATAAAATGTAAGTTTGCATAAAAGTTTTTGAATTTAAAAAAATCTTCATTCTATGTGCATAAAACGTGTGATACATGACATTTTGATTAAATTAATAAAGAGATATTAGAGATTTTAGACGGGTTGTCACCTTATATTGCGCAAAATGTTAATATACTTAAAATGGAATTGAATTGTTATAATTTTACTTGTAAACTCACATCTTATATTAATAAGACGCCTTAATATTTAACATGTTTATTAGTTTAATTTCATCAGATTTAAGTGTCACGTGTGCAAAAGATACATTCTTTTTTAACGGAAAGCAGTGTAACAGAAAAACTGGCTATGTTCAGTTTAAACATTTTACTATCACTCATCATCATCATCAGCCTTTGATAGTCCACTGCTGGACATAGGCCTCCTAATACACCCTATCCATTAGGGGTTTTCTGACCGTCCCACCACGCTGGTCCAATGCGGGTTGGTAGGTGGACCGACTTATTACATGCCCATCCGACGCATGGATCATCTTACTTTTCAGACAACTGGGTGATCGGCCCAAATTGGCCTAACAAACTTGGGCAACTAGGAAACAACAATGAAAATTTGTTGAGTCCCGCAGGATTCGAACCCACGACCTTCGGATTCTAAAGCACACGCCTATACCACTAAGCTACGGAGGCAGTTACTATCACTACCACTACTATAATAAATAAATATATTCGTACAAAAGAATGGGGGAGACTAGCAAAAGATACCCTTATAAAGGTTTGAACGTGAACAACATTCAAAACACCCTTTCAGCGTTTAAGCTGTGTGTTCAGTCAATTATTATATTAATAGTATTTAAAGCATTGCGATCCACTGTAGTTATAAATCATATCTATATTCTATTAATCTTTATAGAATAAGTCATTACGGTTCCAGATCGTAGTCTGTTAGATATAAATATTTTTATTTTCTGTGAGAGACGCCATAAAACCGCGCTTCCTAAAGTATTGGATGTGTATTTACCAAGTTTATACTACGGCGCCCTTCAAACCAGACTATAGAAGCTTTTACATATTTTGGCTTTGCACTAGAAATTCACACGGTTTTTACAGTTACAGTTGTGTTCTTTTGCATCCATAAATGTAAAAGAGGAACATAGTTTAGAAATAAAAAGTAACTGCGGTAGGAACATCAACAATTCATTCTTTTAAACATGTAGTTCAACTTCTTATAAATTCTGTATAAGTAAGCCTGAATAGGAAAATTAATAAATCTTTCAATATTACACATAGCTTAACTTTTTCCCTGTATATTAGAAAACTTTAACAAAAGTCCTAGATTTAATCTACTTCATTTTAAAATCATAGTGGGTTCGCTATTCAGCTGGGATTAAGCTCCATCTGCAATAGTTACAGTGGCACAACTAGCTATTTTGTAATTTAGTAGTTTAGCCGTTTTAATGTTGCCGCATATAGTTTTACGAGTTAATTCAAAAAAAATTTTATATGAATATATTAAATAAGAAAGAAAGAATCTATTAGAATATTAATCAAATCAAATGATTGAATATCAAGCAGTGCTAATTGAGCATAGAAGTTTATCTTGTGCACTGTTTTTTTATACAAATAAATAATTTTGGAGTTCTATTTGTAACATCAAAACAAGCTTTCAGCGGCCGTGGTCACGGGGCAGACTCAATTATTAAACGGATTTTTGGATACATTGTTGTGATTGATTTGAAAATAATATATTTTATAGTCTTAATAATTTTAAAATAAAAACATATATTAATTTGTTTTTACTTATTTAATTTTATAATATTTTAATATTAAGCAAAACCTTGCCAAAAAGAAACACGCGCTTCGAATACACTTGCAACTTTCAGAAATAGGATGTGGCGTTTTGTTTACCTACTGATTATATTAGCTACGATGATTTTTAACCCAGAAGACAGTGGTGCTTATACGTATATGCTTGAGTGTGCATAAATAATATTGCATACAGGAATTATTGCAACCATAGATATTTTGTCAATATATTCTCCCCGTTGCATCTGAGAATTAAAAGAAAATCCAAAAATAATTTGTCGAACATTTGTTGTCACATATTACAATTTATGCATCAATTTCAAATCATATTAGACTTGCATACTGTATTATGTAACTTTATCCAATAAGAGCAAACCAACTTAAGCTTATAATAATTTCTATTTCATATAATATCGATTCGTATGTTTTCCCTTACAACCGTCAGGAGAGGCGGGAAACCCACGGCAATTTTACAGTTATAGATGTAACCCTCATAGTACCTGGTATATTGGGTTATAAAATAAAGTGTGGTATATCAAAGTAAGTTGATATTTGGCCTAAAATAAATGTTTAGCAGGTCAATGCTGATTTAGGAACACACCTTTTAGAACTGTTAGGCCAATAAAATCTTTAAAAATGCTAAATTCTGATTCTTCCCGTGAAAGCATTAATTACCATGTGATAGATAGGTAATTAGATGCAATACCCCATGTTTTTGAGTGGTTAGTCGAGTTATGCGTTTTTAGCTATATTTATTATAAGCGGTCTGTCCTGACTTTGCATGGGTCGACATTAACTTTCAGGCATTAATATTTTAATGACATATAATGGAATGGAACTTTTATACACCTCAAGTTGCTCTTAGTATACTTTGTATAGTATATTTTGTATATTTTGTAGGTATATTTGGATGCCGCTGAAAATTAAAAAAAAAATAAAAATTGGTCGAATTTTTTGGAGTTTTACATTACAAACTAATAAAGAAATCTGCTTGCATTTTTGTAACACGTTCATTATCTTTTTTATGGTATCGAAATTAAATAGAATAGCAATAGAGAACATAACGAAATCATGAATTTTTGCATTTGAATTTGAATTAAAGCTTCGCAGTTCCTGATGAGGCGAATCCTCATTAAAACAACCTCATATTAATAATTCACTGATTTGTTTAGCATTTATTTTCTTGTTCTCATAAATCTTGTCTGTATTCTACATTATGTTCCGATTGAATTAGCCATTAGGGCGCCAGATGCTCATTATTGTAATGTGTTTCTTTCTTACGACCATAGATCAATTTTGATGTTTAAAGACGCGGTCTAGATTCGTAGAGTTGGCAAAAATAACTTTGGCAGTATTATGGGTTAAAGCTATTAGTTTCCACGTGAAGTTTTTTTGCTTAAAAATTGAAGGTCATGGGTTTTTGCTATACAGAAAAAAATCTTTGTGATCGTTGTTTATTTATTAAAACACTATGGAGACCTCCCTGAAAAGAAAGATGGTTCATGCGTCGGGTCTGTCGCGGTTTTAAAGACGTTAATGACTTTAAATTTTCTGTAGTCAAATACACTTTTCAAATACTGTTTGCCTTGTGGTTTTTGAGTTTGGATGGCAGTCGCTTTGTGTAAAAGCTGTTCAGTTAAATCTGGATGCATTTAAAGGCCACCCCATGATAACTAGGCAACCAGCTAGGAAAAAGGTGAGATATGGTATAACTCCAATTTTACTGCTATTAATGTTTATACTTGCCTTCTTCAATTTCTTACAACTTACTACAATTTTTTGAGTGGAATTAAAATCACATAATGCCACAAAATTCGTAAAATTGGTTTCGGAATCTAAAAAGTAAGCAAATAAAGTAATAGTGCTTTATAAATTCGGTTGCGTAGAGTTCAAATAACAACATTCATTTTTCTTTTGTACATTACATAAACTTACTTAGAAAAATAATACACTTCAAAGTAAGAGTCGACATCTCTTGTAAAGGGTTCCACATTAATGTTATCACGATCCTAGTAAGGGAGCGCTTTTAATTTATAATTTAATTTAGGGTTCCGCAGCCAAGTGAGTAACGAGGGTCCTTTTGGATTTTAGCTCGGATAAAAATAATATAGCACGGATTTTATAAGGAATATTATCCAAAGAAATAAAACTCTTCTCGCTTGTCTCTATTCGACGTCTTCTCTTGCAGTGTTCATCCGACATCAAAAAGTAATTCATGAACTTGTTAGGCAGTATTTATTAATGTCTATATTTATTTTATTCGCACGACAGTGCACCTGATGGAGCACGACGCCCATGACATGCCATACTAGTGGAATCACCAATGCGCTGTCTACCGTGAGACATACATAGGTTGTTAAGCCTCGTATACCAAGTAAATACGCTGGCTACGGTGCCCTTCAAACCGGAACGCAGCAGTGTTTTCACACTACTGCTTTAAGGCCGAAATAGTAAATTTACTAGTAGTCGTAACAATTCAGACGGTCCTCTGCAATAAGGGGACCTACCATCAGTAAACTATAGATAATTAGCGTTGAAAATTCGTGACTTCAGTAGAAAATAAAAGTTTAACAATATGTTTGAAAGACAATCCACTTTTTGTGCATTTTTTAATAAAAGTCATTAATGTTAACAAAGAAAGTGCTCATTGCGACATATTTACAACAGAAATCATAATAATTTTCCTAACTACATCCTGATGGATGACATATGACAATTACAATGCAGTTGTACAGAAATTATGTGAAGATATTATCTGAAACAAGAAAGTTGGTCATTATTTTACATAACGAAAATGATTTGACTTTTGCTTGGATAATTGCAGACTTTAATAAAGTCTGGGAATTATTCTGCTTAATTTTGAATTGCAGCCGGCTGCGACTCAGATTTAAGCAGCTACTGAAATAGTTATCTGGCTTCTTTATGAATAGCGAAATTTGTTCTCAAATTAGTTTCTTTAGCATAAAATTATCATTATGATGTGCGCACTACTAAGTATTTTAATTTGATTAATTACTTTATAAAAAGAGATTTTTTACGTTGGGAAGATTAAATATTATTTTAATGGATTTTGGAAAATCGATCACATTTTTGTGGCAAATTAGTAATAGATGATACGTTAAACAAGAACCTCCATTTATCGTAGGATTTACAATATCCTACTGAAAAAATTAATTTATTAGCGTATCGCGTTCTTTCGAAACAGAATAAGACTTCTATTTGAACATATTTATGCATACCAAAACAAAAAAACGTAACATTTTTGGTGTTGCGTATTTTAGTTAATATTTTAAATGCTAAGAGTAAAATAAAATTTTATATAAAGAAGACATAAAATAAAATTATCAACGAATCGTTAGTTGCTTCAACCTTTAGTATCCACGTGGAATTTGAACAGATATCCGGGCGCTTGTAACGGTATAAAAATACAAACGCTTACGAATGCTGAGTATGCAATAAATAATGCGTCAATGGTTCCGATATGGGAACAGACGAGTAGGGCAAGAGGTATTTGGATCGCATATCCACGTGGTGTTCAAACCTAGTTTTTTACATGTTCTCTTTTTAAAGTAGGAATCTAATCATAGCTATTACAAACAAGGAAAAGAGGTTATGTATCTTGAGGTATTGTTTGATGAAAAATATTTAAGGCAGTTGAATAGGACTAAGAATTTACTGCCTCCGTAGCCTAGTGGTTAGGGCGTTGACTTTTTGCGTGTTTACTTTTAACATTAGACCGTTTTATTGTTTAATAATGATTGGGCTTACTACTAATAAACGCAGTTGTTAGAATATTGTTAACACCACATTTATGTAAACAAAACAACAAAAGGCAAAAGAAAATTAAAACTCATAATACTTATTCAATATTTACTCTTATATGCATGTAAGTTCATTGTAGTTAAACTACAACAGTTTGAAAATATTAAGTTCGTTTCGCAATTTTTTTAAATTGAAGCTATATAACGTGATTGTTCCTTAAATACAAAGCTTATATACGCCAACAAGAAACTACTTTACTTTCACTCAAAAATATAGTACTTATACGAATAATTAACTAAAAATAATAAAAACTGACAACGTTACAAGTGTTATTTCTTGCAGTTGTCTTTGCATTAATATGGTCTTGGATTTTAAGACAAAATCATTTTGAGACAAAAGTTAATCTAGTGCGCAAAACGTGTTAATGATTCTGAAGAAACTACTTTCAGGTTTGCACCATACCAAAAATCAAAAGGTAGTATTCTGTTATGTTATTCCGTAATTACCCATATATTCATCTAGCTCTTAAGTACTATATTTAAATTATTACATAGGTTATATAAAGATACTGTTTAAACAATAGTTATAATAAGTAACCATAGGGTTTAATACCATGGCCATAGATATAAATAATTTTGTTTCGCAACATATAGTATTAACGTAAACTATTATTGACTGGATATGTAAAACGCAACGTTTAAACATTTCCTGTAAACATCTATTACATGTGAATTTTCAGGGAAGCAATAAACTGAAACAACATTTTTAATTTACGCAGTAAAATTTGAGTAATAAAAGAATTATGTTTTATTGCTTTTCGGATTTGATTTTATGAATGGTATCAGACGAACGCAGAGAAACCGTAGCGCAAAACTATAAAAAGGATTGTTTATAGCTCTTGATTTATTATTTATAGACGTTTTGTTACTAATGATATAAAAAAGTTCAGATCGCATATATATAAGTCGCAACTAGACTTCTTGGAAAAAATGCTCACAGAAAAAGAAGAAGCACATAGAAGAATATAATAGGTAGCATTCTTTATCTTATTAGCTGTAATAATTTGTAAAATTTCGAAGATTTGATATTGTAATAGCTTTTAGGCTCAATATGGACACGTTGAATCTAGCATAGGCAGTAAAATAAGGTGCAAGACTTGGTTTGAGCTTAAAAAAGTTTATAAAATACGCGATCTATTAGGTAGAATATAAAAATATATTTTCAAAATATGAATAAGTTTTGAGATTTGTAGGTCTTATCAAGTTGTTTTTAAATTAACATTTTATAATTAAAAAATATCTTGTTGTTAGTATCGCTAAACAGGATTTTTTAAAACATCGCATTTCAGCTTGCACCGACCACCTTAACTCAAACTGGTTTATTAATTTTATAATTTTATTAAAAGACTAGGTGAAATTCTTTACTTTATTAAGAACTATGTTATATAAAACCTTAAGAAAGGTACACACTAAATAAACTTTCGGCTAATCCCTTTCAAGGGCTCTAGACGACGTCGTATGATCAAAGTTACCTTTATATTAAGCGGTAGGTATTGTCGACGACACGACTGCATCGTGAAACGAATACTAAATGCGTTAATTATTATAAGTTATGTATTGTGTATACACATTTACACTTTCTGTTATCCATTAGTACTTCAGTAGTATCTACTTAAAATGTTCAACGGAGATGTAAAAATGAGTAATGATGATGATGTTAATAATAATTTTTATCAAGTAATGTTTAATTCTTGCGTAAACCTTTAAAATTTCTCTTATGCTGCATGCATTACTCAGCAAATCATTATCGTACTGTGCTGCAACCATTGTTTTGTCTTCTTTAAATTTTTGTCATTATAGATTTAGGTGCGGTTTTAGATATTAATAGAAATAAAAGCAGCATCGGAAAAAAGTAATAGTTTAACTCAAAACTACCATGTCGGATAATAGCAATCGCAACGGTAAACCTGTAAACAAGAAAAAAAAAATTTTAAAGTGTTTTTATCAATATTAAACAAAATGAAAGTAAACAACTTTGACAATTAGTCACTAAAATTTTGTGCTTCAAACTGAAATATTTTTATTTCTCTTTAAAAGACAATAAATCACTGAATATACATATGTATATGACCAAATAGCTGTCAGCAGTCAGTAGTCTTCTAAACTTAATACGAATTATGCCTGTAATCACAAACATTCAAAAAAATACATGGGTAGCTTACGAGTGAGTTTTTTTCGTGTGCGAGTACACTTCCTTTGATTAGTCGCTGCATTGTGTGGGCTGGCATTGTCAAAAAGTCTCGTACCACGATTGCTATTCGCCATTACGTATACGAACGTGGCTACGTACTAATGAGGTATCGATTCTGAGGTTTCCTTAATGTCTGATGCCGTCCCTGGGAATTGTATTGACAGTCCGCTATCGTCAACGCTAACTGCTGTTGCATTTTAATTGATCATTTACATCCGTGTGGTCCCACGATTCAGTAATCTTATGCAATGACCGAGCCAACTGTTATTTGAAGGTAATTTTAGAGTTTACATTTATGCCTACGAACATCGATTGGTCCTGTTCGAATTTTCCAAATCTAGCCGCTACGGCTACGGAATGCAAGCCGGACGTTGCTAGGTGAAAATTCAGTGTCGCGTCAGCTTTCGCGGGGGTAAGACGTATCGCCGGTTACGTTTTCGCACGTGCGTAATCGAGATCGCAAATCGAGCTGAGCTTAATCAGGGATGACTTGTTGGTTGTCGGTAATGGAATTAGGTCGCGTCGTAGGTTTATAGTTTGTATTATGTATCGGTCAGATAGTCGAAAATGTTCGCGAATGATGTGAATTGGGAAAAATGTTGAAGGACGGAGCGCGGTGGACGCATTTTGGATTGCTCGCTTTCAGTTTCCACGTGATCGCTGTCAGTTGTTATATAGGTGAATATAGTTACGTTTCAACGATTTTAGTTTGGATTTTTTGTGGTGATTTTTGGTATTATTATTTGCTATGCCAGCCAATTAATGCGTTGCATGCCGTCAAAGAGAGCAACGACCGTACTTGAATGTCTCTTAGCCTCGGCAAGTTTATGTAATATCGAAAAGACCTAGGTACACTGTGTCTGCCTTGTCTTGGGTTCAAATTTTCCTCTATTTGCTATCAAATATTGCGATACAACATTGGTACAATCCGCTTTGGATTCGGATATTAGATTGAATTACAATGATACTTTATATGTTTTACTCAAATATAAACCTTTTTATTAAATATATCGTTCGGTGTACAGGAATACAGTAAAAGAATATATCGTTTTACGAACTGGAGCTCGATTCAAATGCGAATAACCATTAATTAAATAAGAATTTATGACGTATTATGATAGTATGACAATTAAAACATACATTGAGATTCCTTGCATTTCCACATTTTCAAAACAAAAGTAATTAAGTCTTATCTTAACTTACTTTAATTTTGTAAATAATTCTGATTGTAATTATATATGAGCATTTCAAAGTGTTTTAACACATCAAATTTTGATTAGTTTTTATTGTTATGTTGTTATTGTGAATGCTGTACTTTTTGCTTTTACTATATACTTGTGATCATGTATAAATATGTATGCTGTTGCTGTGTCAAATAAATAAAGAAGAACACCTTTGGCAGTCGCTTGAGAGTTCTTCAGTAATTTGCTTCTTGATGAGTAACTCCTGCACTTATTAAAGTATTCCCTAAGGTTTGCGTTGGTAAAAGGTCAGAAGACGGGAACGATACTCTTAACCGACGTGAACATTAAGTGATTCATTAATTATTAAGTCGACAGTAAATGATATATATAATATAGAAAATTTAAGTCTACTTCAGGCTATCATTGAAGTTATTTACAGATATTATTGTATGCGATTTAGGCAGTGGCTTGAGATTTAGAAACTGGACGTCGTGGGTTTGTATCCTGGAGGGACTCTACGAATGAGGTGATCGGCCCAAATTGCCCTAATCAACTAGGAAACAACAATGGAAATCTGTTGGGTGACCGCAGGATTCGAACCCACGACCTCCGGTTTTTAAACCACACGCCCATACCACTAGGGTACGGAGGCAGTCAGGAATTCACTTGAGTAACATTATTTAGCCTTATGTAGTTTTGTCAAACAATAACTAATGGAAAAATTATGCTATAATGAAAAATTAAATGTTATGTTATTATCAAACATTTTCTATATCAATGTGATGAATCCGCTTTTGTGACAAAGTGGTAGTGGTGGTTTACCCTTGCTCTATAAAGCGGAGGTCATGGTTCGAATCCAGCGGGGAAACAACTTTGCATTATCATTGTTTTCTATTTGGTTAGGACAATATGGGCCGATCACCCACCAGCTCGCATTGGACCCGCGTGGTGGGATACGGCTTGAAAACCCCCTAATGGATTAGAGAAGAGGGCCTATGTCCAGCAGTGGACTAACACAAGCTGATGATGGTAATATTACTTATTTTTGGGATTAGAGTGAACAAAGTCAGTCTAGGTTGTTGTGTTATAAGAAGCACTGACGTCTTCTTTAAAAAAAGTCGGTCATCTTAGTACAGTTTATATTTATAGTATAACTTTAAAAAAAAATAACTTTGCGTAAAAACTGTTAAAGAGGCAATACTAATTATTTTCACACAATATTTTTCTACAAAATATTTAAAATTACCCAATAGTGGAAATATGTGGCATGGTTACAAAGATAGCCCGATCTTTAAACGGTGATATTTAGAATCAAAGACGCGCGGTTGGAAATCTCAGATAAATCAAATATCATAAGCTCTTGCAGAATACTAAAAAGCTGTTTGGAGTTAGATTTAAAATAACTAGATGAAAAGCAGTTGCTTATAACCTTAAAACTGAATAACCGCGTAAAACAATAAATTTTAAATAGCTGGTACAAATCAAATGAGAATTGTACCAGTACCAGTCTGGTATCGCAATTAACTGCTGTTGTACTTTAAATAATTAGTAAAAAGTATGCGGTGATATGTTTATAAATGATTGTATAAAAGCTTATTTTTACACAATTTGATTGTATTAAAAATTGTATAAAAGCAAAGTATGCGGTGATATGTTTATAAATGATTGTATAAAAGCTTAGTTGTTCCATATAAATTTATATAGCTTTAAGATCGTATAGTTTTCTAGTAGCAAAATTTTAAAGCGCATTCAAAACAAACAAACAAGTCTTAAGATAATTTAAATGAAACATAATAGGGTACAACAGGTACTGGGTGCAAGCAGCTAAAGGAATATTAAATATAATTATAGAAAGTAGTAAAAAGGGAGATTACACAAAAGATTTCTTTCTCAGAAATAAGAATGGAAAACCATTTATTTGTCTTTTAACCTCAGCTCATTTGTCCCGGACTAATAAATGTAGGTCAAATATTGGATATTAGTTGAGACATTAAAAGTTGTTTTGTGAAATAAATTAATGCATTTAATCGAGCACAATTAAGTTTATTGACCTATTGGAATCAAATCGAACTGTGTACAAACACAGTTTAACTAGTTTAAATTAAATTTCGCTGACGTATTGTTTGACGGCACCGGTAGCAATCAACTTTTAATGAAGATAAATTGAAGTAAATGAAAACAATACATTGTGATTGCATTTGTGATATGTCAAGAAGATGATAAAAGAAAGAAAAGGTAAAACAAATCAATGATTAAAATTAATGCATTCAAAGTCGTCGTTGATACTTCAATTTTTATAAACATACTGCGATATAAAAATATTCTATTTACGTCAATATATTATAAAACATACATACATACATCATCTGGCTGTGATAGTCCACTGCTGGACATAGGCCTCTTCTAATATACCCATTATCTATCCATTAGGGGATTTTGGACCGTATCCGTATCCGTACCGACTTTTTACAAGCTCATCCGAAGCATGGATTGTCTTACTTTTCAGACAATTGGGTGTTCGGCCCAAATTACCCTAACCAGCTAGGAAACAACAACGAAAATTTGTTGAGTCCCCGCAGGATTCGAACCAACGACCTCTGTTTCTAAAGCACACGCCCATACCACTAGGCTACGGAGGCTGTTGTTATTATAAAATATACCTAACTTTACCTTTAAACCACTTACGCACATTTTCAATGATTCTTTTTTAATAAACTCGAGGAAAAATATGTTGCTACGAAAAATCTTTGGCAATCGTTATATGACATCAGAGCCCTTAAATTTATTACATCGTAAGTATTGGCAATTGAAAGTCCCCTAATGGATGGAGGTGTATTAGGGGAGGCCTATTACCAGCAGTGGACTATCACAGGCTGATGATGAAGTATTGGCAGTAGTTTTTTTGTGTTGGGGATATCAGAGGTCAGTTGCCCTTTGTAAAAACTTTTATTCGGGTCAAAGCTAGATGGATTAAACTTGACCCACAATTACTTCGTTTTAGAAATCTAGTATTTTCCGACATCAGCCTGTTAAACCGCAATGCTGATACCAAATATATCTTTAACAGAATGTTCTTATAATTAACGTTTATAGCTTTTACGTCATTAAACAATTCAAACATTATTGTTTATACGAGGGCTGCAATAAAAGTATCGGATAATAGAATATTTCTACTATTCCTGTCATATTAAAATCTTTTTAATTCCAAACTCCTTGGTTTTAAAATCGAATACAATTAATTTGTCCCACTTCCTTGATCCCGAAATTTTAGTGCCGACCTCGAAGGTTGGTATTGAAAGAGCGCGCAAAAAGTGTGCACGACATCACATTAGAAATCTCTATTTTGTTACAACTTCTCTAGCATATTTCATTTATGTATCATACATATGACCGTTCAACTTGAACCACTATATCTATTAAAGGATTCAAACACCGTTTTAAAGATTTAAACATGCATAGGGACGGACAGACGGTAAAAGCGTCGACATAGTGATATATTTGTTGTTTATTCAGAACAAATTGCAAACGAAGTCGTCATATGTAAATAATTGCCATTTCGGTGCAAAAGGGTGCGGCCCTTCGCTGCAAATAGTGGGAATATAAATTGAAACGTGCCGATAATTATTTTGCATGTTGTTTCTGAGGGTAACGTTTTTTTTTATGAATGCACCACAATGAGCAGACGGCGAGGCATTTCTCTATTAGAATCTAATTCTATGTAAGGGTGCGTTATTGTTGGTATGAAATAATTTTGCGAAACACACATGTTACATTATAACACACGTGTCTATGTGATATTGTTATGGTGTTTATTTTACGTTGAATTGTGATTGTATTGCCATCTAAAAAATCGTTTACCTGTTCTGTTTTTAAGTTTATTTCTTGACTAATGCATGTCGTTGAAATTGTATATATGGTAAATTAAACTGTGTATATGGAAAGAACTGCTATCTAGTTAGCTAATTGATATTTTACAATATTTTGTTTTGTTTGATTATTATAATCAAAAATAGTAGCAGGGTGAAAGAAAAATTACTTTAATAGTTAGAAGAGAACAAAAACCCTTTCTAGCTTTGTACCATATTGTATAAGCATTTGGAAAAGTAGAAGTATTGTATATAAATAAGGATTTTACAATGATTTTTACTTCTGTTATGAATTCGAAATTTCATATATTTTAATGTTTATTGTAATATGAAGTTATATTTACTTTAATTTTTGCACTTCCCATTACAGCGAGCGACTGAAAGTGTAAACTCGTGAATAATATGCAGAAATATCAGGATTAATCAGCGAAAATGGTGCGCCGAGATCTAGTCAGCGCTCACGCTTTATTAATTATGAAAATTTTACGTCTAGTGTTACAATTTTTACATATCTGGTATGTGGACAGGATACGAAATTAAAATATATATTTTATAAACCTCATATCCACGAGGATGAACACTTATTGATCGTTGAACCTTTTTTGTGTTAAACTTATTTATGTTAAACTGGAAGCAATTTAAGTTTTTACACGTAATTGTATTAAAATATAAGCAAGGTGCTGATAAATTTGTTGATATCTATAAGTGATTTAACAGCTAAAATGCCAATAAATTGATTTTTGATAAAATATATATTTTTAATTTAAAAATATAAATACAAAGAACACGATCATTCTGTAAAAGCTCCTATTGTCTTCGTTCTTCCTTTAGCAATCTCTTCAAAAACTTATATCATATATAGTAACAAAGGACGCTTACATTAAAATGTTCATACTTTCCGTCGTCAGACGACTCGGCGTGGCGGGATGAGCGATCGCCCAAGGCATCCTGATGGTACCAAGTTTAATGGATGAATATTGCTTCTGAGATTTCTCAACAGATTTGTTTTATTGCATAATTTTCTTGGCGCTTATTATAAAACTCATGGTTCTAAATGAAATTTAACAATTTTGCTTATGTTTGGTTTAAAAAAAAATCTTTTTACCTAAGTAATGTGTGTTTTCTAAACATAGTGGGAATGATATCGATCGATAGTAGGTTTATCTGGATAAAGCTATTTTTAAATGATTTTCTCAAATAAAAATCATGTATGTGTCTTCAACAATCATTTAGCAGTTTACTACATTAAGTCATTTCGAATTAAATCTACATTTCTATTATTTTAAGGTTCAAACCTGAAAATATGTGATTCCATCAAAATCGGGGCGTTCAAATGTTACCCTTGAATTCACCCTAAAAGATTATTTGTCCTTCGCTCAAACATCACTTAGAGGCGTTCGTACACTCATCGTGACGTTTTCAAAAGGACTTTATGTAGACACTTTGGCTTTAGTTAAAAATAAGGGTGAACACCACTCAAGAACCACCTGCGGCTGTTTTATATCGAGCGGAAATTAGTACGGCACTGAGTTCCCTTTTGACATTATTTCCGTTTCCGTAATTTTTTATATTCTTCTTTTACCATTTTAATGATGATGGAAAATATGATAATGATAACAATAACAACTTATTTTTGTTAGAAAATCTGCTTTATTGGTATATCTATGAATAGGTCAAATGCAGTTATGTTTAAAACTAATAGTAGTATAGTCATCATCATCAGCTTGTACGTCGGTATGTATAAATAATCTAAACTCTATAAAATCCGTAAAATTAGATTCATTTCATAATGTGAATTATTGTAGTAAATACAAGAAAAGTACAAGAATAACCATAAAAATTTAAGTTTTAAAGTTTTTTAACTAAGTCTGATTTCGCAAAAGCCAATTACCGTTATAAGTAAAAGGGAATTAATTTTGGGTATTAACGAGACATATGAAATCGTATTTTCATAATAAAAACGGCGCTAGACTATATCTTGTCCATTACGATAGCAGGTTTGCTTTTAGGGATACAATTTACATGGGAGGTGTCGACATATGTTTTGTAATTATGTCAAAATTCCGGAATTAAAACTGATTTTAAATATTGTAAAACTGGAAATGTTTGTATTATCATTATTATTTATCATTCATGCATATCATTATTTATTTCTGTGCCGATGTAAACCATACTGTACTTCTAATATTATAGTTTGCACCTAACTTTTATTTTACGGCGGTTGCGATAACGGATAGATGAACGGATATAGTGATGGATGGGTTCTCTGTGTCTTGTAACAGACGGGATAAAAAGTTTTATGTCATAAAGTTACGAGCTGTTGTAAAAGATAAGAGCGAGTAGATGTAACTTATGTTTTGTAGAAGATTGCCCATGAGAAGGATACATATAAATATTATTTATTGCATCGGTCTGAGTAGACGAGCAAATTCAAATTCAAATATCTTTATTCAATATAGAAGTTTACACTTGCTTATTGATTGTCAAACACACTACCACCGGTTCGGAAAAAGGACGCCACAGACCTGAGAAGAACCGGCAGAAAAGAAACTCAGCGGGCTATTTTTATGTCATCTTTTAAAATAACAAACATTTTGATAATTGGACATTGCACATATTATGCAATTTTGAAACAAGACCTGAAGCGAGCATTCCATTACCAGGCTGTGTTATCATTTAAAAATTCATTAATATCGTAATAACCTTTAACACATAAACGTTCCTTGACTACCTTTTTAAATTTATTAATAGTTAAATTCTGAACGTTTACTGGGATTTTGTTGTAAAAACGTATACATTGTCCCATAAAAGACTTACTTATTCTTCGCAGTCTAGTTGCTGGAAGAATTAAATTATGTTTGTTCCTTGTATCTATGTTATGTGCATCACAATGTCTTAGGAAATCATTTCTATTTTTTTGCACATACATTAAATTTTCAAATATGTATTGAGAACTAACGGTCATTATTTTTATTTCAGTGAACAACTTTCTTAATGATTCTTTGGGGCCCAGGTTATAGACTGCACGAATTGCACGTTTTTGGAGGACAAAGATCGTATTAGTATCTGCCGCATTTCCCACGGTAGAATGCCATAAGACATAATACCATGAAAATAGCTAAAATATACTAAACAGAGCTGTCTCACATCGGTTAATAATCTAATTCTTTTCTACAGCGTAAGCTGCAGAGCTTAGTTTACTTGCTAGCCTATTAATATGGGGCCCCATTGTAGTTTCGTATCTACAGTTATTCCTGAAATACAGTTGATTCAACTACGTCTAACGCCTCCCATTTATAACCACTTCAAATTTACCATGTTTTACATTAGGAGTCATAATTCTAATACATTTAGTTTTCCTTTGGTTTAATAGTAAATTTTAACACTACACCAATTCGCTTCTCAGAGAGTATTATTTACATCGTCCTTTATTTACGTATGTCGTTTAATTTTAAAAATCAGGAGGTATCATCTGCAAATAGTACTATCTCTTCGCTATTATTTATCACACATGGTAAGTCGTTTATATAAATGAGGAAGAGAAAAGGCCCAAAAATGGATCTTTTACCATTCACGTCAACCGTCTGAATTCGATGGCTCAAGTACGAAGACAGAAGGTTGAGTGCGGTATTTCTTATACCATAGTGACGTAATTTCCTGACCAGGGTCTCATGGTGTACACAATCAAAAGCCTTTTTGAGATCACAGAAAATGCCTAAAGCATCCTGTGATGCTTCCCAAGCCTCAAAAATGCTTTTGACTAGCCTGATGCCTGCGTCGGTTGTTGAGCGACCCCTAGTGAATCCATACTGCTTGTTATTTAAAAGGCAATTGCGATTGAAATGTTTAACTAATTGATTTAGTAAGAGTTTTTCAAATAATTTACTAAGAGTAGGCAGTATAGATATTGGTCTGAAGTTATTAGGGTCCGTATTACATCCTGATTTAAATATCGGAATAATTTTGCTATGCTTCATCAGGTCAGGAAACTCGCCCCTTCTGATACTTACATTGAATATTGCTGCTAGGTGAGGTGATATTACATCGATAATAGAACTTATCACCTTAACAGAGATCCCCCATAGGTCTGTAGTTTTTTATATCTAAAGTTTTAAATGTACTACAATATCTCCGGTATTTACGTCCGTAAAATTAAAATTCTCTGTACATTCATTGGCATTATCTTTTAATAGTGACTCAGCACTGTTGGAGAAGATAAAAAGTACGTTAAAACCGGAATTCCGGAAAAATTTTCAAATAAGTAAACATCTTCTCGCCTATGGAACGGTCATCAAATTTTGACTATATTAGGTTTCTTACCCCTTCCTTCTGTTGATAATACTCCAAGTCATTTTTTTTTGTCTGATGAATTTTTAATTTTTTTTTTATATATAAGTTTCGCGACAGTACAAACTTTTTTAAATATTTTTGAAAACATGCATGTGCAACAAAAGGTCTTATTTGATTATATGTTTTCCTGTAAAGCTCATATAATCTTTCCTGCTTTTAAAATTCAACTGTTTCCATTCACTAAAAGCTCAGAACTTTATTTAACCGTTTTAAAGTAAATATGGTTTAAATTTTTTTATAAAGAAATAATGTTTAACAGCACATTAGTTTCATCATCTTAAATGTCAATTTTTTTGAATATATTCTTCTAAACTTCTCAAACGTTTTTTTATACATGGGAAAAACATAATTTTTTTTATTTTTTTTTTGTCCGATATTTATTTAATCTAAAAAACAAGCTGGACAGTGGTCAGAACTTAATTTTTAATTTGACTTTTTAAAGGTTTACAGTTTTAAATATATTATCTTACATTGGCAAAGTCTCAGTTACTGTAGGTTCAAAACAAATTGATTAGGTTATATAACAACAATGATCTAATCTAATTTGGTTGTGTTTATCTAATAAATTTAAAGTACCAAAATTTAAATAATTTTTATTTAATTCAGATAACTTTAATAATATTCTTCTTTAAAACCAAAAGGTTCATATTGAAGTGGGAGGTCTTATACCCAACAATAAATTAGCTCTGCAGGCTATTTCAATAGTGAATAGAGCTCCAACATCTTTCGTTTTTTTATTTTAAAGCATTATTAATAAATTTAAAACATTTTGTCATATCGGTTGGCGATAACGTTAATCTAACAACCCTAAAACTGAGAAGGTTTTTGGAAAAAATAATAATTAAATTTTTCATTACTATTACCACGAGGTATTAGCCACATTATGGCAGTGAAAACAGCCATCACGTCCTTATCAAAGTTTAAAATAACAACATTAATTTTTCCCTAAAAGTAAAGTTTATCAGTTAAAAAATAACCAAAATAAATTTTGCACCTTAGTAATTATAATTTGTTATCTAGAAATATCGAGAATAAGAGCCCTTTTTGGTTCATAACAAATGAATATTATTACTCTCTACCAATACACAAAAAGGCGATGTGTCGCAACCCCATTTCACTCCGGACCCCAATGAAGACTTCTGCCTTTGGATAAAACATACAGAGCCCCTAAAACGTCCAGTAAATCTTTTTCGTCCCTTCCTATATTAATTAAACTATATAGCACTTTAATCCGCTCGTTTAACGTTTAATTTCCTGCAGTAAGTCAGCAAATTTCACCATGGGATTAGCCGCCAAAGACCACCGTTATTTGGTCCTTGATGTTTTGAGTTTCTCTTGTTCGCAAAGGTTTTATAGATCAATAGTCGTTGGCGAGAGTTGAAAATACATACGTGGTATTTAGATTGGTTAACATGGCAACGTTAATTTGGATCAGAGATGCAATGGGGTCAGCTATAGGGGCGCCATATAAGAGGAATGTGAGTAAAAAAGACGGCACGACGACGACCATTGAGTTATCCTATACGTTTTTCTATGTAGAATTGTTACAAAATGTACCCTCTTAACTTAATTAATCAAACGCTCGATTAAAAGTGTTAGCAGATTTGGGCAGATTATTAATCCACTGTATTCACATATTGGCAACCAAAAACCAAGTGTGCATTAATAAATAGGAATTTAAATATTTTGAATATCAGTTCATTACATTAACATAAGATATGTTTGTGCACTGTCTCTGTAACAATAAATATTTAATTTACAGTCTTAATTATTTAAGATTCTGAAACTTTTGGACCAAGCTATCATTAAAACTTATTTTGTCCCGAGGAAACTTTGAAAACTTTGTTAATTTATAATGTTTATTATTTAAAGTCCAAACTTAAGACTCTTTAATTATTTACTCGCGTAACAAGTAAATTAAAAGTTACTTTATCATTATTTACAATTTACGTACATTACGTAGGTGCGTAGCCTGTCAAAATATTTTACCATAATATTGTAAGATTGACTGGTCTATATTTTAGCACATTTACAAATTTGATTTTTCGAGATATCTAGACAGATTTATAAGCCGTGGAATTGTAATATTCCTAAAATGTTTAAGAGGCACTTCTGAGATTTATCGTCAATAAAAAATTGCTGGCATAACATTCATTAAATACGCGTCAATTATCACAACCATGTATACAGGTACCTTATTTTGCCGTTAACAGATTTATAGAACCGAATCCATAGGGTTTGGTAATTATTAAAAAAAATGTTTTTTCAAAATGTCAAGTTTAAAGAATTAAGGTAGTTAATGTTAAAAAGAATGTTGCTTTCTTAATGGCAGGCGTTATGATAATGATAAAACTTTTCTTAGCTTTTTTCGTTAGTTTTTGTTACTTTCATTTGTTTATTTAGACTTTTAGTCTCTTCTTACTTTACTATGTTGAAAATTGATAACGAATAAGATTTAATAAATTCATGCAGTTAAGCACTATAAGTCAGTAAGTTTCGAAGATTATATTACGACCCATAAAAGCCTAAAGATGTATGTTAACTCCTTTTAGAACGTTATCATGTTAATACAGGATATGAAAAGGTTAAGCAATTTCTGTAGGAATAACAGCTTTTGCAATAACTATTTATTTACTATAATCATTAACAAGGAAAAACTTTATTTGAATTTAGAAATAAAATATATTAACAGGTCTTATATTAATAAAAAACTTACATTATCAAGGAATTTATGCGTTCATCCTTATTTTATTTTTGCTATGTAAAACTTTTATTTAAGATATTTTTAAATGTAAATCAGAGCTTTGATTATTTATAATTTAAAGAAGCTTTGTATTTATTGTATTGGATTACCTAAATTCTTATACTAAGATAACGTTAATTTTGAACTGTTAACTTAAAAAGGTAACCTCCGACGCATGGATCATCTTACTTTTCAGAAAATCGGGTGATTGGCCCAAATTGCCCTAGCCAACTAGGGGAAACAACAATGAAAATTTGTTGAGTCCCCGCAGGATTCGAACCCACGACCTCCGGTTTCTAACGCACACGCCCTTACCACTAGGCTACGGAGGCAGTATAAATAAAATGTGCTTTATATGAAACTTTGGTCATCTTTGTTTCAGAAATAGTGGAGGAGCAGCGATGTCACAACAGCCAGATAAGATTGACCTGCCGAGAATTGGACGCTCATATTGCCATACTCGAAGCCTGGTACACGTCATTGGATGATTACCACCGTAATCCGAACGAAACTCAAAGTACTGATGATCCTAAAACTTATGGAGTAAATGATACAGAATTAAATCGAGTTTACGTGTATGCTAGTCTAGCTAAAAATGGTGTGTATGAGTTCATAAACAGTACTGTTTATGATAATGGATCGGACTATAAAGTGAGAGATAGTGATGAGTTAAAATACACTTTGACTGTGAACGATACCTTAGAAGGTTTAGTGGAGTTTATGAACTTTAGTGATATGTGTAGTGTTCTTTCCTATACCAAAAGAAGTGCGAAATGGGAGAGTGAGAGAAAAGGGGCTGTGATAAATCAAAACTCGGTCAACTTATTAGCACTACTGGGCAATCGGTAAGTTTTCTTGCAATTAAAAATGTATCGTCATATATCATTGTTTATGCTTTTAAAGTATGAGTAAATAAACTATTTTTATTTTTTTCATACTAGAAAAAGGTCTGCTCTGGTATAAAGAGTTTGATGATAAAAAATTGGTGATTTTGTCATTGAATGTAGATTCGGCGAAGATCGGGCAGGAGGTCTAGTGCCTGAGAGTTAGTTAAACGTTTCACTATATGAAATGTCGCGTAAGACCCTACTTGTGCGATGGTGCCCTCAACACCGGAATGAAGTTATGTTTTCATTCTACTTTGGCGAAACAGACCATCTATGGCAGATTCCGTGCAAAAGGGAACCTACCCTGTCAGAAATGTAGTAAATAGGAACATGTTACGATGTTTTTAACTATTGCCTAACATTTCAATTTGCAAATTTACATATATATTTCATCCTATGGTTTATTTTTCACGTTTAGAATCCTTTTTATAGTTCATGGTAGGGTTGCAAGAAAATAAACCCCTAAAGATTCGTTGAGTTCATTGCATTAAATTTTTTTTACAAAAAATTTCGAAGGCGTTTCTACTATCTTCGAATATATTTTAAATCGTCTCGAAATCCAAATCGTAGTACAACACTACGGTTTTATATATTTGAAAAAAAAAAATAGTTTTAAATAAACTTGCATTATATAACTTATGCAGCGATATAAAAGACAACAAACTTAAGCTCATCTGCTCAAATGATGGTTGCTGTAACTGCTACAGTTCATGAAAGTATAGGAATTTCATATTGTAAAGAGTTAGTTATTTCTTCCATAGACATCTTCGTTTTGATATCGTAATTCTGATATGACAAATGACTACAATAGCGCGATCCTTTTGCTCTTGTTTTAATAACAGTTGCTAATGCGATAACAAAAAATCGTTTTTCGTTTATGACAAACAAACCACTAAACTTTTATTGTATGTTACGAAGGTAAACGGTTTCAATATAAAAACGACGTGTTTAGTTCCGAGTTAATGCCGTTTTTTAATCAAAATGAAAATAACTTCTTTAATAGATTTAATAGTTTCTAAACCTATCTAATACGGATCTCAATATGGTTTGTAATATTGAGTTAGAATATGTATCATAAAACCTTTATTGTGTATTTTATACAATTTTTCAAGTAAAAAAAAATAATTTTTTATTCGCCTCATTGTATGATATAAATTTTTGCTATTTACCGGATTATTAAATTACTTTTACTCAACTAAATGTAGTCAATCTAGGCGCTTTAACGTATAGTAAGAAAATGAACATTAAAACTGAACAATAACATTTGGGATATTAGATTTGACTTGTTCAATTACTTGCCAGTCCCGATGTTCTTGTTATACGCTCAAGTGTCTTATCTCGAGATTATTGGTTTACGATTCACCGCGCACGTGTGTTCTACCATATTTAGCTTCAGGTCAGTATATTACGCAACTTGTATTACATCTAAAATTGGTCAGTTACGGCGCACTGTTAAGATTCCATCAGTAGGTAAGCATCTAATACATCTAGGGCATTATACACTCTATTTCAATCGACGGTTAGCATTTTTAACGATGTTAAAATTTAGTAAGTAGTCCTTCCTTATTTTAGTACAGTATAAATGTTTACACATAAATAGTCGTATTATTAAGTATCAGAACGACAGAAATGCGTTAAGATTATTACGTTTTAAAACAACTGTACCTACGCTAAAATGTAATAAAAATAAGAACTGTATAACTTTGGTAAGCAATAAATTATTACAATTTTAGAACCTTCAAAGAAAGTCAGTTATATTGCCCAAAGATGGCATTTGTATGTCTGTGACAAAAAGCAATAAGTTTTCTGGCGTTGTATTAAACATTAGGACCAAAAATACTTGATTTTTGTTACTAAAATAAATTTTACAATTTGTATATTGGATTTTTTTATGGTTTTTGATATTTCCTCAAGAGATATTCGTAACACTCACTTAATTATATTATCCAAATTTTTATAGCAATTAATATTTTAATCCTTAAGTTTTGGACTGTTTCCTGCGTTCATAGGCACAGGGCATTCTTTGGTAGGAGATGTATTTAATCATCATTGGATTTAATTCTCATTAATCATTGGATTTAATCATCGTGAAAATATAAGAAATCATTAAATTAAAATTACTCCACTGGTAATGATATGTGTATTTACAGTTAAGCTACATCTGTGGACCAATAAAAGAGTTAATCATTGAAATTGAATGACAATAATGGCTAATAGTTAGGTTCAATTGTTGCATCCTCTGGATCGAATTAAACTGACTCGAGTACGGCCGACTGGTCACACGAAAAAGTTCACATAATTAATAGTTTTAATACTAAATATTCAATCAATAATGATTTAGAATCTTAGCATTTATAATATTCTTTATCATTTATTTATTCTAAATTTTGTAAATCTGGATTTTAATTGTCTGAGCTATAGATTCTTGCAAGTACATTTAAATGTAGTGCAACATTTTATTGGATGTAAAACAATATTTTATTTTTGGCTTTGGCATACGTTACATTACGCTAAGACAATAAGAAGTGGTCATAAATAATGGCATGTGTACATAAAATCTTATGATAACGATGTAAATGTATATTTAATTGATGCAGGACAAATTTGCGGGTGTCAACTAAAATGCTAATAAAACCACAGGATCGTTCTGCAGAGGCGTTTATTGGACAGTTTCCAAATGTTACATTAAGTATATCATATCGTTCATTTAGAGTATCGATAACATAAAAATTTAGGTGCTCTCTGTTCTTTGGCATACGATTTGTCAGCAAGTCGTTAATGTCAGATGGCTGGTTTGAAGTAAAGTGCCAGAGTACAATTTCCTCAATAACATTTGGTTTTAGTTAAAATAACCATAAAATTATGTGACCACCAAAAATATACATAAATTTAGCGTTTATTTTTGACATATACAATGAATAGTTAAATGGAACAGTAACCACATGTAAATTCCAAGCACACAGAGTTTTTGGGGTTTTTAGGACTAGTTATTACGTCTAAGTTTTTACAACAATGCGGCGTCATTGTTACTTTTTAAATACGATTAAAACTTTCCAGGATAGTCTATTTTTTTCATAAAAAAATTTCAACGTAATTTGGTTCGCGATCCTATTAACGACATAAAATTGTACATAAAACCTTAAACATTTTCTATTTAGCTATTTTAAATGTAATAATATACACAGAATCACATTTTATTGGTCAGCTCATTATTGTTTAATCGATATTGAATTGTACTTGGCTGATTAGTTTCCGTTTACGGATGCGTACCAATAACATTTCCAAACCAAATTGACAGTCGGCCGCGCCCAATTGACAAGCTCTCATAATGGTTTTATCATTCATTATCTGTTCATCAATTAACATACGAAATTCTTAATTAAGTGAATTTACTCTACGGGGATAAGGCTAGTCTATTTAGTATTGTAGTCTATTTTACAAACACATTCATAAATTAACCAATAAATTATTCGGAAACATCTTATTTATTGAAAAAAAAGAATAGTTAAATTATTAACCTCAAAATTAGTAACATCCTATATTGTGTTCTTACCTATCCTTCATACATTTAGTACTTGATTCTAACGTTTCTGGAGATCATAATCTTTTTATTTACAAACTGCTGTATCATGAAAGTATTACAAAAGAGAGGAACGTATACTTTGCGAGCTAATACACACTTTACTCAAATAAAATCCTTTATCAAAGCAAAATTGTAGTCTTTGTGATACAATTTACATTTAAAGTAGATATTTATATAGAATGATAGTTTGAGAATTGTCACTATTAGGTTTAGGACGATGGAAAGGGTATAATTGTATTTACTCAGACGCGTTTGACAGTCATCAAGCCAATTCGACCACAAATGCGGTCGGATCGAGTTCCAGTGTTTGGTGACCGATGGAGTGTTTCGTAAGCCATTGCGCAGTACTCGTGAATTATGTTTAGACAATTTCCGATTAACTCAATAATTACAAAAAAAAATTAAAATAATCAGATGTATTTATGGATAAATTATATGGACGACCTGTTTCACAACAAGGCTGTTTATAATATGCTAAAACGAAATTTGTACATTTGTATAGTTTACAGGTCACTTTGCCTTGACGGGTCATGTGACCACAGGGTTCGAAACGTTAGCAATATAATAAAAGTGATGAAACACGTACCATTCTTTTTTGAATGATAAGTAAGTTTAAACTTAAATCTTTTACTTGATATGTAGCCTCCTAAGGTATTAAAGGTTTGCTATTTCAATCCATTACATTCTTTCATATCACATATAAAATAAGAATTAGATATCGTATCTGCTAAGTATCCTTAAATGCAGAAATTTGAGAAATAAGTAAAAAAATGGGTTTTTAATTAAATCTAGTAATAAAGGTCCGCTTCAATTGAATGACAACGGCATTTAGTTTAAATTATTAATAAAAAGGCAAAACAATACATACATTAAAAATTAGGATACTAAATTGAGATGAGTTATAGCATTATATTTTCTTTAATTTGATTTTAATGTTGTCACTTTTGCTTGCAAAAATTTTCACCAGTCTTTGATCATACCCTGTATCGACATAACCATTTGAATAAATTTGCCTTAAATAATATATATATAATTAAATTGTATCTTTAATGATATTAATTTTTCAAACGGTTACAATTTGCCTTCAATGGTGTTGTTCAGTCACGGGCGGATAACTTTGTGATATGTATACAATTATATCTTAATTAGTTGTGGTTTCCGGTTGATCTATTGTAAGGTTGAAGGGAATAGTATTTATACCTAGTGACATTATGCAGCCTAAATCATTCGATAACAGTTTCCATGATGAATTATAGTCAGATGTTTTATTTATATAATTTAGATTATTATATTACCTTGAAAAACCTATCTTAGGCAGATTTAAGTTGTTATTGTATACGTAACGTAAAATTTTCATTGTTTTAAAACAACTTTACTAAACGTGTTCAGTTAAAAGTTACAGTGAGATTGAAACATTTTAAAATCTTACAGTGTACATTGAGACACACTAAGGATTTTGTAGATGTGTAAATATCTTATATAGACGTATTACTTATTAGTTTAGGAAATTCCTTTCGTTATTAATGATTACTAATACTAAAATGCACAAACACAATATGTTGAAGAAAAGATCACGGTTAATTTTTACGATAGCAAAAAATAGCTAACTGCAACAAACACAAAGTTGAAGCGTTTAAGAATTATTTAGGCACCTGAATAAGCTTTTAAATAAAATGACGTAAATATAACCCTGCACAAAGGAAATGAAGTTTTAACAAAAAAAGTATGATCGACTTCGAACAGAACCATTTTACGCAATACAAGCGGGTAACAAAGTAAAGTTGCCCGTGATTTCTGCCCCCGCATTTTAAATCTCTCATTTCTTTTTAGATATTAATTATATCAATTTATTGTGTATGACATGTATTATGCTAATAGAATGTTTTTCTTTTAAATGTATTAAATTATATTTGATGTATAATATTATGTGCATTATTATGTGTGTATCGTAAATTAGCTTTATACATGCGCAATTACAGTTTAAAAAATGGTATTTGTGGGTTATTCTTAAAACATAGATACATGAACTCGCGGACTTTATTAGAGACCAGTTTAAGAAGTAGAATTACGTAGAACATAATTTGTCTTTTACGGTTTTCGTGGCGTTTCTAATTTAATCGCACGAGGTTGAGATTTTTGGTGCCGCAATTTCTTTTATTTCTCAAATATCTTTTAAACTACGTATGTTAAAATTATTTATAAAAACCTATGGACCAATAGGAAGCTAATATCTATCATTTAAAAAAAGAACGAATAAAATCAGTGCACTAGGAGCGGAGCAACGAGGTAACATATCTTAAAAAAAACATACGCTCCAAATTGAATACCTCCTTCTTTTGGGAGGTCAGTCAATAAGAAACTATAATTAATTATTAATAGGATTAATTCAACAACTGGTATTGTACAAAAGTTAGTTATAACCCTCATAAAATATCACCGAATCATTTAACTGTGACGTAATCGACCTCGATTTTATTTAATGGAAGAAATTTCTTGATTGAATGTAAAATCGCTGCAGCGATCTCGGCCCAATTAGGCGTAATAAAACCAATGGGTGCCTAATTAGTTGCGAGGAAATCGACCAAGGTGAAATGCTTGCTATATTTCAGCAATTGGGCCAGTCAATTTCTACTGAAAATATAATTCTGTATTAAAATATTCACTATTATTTATTAGACACACAAAATTCAATGGAAGTGCAAATATCACGAATTGAAATGGTTCTCTTAATAAGTAAAACAACGTAGATTGATATGGTGAATATGAGAGAACTGTTTTCTTTTTTACATGTATGATTACGAGAACGGGACCAATATTTTATATAGGAATAATTTACGATGAGATGATCGTAACTCTATGTCAATTGGAAGGACATGGGATATTTTCGGCCCAGCTACTCGTGCTCTCAATGAAATGAATGTCTATGGTAAAATATCTTTTATATTTACATTTATAATTATGGCAATCATAAATAAAAATAGAAATTTGCATAACTAAGCTACAATGATAACATTGAATGGGTTGTGATAAGTGAAATATATTACTATATATATGACTGAATGTATTCCACATTCAGTCATGAATATTACATATTTTGTAGTCTCCGCTGAAGCAAATGTAATATTTTTAATAGTCAATAGTTAGTAGATTATGTAATACCTAACGAACACATAGCGTGATTCTACATGCACGTATGCATGCTATTGTAGGTGCACGTATACATGGTATTCTGTTTTATATAATGAAGTATAGGTTAAAGAGCCTTCCGCCTTAAGGCACGAAATCTCCATTGGCGTAGGGCCAAAGGTTTTATTGCTGAATGCGAGATCAAGAAAACATCGTACTTTATAATAAGATCTCTACGAGCCTAATGTAACAAGTTTTAACCGTTGTTTGAAAGCACTTTTAGGCAAAGTTTTGGAATAAGTTTACTACTGGTACGGTCGGTCCACCCACTATCCCGCATTGGACCAGCGTCGTGGCATACAGTACAAAAACCCCCTAAATGGCAAAGGCGTGCATTAGGGAAGCCCTATGTCCAGCAGTAAACTAGTACAGGCTGATGATGATGATGATAATGAACTAATTGGGTGCGTGCTATTTTTATGCCATATTTCTAGTCCTATATTCATTTTGGCTAAGTCCTGCTTTTGTTTTATCTTTCGCTTTAATCAGAATGAAATGAAATGATAATTCATATTTATATGACGAAACACTTTATTATGAAAGTTTTTTTCCGATTAAGATTCCCATATGTTTTGTATGTTAACAACCGGGTTTTGGATATATTTGTCATGATAGTTTGACATAGAATGTTTTTAAGTTATGAAAAAGTCAACCCTTTACATCTGTGATATCAAAAGTTTAATTTCTATTTTCTAACATCATTAATATCGACTAACTGAATATTGACTGAATTAAAAGCTGTATCTACAATGTAGAAAGGATTTAAAAATTTAAATTAAATAAAAAAGAATGTGCGTAACCATTCTATACATATTTAAGAAAGTATCGTCAATGTTTTATTTTTTTATTTTCTAAAATTTTATTTTTAACAGTATTAATATCCGTTCTTTAATTTATTTATTCAAAAATTTTGTCACATATATGTTTCGGTCGTAAATCTAAACATAAGTTATTAAAAAGCATACGACGTTGTAATATATCTTCTTCTTATGACACGTGATGACATCGTTCACTGCAACAAGTGACGACACTAAAGACGTTAAATAAGCGCTTCTGTTATCATAAAGGAACGATATAAAATATGATAATTACTTAGAAAAAACAACACAGTAAAAACGAGCCGCGGCAGGGGATGATTTCGATAAATCTTACGCGCCAGTTAGCGGTAAATCACGCTTAGCCTCTTTAATTTATGTGCAACCGGTTTTCGTTAACAAGTCGCTCTTGTAATGAGAATATATTAAAAATGTTTTTATTTTTGGCTTAACTTACATCACGATGTTGTAAGAAGGAAGAAACTATGTGATATTTGAGATACTCGTGATCTGATGTACCCTTAGTTTTTCATTCGAAGACTAAGTGAAGTAAAGACAAACTTATGATCCTATGGTCGCATATCGCGTAGTGAATTATATTTAATGCAGATGGTAAGTCCATTTTTACAGGGGGACGTCTTAAGGGTGCCACCACTGTGCCTGTTATTAAAAAAAATTACAAAGATTAAACATGCAAAGGCGAGTATGCTTTTAGCATTATCTACCAGCTAATCCTAGGGTGGTTAAGAGATAGTATATATATATATATATATATATATATATATAAAATTCATGAACTTATGGAAATTTTACACGTGCGAATCTGACGCCATTTCCAGTAGATATAAACGAATTTCGTTTCCGTTATGATTTTTGCGGGTAGCTCATTACAAAGAAAAATGTTAAATGGAAGAGAAAGAACCTGTGTCGCTATTATATTTACTGGGCAAACGAGACTTAACACCCTGTGCTTCACGGTAGGCAGAGCGTTGGTGATACCAGTGGTATTGCCGATGTTCGTGGTCGTCGGTGGCCACTTCTCATTAAATCCCCTTGCTTGTCTGCCTGAGCAATCGGAGCCCGACATACCGGAAAATAGGAGTGTTTTACATATTACTGCTTTACGGCGGAAATAGGCACCGCGGTGGTACCACCCTGGACAACCCACTTTAAAAGGATGGTCCAAAAGCCTCTAATGGAGAAGGCGTGCATTAGACAAGGCCTATATCCAGCTGTGGACTAACACAGGCTGATGATGATGATGATGTTGACGATGACGATTATAATACATATAAAATCTTCATTTTTTCGGATTTTATTTATTCCTGACGTTTCGGCAAACTAAATTGATATAAGACATATACCAACTAAAACTAAAATATATATAACTAAAGCGAAAAATTCTTAAAATAGTGGATTTGATACATAGTGCTTATAGTTGCGCTATAATAAACTTACCAAGTCTACACTAACTGTAATAAAATTCAAGAAGAAACGTTTTCTTTGGCTGCAATAGTGTTTTGTCTTACACTTCTCGATAGTAAAAATGAATAGCTTCCAACATATAAACTTTATATGCTATTATTAGAGAAGCCATTTTAACACCGTTCTCTTATATACTTTTAATGAATAAGAAAAACGAATGGAAGACAATCGATATACGTTTTTTTAACAAGGAATATAATATTTTTTAAAACATTACATCTTTGAAGTGTATATATTTTTCGCATACGTATTTTCGAAAGGTGAATCGAAATAAAAATAACATAAATTTTAAATGAAATCCCTTATGTAATAAAATATTCAAAAAATCATTTAATAGTGGTTTTATTACTTGAAAATCGAGTTTTAATCCATCCACATATTTCTTTATTGCGCGACTTGCACCTGATTTCGAAACTTACCAGGATTAACGGTTATGATGGATGAATTAGAAATGAAAATGACTACGCACTGATCTTTAATATCAAGTGTCAGTTGGTTCTTGGCTACCGGCAATGAACTTGCATACACTCATATACCTCTAAGACCGGCTTAGTTTTTTGAATTTTAGTCCCTATAACTATAACCAAATACGAAGCGATGACTGTTGTAGTTACATCAAACATTCTGCTTTGTAATGTAAGGTCTTGTACCACAAGGCCGTAGATGTTCATTGGGTTTTCAGAATAATAGCTTCTTTATCCTAATTTTTGTGATCGAGTAGAACAATTCTCCGTAAAGCCCTGATACTCAAACCTCATATGAAACGAAGATACGCTGGACGTATTAAGTTACAACTGGCAATATCCTGAAGCCGTATATTATGTAGACTTAAAGTATCTTGGCTTTGTACTGGAAGCGGTTCTATTACTCTAGAACAAATCCGGGTTTTTCTTGTAACTTCCACGTAAGAACATTAGTGGAGTGCGATAAAATTGAATTATGGTACAAATAGTATGCACTATTTACATTTTCATAAAGTTTATGAAAGTAATACAGCAAGGCAAATTTTTCTCACATAAAATTTGAATTTATAATCTACCTAGTTTGTATGTTTAATTTTGCGTGATGGATGATGACGGAATTTTTTACTTTCTCTAATTAAACTATTTTAATTACATATTTTATTAGCCATTTAAATATAATGGCTGTGTTGATGCCTTTGTTTAAAATGTAGGCAAACAAGATTATATTAAAGTTCAACTCAATAAACTGTAACAATTTTTAAGTTTACGTTTAATCATATATTCATAAATGTCCATTCGAAATATAAGTTTACAAGTTTGAACAAATTCATATAGCTTTTCTACAGTAGTCCCCTACAATACGTCAACCAATACCTATATTTTTAACTTACTATCTAGAGTACTTAAGCAATGCTATCATACACAAGTAATGGCTAAGAAAGTTATAAAACCCTAGAGTTTTTAGTTAGGAACACTTGCCACCGCGAATGTAAAGGATGAAATTGGCTCGTGTTGCGCCACATTACGTGTTCAATACGCCCCTTGCTGAGCTTATATCGCTCTGCGGAACTGCGGTTTGTTACGATGACGTCGGTTTTCACGATCAATTTGCCTTGCCGCTTTGTGTAGTGCACGTAACAACCCTGCGCAACTCCATGTTTTGAAAGGCTCACTGCTAAGCACGTTTATGCGTGTTTAAACATCGCCTTTTTACAATACTACACTCTAAACCAAGCGTATAGTTTAGTAAATTTCTAGATAATTTTTTTGCGAACAAAATCTTAGTCAAATTGGGCCGATCGCCCAATTGTCTGAAAAGTAAGATGATCCATGCGTCGTATGAGCATGTAAAAAGTTTGCCCACCCCCCAACCCACATTGGACCAGCGTGGTGGGATATGGTCCAAAACCCCCTAAGGGGTTTCTTAGGGGAGGCCTATGTCCAGTAGTGCACTATCACAGGCTAATGATGTTTATGATTAAACATTGCATGGTGATTGAAAATGGGCACAGTGCAACGAATAGAACATTTCCTTTTTTGGCCCCATGTTTGATTGATTAGATTTGTTTACATTTATTCAGCCTCATCAGTCAGCCTCTGTCAGTCCAGTGCTGGACATAAGACTGCACTGAATCTTCTATTTTCTCATCCAGCTCACAATGGCTACTTTGCGAATGTCGTCCATATTGCCGTAGGGCGTCCCACATTACGTTGGCCGGGCCTCTCCACTTCAGAACTTTCCGACTCCCGCAGTCTTCAGTCCTGCGGCTTATGTGATCGGCTTGTTATAACCGGCGTAGTCTAAATTGGCTAAACTGGATTAAATTGTAAGTCGTTGATATTTTTGTGAAGGTTATTTGTATCTGCAAATCAATAAATACCGTGGTAGGTCCCTGTTTACAGGAGACCGTCTGTGCGTACCACCGCGGTGCCTATTTGCCGCGAAGCAGCAGTGTGAAACACTGCTGTGTTCCGGTTTGAAGGGCATCGTAGCGGTATTTACTGGGTAAACGAGACTTAACACCCTATGTCTCACGGTAGGCAGCGCGTTGACGATACCACTGGTATGCAATGTCTATGGGCGTCGGTAACCACTTTCCATCAGGTGGCCCGAATGCTCGTCCCCTGCGTATGCCATAAAAAATATATATATACTGTATTGTGCGATATACCCCATGTTAATGTGCCGGTATACCCCATGCTTCCTCTATAATCTGTTTATTATTATACCACAATATCAAACAATAGATTTAGTATCGTAGGTTACCTAATGAAAGATGTTTAATTTCACGCGCTTGTTTGATCGTATATTTCAGTGCATTAACAAAAATAAAGAACGTTAAGCTATGCAAGTAACATAAATTTTTTATGACAAATCCCGTTTCATTATAGAGAAGTTTTAATACATTGTGCACCTATTTGTACCTCGTGCTATATTAAAAGCAACATTCATACCGCTCGACACATTTACCTGACTACTCCAGTAGAACGTTTTCAATGGATGCTAACGAATTCATCTGAACTCTCCGTTTGAATTCTTTTACTTCGCATTCCATTAGCAAGTTGAAATGCCGTCGTTGGGAGGTTTATTCATGGTGCGGATTTGCTTTTTAGCTTAGTTACTAGCTTTTGTAGAAATTTGTATGTTGTTATATTAACTCTCTCTTTTGCTCAGACAAAATCTAGTTTTATTGTTTGGAAGGGATATTCTCTTAAAGTTTTATTAAATCCATTAGAAATAATTTAAAATTCAACATTTTTTTTCGTACAGTAGTCGTTACCGTAGAGAGCAAAGAACTAGTGAATAAATATCTAAAAACGTGCTTTATATCCGCAGAAAAAAAGCTCGTTTCCTCTTCGGGTTGCTACATAAAACATCGATTTGCACAGTCCATGGCAGTAAACGGGGCGCGCGAATGTATGTGGATACGCCAAATTATTCCGTTTGTTGCGTATCAATAGTTTCGGGGGGTCACGCTTTGTTGGGGCGTCGCTTTTTGCGTGCATTTTTTACATTGGATCAAAGCCATATCGGCTTGAGTATTGTTATGGGCCACGCATAAAATTGCAACAATGTATAGACAATTTTGTCATAAAATTGACAATGATTATCCTGCTGTTCTAAAAAACGTCAAGATGGGATGTTTTTAAAAGCAGAAGTAGTAGTATTAATTTGAGTGATTGTTTCTTTTATGAGCAATGTGTGCTAGTTTTTTTTAACAAAAAGGAATTATATGTGTTTTAGTATTTCTAAGGTATTTCGTCATTATAAATATATGTGATTTTAATGTTTAGCTCGTTTAGTATCTACCTAAAAAATATTTCTACTTCAGAATCTCCATAAGTCATTAGCAACGTAGACAGAACTGTAACTATCTAATAACTAACATCTTAAATAACATCGGCGTCTAAAACATTGGACCGCTTTACGATTTAATTTACCTAAAAGGTTAAGGAGCCTTAGTCAAACATTCACCGTATTTAAGTGATACAAATCGTTGCGCTATCCCCCTTTAAGTGTTTCCGGAGGCACGAGACACACAGCCGCCCGGAAGCGGCGCCATTTACGTCGAGCGTTCCGTTTTGCTGCCCAAGTGGGCCGTGTGTCACGATCGTCCCTTCACGCGTGAGTTGCGCGGGCGATAAATTTCATCGGAACTAGATTGGCTGTTCCTTTCTTTATTTACGCGAACAACATTAATTAGAACTAAAAAATGTACACCTAACTTTATGGTACCTGATAAATAGAAAAACTTTTATGCATTTTATCGAGGTCGCTGATTGAGTTAGGAGTCGGTCCCGTGACTATGGTCGCTGGGAACGTCGTGAATCTTTCGGGTTTAATTTAAATTCCAGTAAAACAATTGAAAAGTGATTGAATGCGATAGAATTCATAATATTGTATTATTTATCAAGTGAGTAGTTTTGTAGCTCCAAGATCTAGGAAGGTATTAGGTTATCATCATATTCGAATCAATTTCGGTCATGGGGAGGTGAAATTTAAGCAATTTGATGATCCAACGTTTCATCAAATGGATTACATCTGTCGTAATTAGGTTGTGTTGTGCGTTTTGTTTATTTTTTATTTTTTATTATTATTGAGCGCTCTAATACTCGTTTGATACAAGTATTATAACTATGTTTAGTACTTTCCTGTATCACTAATTCCTAACTTAAGTAGGATTTCTCATTCGTTATTATTAAGTTAATTTTATGAGATCTTGCCAAAGTAAGACTCCTATTTCTGGCACTCTACATTTATTGCCTAATTGTATATTTTTAAATTTAACGTTTCAACGTAACGTTATCAATTGCTAATTTCAATCACGGCTGAAGCAATCTGAATTTTTTTTGTTTATGCTTTAATTACAAGTCTTTTAAAATTTACTTGTTTAATAAAGATTGGGAAGATACAATTTAGCGAGAGAAATTTTTACTGTCATTTTCTGACGGGTTTGTATAAATTGTTTTGATATTATCCTATCTCTATATTAAGATAAATAAAAATAGGTAGAGAGACATACATTGACTGCATTAAAGTAGGTACATACGAATGACTTAAATAAACTTACGACTAAAATGCTGGCGAGGGAAAGCTTGTTCATCTGACTCGTAAATGTGAACTAAAGATAAAAGAAGGCTTAGTTGCCCGATTTCCTATCCCACTATAACGTTTTTTCGGGTCGTTTCTCGAGATCTTAGATGGCATGTCCGATATGTACGCCCCCTTTTTATAAAACACCCATTGAAGGAAGTAACGTCGTGGTGCCTATTTCTGCCTCATAGAATTAGCACGACGCTATTGCGTTCCGGCTTGAAGGGCACTATTGCCGGCGTAATTACTGGGTGAATGAGACGTTACATCGTGTCTTACGCTGCATTATTATGAGCCGTTGATTTCTCTTACCAACAGGTGAACGTACTGCTCGTCTTATAGTTTTCTTTACTGAGCAAAAAATGCAGTGCGTATTTGAAATCAAGATGATCTGTCACGTTTTATGAATGAAGCAACAGAGTTTCCCGTTACGTTGGGCGAGGGCCTTTTATAGGAGTCAGCGTAAAAAGTTAGTAGACCACCCTGCAGTCATTTGTCACTAATTGACCGTGTCATTGTCAATTATTGTGGCAGGCGATGGCAGTTGTCGAAATGCTTCCATTAGTTTTTATTATCGCCAGTTTACCCCGATGAATATGCGAGATCTAATTTGAAAGTATGATGAGTGTTTTGGATGAGTGGCCCAATGCGTTTGTGACTTTAACGGTATTTGTTTTTAAGCTTTTAAATTTTTTTTTATTACCGATAGTGAATAGAATTATGGCGTTAATGTAAGTATGTCACTTTGTTATATATTGTGTGTAAAAGATGTAGTCTTAGTGTTAAAAATAGATTATATAAAGTGATAAAACAGTTTGCTTGATTTAATTGCATTATTTTTTGTAGAATAATGTGGTTAGGTTATTAACTAGTTATTAGGTTAACGATACCATTATGTAAGTTGTTATTTATATATACACACAAAGATGATACAAAAAGTATTTTCATTCGAAGACCCTTTTTAAAAGATTGGTTAAAACTTTTATTATCATACTCGTATACGTATTTGCTTTTTTGTAAGTGCGCTCTTATATAATATTAATTAAGAATTTATATTATATGAGATATATATGTAAAAGTTGAAATTATTTAGATCAAAAATATGTAGTTTTTAACTTATACTTCATTACATGTGTATCAGTTGTAATCTTCTTGTGAGACGCTTAGAATCTTGTTTTTACTCGTACAGTCTCGCCTAGCCTAGCCTAGATACGATACGATACATAAAAATATACGCTAATATATTAGCGCATATTTTAAAGTACAGTAATTTCTCATATTTAAGTAAATATACCATTTTTACTAGCTAAGAACATGGTATAGTTTTGCTGAGTTTGGGGGATATAATCAAAAGCGTTTTATTTGCTTTCAGTTGCACCGGCGTCAGTAATTGCAGTTTTGTTCTGAAGAGGACGCTTCCACCAGCGTCCAATTGGTCATCGGGAATCGTATACGTCAGATACTCCTGTGCAGAAGGTATACTTGCATTTGATATCTGTAGCGGTTAGTGAGGGACAAATGATTGATACATACAGGTTTCAGGTTTTGTTCTGCCGCCGAGGCCAACAGATGAATACATATATGGTGAAAACGGTTTTGTATCCTGTCCATTATGTCTACGTTAACGCGACATACCCTTTAGGGTAAAATTTGGCCTTTGTCTTGACTTTTACTCAACTAAATAAATGTTCAACAATTAAGTCTTCCGGTCTTTAGTTAGTTGACACTGGACGCAAAAAACAAATGATATTTATGAAAATAACTACTAATGTCCCTAATGGAATTTTACTTAATCTTCGCTGTATTTTTTTTTCTGTGACCATTCAATAATTTATTAAGTGTCAGTAGTTAATGTAACCAGTTATTTATAACAGTGTTTGCGCAGAATAAATGGCATTTATCTTCGTAAATTTATAGGTTGATTTCAAGCACACTTTTCAAGCGTAAAATACAAATATATCTCTAAGTCTTACTCTAATGTTTGTCAAAAATTAGTACAACACATAATAATTCTAATATTTACCTACTTTTAAACAAAATGAAAACCTTTACCCTAAAACAAACAGTGAATATTTGAATTTACATTTCATACTATTGTTTAAACTATTTGAAAAACTAATTGATATATTTATTTACACAGATATATTAAAAAGCGATTTAAACAGCTCATTGATAACAATTTAAATAATAACATAAAATTCGTTACCTGTCTGCAGATTTACTTTGAAAAGGTAGATAGACATTGACTCCGATGCCTTTATAGCATGCAACTCTGTATGCTCTACAAATTCTTTTGTAAGAATAATGACTCAAATTTACCCATATATTAATATTTAAAAATAATTTTAATTAAGGTTTTCTCATAATAATGCGTTATATAGGTAGCATTTCACTATTTTAATTCTATTTTTTCTCTGATCCTACCTGCTACGAACACTAATGTTTATCAATTTTTTTTTGCTTAAAAAAAAAATGATATTACAGTTATCTTCGTAACATAACTTTCACAAATCATATAATCGAATCAACCAATTTCTTCTATCTATAGCTCTCGTTATTTCGAATACGCGCACGTTAAAGCGACAGTGAAATAAATTATTTTCTTTATCGATAGTGCAAGATGATAACCGTTAAGTCGGCGGCGTTAAAGGGCCGGCCTGGCACGTCTAGGCGCGTGCCCGCAATGCCAAAGCGGCTGCCCTATTCGCGCCAACCCGTACTGATGGTCGGCCAGCCGTGACATCGAATCCGATATCGATAGATCGATTGTGCGGTCGTAGGAAGGCGTCGAAAATATCGATTCCTTAATCGGAGATCGAGATCGATAATGCAATAAACGTTTGAGATAACAACACTATGGCCCATAGATTATTGATGACTCCGTTGTATATAAAATATATATACGTTTTGATTTTACGTTTAACGATAGTCTTTTTACGACTTCGACCTTCTTGGAAAGTCCATTGTTTTTAGAATTACAAATACTACGTTAAAAAAATATGATGGTTATTTTAAGTAGTAATTTGTAGTATTTGTTAACTACATAAAAGCTTAATTTAATAATATATATCAACAGAGTAAAAGTGAAAATATTTTGGACTTGATGCTTAGTTTTTTTACTAATTTATTAGAAATTATGCAATTAAGGGGTAGTTTTATTTCCATAAAAATTAAAGTAATCGGTTTTTGGCTTTACTATTATGCATTTACTCTGCATTTGATTTTAGATGTAAGCACCTAAACAATAAAGAATAATGCAAGTTACAAAGCTTTGTGCCCCAAAAGTCCAAAAAAAAATTTTAAAACCCTTGGCTTAACATTCAATTCACTCTATAGTAATTGGATGCTAGGTTTAAAACGATGTTCACTACCGATGAAACAGTAATAAAATGAAAAAGTAGTACTAAAAATTAAACTCGATTTGCTTTAATCTATCATTAAACAGTTGCATCGTTTTCTTCCGCAAACATAACAGTATTAACTAGAGGCCCGCCATCTGTAATTAAAACTTTACAAATGGTAATTAACTTTAGGCAATTAAAGAGATGTATTACTAAATAATTTAAAAGTACTAAAAGATTATATAAATACTCCTAGCACTAAACACGCGTAATTTCTTAAAATATTTAGTAGTAAGGCTGTAAACTTTTAAACAGACATTATCGGTACCATTTCAAATACTCCACATTTATTGATTCTCAAAAATGACTTTCCCAACCGACATTAAGCCGCATAAATCAATCGTAAACTGATTTTACGATAAAACAAATCGGTTTATTGAAAACTCGATCAATGTTGTTTTGGACTTTCCCAAAAGCTACGCGCTACGACCGACTACGCTTAACTTTCAAAACAACTCAGTGCTGCGTTGACTTTGACGCGAGAAAGACGTGTCTTGTGTGAATTGGATATTAGTTGTCGCGCATTTACGTACGTTGATATTAACCTTATATTTTTAATACGTTGTTTGTTTGTGTTAAGTGAAGGATACATTTTGATAAAGTACGTTGTGACTTGCTTAGTTTTTACGTTATTGTGAAAAATGCGAAAATATGTGAATCGGAAAAAATGTTGAAGGCGTCCCGTACGCTTTGGACGCACTTCCTTTTGCAGTGTATCGCTCTCTATGCGTTTTGCGCCAATGGACTAATAGGTAAATAATATTTTAACTATCTTTATTAAATGCTTTCTTTATATTTGTATGTTTATCTTTACTTGTTAATTTAATTTTAATTTATATGTAGGTATTCATGTTTCTTAAAAATTTATAACCATTGAGGTTTCCGCTTTTTTTCAGTATTTCTTTTTCTGTTTTACTGTTTCTACGTAATAATTTTAATATTTGAGTACAGTACATTATCAAGATGTAACCCAAGTAGAGTGCATTTTTTTATTCTTGCTCGAAGAACGTAACCTACAACGTCCTTACTCTAATTACTCGGCAATAGACTTAATATCATATATTTCATGAAGGCAATCGAATGCGTTATAGTTTGTGTTTGTTTTCTCTAAAATATGGGACAAATTTCGAATAATGTGAATGTAACCTCCGCTGAGATGCACCAAAACGGCTAACTTTTGTTTTATAAGAAATATGTTGACGAGATCTTAACGTTAACCTTGTTTCCTGTAATATCCGCTAACGCTAAACATTTCAGGTTGAAGAGCCGCTTGGCGCATTGTCTAGTGGATCTGACTGTTGCGTCTAAGGGTGTGGGTTCGATCTCACCACAGGCATAATATAGTTTGAGGAACATATCGTTTATCTCATGTCTGAGTGTTTATATGTAAATAATATTTATTTATTACAAGAAAAGTAAGTCTACGTATATATCAGTTATCTAGTTTCCAAAGTACAAACTTTTTGCTTGTTTCGCCTAATGATGTTGTGTTATTCTTCTAAAGTATTATAAATTATAATTAATTTAAATACATTCATTTGTAATATATATCTTGAGATTATTTTTGCTGTATTTTTATGATTGTTTGCGACACATAATTGAACTATTGTGGACCATGGTCGGTCCCTTGCAAAAATTAAAATGAAATATCGCTGAAACACAAAAAAAGCGTATTTTAGAACAGATCTCAAAATTTTGTTGTTGATAAAACAGTGTTAAATACCGACTTAATCGAAGGCATTTTAGTGTATCATATTTCACTCCATTTTAGATATGTGAATGTCACCTCCTCTGTCCTCGCTTTGTACCAAAGCGATAATTAGGTTTACGCTAACGATGGCTTAATTCAGCATTATACCTGCATCAAGGATATCTATTATGGTTATATTTTATATTGGCTATAATTTCTTCCTATATTTAGAACAAATTTGTGATACCCTTTTAAATATAAATTTATACTTATGATAACTAGAAGTGTAGTTATTTTTATAAGCTTGGTATGTTACAAACGAAAATATGAGAAAAGTTCCAGTTATTTAGCAATAAAGTCTTAAGTAGGTTCTAGAATTTTCTTTGTAACTAGAATGTAAGCCCTTAATTATCGGGATATGATTATGAAGCCATATTGAAATAGGAGTTACAGAGACTCTGTTCAAAGGTTCAGATGGATAAGAGTTGTGACAAGGCCGTGTAAGAATCGACAAATATACAAATTATTACTGCTACAGTAGGTATTCTTCTGAAGCTGTATTTTATTTTCTCGATTGTAAACAGGAAGATGTTTTTTTTTAAATAAGCGCGAATGCGATATATTCTGTACATAATGCACTTAATCTTGATATTTTAAAACCTTAAATGAAATATTATATTTACACTAAGATAATAAATCAATGTTAGGGATATTGCATTCTTCTTCATAACTTTTTAGCAGATATAATCAATTGATATTGAATTGTTAGTTGAAAAATTGTCAGCAGAATGAATAATTTTCGTAATTAATAATATTCGTATTTACCTTGTTTAAGTCTACATATGGTATGTTATAATATTTCGTTATCATCATCATCATCATCCCTATAATCAGCCTGTGTCAGTCCACACACAGTTTACTTGTGCTCTTGTTTTGTTTTTTCCTAACTTTTGTGATCGGTTGTTATATATTACCTATAGCATTTAGTCCGCAGTGGTACACGATAATGTCGTATAGAAGTTTGAATAACATAGATATAATATTTGATTTATATCCAATTTTATGGTAATAACGGTAACGTTTCACAAACCTATTATATCGCACAACATTGTAACAAAGCTGTTAATTTCAGTTTCGATGTCTATATTCTTTCTATGATGCAACGGAGGGTGGAGATGCGAATAGAAAATGATGCATTGTCGGGGGCCCATTATGCCCCCATTGAATAGTTTCGGCACACATGTGTGAACCGGGATGAATTTGATAGCGTACCCACGTGCGTATTACGGAATTTTAAGTAGTCCTATACTTATTTTGCCACGTATGCACCAACTTTACGAAGCGCTTTGGTCATGTGAAGTATTTTCTTATTGTTTTATTGTATAAGAATGCTTCTTGGTTACCCTTTTTTAAATTAAAATGTTTTGTTTACGCGAACAATAGATTAAAAATGTTAAATGTCTTGTTATGCGACTTATTTTATATGTCCTTAGATTAAAGACAGATGTTTTGATTATTATTTACCTTTGAATGTGTCTTCGTTAGTACTTTTCGAAATTAAATTATTTCTTTTTATTTAAGTATTGAATTTAAAGATGTTTAACTGTATTATTAAGTGATTTGGTATACATTGTCTTGTATATTAAACAGTGAGAATAACTTACCAAAATCAATCAACGCAACAAAGATTTCTTACTATTATTAAGGCAGAAATAAGCATAATTATAGTATTGACTACTATAAATATTAGTTACATGCATATGTTATTATTACCGTGAGTATTAATAGCCTACTTTATGGTCCGGCCAAAGGTCATATTTGATGTTAGATATACATTTATCTACATAGACTTTAACGAAATGAGTCTTCTTCATAGCGGTGTGACTTAAACCAGTAATTACTCAAAAGATAACCGACTTGTTAAATATCAACTAATACATCAATGTTAATATGCCTTAACTGTTATCAATATATGTAAAATTTTTTTTTGTTAAAGAAACCAATATTAAAAAAATATTATAGTAAATATTTCATGAATTAACATGGGTTTCATTAAGCTTTAAAAGCTTTATATACATTTTTAGTTTCACACAATCTATATCACTTAAAATGAAGTACAAGTCTTAAAACGGCGATAATTAATGTGATTTAAGTGCGTAAGTCAGTAATTTATACATAAAGGTCAATGACCTACAATTTTAAAGAAACATTTAATTTTACACGCTATAATTTGCTAGCAAAAGAAAAAAACAAAACACGCTCTAACCAACAAGCTATTACCTGCCGTTATTCAAAGTCGAAAGGGCCTATAAACAGTTCAGTCATAAATCATACGCCGATGATTTATTCAATCATTTATATTAGATTTGATGAACCAAAAAAAATAAAAAAAAACTGCTAATGACATCGATTATACCAAGGATGATTCAAGGCATAGAATTAAAAATATCAATTTTAATAGAGATGGTTGGTCTTGCCACCTTCCTGGGATCAATAATTTCAAAATTAAACGCAGAGTATAAAACGTTTCGAAACCAACATTAAAATTAAGAAACGAACGATATGTCAATTTTAAATAAACTCTGACGGTTATTCAAACATTGAAATACAGACTATATACCAACTTATTCTCGTGATCATGGATGCTGGAAGAATCAAACGTCGGAATAAATATATTTTAAGTAACGAAAAATCTGTAAATTAGTGGATTTATATGTGAAATAAGATTTAAGATTTAATGTGTGATAATATTAATAAAAAAAATGTATATTTATAAGTACAAAGCTTTTCTGTAGTTCTCATCGGATTGGCTGCATACATGTCACTTTTTATATAATATTTGATTAAACTACACTATATTTATCTCCATCACCATCAGCCTGTGTAAGTCCACAGGTGGACATAGGCCCTAGTGCACGCTTTCTCCATTAGGGGTTTTGGACCGTATCCCACAACGCTGGTCCAATGCAGCATGGTGGGTAACTACGCTATGTTCATATATATGCCTATAAGTTAGTCTGATATATAAACTATGTTACTGTTAAGTTTAATCTAAGTCATAAGTAGTCATTCAGTAACAGAGTATCAGACATGCATCGTCAAAAACTTTTGCAATTATAATATCAGAAAAATTTTTGTTGTTTAATATTTTATATTCATTTTGTACATAAAATAAAAATGATAAATTGTAACAAGGAATAGCTTTCATCTAACTTTTTATCCACGACCAAATTAATTAGCCGGGCGTAGAAGCCGGCTAAAAACATTTCTTATTACTTATTCTTGTAATCAAGAGATTTCGCTGTTACATATTTTTAACGAAGAGATTTTAGTTTAAATTGTGATGTTCGAATTTCCACGCTACACTAATTAATAATAGAGTTTTACTCTTTTAATTGTATATTACATATTATTACAAAATTTAGATAAAGCGTATTATCGCATTGCTAATCTATAAAAAAAAATTTAAATAAGAGCACTTACGCCAATATTTTGTAGACCTCGTTTATACAAAAGATGGTAGACGAGAAGTCGAGCTACTTGATTAAAAGTGGTCACCATGACAGTCACCGTCATGGACATCGACATGTAATGATACCCCTGGTATCACCACTTCCTATCGTGGAACATAGCATGTCACCTAGGAGATACGCCCGCTACGGTGCCTCACAAACCGGAACACGATAGCGTTTTAATACTATACTATTTTGCGATGGAAATGGGCACCGCAGTGGTACTACCAAGACAGTTCCCTGGAAATAGGGAACCTACCATGTCACTATATATTTTTTTAGTTTAAAGTGATACTGTTATTAATTTCTCAAGGTAATATAATATCAACTGCATCGGTAGCCTAGTGGCCTTGTAGCTTGCGCTTTGGTAACCAGAGGTCGTGGGTTCAAATGTTGGGGGACTACTTTTCAGTGTTATTTTCTAGTTAATAAGGTTAATGTGGGCTTATCACCGATTTATTTCTGGTCATATGAGTTATCCGTCCTGTCATACTATGACAGTGAACTAAAGGGAGTTTATCTTTGCGCGTACACTTGTGCATTCGTCTAATAAATCATGCGCACATAACGTAGTTGGTTGATTGCTAACATAGACGGCCATCGCAGTCGTTATAGGCTCGGAGGACATTATTTTCGTTTGACTATCACAATATATTAAGCTTCATTTAATTTTATCAAATATGTGAGTACTAAATGAGACATGGGATTAATGCACGTAAGGTATAGCAAAAGAGTGGCGTCACCACCACTTTTTATCGATAACTATGTTTAGGTTTACGTCAATTTTAAGTCGCTGTTTAATTCGCTTTTGTGTACTAAAATAATTTAATAAGAAAAACCTAAATTATCATGTGTTATTAACATTATTACGTACGTATACTAACGTACGTAAAACACTTTTAATTACTTGAATGTGAAAGAATTTACCGGTGGTAGGTCCCCTGTTTACAGGAGACCGTCTGGGTGGGTACCACCGCGGTGCCTATTTCTGCCGCGAAGCAGTAGTGTGAAAACACTGCTGCGTTCCGGTTTGAAGGGCACCGTAGCCAGCATATTTACTGGCTAAACAAGACTTAACTCACGGTAGGCAGCGCGTCGGCGATACCACTGGTATTGTCAACGTCTATGGGTGTCGGTGACCACTTCCCATCAGGTGGCCCGACTGCTCGTCTGCCTGCGTATGCCATAAAAAAAAATCTAATGTACAGTTAGACAGTAAAATAGCTGTTAAAGTTTTAAATTAAACATTTATCAATAAACATAAAACTACAAGTAGAAAAAAATCTAATGCCTATGCAAAATATTTAGACATTTTAATCTAGCCATAGTTCTAAAGTGCCGACTACTTCTCGACGCCAGTGCTTCCAAAGGGGTCCAATGTCAACCCTCAAGTGCCGCTCTCGGGGCAACCCAATTTAGCTAAAATATTGATGGAAACGCAAGCGGAGCTTCCGAATAATGAAACGTTAGAGTAACTTCCAAAGACATTGAAACAATGAATTACTGAATTAATTTCCAAGTGACCATTTTATACAGCTTTTTTTAAGTTTAGAAATGTAAATACCACAGTTTCGAATGATCGAATGACTCTGTAGTTGTTATCATCCAACTTATTTTATTTAACTTCGAATGAGCGCGTAGTAGCGACCATAATTCCATGGATCAATCAAATGCAGGGAATATAGTATCGGTAAGCTTATTGATAGCATTAGATTTTCTGTTTGATAGCGAAGCAACTGAAAACCAACTTGATGACTTTATTCCAAGGCAAAACTTTAGTATGAATTTGCAACGTTGTTCCGGTTTGAATAATTAAGTAGTTAGCTCATATACTATGCATATACCTATATTTTTTCTTAGTACAAGAAATAGATGGGTGTTTTATGCTGTTCATTTTATAGGTAGTGAGTATTTTTCGAGCTTTAGATGAACGACCACTGGGAATAGCCAATGGTTGTTAGTTCATAACAAAAATACAGGGATTTTTAAATAAGAATATTCATCACTTAGTTCAATGGTGTGAGTAAATCCATTTTTTTTACTTTTTGTCAACGGCTAATTATCACATTCGGCTTATCTACCATGGGAGTCGAAAAGACAGTTTTTCTATATACAATAACATTAAATTTTGACCTAAAATTTAACTTATTAATATTTAAGAAATTATGTTTTACTTATGTATAAACATAAGATAAATTCATAAGGTTATATGAACATGCTCGTATAACAACTAAATGAGAACGAGACAAGTTTTAAATATAACATATTTTATAAATTGTTCCATTAGAACAAAAAAGAATATGAGGTGCCGTGTTTGAACTATGAAATATCGGTCCTACCTAAACAAGTCTACTCGTTCTATTAGTACTAAAATAGATGAAGAATTCTACCTCTGTGGATTTATTGTGTGTTTACGTGTACAGAAATGGATTTTATTTATTGAAGAACCTTAAAACTGGGTCAGTTTTAGGAGTAAGTTTCCATTGTCTTCCGACGTAAGTCTAATTTACGTTAAACCCAAAATGCAATATTTTGCTAAGTGACATAATGCTTGTTAGGATGATTTAATTCCACATTTCAAGTCAAGGCAAGTCATAGATGGAAAACCATTTAATGAAAGTGGATAAGGTGAGATTGTACATTTATACCTACTTCCTTAATTGTCATGAAAAATAATGTATAAGAAAAATAAAATGCTGATAAGTACAAATTTATTTTTGTTTTTTTAATTAAAATTTTTTCATGTTAAGAGACATAAATCTTTTTTAAAATGGAAGCTGTTTTTATTAAATTTTATTTGCATAACGAATTCTCGATCAGTTATACTATATATATTATGTTTTAAAAAGCACATTTGACTGAAAATTCGAGAATTATAAAAAAATGGCAATATATTGTTTCAATGTTTATTAAATTAACTTTTTTATTATAAAGAAACAGTTTTTAAATATCAATTATTAATAAACAAGGAAGACATTGGAAATGTGCGCTCTGTATTACCGTGTTTGTAAGCCCCTGCCTCCGGAATGGGGCTGGACCCCTTTACGGGCACTTATATATTTGTAAGGAGAATTGATTTTCTCCAACTCCCTCACGAACTAAGCCATCTCGCGACTGCATATTGTCTCTCCGCTTTAAAAACATACGATCTCCTTTAAACTGCTTTTGAAAGCTACCGATTACATACAAAAGTTTTGTTTTATTTGCTTTAATGTTTAGTTTACATTCGTTACGTATTTTGAAATATCTAGTGTCTCTGGATAGATATAGAGGGAGCTAAAAAAACAGATTTTGCTATATATATTATGTCTGAACACATATTTGCATTTAAATAAGAGTAAAAAGGACCAAGTTCATGACACTTACACAAGGACCTCTACTTCTCTAGGCTAACAAATAAAAAATACAGGAATAGCTTAAAACGCGATCTCAACTTAGTCTGGAAAACTCTATTCTTCTAGAATATTTTTTCTTCTTAGATATATTTTTGGAGGACATGTTTAAAAATGTTTGCAATACTAAGTTTTAAATAAACTTATTTATTCGTCCTTATATATATAGTATTTCACTAACTGATTATAATGCGTAAAGTTGAACGCAACTTCAAAAAAGTTTAAGAAACACGAATTTAAATGGTAAAAAGACGACGATGTTATAAATATGTTTAGAAAGAAAAAATGTTTATTTGGTACACAAAGCCATTACAAAAAAGTATTGTGAATGACAAAAACAATATTAAACACAATGAACCAAAAAGGTTTCCACTTCGCTTTGAGTCATGAGTTTTTTACTACCCATGAACGTTCGTTTTCAGTGGAACCTTATATAAAGATAAATGGCTATGATATAAATAATTAATATAAAACTATTTACTATTTATGTTTATATATGTTTTACAAATAATGTTTCTTGCGTCTGTACTTTAGGAACATTCCTAAAGTGCAGAATAAAACGCTAACAAAGAAAAAAGGCAGATTTTCTGCATCCCGATTTACATTGTTGTCAATAAACGATAGCTCCTCCGTTGCATTTAAAAACTCCAAAGATGGTTGTATTTGTCAAAGCCAAATTGTAACCAATGTCTTTGGAAAATACACATTGTTCCGTTCAGCTAAGGTATAAATTTCTGTAATAATAGAACCATTGTTAATACCCAGGATTAGCGATTGCTCACCACTGTAACGTGATCCAGATTTTTGTGAGATTCTTTTCAATGAACGACTGATCATAGCGTTGGGGTAGATCAGCTTCCGCTGGTGGGCGTCTACAAAGAAATTTTGTTTTGACCGGTTACCATGGCAACGTTGGGATCTTGCAGAGCTATTCGTAGTACAAATGGGAAGCAGGAGGATAGGAATGAATCGCAAAGGTTGCCGAGAAAACGGAGAATTGTGGAACACTTCCTTCTACTTTTTATTACTCTTACGCACTCTCCTTATTTATAATAAAAGAAGATATCAAGGTAACTTCAATAATTTTCGTCATATCACATTACCCGTTTGAGTCACTAGTTGGAACATAGCTCTATTTACTTAGCCCAATCAATAAGCGGCATAAATATTTGACTATCTTATCCACGCTAGTCCAATGCGGGTTGGTAGGTAGACCGACTTTTTACAGGCCCATCCGACGCATAGATCATCTTACTGTTCAGACAATTGGGTGATCAGCCCAAATTGCCGTAACCAATTAGGAAACAACAAAGAAAATTTGTTGTGTCCCCACAAGATTCGAACCCACGACCTCCGGTTTGTAAAGCACGTGCCCTTGCCACTAGGCTACGAAGGCAGCTATGTGAATGTTTAAAATAATATGATTATAACGCATTTTTTAGTAATATCCATAGCTGTTGCCACCCGTAAAGCATTTGAAATAAACAAGATCGTGTGAACCTATTACTATCAGGACTCACAGCAATTATCGAGGTTGAAATGGCTAACTAGATTTATAAATTATAAATTTATTGCTTTTTAATCTATCGAATATATTTTAAGAATCAAGTATAGTATGTTATTTATATATCTTTAAGTTATTTTATAACCAAAATCGTCGGCTTATCCATGACTTTGGCATGTATGCAATGGGTATTAAGTAAAAAAGGTATTCGAATTATACATAAAACAAACTTTTTTCTTTCTAAATGATAATTATTTTGACTTCTTACTTATATAATAAAAAAAGAAGTATCTCTAGTATTGAAGCATCCCTGCGCTCAATGCGGTCAAATGGAAGGTATCGGTATTCGGGTACTTTTCCGTACTGGTCGTGTATAATGTGGAAAGTTTTTGCAATTCAAAAATGGCAGAATTGCTGAAACAAACAACTTAATCTACATATAACAAGTTATAGGTCTAGTATTTTGTTTTAATTTCACTTATATATTCTTTTAGTTTATACACAAACTAATAATTTACCATTTTTAAGACTTTAGTTAGAGGATTATTGAGTTAATTTAAAGAGATACTTGTAAGTTTTAAAAATAGGTTTTTTAAATTATTATTTATAAAGTAGCGAGTAACTACAACAAAGTATCACCTAGAATTAGATTACATACTTAGTACTCAACTTTTAACCTCCTTCGCCTCCGTCTTACGATAATTTGGGCCGATCACCCAACTGTCGGAAAAGTAAGTTGATACATGCGTCGGTTGGGCATGTAAGAAGTCAGTCCAGCCGCCAACCCGCATTGGACCACCATGGTGGGGATACAGTCCAAAACCCCCTAATGGAGAAGGCGTGTATTAGGGGAGGCTGGTGATGACTCAACTTTTATAGACCTTAACAGTACAATTTACTGAATGGCCATCATTCAGTAAATTGTACTATACTTACTGATTTAATGAATATAAAGACTCAATTTATTTCAAATATGTTTTTAAAGCTGCTGTATTCCTCAAGCAGATTCGCTAACCCAACCTTGTTTTTATGCATAATCCTGCTTTTATTAGGAGCATTTTTCTTCAAGTCCCTTTTTGCTTAGCCAACAATAAGTGTATGTAAGAAAGGTTCAGTTAGAAGTCGTGTATGGGCTACCTCATAAACAAACCAAAAGGTCCGACGATATAATATTCTATGCATGAAGGATAATAGACTCCGTGCCGGAATGTCAGCCCGTTGAATTAATGAGTGACGGTGAAATTGTTATACCTGTATAAAGCATTTAATGGCTTTGGTACAGTTAATATTTAAAACTGCTTCATAGTGAAATTGTTATTGCGTACTAAAATTTTCGCGTAAACTTATTAGAAAAGCGTGCTTTTTGATTATTGTTTCATCTTGGAGGAAATTTGCATATATTTCATAATGTCTGATTCTCCGACTCTGAAGGTATAACTGGTAACAATGAAATAATTGCCACCCGGACAAAGTCGCTGGCACAGCATTAGTATTAACTTTACTGTTACCATCGCACCGGATGGTGAACAAGCAGTAATAAGTGGTTAAACCATCACAAAGAAGGCTTAGGAACTTTTGCTACACTCGAATGTTAAACTTTAGAAGTCCCAGTGTTACTTTTAGTAGATACTTGCTAAAAATAACACAGACTATTTAATTGTTTTATTAAAAATTGAATTGAGTTTTATATAAATCTCATTGTTTACTCACGTGCCTATAGTTAAAACAACATCATTTGAATAAATATTTAAATGACATTCCAATGAGTCGAGACAAAACAATGCTTCAAAAGATTAATCTCGCTTTGAAGTAAATTAACTCTCTTGAAAAGATTTACGAGTCTGCTACAAGTCTGTTATTTATTGAAAGTTTTGGATTAGGTGGCTCAGTTTAAATGGAAATGACGGTAGAAACATTTGTCTGCTTCATAAATAAATATTTATTTTCCTAAGCGGAGTGATTTTACTAAGGAATGTTTGTTATGAACTGTTTAGTTTAGCTTAAACATTTTGTACATTAATATATTTTATTGAATTAAATTTGGACATTTTTTATATATCTATTTTACATTGCAGAAATTGTCGAAGAGCAGCGATGCTACGAAGACGAGATACGCCTCACCTGCCGGCAGTTGGACACCCACATAGCTGTCCTGGAAGCCTGGTACACATCGATGGAGAACTACCAGGAGACCAACGCCACCAGGGCACCAGAGAACCTGACCATACGGACAGAGAACGACTCCGAACTCGATCGTGTTTTCGTGTACTCAAGCCCAAAACAGAACGGTGTATACGAGTTAACGAACCATTCCTTATTTGATAATGTGACGGATACAAATTCCGATTTCAATGACACTAGATATGGTTACACAAACGATACTATTGACATGTCCGTGGAGTTTGTTAACGCAAGTGATGTGTGTGATGTCGTCTCGTATACTAGGAGTTACGCAAGTTGGCACGACAGCAAGGGCCGCCGTCCGTTCGCTAGGAGCTCGTCGGTCAACTTGAGAGCGCCGCTCAGCTATCGGTGAGTGATCGTGACTATAGATAAGCCGTGGTCAGTTTACGTACATGGTGGTAAGAGGTTTCTGCTTGATGTTGCATTAGTAATACACGACAGCTGATTGATAAGTGAACAAAAACATATAGTGAAACTCTAATCACATTAGGAACGCTTCGGTTTAACTAGGAATCAAGTTTTAACTTTCTTTTCTTTTAAATAATACAACAAATGCTTAACGTTTAATTTAATTTATAGATGTTTGGTCGTTAACCTGATCCAAATTATTACATGTTCTGAATAAAATATTTTGTTTCGGGCTAATGTAGGCTACGGTTTGTAATGTTTTGACTTCGGTTGCTGTTGTGTTGACGGGTGTTTTTGTAATAGCTGCAGTAGTCAAAACAACGACTATTTAATTTTTTGTTCGTCTATGTGTCTGTATATTTGGCAGTGCATGACGTAAATCTGTTAAAATATACATGACTGATATTTTTTATTGATACCAATGGTTATAAAATTAATTGCAATATTTTTTAGATAAAATAAAGTATATGAAAGTACAACGAAAAATATAGTGAGCTTAGATTCACGCTTTTGTGTTGAGTACGATGATATTGATATATTTTTAACCTTTCGTGTCCCATAGTTGGGCAAAGGTCTCCCCTTCGTTTTTCTATTCATCTCTGTTCTGTGCCAGCGTCTGCCAGTTTTTGTTGAAAGCGCTTAGGTCTCTCCACCTCTTACGAGGCCGACCTCGACGCCTTTGTCCACCTGGCTCCCACTCCGTTACGACCCTGGCCCATCTTTCGGTGTGCATTCGGCTCAAGTGACCCGCCCAATCCCATTTCAGCTTTGCAGCTTTTGACTTCCCACATCCACAATACCAGTCATGGAGCGTAGTGTAGTATTTCTCATTCGGTCTGTTTTTTTACGCCGTGAAGTAGATGTCACTGTTCCATTGTAATATATATATATATATATTAGATATTGCATTTTATTAAAAAAATCTCAAAATTGATTTTTTTATCGCAGAAATAGTTACGTTAGTGAATTTAAATACTATTGTTTAATAATAATGTTTAACCAAAAAGTTTCAACTTCGACACTTAAGCCGTAGTCAGATTAACTTCAAATAGATTTACCTTTAAAAAAGCTTCTGATTTTGGTCACTCAGTAAAATACCATTGAACTCTCACCCAGCAATTTCAACACAGCTTCTCGAATAGGGCTGGTTTAGCCATAAAATTACCCAATTACGTCCGGTATTGTAACGGTGCGTAACCTTTCTTGGCCTGACGCTTCCAATCTTGTTTATCGATGCAATTTGCTTAGATAAGCATGTGTTCGCTTGTAGGTAAACTGCCACATAGTTTAGCTTCGTGAGTAAGTGTGGTAAATTTTCACGTAGCTTGGGTCCATTGATAATTCTCTTGACATCGTGTTATATTATAGCCGTTTGTGTTTAAAATTGTATGTTGTTTTAGTAAGAAACAATATCATTTGTGTTATATAATTACGTAGGAAAAAATGCTTTTACTATTTTTAATAATTTATTCATATTTTAAGTTCCTTGTACGTACAAAACTCTACGGTGACCTCGGTTTCTGGACAGATGCACTGTAGTTAAGAAATAAAAATAGTTGAAAATGAAAATCAACGCAAATGGTATATCGTATGTTTGTATTTGACAAGTACATACATGATTATAAGATGCATCCAAAAAGATAGTATGGGTATATTACTGGTTACTCACCCAAAAAGCCATAGGTAATTTTTCAATTCACTATACTTTGTCTAAATGAAAATAATTATGAATAAATAACTAATCACGTTCCGCTGTTAAATTCCGTTATAATTCTATATGGAAAATTGAGATATCCCTATGTTTTGCATTTAACTTCGTCAGTGTTGATCTAAAAATCTGACGAACGTTGTTTAAATCTTAGACCATATCAAAATTCTTCCGTTGGTGGGGCCATAATTATCAACGAGATGATAGTAAAAAAAAATGTAATAATCGTTTATCTATAATTGAAGCAAAAAGATCTAAACTATAATAATCGCTACGTAACAATTTTATTTTTAGCAGTGATATTGGGCGATATGACTGTTCTAGTTACCTATTCGCTATTATTAAATTTTATGATAGATCGCTTTCTTCTCTCCGTCGATTGTGGTACGAGATTTGGAAGATTTATAGTTTGTTTCAAGTTATTCGTTTAATAGAGTTTGATTTTTACAAAATGTTTACAGTCGATACATTCTAAAACGATTTTAATCTAAATATCGGTAGGCGACTATTTGACTCACTTGCTAGGAATTTTCCGTCGTATGTTATACAATTTTTTGTAATCTTCTCAAATTACTATATTATATTTATTAATAAGGTTAAAGTGTTAACTATATTAGAGCAGTTACAATTTCAAAGTAGGAAAATCTTTTTTTTCGGCGGGGTACATAGTAACTTAATTTTATTAGCTGATACATGTTTTAACTATCGCGTTTATATTATGGTTTATAAATGGTAATCGAACTGACGCCTTTGGCCGTAAGAGTTGCAATAACTAGCCACTGCGCCAGTCGGCCTTTAATATATTTATTGACTTGGTTATATCAGTGGGTCCAATCACGTACATTAACACAATACGAGAGATCTATAAATCACAAACGTACGATATTCTAGTGTATTATTTATGAAACTGTAAAGTTTTATCTATATCTGTTTCTTAATCATGACGTTATAGAATAGAAAAAAAAATACGTTCATAATCAAAATTATTATTATATTTTTAATTATATTACAGACTATATTTGTAAACATTTAAGAACTTAATGACAATATTATTAGAATTAGACTTCTCTAAAGATGTTGAAAATTTACTCCCTTTGAGTTAATGACATAAATGGTATACAAGAATTCACTAGCAGTATATTATACTAAAAGGTGTCAGACTCTGGAATGTCTTATCTCGCTGTCATCACAGCTTTTAATAGATTTGGTGAGAAATAGCAGCGTAAAGTAAATAGTAAAATGCAATACTTTTAACATTGATCATCACACATTAAGATTTTAAATAAACAACCTTAAAATTTACTAAATATACTGTAATTTTTATCAAAACATATACTGTTAGTTTCATTTTGGTATAGTTAATACTGGTAGATAACCACATTAAAACACACGGAATATAAAAAGTAATTAGTTTGTTAGATTAGCGATAAGAACGTAATATTAAGCTCATTCTTCTTATCATATTACCGCCTTGTCTTTGAAGTCCGATAAAAGGGAAAACGCAACATCTACTCGTCACAGCTTGTCAGATCGCTTTCATTCAGGGCTATTAATTGTGACACTTTCTAAGTAGATAACGGAGCACGCGTTTTTTAATAAACATGCCCTAATTTTATACATATTCAATAGATCACTAATCAAAACAAGCGTCAAGAGGTTATCAATAATGAGAGCGGAGTATAAGGAGGTGCAATTGTTTTTAATATGTTTGTATTGTTAGATAGTGGTAGTCGTGATGTTAAACACGTAATTGTAATGTACATGATGGCTGTTGTGTGATGTATTTGTTGTAAGTTTTAACCATTGCCTCCGTAGCCTAGTGGTATGGGCGTTTGCTTTAGAAACCGGAGGTCGTGGGTTCGAATACTGCGGGGACTCAACAAATTTTCATTGTTGTTTCCTAGTTGTTAGGACAATTTGGGCCGATCACCCAATTGTCTGAAAGTAAGATGATCCATGCGTCGGATGGGCATGTAAAAGGCGGTCCACCACCAACCCCATTGGACCAGCAGGGATGGGATAGGTCCAAACCCCTAATGGATAGCGGTGTGTTAGGGAGGCCTATGTCTAGTAGTGGACTATCACAGGCTGATGATGTATGTATGTATGTATGTTTAACCATCAGTATAGTGATCAATAGATTTTATAATTCGGTACTATTTTAATTTTACATTACGCTCATTTACCAAACAATAAGTCCGTGTTAACTTTCCCGGTACTTTGTTTATTCAAAGAGTGCCTCGTTTTAGTTTAAGTAGATAGTTTTAAGTCGAATTGTCTCTCTTCCTTGTTTAAATAAGAAAAGCTTTATGTTTTCTCAGGCGTCAAATAGTTTCTTTTTATTTCAAATAGATGCAAATATATAGGCATTTAATAACATTTGTTAAGAAATATATTAGATTTCATAGTATTAATTATTTATTATTTTTTTTACCTATGACCTAATTTTTTTGCTATTTTACTGCCTACATTTTTACATCTTTCGATTTAACCTCAGCGTTAATTACACCATCTTAGTGGCAACTAATCAATGGCAACGTATGACGCCATTTTGTTGTTATGGACTACATTGTTTATATTATTTTCGCATTTTCTTTGACTTACTAAAGCTTAAACATGTAATTTAGATCATAATTTATTTCTTTAATTCAATTAACTCTGAATACTTCTTTTGTTTGAATTTAACTATAATTTATGTAAATCTTAAATTTCTTAACACGCATCATCTCAAATGGCATGACATCTGGAGCTGTGAAGCTGTAACTTTACTCACGTAATATATCTCTTAGCCTCGATTGTATTTAAAAGAATCTCGAGTATCTCGCCTCACTTTGAGTACATTCTCAGTTACAGGCAGAGGGAATAGCTTGCAGTGCAAATATTTGCTGTAATCGAATTCCTAACCCCCGCCGTTGTCTCGGTGTCGGCAAACAATCGAATTGAAAAGTCTCATTTTTCTCGTCTCGCATTGGCTGAAGTATTTTCGGAGCCAATAATGATGCAACCTTCCTTACAGACTGGCAACTCCAATGTCGAATGATACAGCCATTTTCGTACACCACTTTAAGCCGATGGTTGCAGACGATTGATTTTTCTAGAAGCTACATTTTATACGCTGTCTGTCACTAGTTTTTTCGAATGACTCTTACATATTTTTATACAAACCGATGATGAAATTTTCGTTTAATTTTAAAGCTATTTGAATAATAAGTAAAATGTCAGAATTTGTCGCGTATCAGTATGGGAAATCGCAATTAAACGGAAAAAAATGCATAGTAAATGTGTAGATTTAAAGAAAATAAGAGGTTTACTATACTTCAACGTAGTGAAAATAGCAAGAGATTCTAAAAAATATCGTTTTGGATACCAAGTTTTTAATGTATTTTACACACTTTAAATTATAATGTATTGTATACAGACATCCATCTGCAACATTTTTATATGAAGGTACGTGGGATGTAATGTTTATTTGCGGTGTTGAAAATCAAAGCGATCTAAGATGATTTATAGCACTATTCCAGTCAGATCCATTACGATTCATCAATCATATATATTACTACATCAATGAAAAACATCCTGCTATCAGTTTTAAAAATAATTTATCCAATCCACCAGATTTGATACGATCTTTTTTCCACTAATTCTCATACGCTGTCTGTTGCCAGGCGGGTCGGAATTGCCATGCGTTGGATGGACGAAGGGGTGGGAAGGCGGTGTTGAATGGTGGTGGTTGAATTGATTAGTGGTGGGTGGGGATAGGTTGGGTGGTGGTCAGCCAGACAAGGCTTCACTAGGGATCGTAGGAGCACTGCGTTTTGGCGCCTTAGGGCAGCCGAGGTATTTGACCGTGTGGCCGCGATTGCGGCAGTTGACGCACGCTAGAGGCTCGAAATTTGCAAGGACTTCTTTGTCCTTGGGTCTAGGTCAGCTGTTATCAGGCCATACAAAATATATAAGCAATCTCTTTGAGTTGTTGTCGTCATAAATTTACCTTAACTGTGAGGATTTTGGTATTGCAAAACAGAAAAAATGTATTCACCTGTGCTAATAATACCTTTACTAATAATATAAAGGTAGTGTGTTAGATAGTGCAGCATAATAAAAAATGTGTGTGTCACAAGAATTGGTTTGACTAATATGGCATAATACAGCAGTTATCATCATCATCATCATCATCATCATCAGCCTGCGCTAGCCCACTGCTGGACATAGGCCTCCCCTAATGCACGCCACCGCTTCCTATCTTCGGCTATTCTCATCCAGCCCACACCGGCCACTTTGCGAATGTCGTCACTCCATCTTGCCGCAGGGCGTCCTACACTACGTTTGCCGAGCCTCGGTCTCCACTCCAGAACTTTTCGATCCCAGCGGTCGTCAGTTCTGCGGCTTATATGACCGGCCCACTGCCACTTCAGCTTACTAATCCGGTGGGCTATGTCAGTGATTTTGGTTCTCTGACGGATCACGTCATTTCTGATGCGGTCCTTCAGAGATACTCCGAGCATAGCCCTCTCCATAGCTCGCTGAGCGACTTTAAATTTGTGGACCAGTCGAACCGTAAGTGTCCAAGCCTCGGCACCGTAGATCAAAACGGGTAGGACGCACTGATCGAAGACTTTCGATTTGAGGCACTGTGGGATGGGTGACGAGAAAACTCGACGAAGCTTATGAAAAGCTGCCCAGCCCAGCCGAATCCTTCTGTTGGCCTCCCCCTCAAAGCTGTTTTTTACCTAGTTGGAGCGTTTGCCCTAGGTAAACGTACTCTGAAACAACTTCGAGAGAGGTGCCGCCAATTGTGATCGGTTCCGGATCAACGTGCTCGTTAAACATGACTTTCGTTTTACCCAAGTTCATCCGGAGACCGATGCGTGCAGAAGACTCAGCCAGGCAGAAGTTACAGCAGTTATAGAAGTTCTGAATCTTATTTAGATTTTTAATAAAAAAATTGATTGCTTTGGTACCTGATATATGTTTTTATTTTCGTTCTTTACTTAAAGAGGTAGTATAGCTTTTATGTTTTCTGTTCTTTTCTACCGATTTTTTTTCGATGGTCCTTTTAATTTTGCTGCATTAAAAATAGCATTATCATCGTTAATTCAAAAGACAGAAGCTATCAATTTTAAGTACTATGGTGCTATATGCATTTTATCTAGTGGGGCGTCGACTTGGACTGGAAAGTTCCTTACGAGACTGTCTCTCGACATCTGATGTTTTATTCATAGATGGTCTGCGGTTATTAATAAGTTAATTTTAAAATGAGGCAAAGACAACACTAAATGTATAATCATATACGTTTAGTATTGTGTGGTATTTATAGTACCGTAAAATGTGAATTTAGTTTCGTACCTTACTTTTATATCTTCATATATGTCGTTGTGACCCTGACAATTTTTACAACTACAAACATTAAAAATACATTAACCAGCGAATATTTCATCACCATAGCTGGCGAATATTTCATCACCAATCGGGACTGTTAACTACAATATATATCTAGAACTTTTTCGTCAGAATCATCGAATCTAATCTATTGATAAAAACAAAACAATGCATTAATCGAACACAAACGTGCATCTGTTCCATATCATTGACGTCAATCGGATCGACGTGTCCAATTTACAACGTTGCATCTCATCCAATACGTCCTTATCAGAGAAGCTTTTCAAATAACATCAATAAGAGGGGTATTGTACGACTTACAAGATAGCAAGTGACGCTTGACCCGTAATAAGCTCTAAGTAGACGTCTGCTAATAGAGTGTTTGTCGGCCGTGATTTATGGACTGCGCGGTAAGCGTGCGCGATGAGATGAAAGGATTCCATTCATTCGACGCCATTTGGTGTTAGGTTATGAGCGACGCTAGAATTAAATTACATCTTTTAGAAAAGAAATACTCTATAATATAGTAACGGAAGAAAACAGAAACGTGGTAACTGACCAAAAATGAAATTTTAGTGGTTGTAATGTAGCGTAAAAACGATTCAAAAACAAAAATTATGTTCATAAATTTTATTATATTTAATCTTATCATAAGAATATAACGAAGAATATAACTTTTACATAATAGTTAATAATATTATTTTTGTCAGATACGACGTGTCTATTTTCTAGCGTCGATAAAAGCTTAAAATAGTAGTGTAGTGCATATACTTAAAATGGCCTTTTCCTGCATTTGCAAGAAAATGCCATTTTAAGTATATATTTCATATAATTTAACCAAAGACACAATTTATTTCAGTAACTTTAGAATTGCATAAATATATTGTATTACGTACATCATCAATGGAAAGGTATAAGATATATTATGACAAATTTTGTAAAAGAAACAAAGTTTCGATGTTTCATCGTAAGTTATTGTTTAAGCACTTTTTCGATTTTTAATATGTTTTTTTATCGAATTTGTTAGTTTATATTATTAAGGTGATTTAAATGTCTCTTCAATTCAATAAGAGAACGCGTCTACTGTTGACACTTGTAGTTTATCATTAGACTTTGTTTCAATAATGCCTATGTATATCTAATTGGTCAACAATTCATGACTTTTTGAAACACATCGCACAATTTAAACACCTTAAAAAGCGACGACAATTTTTTTTGTAGTTGTTTTTTAAGGTACAACGCGACGGAAGTTGTGGCAGTAGACGTGAATGAATTATTGTTAAATATTTAGTTTAAACAAAAATATATAATCATAACAGAGTGATGCCGTAAATTTTGTCCATTAGGAATGTACTGATGTCCATTTGTTTTACACGTTATAAAATTGGATATCAACTCCAAGATTAGGTTTTATTATGAATATACTTTAAGAATAGAGATAAATTTATCCAAGTTGCATGCTATATGTGTTGTATTTTAGTAAGAGGATGTAAAAGTTTTACTCAACGAGCTGAGTCGATGTCCAATGCTTTGCCTTACGTGTAGGCAACAAACTTTTTACATTTTCTCCTACTTGCACAAAGGCTTACTCTTTGAAAATCCTCTCCCGTTACCTATGGATTTTTCTAGTGATATTTTTTTTTCGCTCAATAATGTTCTATCCTTTTACTTTTTGTTTTTGATAAAATATTTGATATTTAATTAAATGATCATTTTAATTTTTATATGCAACAATGCACTCTCAGTTGCAGCTACAAGTTGTTATATTTTATGTATATTGTATATCTTTAATCAATATACAGATTGCATTATAATTTAGCCGAATAAACCGTAATAAATAGAATTTACCTTAACTGTGAGGATTTTGGTATTGCAAAACAAAAAAGTATTCACCTGTGCTAATAATAACTTTACTAACATTGTAAAGGTAGTGTGTTAGATAGCGCAACATAATAAAAAATGTGTGTGCCACAAGAATTGGTTTGACTAATATGGCATAATACAGCAGTTATAAAAGTTCTGAATCTTATTTAGATTTTTCATAAAAAAATTGATTGCTTTGGTACTTGATACATGTTTTTATTTTCGTTCTTTATTTAAAGAGATAGTATAGCGAAGAGCCTTTATGTTTTCTGTTCTTTTCTTCCGATTTTCTCTCGATGGTCCTTCTGATTTTTCTGCATTAAAAATAGCATTATCGTCGTTAATTCAAAAGACAAAATCTCGAGCTATCAATTTTCAGTACTATGGGTGTTATATGCATTTTATCTAGTGGGCGCGTCGACTTAGACTGGAAAGTTCCTTACGAGACTGCCTCTCGACCTCTGATGTTTTATTCATAGACGGTCTGCGGTTATTAATAAGTTAATTTTAAAATGATTCAAAGACAATACTAAATGTATAGTCATATACATTTAGTATTGTGTGATATTTATAATACCGTAAAATGTGAATTTAGTATCGTACCTTACTTCTATATCTTCATATATGACGTTGTGACTCTGACAATTTTTACAACTACAAACATTAAACATCCATTAACCAGCGTATATTTCGTCATCATAGCTATAGAATCGGGACTGTTAACCACAATATATATCTAGAACTTTTTCGTCAGAATCATCGAATCTAATCTATTGATAAAAACAAAACAATGCATTAATCGAACACAAACGTGCATCTGTTCCATATCATTGACGTCAATCGGATCGACGTGTCCAATTTACAACGTTGCATCTCATCCAACACGTCCTTATCAGAGGAGCTTTTCAAATAACATCAATAAGAGGTATTGTACGACTTACAAGATAGCAAGTGACGCTTGACCCGTAATAAGCTCTAAGTAGACGTCTGCTAATAGAGTGTTTGTCGGCCGTGATTTATGGACTGCGCGGTAAGCGTGCGCGATGAGATGAAAGGATTCCATTCATTCGACGCCATTTGGTGTTGGTTATGAGCGACGCTAGAATTAAATTACATCTTTTAGAAAGAAATACTCTATAACATAGTAACAGAAGAAAACAGAAACGTGGTAACTGACCAAAAATGAAATTTTAGTGGTTGTAATGTAGCGTAAAACGATTCAAAAACAAAATTATGTTCATAAATTTTATTATATTTAATTTTATCATAAGTGAAAGAATATAACGAAGAAAATAACTTTTACATAATAGTTAATAATATTATTTTTGTCAGATACGACGCGTCTATTTTTAGCCTCGATAAAAGCTTAAAATAGTAGTGTAGTGCATATAATTAAAATGGCCTTTTCCTGCATTTGCAAGAAAATGCCATTTTAAGTACATGCACTTCGTATATATATCATATAATTTAACAAAAGACACTATTTATTTCAGTAACTTTAGAATTGCATAAATATATTGTATTACGTACATCACCAACGGAAAGGTATAAGATATATTATGACAAATTTTGTAAAAGAAACAAAGTTTCGATGTTTCATCGTAAGTTATTGTTTAAGCACTTTTTCGATTTTTAATATGTTTTATTATCGAATTTGTTAGTTTATATTTTGAAGGTGATTTAAATATCTCTTCAATTCAATAAGAGAACGCGTCTACTGTTGACACTTGTAGTTTATCATTAGTCTTTGTCTTATGTCTTATGTATACGAAGTTATGCTTCTAGACCTGTGTCTGTGTGCGTCATTAGTCTTTGTTTCAGTAATACCTATGTATATCTAATTGATCATTAAGGTCAACAATTCATGACTTTTTGAAACACATCGCACAATTTAAACAACTTAAAAAGCGACGACAATTTTTTTTGTAGTTGTTTTTTAAGGTACAACGCGACGGAAGTTGTGGCAGTAGACGTGAATGAATTATTGTTAAATATTTAATTTAAACAAAAATATATAATCATAACAGAGTGATGCCGTAAATTTTGTCCATTAGGAATGTACTGATGTCCATTTGTTTTACACATTATAAAATTGGATATAAACTCCAAGATTAGGTTTTATTATAAATGTACTTTAAGTATAGAGACAAATTTATCCAAGTTGCATGCTATATGTTTTGTATTTTAGTAAGAGGATGTAAAAGTATTGCTCAACGAGCTGAGTCGATGTCCAATGCTTTGCCTTACGTGTAGGCAACAAACTTTTACATTTTCTCCTACTTGCACAAGGATTACTCTTTGAAAATCCTCTCCCGTTACGTATGGATTTTTCTAGTGATATTTTTTTTTCGCTCAATAATGTTCTATCCTTTTATTTTTTGTTTTTGATAAAATATTTGATATTTAATTAAATGATCATTTTAATTTTTATATGCAACAATGCACTCTCAGTTGCAGCTACAAGTTGTTATATTTTATGTATATTGTATTTCTTTAATCAATTCACAGATTGCATTATAGTTTAGCCGAATAAGGCCCGTAATCAATAGATTTAAAGCAACCTGACATTTTAAATACATAATGATGTATGTACACACTTTCAGTGATAATTCATTAATAAGAACGCTACATACATATATAAGGCCACTTTGCCTACATGGTTCAAAAAGCTTTAATCAATTTAGAGTCTAATTGTTGTTAATTTATCAAGATATAGACTATGGACTTAATCCTAATATGAAACATGACTGAGCAAGTAGTAAAAGTTAATAATAAAACACGTGAATTAAATTAAATGATGCCGCGTAAACAACTTTAAAATATAGTGTTAAAAACTTTTAAGTAATTATATTATTAAATATGCAGGTACATAAGAGTCCGTCAAAAGCTTACTTGTTCCTCCGTAAGGCAAAAGTGACACAATTATTTGATATGGACGTTTGTAAAATTGCAACGGGATTTACAAATCAAATATTTTAGTTTCTAAAATTTGTTAACCGAGCAGTGAGCGAATCGATTTCGGTATCCACTGGCACCATGCCAACGGCATTGTTTGTGGAAGTTTAAAACTGTTACAATCTTTGTTATTCGTAGAAGGAAGTTCATATTGTTACCTATAAATATAGTTTGCTTTCGAAGTAGACATTTACAATACCACCGGAATTGCGTTTACAACGTTTTAAAAAAAAACAAATAAGTTGAATGTAATGTTGTCGTAACTTTTGATTTCATTAATAATATTTTAAAAACTCATATGTTATCAACATTTTCTTACTTATTTATTAATCCGCCTAGTATCATCAGTTTAGGCAAAGAAACGTGATCGTCTCAAATTGGCTAACCAACTAGGAAACAAAAATGAAAATCTATTCCACTGAGACATATATGGTCATTTAAAATAGTCTTACGTAAAGATCATCATCATCGGCCTACATTTATCCAGTGCTGGATATAGGTCTCTCAATAGCACGCCATTGAGCACGGTCTCGGCAACTCTCATCTAGTTCCTGCTAGCCGCCTTGCAAAGATCATCGCACCACCTAGCCTGCAGGTGTCCTACGCTTCGTTGCCGATTCGCGGTGTCTTCTCAAGAACTCGTCTTCTCTAACGGTTATTAGTCTGCTGTTGATATGGCCAGCCGTTTGTCACTTCAGCGTGCTAATACGGTAGTAAAAACTTAGTACATAACGATACACACACTTTAATTTACAAAGGCGTGTGACGCATTGACAATAAGAAAGGAATGGGTGTTAATTAACAGCGAACAAATCATCCACCAACCGGCATTAGACCAGCATGGTGGGATGCGGTCCAGGAATCCCGGCATAAAGAAGGCGTGCATTAGGGGAGGCCTATGTCCAGCAGTGGACTGACACAGGCTGATGATGATGATGATGATGAACAAATCATGATATTTGCATATGCAATCTGCACGGCTCTTATAATTAGAACTCACAAGTTTACCAACATTATTCAGTAAAGATATTGTAGAAATACTTATATCTTATAATATTTTATCACTGACACAAACAGCACTCATGTACGCACACGAATATTATTTACATTAATTATAAACAGCTGATTTGTATTTATATCACACTGTTTTATTTCACCAAAACATATGCTAATTCTGTTTGTTAACTTTGGCTACAAAAAATTGGTTACTGATTGCAAGATGGAAAGAAATAGAAATCAGTGTAGCCACCGGGATTTCTCCGCCCACGTGATTGAGTGCGAGTTAAATTAACTGTTGGTAATTATTTACAAATAATCCATATCGATGCCAAATACTCTGCAGCGAGTTGGTAAATATACTCTTAAATGTTTTTTGTTTCGTTTTCCTGGTTCTCGTTAAATTACCTTTATATTGTGCGTTTGTATAGTATTGTAAGAACTAACGAACATTGAATAATTTTATTACATTAAATAAAAAAATTGTCTAAAATTTATTTTAATATTCAATCATTAATTTATTTTAATTTATTAATTAACTAATCGATTATATTGGTAATTTACGTTTTCGATTTAGATTTCGTTATAATGTATTTAAACATGTATTCTAAACTATACTGGTTAAATAAAGGATTGTGATGGCAATAAATTTATGCTATTTTTAAATTTTTATCGTAATTTAAAAAGTTTGGTATTTAATATTAGGTTACTATAAAAAGGCTAAATTATATTTTTTGTCAAAAGTTATTTAAATTATCTAACGTTATGGAAGAAAGTTCAGAACTTACAACATCATTTCAGAACTTACAATATAATTAAACTCGATCTATAACAAGCAAGTCAACACATCGTAAAAGCTATACAATATTCAATCTCGTCAGGATCGTCCTTACTTACAAGTAAATAACGTTTAGAAATTTATAAGAAATAAATGTTTTTTTTTTTTAATTATAATTTTATTAACAATCGTTTCATATCATTCGAATCAATAATGACACAGTTATAATATTGTTAATTTTACTTCGCGACGACCACAACCGCGTGACTTTGCGGTCGGTACCTGCGTCCTTTCTCGTCGTACTGAGTTCGAATGACACACTTTGGAATTCTAAATGATCCATTTGTACTAATGGTATTGCGTAGAAAAAATATTATATGGCCATATAAGACAGAACTGATATTGATAAGTTACCTATAGCAACGAACGGCGTCATGCGACCAATACAAATGGTAATGACCAATTTTCATCTGGATGTCATTTTGTTAATGGCATAGATATATATGTTGACATGTGTTACAATGTCTACAACAATTCTAACTTTTCTTCGGCTTTAGCATAGGTCAGTTTAAGGATAACACTTTTTAATATATCAACCCAAAAGAATGATGTTTAGATAATTGCAGCGCCAACAGATATTAATATAAAAACTCAGTTAATTTTAGGTACCAAAATGAACCTTATTGTTTATATATATTCGTTTAGTTTAATTTAATAATCTTTTAAATAAAACACTTTTAAACAATAAATAAAATAGGTATTGATATTCTTAATTCATTCGCCAAATTAACAATGAAGTTTTCGTATGAGAAACTTACATACTTTGTTGATTTGTAACACGCTTCGCTGCAATCGACAAATCATTACGTCACAGGGAGCTCGTAATGGTGTCGTCTGTCGTCTGCTTCACACTTGTGGAACTGTGTCAAAGTGTTGGAATATTTCCTCAACAGAATAAGACCAATTTGGCCAACTTGGGCATATTTATTCGGGAGTTATGTACCACTTTGACAGAAGTTTGGATATTGTGACTATGAAATTTAGTAACATAGCTGTTATAGTTTAAATAATAAATAATAATCTTTGAGCTAGCTTGTTAGTATTGACGCAAATGTAGCGTAAAATGTTTAACTTAATGATAATTCTGATGACTTCAATATAAAGAAAAGTACTGTGCCTGCTTTTTGATTCTCAATAACGCAGCTACAAGTTCGGTTTAGATTGTCTCTGACCAGAAAAGGACAGGCGAGAGAAACTAAGCATAAACAATATTTTGTTAATTACGTAAGAGTAAACATTATTAATTTAAAAATTAAGGCTTCTTCAAGTTATAACTGAATTTTAAATCTATATCGAATCATATAAAAGAAACAACCCTAATATATCTAAACATCTTAATATATTAGTTTACAGAGTAATAGTTTTTTTAGGTTCTAAAAGCGTAAAGTGTGGAGGTGTTTGTATATAAAAGCGTACGCGTTAAAACAAATGTAAAGAAACTTGATAACATCAAATCTATTGTTCCTTTCGATAGCCTTTTGAAAGCGAAGTGTCCCGTATCCGGGCCGTGCCACGTGTTTCAAGTGCGCAGTTCATTTAACAAAAACAGTTTAATGCGCCGTAACATAACCGCCTCTACAAAATAAATGCTATGAGGGAATTTATCTTGATCTATGAATAACACCTATAATAATTTGTTAATATCCTTCTCAAGATGTTTTAAATATTCAAATTAAATATATCGTTGTTTTTGCTAAATATGTCTATATCTTTGAGTGTACTTAAAACCTTGTTGATGTATGAATTAAAAGAAATAATAATAATAATAGTCAACTGAAAACGACATTTACAGTAAAGATTAATAATTGAAAAAACACTATGTTGCAAAAAACTAATTGTAGACTTTATGAAAAAGAAATTTTTCAAGCAAACTTTCAAGTTTCGGGGCATTTTCAAGAGATAATGTGATAAACCAGTGGATATTACTTAAACAAGAGTCTTAGAGATTTCCACTGGCCGTTTTTGACCATTTGACCGTAATAGGTCCATAGTTAGTTTTGTGAGTTTTAGGTAAAACCTTTGGAAATGTGAATCAATTTATTGCATAGCAGGCAATTTTGATACTTTACCTACTTCTACGTCTTTGCGTAATTCAGAAGTATACAGAGTGGTCTTAAATTTTGTCAAGGATATAACTTATGTCTTGGTGACCCAGTAGGTCATATGCATACGTGAAACATGGTGACTTGTTTATATCATTATAGCAAGTAAAAAATAGTTCTTGTAGAAAACAAACTATTCTATTTTCTTGCTTTAGATATGTGTATTAATGCTACATTCAGGATTAAATACATTTTTAAGGGCATTCTATCTTGGTTTTTTTAAAATGAATTTTCGACGTTTCGTTTCCGATTCCGAATAAACATCCGACTTTATTACGTTTGATATTTTTGTACGGACGTTAATGGGCTAAATTTGTCTCCCATGTTTATTCTGATTCCGAGATAATCCATCATTGTTTTCGAAGTCGCCGCCTGTCAAGTGACAGTTTGATGCCAGTGGGTGACCGCTGCCGCAACATTGGAACATTTCCAAGATTTGCTCACGAAATGTTGTCATTACTGGAATAACAGTCAAGTATTGTTGAAGTGTCGACAGGGAACATAGGAAGCGGCTTAAAGGGTTCACTTTTATGTGGTAGATCTTTGGAAGTGAGATACAAATAACATTGACGACAGATATAAATCTGTCATAGGTTTGCCTTGTGAGGTTTAACTGGGTTTTCGTAAAATCTAAAAAAAATAGTTATTGATGCATTCGTCTAACACAAAATTTTGAATTACCCCAAAATGATATTTTTTTCTTACACAACTCAGCTCAACTCAACAGCGATTGATTATTCTTCGTCGTTCGCCAAATTGACAATTTGTTGCATTTTCAAATTTATTTTTCTCAATATTTTATCACATATCAAGCAACAAAAAGCAGTAGTAGCTTACTCTCAAGATAAAAACAGTTAGTGAAGTAGGTAATCCACTGAACCTACAATGGATAAGGGTCGAGGGCGTAAATGTATAAATCAAGTTATTAACGCTCCCAGTGGACTCCCCAAGACCCGTGGGGTTGGTAATGCGTTACTGTTGCATCTGCAACCCCTTTTCTACATCCCTACCAAATTATTTGTCGCATTGTACGAAATGCAGTATTAATACATGGCTCTAGACTTCGTGGACACGTTTTACATTCATCCCTCGGGTATGCACGTCTTAAAAGGAGACATAAACATTGTACCACTGGGAATCTAATGAATTCTTTATACATATTTTATTATTCTTCATACAGTTCACTACACATTTTAAAATTAACTTCATTTTGAAGAAATAATATTTTAATAGAGTCCGACCGAAACTGTTTTTCCGGCCGAAACCGAAACCGAAACCGAAAGTTCGGCCGTGGCTTCAGTTTCGGCCGAAACCGAAACCGAAACCGAAACTCACGTGATCAAGTATAAAAATTCTTAAAATACTAAAATATGGAATTTTATGCTTATTATTTTGCTTTTTTTTAGTCATGGACTGGATACAGTATATTAAACGTGTGGTAATCGTTTATTACAGTTGCTAATAATATTTTTATGTAACAAAATATAAAAATATATTAATTTCTTTTCAAATAAATTTCTTATAGCAATATTAGTTATTAATAAATAAATTAATAATTGTGACTGTTGCATTAAAGACTAAGTATTGGTATTTTGAAATCTTACTAATTAATACTTTGGTTTGTATTTGTAGTTCCGAGGGGGGATCAAAAAGTAAAAATGAGATAGAATATAATGACTATGATAGCTTAATTATTTATTTTTCTACATAATCTCCGAGTCCACCTACACACCAAGTCCAGCGTTCCAAGTTTCCAATGCTTCAATTCCTTTAAAAAAGGATTATCTTGGTCCTGCGAAAAGGTCACCACGGCATCGTTTACTTGTTATATATAGTTCTAACACATGTTTCCTCTTAAGTGTTGTATCAATTTGGAAAGAAGATGAAAAATAGCTAGGCGCCAGATCTAGTGAAGAGGGGGATGCTCAACCAATTGTACGCTAGCATGCTGAACGGTGGCCATCGCTAATGCCAACCTATGTGCCGGTACGTTGTCAAGATGAAACAGCTCGCCCGTTCAAAGTTTGCCTCTTTTTTATCATTGACGGCATTTCTTAACCTCGGTATTAAAGCTGCATAATCTGTAATGATGGTTCCATGCTCCAGATAATCAAACAACAAGATCACTTCTGAGTCCCAAAATATTGAGGCCATACCCCGGCCAGGCCATGTACAACGGCCACGGCATGAAGATCCTTCGGGATAAACCCGTGTTTCGTCCACTGCCACAAAACTAGATTTAAAGTTTTTAGAATCTTCTTAAAACTTGTCCAACGATATCTTCGAAGTCGATTTTGTTTTTGATTCTCGGCACCCATCTTGCGGGGACTTTTCTCATATTCAAAATTTGTGTCAATATGCGTTGAGTACCTCTATGCGTTGTTAACTTTTTATAACAGTGGTTTTTAATGACAAGGTCACACTTGGGTTTTCTCTTTTTTACATTCAGAAAAAAACTAAAGAGACTAGAAGATTTTTTTATTAACACAACAAATATCTGAGCTACACTTTCCAGTATTATTTGTATTTATTTTTTGGTTACCAAGGAGTATAACATAATTTAATTCATCCAGCAACTAGACTGCGAAGAATAGGTTTTTACAACAAAATCCCAGTAAACGTTCAGAATTTAACTATTAATAAATTTAAAAAGGTAGTCAAGGAACGTTTATGTGTTAAAGGTTATTACGATTTTAATGAATTTTTAAATGATAACACTGCCTGGTAATGGAATGCTCGCTCCAGGTCTTGTTTCAAAATTGCATAATATGTAATGCCGAATTATCAAATTGTTTGTTATTTTTAAAAGATGACATAAAAAATAGCCCGCTGAGTTTCTTTCGCCGGTTCTTCTCAGGTTTGAGGCGTCCTTTTCCGAACCGGTGGTAGTGTGTTTGACAATCAATAAGCAAGTGTAAACTTCAATATTGAATAAAGATATTTGAATTTGAATATATATTTTGATCTCACTACTATTTGTTCCCTCCCCAATTTCTTTTGTCAAACTTGGAATGTTGGTCTGAACTAAAATCGACTGATGTCAGCTCGATTGTAGCAATGATACATTTAACATTCGCTATTTTGAAATTGAAAACTCTTCTGAAACCAGTTTCGGTTTCGGCAAAAGTTTCGGCCAAATTTGGCCGAAACCGAAACTCTGCCGAAACTTGATTTTGGTCCGAAACTCGGCCGAAACCGAAACCGAAAGTTCGAGTCGGACACTACATTTTAAGCTAAATTTGTAATTTGAATGTATTTTAAAAAATCAAGAGTAAAATTTTATACACTGACTAGAAAAAATTACTTTAGGTAAAAATTTATTTACATTTTTTTAATTAAAAGAAAACACGTTGACAATTTTCAATGAGTAGAACTGTAAGATAAGATAAGCGACAAAATAAAAGCAAGTTTTACAAATTCATTGCAATTAATTTAAATTTTATATCCTTTTTTATGAAAAAGATTACGATGCAGAACAAAATATCTGCTGTGACCATGAATATTGCTAAAAAGGTTTAATTTAAAATGTGTGGTGTTAGACACTAATTGTAGGCTACTTTAAATAATTCTGAATTATAGCAGTACAATTACGCATCACAGAGTATTGTGACAGATTTGTTGTATTTAAAAGGTTATTTAACTTTCAACATTCATATTGTATGATTACCAAACCTGGCCTAATCCTTCTAAAAATACTGGATAAGGCTTAAAAATTTTATCATCGTCAGCCTGTGTTAGTCTACTGCTAAACATAGGCCTCCCCTAATGCACGCCTACTTCATTTAGGGGTTTTTGGACCACATCCTTCTACGCTAGTCCAACGTGGGCTGGTAGATGGACCCACTTTTTACATGCCCATCCGACGCATTGATCATCTTACTTTTCAGACAATTGAATGATCAGCTCAAATTGTCCTAATCAACTAGGAGCCAGCAACGACCATTTTTTTGAGTCCGCAGGATTCGAACACACGATCTCTGGTTTCTAAGGCAAACGCCCTACGGCTACGGAGGCAGTTAATTTTTTTTATATTGTACGTTTTATTTTATTTGCAATAGTACATGTTTTATTTGTAATTACTTTCTAATAAACTGTAAATTAACAATTTTATTCTTAATTTCTTTTTGTAACTTCATTCATATGTAAAAATAAAGTAACTGTACCCTTAGTATAAAAAGTATAAATGTTGTTCGAATTAAATAAGTAGAACGGGCACTGAGCGATTCAGGTTAAAAAGCTAAAATAAATATGAATTTTCATGACAGACTTCAAAAACTGGCAACTTACCGCAAAATGCATCCAAAGTAAAGCCAAATTGCCAAGTACCTAAGGCCTTAGGGGCAGCGCTTGAGGAAGTGTTACAAGGTCTAAAAAGCAATTTGTTAAAAATGTAACAGGAAATAGGTATAAAATATTATAGGTTAAATATATAATAATAAAGTAGATTGTATGATATTTAAAAACACATTGCATTAGTAATTTAGCCTACATTTATATGCGGACTTAACTTTTCGTTGAAATATTATTATTTTTCATTGACAATTGTTTTATGAGTGTATCATGAGATGTTTATGTGTTAATACACTATTTGATATAAAATTTATTGTATAATACGTACTATACCTGCTAGCTATTCTTGTAGGCGTTGAATTATTATTTTCATTTTGGAGCCACCCGAATAATTTATAAAATCTTACTGCTTTGGAGTTATTATAAACTTCCAATAATTTTCTTGACTTGTTTTATTACTTCGACTCAATTTTTAAGAAAATTCTCTAAAAGTTTAGAGTTTTTAATTAATTTTATAACAATATTTATAATTCTTTTTTAAGTAAATTAACATAGTAGTAAGATAGATGTAGTGAATTTTTCAATTATAGAAATGTTATAAATTTAAAAAATAATAATTTTATAGGTGTAAGTTACGTAGCTTGTTTTTGTAAAATTTATTGAATCAGTTGCTTGGTTTATTTTATTCTATAAAACCACATGGTTATTACGAAATGGTGCGAAGCTAATAAAGTGTAAATAAGGAATCAATTATTGTTTGAATCCGTTTCTACTAAAATATCGCATTTAGGTAGTTTGGTATTTGACTAGTTCAAGTATAACAGTAAATATAATCGGACACTGGGCACTAAAATTACCGCGTGACTTTAGCTTCATCGTAACATTACATATTATTTAATCACATCTGTGTGACATTTTTACCGTTCTCGAAACATGAAAAGTTTTCCAAAGTGGAGAATTATGAACAATTTAAGTAACCTTACTTATAGAACAAAGTCGGTTAAGTTTTATGGCATTCTTATTGATGGGATATCGTGACATGAGTGACTTCTTATCAATAGTCCCCTTATGGGTGCGTCATATCGTTACTACACATCCACGTTTACGAAGAAGGAAAGGAAAATATATCATTTTTATTTGTTACAGTATAAAGTGTCAATGAAATTCTTTTGTTTAATTAGTCTTAGTCAAATAAGTCAGAAACAAAAGTAGATTTTATATTTTCATTTGTTTTCATACCGAAATAAATAAATGATGACGTGATAATAAAGCAATACTTTGAGTGCTGTGTTTGAACTCATAAAAAACATTCATTTGCTGTAAATGTTTTCAGTTCAATACTAAATTTATTACATATAGTAGGTTTCTTTGGCGCACTAATATTATTACAGTTAATCGGTTTAAAAAGTATAGTAAAACATAGCATTCACACTTACACAAAGTATTCTTACAAACTAATTCGTTTGACAATATCTTGCAATAAAAGCAATTTCATATAAACATAAAGAAAGTAGTAAATTACAAAATAGTAAATACCTCTATTACTTATGACAAAAGTATATGATCCGGGCAATAGCCTTAAGCCCTTCAGTAAACTAACCCTTATCAATTTACACACGCATGCTCTTTGAATACGACATTTAAAACCAAAACGTTAAATATAATTCAGAGCAATTAATATAAAACAATATCTTTATTATGCCGATCTATTTAAATTGAAGAAATGTTCTATAACTACATTATTAAATAAATTCTCACAAAAATGTTGTTTAAGTAATATGTAAATAAATTGAACGTACCGAAGTTTTGTTGATGAATTGCGTTGTCAAAAACACTTTCAATATAAAACAAACAAAAAGATTACTTCGCCTGAGCCTCACATTGAGGTTTATCAAGCAAAGTTGTTCCAGTAATTAGTCTTGATAAAGGTAAATTATTCCTAATTAATTTATACTTTGAACAACTTTGAATTAATTACAGTCATACTTTGCTTAACTTAGTCTCGACGACGATGGAGCTTTCACATTTATCATAGTAATTAAAAAGTCTTTTGAGACCGAACAAATGTTGTATTGACAGTCACCGCTGATAAAAAATTACGCAATCACCTTAACTCCCATGTGCTTTACTTGATTTATGAAAGTGGAAACATACCAATGCGATGTAAAGGTAGGTAGTTTTTACAGGGGGCTGTCTGGGGCGGGTGTCAGTGTCTATTTCTACCGCAAAACGGTAGTGTGAAAACACTTCCGTGTTCCGCTTTGAAGGGCACCGTAGCCAGCGTATTTACTAGGTAAACGAGACGTAACATCCTATATCTCACGGTAGGTAGCGCTGTGTGCTGTGTTACGCTATTTGTTTTATATTTAATTTTGATTTGGCTAAATTTAAATTTAAAATCAAAACTTATATTAGAGAAGAACATCAATACTTAATGTGATTTAATCGTAATGTAAATTTGTAAGAACCTTTGTGCGGTACCAGAATTCCGCGTACAAATATAATCTCGCATTGTGTCTTTTATTAACCACATTTATTGACTTAATGTCATTGTTATTCAGTAGTAATCAAGAACATCTTGATAGTAATAATAATCAACAACTGAATTGGTTCATTAATTTCATAAGTCACTCATTAAAATTCATTGGTAAAATTTGTTACGGATCATTACTTTACTGTCAAGACGGACATGATGTATGTCTTAATAAAAGATAATTTCAATCTTCGAGCTGAATATTTTTCTTCTTTAATCTGACAGTGTTCATTAATTATTTTGATATGGATTTTTATGATAGATGTGTAGTTAATAAATAAGCTGTAATAGTAAGTTACAGATATAAAGTTAGATACAGTGTAAATAAAAAATGTTTTATTTTTCACTTAGAATTAAATTTTGGAATAATAGTTAATAGTACATTTGCATTCATGTCAAAGTCGGGAATGGAATATAAATCTCCTTAGTCTGATATAGAATGTTTTCTCCATTATTCGGCATTTAGTTATCGAAGTACAGTTCGTACACAATTGCTTTGCATCAGAATTAAGGCGTTAATACTTTCCACGTAGTCATATTATAATTTAACAATTAGGAGAAGCATCTTTGTTACGAATGAAGCCCAGTTATGCGGTACTTTTACATATTTTATATATGTACGATACTGTAAGTATAGAGTAAAGAACAAAAAGTGCAAACCGCTTGACACAATTGCGACAGTAATTTAAATGCGGTATATAAAGATATTTAACTACAAAAGACGTTCACTAAAGAATAATTACATCATGTACTAGTTTTTTTTTGCCTCCCTGCTTAGCTATTAAATATTAATCAAATGTTACATTTATAATTGTAACAAATGTATTAGGTAGGCGTATTAACTATATTTGGGAAGTTTTATTTAAATCCCTTAAGTAGTTTTCGTGTTTCATTATTACAAAAATCCATTGTCTAAATATTAATATTTAAACAGGATAACTTGTTTATATTAACAAAGCGATATGTATGATATATCTGCTCTTCTTATACAAAACATAGTCAAGCTATTGTGCTTCATTTAAAAAAAACCGTAGCTTCTCTATTGACTATTATCCCATAGTGCAATAAAAATAAGGAGAAAAGAAATATAATAACAAATCCTGTGTCGTTTGCTAGCGGGTATGTCCTCATAACAGTGGTAAAAGTTCATGACCTAAATACAAACAATGCGCAGTATGTGCAATTTAATATGGTTTATTCGAGCACGCAAGCTTCAAATTGCACCAAGAAAAAAGATTATGTAACTTATTTAACTGTCAATTTTGGCTTTTGAAAATATAGACCAATATAGATAGCAGAAGTATTCAATGTTAGTATCAGAAGGGGCGAATTTCCTGACCTAATGAAGCATAGCAAAATTATTCCGATATTTAAATCAGGATGTATTACGGACCCTAATAACTTTAGACCAATATACAGCCTACTCTTAGTACATTATTTGAAAAACTCTTATTAAACATTTCAATCGTAATTTTTTTTAAATAACAAGCAGTATGGATTCACTAGAGTCGCTCAACAACTGACGCAGGCATCAGGCTAGTTAAAGCATTTTTGAGGCTTGAGAAGCATCGCAGGATACTTTAGGCATTTCTGTGATCTCAAAAGGCTTTGATTGTGTACACCATGAGACTCTGGTCAGGAAATTTCGTCACTATGGTATAAGAAATACCGCACTCAACCTTTCTGTCTTCGTACCTGCCATCGAATTCAGAGGGTTGACATGAATGGTAAAAGATCTCCGGGGCCCGGTAAATATATGGTCCCACAAGGATCCATACTTTGGCCTTTCTCTACCTCATTTATATAAACGACCTACCATGTGTGATAAATAAAGCGAAGAGATAGTATTATTTGCAGATGATACCTCATTGATTTTAAATTAAACTACTTACGTCAATAAATGACGATGTAAATAATACTCTCTCTAGAGTAGCGAATTGGTTTAGTGTTAATAACTTGCTATTAAACCAAAGGAAAACAAAATGTATTAGATTCATGACTCCTAATGTGAAGCATGGTAAATTTGAAGTGGTTATGGATGGGAGGCGTTAGATGTAGTTGAATCAACTGTATTTCTAGGAATAACTGTAGATGCAAAACTACAATGGGGCCCCATATTAATAGGCTAGCAAGTAAACTAAGCTCTGCAGCTTACGCAGTGAAAAAAATTAGATTATTAACTGATGTGGAGACAGCTCATTTTGTGTATTTCAGCTATTTTCATAGTATTATTTCTTATGGCATTCTAATGGTGGGACATGTGGTGGATACTAATGCGATCTTTGTTCTCCGAAAACGTGCAATTCGTGCAGTGTATAACCTGGGCCCCAAAGAATCATTTAGAAAGTTGTTTACAGAAATAAAAATAATGACCGTTAGTTCTCAATACATAGAAAAAATAGGCATGATTTCCTAAGACATTATAATACACATGACATAGATACAAGGAACAAACATAATTTAATTCTTCCAGCAACTAGACCGCGGAGAATAAGTAAGACTTTTATGGGACAATGCATACGTTTTTACAACAAAATCCCAGTAAACTTTCAGAATTTAACTATTAATAAATTTAAAAAGGTAGTCAAGGAACGTTTATGTGTTAAAGGTTATTACGATATTAATGAATTTTTAAATGATAACACAGCCTGGTAATGGAATGCTCGCTCCAGGTCTTGTTTCAAAATTGCACAACATGTTATGCCTTCAAATTGTTTGTTATTTTTAAAAGATGACATAAAAATAGCCCGCTGAGTTTCTTTCGCCGGTTCTTCTCAGGTCTGAGGCGTCCTTTTCCGAACCGGTGGTAGTGTGTTTGACAATGAATAAGCAAGTGTAAACTTCTATATTGAATAAAGATAACTGAATTAGAATTTATAACAAATAGCGGATATAATATATTTTTTTCTACCTAAGCCCTATGCATATACATGTTTTTTTTTTATTTATCTACAACATCTACTCACTATTAAATCAATTTCTACAAAACTGAAAACTAGGCGATATTTATTTAAATAAGGAAGTTTTAATTAATTTATTTACATTTGTCGAGAAAGCATTAAAATAAAGTCTTATTTCCTGCTATGTCGTTTTCAATTCTGTAATCTGTGTTAAGGTCTCGTCAACAAGTGTCAAGATATCGTTCCTATGAATAAAAGTTTGAACTTTTTTCTGATTGCATCGATAAAAAAGTTTTGTAATTTCGTTTTAATCTTTTTTCAATTGTAGGTATTTAATTTTAAAATTAACTAGAATACATTTTCGATATAAATAACAACATATTCTGTAGCTTTGTGCCTTCTAATTTGATATTTTATGTTTATGTATTTCTCATAAATCATTGATATAATTCATTAGTCCAATTCACAAATAAAACGATAATTATTGTTGTACTGTGTAGTTACTTCTTTTACAGATATTTTTACATGTAGTACTTGTATTAAATTTTTAGAGGGATGTACTTTATACTAAAACAATTAAATATTTCTCGTAATTAAAGTACGTATTTGTAAAGAAAAATCCAAATTGCTTAAAAATGTAAAGATATTAACTGTATTTTATTTCCCTATGCAAACGTTTCGGTAGCTAAATATCAAAATGATTTTATCATCTTCTATCAAAAACACAAATCACTGTTTGTATATCCTTTCCTGTGGGCTTTGATGTTTCATGGTATGAGGATTTATAAATTCCTTCATCGTTTGATCTCCATATGTAGCGATTCGATTTTATTACCCCGGGCTTCAATAACTTGAAAATTATATTTGATTTTTTATTGATTCATATTTAATACGATTTATAAAGTTTGCAGAGATTTGGGTCAAAAATACTTGTGGTCTTCAATTAAAACCTAATACTATCCGCCTTTAAAAAACTTTTAACACAAATTAAAGTCATTCATCATATCATTCGTTATAAATCATTTACATTATGAAACAATTTTGAAAGTTAAGAAAACTTTTGAAATAAAGAACAGCCAGCACCGTGTTGGAGGTGTGGGATTGAATTATTTAGGGTTTTTTTAGTTTTCTGATTAGTCACGACTAAATAGAACGATCGGGTAATCCCCTGTAATAATAATGTAAGACATATCTTGCTTTGGATGGCCATACATAGCAGTTTCAGATGTCATTCTTTGGCAGTTGTCAAAGGACGAGGTCTTTGTCTTCAAATTTCATTCATCATCAGCCTGTGATACCAATATCCATTAGGGGGATTTGGACCAAATCTCACCACGCTGATCCAATGAGGGTTGGTGGGTAGACTGACTTTTTTTTTTAGTTTTGAAGGTACCAGTCGCTCTTTTTTTAAACTTTTTTTTATTTTTATTGCATACTCAGGCAGACGAGCAGTCGGGGCCACCTGATGGACAGTGGTCACCGACGCCCATAAACATTGGCAATACAGGTATCACCAACGCGCTGACTACCGTGTGACATAGGATGTTAAGTCTCGTTTACCCGGTAAATACGAGTTATTCAGGTTATTAGAAATTGGAATAAAGTAGTGCTTTAACTCTGCAGATCTAAAGCAGAATTAAGCAACGCTATTGTCCAAGTGGGGAAAAGTGAATTTTTATGTAAGTTAATATATTATTTGATTGAAATGAATTCCTAATCAAGTAGAACTGCCTCTTTAGTCTGTTGTCTTATGCTTTAGTAACCGGGCTCAATAACATTTATAGTAGTTTCCTTGTTGTTTAGAGCAAGACGGACCCCGATTGCGAATGTCTTAAAATAAATAAATTACTTCAAAATAGGAATCGGACCAGCTGTTATAATATAATATTATAATATTTCTGAATTTTGCCCATAAGAAGGCAGAACGTATTACTTGACGTAGTACGTAGCATAAGACGTCACAAAACCGCTTGATAAGTAAACATTGCATCTATTTTAATCTGTAACTGCACTGGCTACGTTGCCGTACATAGCAGATCACAATAGTGTCTCCTCTCCTCTGATTTGTATAATATTTGAACTTGGTTACATTTTTTTATTACAATTTAACTTGTAATGCTTATTTTCTTTATTACAGATGTACAGGGGTCAACCATTGTAATTTTCTGCTGAAAGAAGACTTCTCACCTGCTGTGAAGTGGCCCTAGGAGTTGTCTCAATAAAGTACGCCTGTTTCGATGGTAAGTTAACTTTCTCCATATTTTCCTTCTACTTTCTTTAATTTTTTGTAATGTATGAACTGATAAGGCAAACGGGATGTTCATTGAAAGCGTTTTACATTACTGCTTTTTAGACAAGAATATGTATAACGTTTGTACGCCCTATTACTAAAAGACCCACCACCTACAAAAATAAAGAACAAAATGAAAATAAATCATAACTTCGAAGCCAAGTGGTAAATGTATTATTTTCTGACCAAAATATGATGCCTCTACTTGCTTTTGGTTCACGCTGAACAAGGAATTTCTATATAGCTTACAGAATATCTTTTGGTTAGTGCTGAATGCTATGTGGTCGAAGGTAAACAATAATTTTTCTCAAATCTAAAAGGATAATGCTTTCTATATTTGTCGACAGATAAGCCGAAGAATAATATATGTGTCCTGTCAGTGCGTTTAATTCTCTCTCCTATCACAACAGATACAATAAACTGACATGACAATCCGATTCACATCTATTTCATCGTATAAACTAGTTACTTCGGAACATGTTCAGCTTGTAGAAGCTAAAGGGCAGTTTTATATAAATATCGATTCCGAATCCGTCACATGTGAACGGGGGCGTGTAATTGATTTGCGCGTCAAATACCAGACAGATGCGTGACGTGGCGTAATTGTGTACGGTTAAATGCTACAGCCGACAAAAGCCGTAAATGGCGGTGTTGAGTTCGATACAAAACAGTAATTAAAGCCCCGTGCTAAATAAGCCCCGGCTCGGGACTTTCAACTGGATTGTTAAGGGAATAGACAGCTGTGTGGACCTTGTATGTTGTCAGATCTATATCAACATATTTATGTACGGGAAAGTGCGCAACTGTATTGTGTAACACTCATTGAGTTATTGTCTATGTTGTTTATATAAAATTTTGTGGATATTGCTGCCATTTTAATGTTATATAAGTAAATAATTCTGCCTCCGTAGCATTGTTGTATGGGCGTGTGCTTTAGAAAGATCGTGGGTTCGAATCTTATTTTGTAAATTTTCATTGTTTTTCCTTGTTGGTTAGACAATTGGGCCGATGACCCAATTGTCTGAAAAAGTAAATGATCCATGCGTCGGATGGGCATGTAAAAAGTCGAGTCCACCCACCAACCCGCATTGGACCAGCGTGGTGGGATACGGTCCAAAAACCCTCTAATGGATAGGGGCGTATTAGGGGAGGCCTATGTCCAGCAGTGGACTATCACAGGCTGATGATGACGATGAAGTAAATTCTTTGTAACCTTTGCGTATAAATATTTAAGATATTATGCAATCAAATTGTTTTAATGTGTTTATTTACGTGTAGTGTTAAACGTCTGTAATATTATAAGGTGTTTAATTAACAGACTATACATAAACACAATATTTTAAAAATGCGTTCGGTACTTTTATCGATTCTTAGGTGTTTAATTTTTATATTTATATATGATTGCAGAAGGATTATTTTGAAACTAATTTTTTCATGTTAAATTACTATAGGCTGTACATAAGTACAACTTTGTTGCTGTAATCCAATTTTCTTTGCTTATTTACTATTTTAAACACTACTTTCTCCTGATGTCTCAAATAAACATCCTAAAGTGGATGGCTTTTAGCATAGGTCGGTTAGGATACGCAATTTAAACATAAATACAAATAACCACATATAATAATCATAATACACAATAATACAAACACATAAATATTAAAAACATCTTTTGAAATTTTATAACTTTGAGATTTTTAGACGATTACATACATATGTAAATAAAATACAAAAATAAACATACTCATTTTTCGTGCTAAAGACTTTGTGACTAAGGCATTTGATCACAGGTAAATAACATCATGTTTTTCTTTTTAAATACCTAGAAAAGTAAGGTATTCAAGTACCAATAGAGCAAGTAGGAAGCTGGCTTAGATTGACCGTTATCTACATGACCCTTATGTTTTAATCCGTCCATGGGATGTGATTGTCCTTTATAGACTTCTTTTAATCGTCTGTAAACTATAAAAAGCCCTGTATTAACAAGTAGTCGTAATTCCTGAGAAAATCCATTTAACTGACTAAAAATACCGCTCAAAAATGAAGGCATAGCCCTCAGAGTTTTCTATAATATAGTAACACTTTTTAAGCGTTTTTCGTTGGGTCATTTCAGGTATTTTGTATCCGTGGTCTTGTAGTCTATTAGTTTGTTATGTACAATCATTCACTTAAAGTTGATTAGATACTCTATCGCTCTATATAAATTCGTTAAACGTTAAATGACTGTCAAAGATATTTGACTCTTAAAGATGGTCTTAATATGCGTTAAAAACTTTACGGAAGCCCATCCGAAGCATGCATTGTCTTATTTTGTAAGCAATAGGATGGTCAAAACAATTTAATGTTACAAACTAAAGAACCAAAGTTGTTATCGTAAGGTAACCTCATCCTTATAATACTGTTTTTTTGCCGTACTCTGATAAAGAATTTAACAAAAATTTTGCGAAACATGTAACAAATTATATTGTAGTGTTAACGTTTTTATAATTGTTATGTTAAATTGTAATTCTGACGGTTTTCATTTAACAACATATTACGCAGGTCAATAAGGACTACAAAAATCGTGTATTTTCTAAACTCTATTTTAGATAGCATTGGTTTATTATAGGATAAATGACGAGGAGGGAATGAAAAGGAGGCAGATTTCTTTTATACAAACGATAAAATAAAACCGAAATATATACTTTACAGCTAGCTATATCTGAACTTTAACTCCAACATTTTTATCTCACTTTTAAACATAACACAGCGTAAAACGATTGATTATCGAAATTCGAAAATCCCCTTCCCTGGATCCCACGTGGCGACCTTTTGTTGAAGCTGACCAATTCAACAAGAGCTTTTGCAACAGCGCTTTACTATGAGACACTTTCAATAATATCAATAATACGGGTTCAATAATATTGGCGGTAATATTGACAACTGCCCTAAATCCTCATAAAATTGGGGTGTTTTAATGGAGTGCTTTCAGTAGTCACGTGCCTTATTGGCAACACGAAATAATTGTGTTTTCGGCAAAAAAACGTCCACAAAAGCAGGCTTACGGAATATGGCCGAACGGCACGTTTTCGTTATGTCGCAGCTTACTTGCGTATTATTCAGTGTTATCAAATGCTTCGATTATAGCGGGGTAATCCATCTATTCTTAAGTGTTCCAAAATGTCAATAATTCAATTTAATTAATTACGTACGTTGCATATGTAAATATAGGTCATCGTGATGGGCTAAAATATATAGTATCGCTAATATTCCTTTTTATACAGTAACAACAGTGCCATTTTAATGTTGTTTATTAAGATTTAATACACCATTTTATTTTCAAAGCGTTTTTAATCTAATAAAATGTTTAAACCCAAACTAAACCAAACCTTTTGGTTTTAGATACGTATTACAAAAATGGCGTTACTTAAAAAAACCTATCAACTTGGCTACCACATCGACTTCGATAATCCTAGAACCCTGATCCGTCAGTAATGGCTTTGAGTAATGCAGTTGCCATTATTATAAATCACGCATCAATTCGTGGGAAAGCAACCTATTAGTGACATATCATTGTTCAACGTCAAATACAGTCTTGATCAATTTAATCAAACTCAATATAAAATAATAGAAGAAATGTTGTAAAAAATATGGTAAAATTTCAAAGTTAGGTATTTAATTTTACAATAGCGGTAAATGTTTAAGTAAAGAGAAAAACATCATAAGTATTTTATTCTAATTTTTACTCTTATGACCCTAATTTAAATTCTCTGTAAAGATTAGATTAGATTAAGTATTCTGAGTAAGATAATTTTTTTCAAGAGGACAGAATATATTCTACTTAAATTCTTTTTGCCACCCCCTTTCAACCTTAAGTAAAATGATGAATTGGTAATTACCTCAAGCCGACCACAATCTGTGACGTCATCAAATGGACACAACTATGACAAAAGGAATTACTAGAGCAGAACCTTATCTGAAATGAAATCTCTCATATTGATGGGGTAAGTTATCGTAATTAGAGGGTTGCCCTTACGTTCTATTTGGTATGTCAATACTTGTTTATCAATTGCTTTCAATGCTTTGTTTTTTTATTATATTTCTAGAAAACTATAAATATTTTGATCATATATTTCTTTATCTGAAGAGGACTAATGATTTTCTAATAAATATTTTGCAGTCTTCCGCTAGTTACACGTACGAAACAAGTGCACAATGTCTTAAAAACATAATGCAAAAAGAACCGTATGTACATGTATTGCGTGGTGCAATTACTAAAGTTAATGTATAGAGGATTAACTTATTCTACAACATTAACATTTTAAGGGGTTTCATTGCATTTATCATGTATATGCTTGATATCTTTGAAATCAATGTAATAAAGTCGCTGGAGATAGGGATAAACATGTAAAAAATCGTCCAAAGTATTTATATTATATATTGATCATCACACATCATTTAGTCGGTCTATATTGTACGTTATAAAAGGCAGTAAAATAATAAAAAAAAATCCGTAATAAAAAAGACATTTCTTGATATTTCTGTCCCCTACAGTCATATCACATTTTACTGTCATCTGAAACATGCTTATAATATCATCCCCAAAGCTATTAGAAATGTAAAAATTCATTAAATGCCGTAAAGAAAACACTAAAAAATTACTACAAAAACAGTAGTCACCCTCAAGACAGCTATATTCCGATTGTTAATTAGTGTCAAAGTAACAAATAGCTTTTAGATAGCGGTTAACGTTATCACTTTTGGTCACGTGACAGGTGTGCAACCCCTGTTTAATACAAGGTCAAAAAATGCCCATCGGCACGTAAGTTGCGGCTTTATCAGTCCCACTTTTGATTTGTGGTAGAATTAGGTTTAAAATTCGTTGATTTCACCCTCTACATTGTGATAAGTTATCGGCAGTAATTGATACTTTTTAGATTAAGTTTAATACGAACTTGGGATATTTTTTCCTTAATTTAGCTAAGGTTTTGTTACAAAAAATGAAAACTTCACTCTTTGTATTATATAAGCTTTTCTTGACAAAGAAGTGATAAATATACCTTATTACAAAAATCAATTTACAAATATTCAGTTTTATTCAACTAAATAGTATATTTAGCAATTTGAAACCATCGGGAGCCTAAAAACGAAATAGATTTTATAGTTTTACTCTTTTCCTCTATTAAAAAATGTAACGTTAATCACTACGGAATATCGAACTTTAATACCGGCTTAGTATCCGACGTGAGATTAGGCAAATATTGGTACATTATCGGAACGTGGGACGCCGCTTAATGTCTTCCGTCTGAGGGAAAATCCGCAACGAATCCGCGTACGTCCGCCATCAGATAATCTGCACTGAGCTCTTCGTGTCGCGTATCTAACCGCTCATTAAAGCTCGCGCATGCTACGTGTAACTTAATACACGCGGATCTAATCTTGTAAAGGCTCTACGTCGTATCGCATCATTGTTGTTAAGTCCTTTTATCTGTAATATGTAATTAAGAAAGAACGATGAAAAGTCACGATCCAAAAATATATGAAAGCCTCTTAAATAATTAACAAAAAAGCAAAGTTAATCACTTAAAACATTAAAGGCCATTTTTAGGGGAAATAGAAAATAATTATTTAAATTCATTATTTATGTAACAATTATCTTTAACGTTAAAAGCAAATACATTATAAATGAGTATTTAATAAGCGTCTGCGAACCGTATGGACGACGAAAGACGAGATTATCTAGTAGTAGAGATCATTTGTTAATGGGTAATAGAAAACCGCAGTGCGTAAAAAAATCAAATGAGCCGTAGACTACGAACCGAAGTATAACTTCTTAAGTTTTATCTATACGTATGTATACATAATGTGTACATATATGTACATACACTGACATTCAATTATTGCATTTGTATGCAATTTGCAAATTTTTAAATTTATTTTTTGTTTCGTGGGAAAATTTTTTTAAATAAAAATTTATAAACATTTCATTCAAATTTCCCTATCAACATCCGTTTGCCTAACCTGATCATACTTTTCGTAACGTTTTCGGAACCCATTCCTCTACCTACGCCCAATGCCTAGCGTGCGTAAGAAGTGTAACTAAAAAGACTAGTATTTATTCTGAAAATTTAAATAATGTATATTATCTCTTTTTTATGCTCTTTTGAGGTTTTTCTAAGTCAGATTGTCCTTCTTCGAGGAAATTTTTACATGACTCGTCTTATCTATCTTGTGTCCCCATGTATCGTGTGGCGGAGTGCCAAAACGCGCTTTGCATATGTATTATGTCACAGGTGACGACGTTTCCCTGAATAACTCAAGGCTTGATTCATGACGTAGTACCATAAGTCTGTGCATTAATATACCTTTAAGTTCGTATCGAAATTTTCAAACATTTAGCTTCGGTGCCTATAAGTAAATTGTTGTCAAAATGCCTTCCCTAATATTTCGTTGCTCTGTAGTAATAATCCTACGAAGCATCAAACCCGTGATAATTGTTCAATCCGACTTCAAAATATTCTTTAACGTGTAAATACTAAGTAATGTTTGCGCACCGATCCAAACGAATTAAGGTTTGATTCATTTCATACGTATTAAAAAGCATTAAAATATAGTTTTCGAAAGTAGACATACCTCATAATCATCCACATACATGATCAAGTGGTAAAGGAGGCATCTACTTGACCTGATCTAACCCAAATGTAACTTTTAACAATACTATTGGTACCGCGGTAGTCCCCTTTACAGGAACCGTCTGGGTGAATACCACTCGAAGGCTATTTCTGCCGAAGCAGTAGTAGCAAAAGCACTGATGTGTTCCGGTTTGAAGGGCAACGTAGCCTGCGTATTTACTGGTTAAACGAGACTTATGTCTCACGGTAGGTAGATACCACTGGTATTGCCAATGTCCATGGGCGTCGGTGACCACTTCTCATCAGGTGGCCCAACTGCTCGTCTGCCTGCGTATGCCATAAAAAATATTACCTTTTGAAGTCATAAAATCTGAAACCATTTCAGTTTAGTCATATTTAGTAGAATTATTCAAAGCTTGACGTGGACTTAATAAATTCTGTTTTGGAATTAAAGAGTAAGAACAAGTAAAAACTCTATGAATATATTTGTTACATTTAATTTTGTACATAACAAATTTATGCAACGTTGAAATAAAGAACTGAAAAATATTTAAAAAAATCATTACATGATCAAAATATTCCCAGTAGATTTTACTCATACATAATAGCCAGAGCGCTAAAACTGAATAAAGAATTTCGACTTCGGGCAACCATTATTTAGCATTCCTTTTAAAGAGTTCATTAAAAATCCACACAACATCATCATAATGTAGTTGTAGGACAGTTTTATGAACATTTTAAAAGAACAAAGAAGCGCGGCGCCGAATATTCCCCTCAGCGACTTAAAGAGCTCGTAAATAACTACGAAGTGCGTTTCATTTATTGACGGTGTCCCGTATATTAATAAAAACACAGCATTATTACACTTAGTTTACGGGTTGGGCACATAAAGACGCGGGGCGCTGAACAGTCGTAAAAACTCGTAAAGTATGTGATGATTATTATTTTAGTCATTTCCCAGCGGCGGATCGTTGTTTATTTGTTTTCGCGTTTTTTATAACCTCCCTTAAATATCTTAGAGTTAGTTAACCTACTTACCTTACTTAACTTTTGGATTCCTGATATTATCAATTGTTTTTTATAAATATGGCAATAACTATTTATCTTTCATTAAATATGCTCACCTTTTCTTCGGCGTCACTCAATTTATCTTGTTCATATTGATATTAATTTTAGTCATCGTCCACCTAGAGATAAAATGATAACACTAAGGTATTACTATACTTTATATCTGTACTGTAACGGTCGCAAGGTATTGACATATGTTTAATATCAAATGAAAAGTATCAGTTAACTGATATATTCCATTTCATTTTTTCAAATCATTTTAGCACTTTTCGATTACATTGAGTTATTATATTTAATTGTCTCGTTTTATCCCTTCTTCTGCAATAACTTCTCAAGCGTAAATTAAGTTTACTGATCAACTTTTCCATCTTTTGCGCTTCTTTCACCTTCCTATTAAACAAAGACACACGAGATTACAGTTCGCTTAAGATGTAAGATACGCCAATTATGCATAACGTGTAAAAAGATTAATATTTAATCAAAATATATTTTATCGCTCTTTCGCATCGGGAAACTATGTGACGACGCTCTATGTACGTTAAAATGTGACGAAAAATCCTTGCGCCGCATTGAAAATGTAAAAGTATGAACATAATTAAAGAAAATTTTAGCTGAAAAATTGAAAACTATGTAAAAATTTGAGTAAAACATATTATTTTTGTCAGTTTGCGTTTTGTTGTCAAGTTTAAAATCAAGAATTCGTATTTTACAACCACAAGTTATAAAATATATCTTTTGCCTACACTGAACGACACGTGTAAGAAAAGGCTGTATGAAAAAACACATTTTTCAACTTTTGTTCATATTCCGTACAGTCCTCAATCAGGACACCATTCACACAAGGACAACAGTTATATTGTCTTTTAAATTATTATTATAGAAAAATAACCGTGCGAATTCGCTACAGCATCCAAAACTACAATAACCAAAATGTCACCATTAACATAAAAAAGAAGAAAGATAAAAAGTAATATTTTATTATACATCATCATCATCGATTAGCAGCCCTTCTCCGTCCACTGCTGGACATAGGCCTTTTTCAATGAACGCATGACGGCGATCCTGCTACTCGCTGCAATTTGACCGGCTACTGTGCGGAGATCGCATCCCACCTGGTCGGGTCGACCAACGCTCATCTTCCAAACGCGCCTCCATCCAGAACCTTATTGGCCATCGGCCATCGGTTCTTCTTACTACATGCCGCCACTGCCACTTCAACGAGCTAATCCTTTGCACTATGTCGGTAACCTTAGTTCTGCTTGACGGATAAATTCGTTACGAATTTATCCGACAAAAACAAAGCATGGTGCGCTCCATACCGTTGAGCTATCGCAAATTGTGGACCAGTCCAGCGTCAGTGCTCCGTTTCGGCCCGTAGGTCATCACGGGGTACGCATTGGTCAAAGACTTCGTCTTTAAATTCTGCGTATCAGCGACGGAGAATATGGTTCATTCTAAAATCTGCCCAGCAACTGAATCCTCCTATCAGCTTCCTATCGAAGTTGTGTCTGAATATGTGCCCAAGTGAGACATATTCATCGACAACTTCGAGGTAAACTATCACTTGACTGCCTCGGAGAACGTGTTCGTTGAACTGACTTCGTCTTGTCCAAGTTCATCCGAAGCCAATGCGTCAGGAGGATTCATTTAAACTCACACATCTCCTGCAAAGTCCTCAGGTCTCAGCCATTAACGATATCGTTGGCAAAAGAGGTGTGAAAAGTACTGGCCGTTGATTCTTATCCAAGTCAGTCCAGTCTAGGGTCTTGAGACATCCTCCAAGCATTAGGAACAGTTTCGGGAGAATTCGATTGGTCATTGGAAAGATTGGCTCGTTCGCCCGAATCTGACAGACATAGACGACCACTATGAGACCTCTCAACACCTCGACGTATCGATAATCGACCTGACACCGTTGAAGGCTTCAGAACAGTTCAGTTTCTAAGAGTCAAAAGCATAGCATTATATAGAAATAAAAATATGTACATAAAACAAATTAAATTTAATCTTTCTATGCACCAAAAAGTTTGCCATTAAGCGTTAAATTAATAAAGTAGTTCTCCATATATATTGTCATATTGTTTCTTTTGTTTGTACTAAATGGTGTCTCTGTATATTGTCTATTTTGTGCTTTTGTTACAGATTCATTAGCGGTTCACTACTGCAACCGCGAGGTGGCGGTGGCGGCGTCAGGCCCGGACAGTGAAGGCTACATACGAACTCCCGGCTACCCGCACTTTTATGTGGGCGACGAATGCAGATGGCGGTTGAGGGCACACCCGGAGCAGCGTATTCGCATTTCGTTGTTGGATGTTAGTTTACGAAGTGAGTTTTGTCTTATTTAATTAAACTACTACTAAGAAAAATTAAGACTTGCCACCTATCCTTCTTTTTTTAATGTCATCTCTTTTTTGGCAATCATTAAGGGAACTTGAACTTTTGAAACTGCCGCTCTAAATAAAGAACGCGTGCTCTTGTTGTTCCACTGCGGCAGATATTTAAGCCAAGATGTGTGTCTTCATCCTGGATTTTATTTTTATTGTATCTTTCTCTATTTTTATTCATATATTTTGCATCGCATTATATGGCCAACATACCCTAACTTTCTTCTTTTTGCACTGTGTCTCTCTCTCCCTCTCACTCTATCTCTCTATAAGACTTTCTTTTTGAAATACGGTGCGATGAGAGCTAAATTTGTATATTAAGCTTTGAGCCAATCTTAAATTTGACATGTAAATACCTAACCAGTATGCAACTGCAAACCTGCTTGAGCAAGCAAAACTGCTTGCAAAGACTAAGGCATCGGTTTTAATGTCTAAAGTGACCTTTTTAACACTGCCAAGCAGAATTTTTTTATTCTCGTATTCACTGAATGTACTTGTCAAAACTACACTATATCCCGTTTAAAAGACCAAAGACTAATGCGTATTAGAGGTCCTAGACAAAATGACGTAAGCAAATTTAACGAAATAATGGGATGTGGGAAAAATTGGAGGTCCGTTGTATGGGAGGGTAAAAAACTGATGAGCAAATCTTCTTACCAAGCATAATTAGGAAAATTAAGTATTCCAAGTAATTATAATGTATAAACATTTTCATGGTCATTAAAAGTAAATTTAATTATTTGTAAAAAATTAAAAAATTACCTTAAATATAACAATTTCAAAGATTCGTTTCAAATGTCTAGTTTTTTTAGGTATAGGACCATTCGAGCCACAATGTACAGATTACGTCTCGGTTCTTGACTCGAACGGGGAGCTGCTTTTATCAACTTGTGAACAGGTAGATCTACCGGTTCGGTTGATATCTTCAACGGAAACTGTTGAGGTGATAGTTGAAGCCAAATCGCAAGGCGCGTTTCCAAAGAGAGGCGTTTTATTGCATTATAAGAGTAAGTTGATCACAAAACTGTTTTACTTTTACTTGTGGGAAATGTTTGTGATTATTTTATACATGTTTAAAGAAAATAAAACATAGTAGGTACGAAACTCTATAAATTATTGACCCGCAGTTGGCAAAATGCAAAAATAATTCTAACAAAGCTTGAGTCCCATATCAGTCGCACGGTGCAAAAACTTTCATTAACCACGGATGGAATCCTGAATCGCAAAATGTTTCAATTACGTTCATGAGAGGACCACTTAAGAACTATTCATTGAGCGCCATCTCTTAGACGCTCTGACAACTATATCAAATGCATAGTTCTTGGTTTATAACCTAAATTCTAGATGGCGATGAATGAGTATTTACTTTAAATGTTTCGAAATACTGCCTAAAATACCTAGTATTTCAAAACATTGTTGATAATTTGGTAAGTTTATTTTATTTTAAATGTATTAATTTTTTTATATATTTTTAAGGTATTGGTTGCGTTACATTACCAGCGCCATCTGACGGCTACCTTGTGTACCGTAACGAAGACGTCGCTCACTACATGTGTAATGTCAATTATGTTTTCGCTGATACCCGACAGAGGGCAAGAATGCTATGGTGCTTTGAAGATAATAGATGGAACAGTACGGTGCCTTTATGTATAGGTAAGTCAGTATTAAATTATTGTAATAAAATTAAGCAAAATTACTACAATAAATAAAGCTTAGAAAAATTACTTATTTGTCTTAACTTAAAGGGTGAAACGCTCATAATTTATTATCTACACAATACATGTTGACAGGACGTACCTTATACAAAAATGTAAATTATTGAATTTTGTACAAAAAATATAATTTTTACTTAATGTTAAGGTTTATACAATAGCTCGCTACCTGATTTTTGTATTTAAAATACGCTTAAAAGTAATAAAGTAAGGTATTGTATTGCACCTAAAAAGGCTAACCTTTATAGCAAACTTTACTTCGACAATAGCGATTAAACCTTTCATGAAACGTAAACTTCTAAAAACTTATGATATTAAAGCTTGTAGGTACGTGAAAGTTTGAGGTAGCTCCTCTTTCATGGCTATCCATTATTTAGGCGAATATACACATTGACGTATCAACCGTCATCTGTCTCTATCGAACAACAGCTAACTAATAAGAAAAGAGAGTGATGGCACGATGTTGCCAACTTTCCGAATGCTTATTTACAAAAGGTCTGTTGTGCATTACATTTTGAACTTTATTTCTAAAGCATAGAATATTTTTTTGAGGATGTTATTGCGTTATTATTTTCATCGTCTAGTAAAGGGCTTTTGCTTCAACCACGTTTCGGTAAATATAAGGGTATTTCTGTGCAACGCCGACGTCTATTCCGTGGTCAGTCAGTGTAGCGCTCTATCCACGTTGAACGTTTGTCACATTTTCGTGTGGAGAAACCACGTGTCGACACACGAAGTGAGTTTGAGCAAAAAGTATTTTTAACCTGTTTTAGTTTAAAATTAAAAAAGTGTTAGTATTTCAGTGATATAATTTATTGGTTCGTGTTTGTTGTGATTCATGATTTATTTTTATGTTTATTGTTGCTATTGTTCAACTTTGCAAGTGAATTTTGAATTAATTGTTAGTATTTTATTATAATATAAATTGAACTATCGATAAGAATTGAAAATAATAAATCATTTACTCAAGTTTTATAACAACGAAGAAATTGATATACATTTAGAGGGCCGTATTTTCGTACAATAATTAAAGACTATCTTTCTATAAAAGATAAAAACTTGATAATAGCGTTACGATAACCCGAATCGAAATTATGTAGTTACTGGGCCAAAACAAATAAATTATACTTCATAATGACTGTTTAAACGTAATGAAACTATTTCTACAGACTTGAATAAATTGCACGTGTTGGCGCACTTTATTAAAATATTAACAAATTCACACAGAGCGTCAGCTGGCTCACAGATATTTTAATTTTAACTTTGCTTTGGACTAAAATCGTCGTTTCTCCGAGTTCATTACTTTCTTCGGCTCACTTTTGAGCGGCTCGCGGCGCCAAATCTTTTTCTATTTTTTACTCCTTTGACGTTATTATTAAAGAGACAAACGTTTGTATATAATATTCATGAAGGGTAAAAAATACTTAAATTATTTTATTTAAATGTAACTTAGGAGTGTTATGTGTGGAACAATATATGGAAAAAAGTGTGGTAAGCTCGAAGGAAGAAGTAATTGTTTTTGAACTCCAGAAAAAACTTTACTTAACCTTTAAAATTACAGAAATAAGATTTAATAAGGAAGAAAGGACTAGATATCTGGTTTGTTGAAATCTTTGTATAGCCTATTTTTCTCTACTTCAAAGTATTTATTTTTATTATTATTAAGCATTAAGCATTATTTTTATGATATGATAAATACTGCTTCTTTGGCCTAACATGATCAACAAACGAAACGTAATCTGAAAACTATGCACTTGTAAAGTACAGACTAAGTGTCACTAAAAGTGAATTATAAAATTTTTATAGATATTTTTCTCATATAAAGATTTTCTATGAGAGTTTGTATAAATAGCTTTACAGAATTATTAAATTTTAAAATGGCTTATAGTATAGATGTAGCTGTGAAATTGTATCTACACTCATATTTTTTACTGCCTTGATGAATAACATAATATTGAATTGGCATAATAATGAAACAATATTAAAAAAAATGCTTAATAATTTTATGCTGTTAACTTACATACTAACGTTTTGAAAAAGTTTACTGCGGTAGGAGATTTTTAGAGACATTTAGATGTTTACTCTATTATACTACGTACTTCTAAATAAATAAATACAAAAAGATGGGAGAATATCAACAAAACTACTACGTACAGATATTTACATATGTATATATTTACTGCAATTTAATATTTATTACAATTTATGTTTTCTGTAACATATTTATTTACATTCAAATAGCGAACACTTGAATAAATCGAGGCACTTTTGTGCTAGTCGCAAGTTCCGTTCATTGCTTTAGGTGCTGTTCATGAATCGATAGTTACTTCAAAAGGTTTCATTCAACTGTAGAACTCGCTCCATCGTGAATACTATACTTGGACTAAAGATTTTTTGTTATATATTTGGTGTCTTTTTAACCACAATTTAACTATATTTGGGAAGTCAGTTTTTTATAACAAAATGGTTGCTTAATGACGTTTCGTTATTGTTCTCGAGTTTGTCTACATATTGAGATATATTGTTGTATAGTGAAAATGGTAACATTGATCATATTTAAAATAATAGTTTCGTGGCACAAAACTACATTTTAAAAATTAGAACTGTTGGGATTTTAAGTTTGTTTGCTTTAGCCTAATTATTATCTATTACTTAATCATAATGAAAGTCTTTAAAATTTTAATAATTATCTATGTATGAAATTCTATTTAAGAGTGCAATAAATATACTCATATATAGTTGTAACAAACTCATGGTAATATAAATAAATAATTTCCCACATATAATTTAGTTTACATATTTCAATAATATTTTGAAATTAATAAAATGTATCGTTCGGTGTCAATTACGGTTTTGATTACTAACATCCATGATAAGTTATATTACCTTGAAAATGAATATTCCTTTAAATATCATTATTATGGTCTTCTAAAACTTCGATGTATTTTAAAGCGTATTGTACGTTCTTTTTCATTCCATCCAAATTACTTTACATTTTCAATGGAGCGTAAAAAATTGTTTTAAAGTATTGCTTTGAAAATGGATTTTGCTTCGTTATTGAGATACATACTAGAAATAGGAAATTCTGAAGGATTTTTTAGATCAGTGCGCGTGAAATAAAGAGAAAAAAAAAGAACTAACAACCTCTGAAAATCGTCTGTTTTTTTAACCATACAAATTTCTCTGGTTTTTTACCCATACAAATTGTGTATGTATGATGTGATTGAATACTTTTCATTATAATTTTGTATTCAATGAATGCCGATCGTATTCATTATTTTTATCCGCAGAAAAAGTCTTGAATACATTGAAGTTCTACTATTTATAATTATTGCTGTCTATAAAATGTTATTTTAATCATTAAATAAGGCATTCCTCATTTAATGATGAACTTTAACATATTTCGTGCATGCATATTTAATAATAAATGTTAAAATTAAACAATCATTATGAACAGAAAGCGTAGTCTGTGTTCCAGTCTGACGTGCTCCGTAAGTTCCATAATTCAGTCACATGACTGCTTCCAAATATCTAAACATTCGAGCATACAACGACCGGAAAATGATTTCATTTAATAACATTTGACGTAGCGTTTATTTAGTAATTAACACGTTTATCGCGCACGTACAAACCGACCGGCTGACCCATTGTCCGGCCTTATCGTATTCGCGTGTCGCGTATTCGTCCTCCGTCCATTGTTCCCTTGAATACTGTTTAATTAATTTTGCCGCTTATCTCCGCACTGTTGGGACACGGACCGTATCCGATTGGTTACGCTTTGTGTTTGTGAAAGGGAATAATAATATACAACTCTATTGCCGGAACGATGCGGCTTTAGTAAAGATGAATTAGATGAAATCTGTTCATAAATATAATACTGAGTAATTAGCTGTATAAAGTAGTATATATACCAATTAGAGAGAGATTCCAAGAGATTGTGGATCTGATGATGAGATATAGATGTTGGATGTAGGGATACGGTCCAAAAACCCCCTGATGGAGAAGGCGTGCAGTAGAGGAGACCTATGTCCAGCAGTGGACTACCACAGGCTGATGATGATAGATGTAGTGAGAAATTATTTTCGTCCGGTAAATCTCGGATCTTTATCGGAATACAATTATACCCAAACTATCGATGAATGATCGTATTAAATAGTGACATTCTCATATCCAATAATATGAAACTTTGTTCTTTAGTATCAAATATTAAAATAATAATGTCATTGTATAGTATAGAGATGTATAGGTACTGGACCTATATAGCTTCTCTCATACGTGAGCACTATTTGAAAGAAAATTAAAAAACGGAATTTTGTTTCTCACTATATCTACCTTTATGTAAATGTAGTAAACACTAAAGCAAAGTAAAATGCAGTAAACACTAATGGCATCAGTAGTATGAGCGTTGCTATTGGTTGACCGCCGCCATCTTTAACCTCACGCGATGTTCGACCAATAAGAGGGCCGGACTTTTTGGCGCCAATTGAGTTTGACGCAAGACTTTACGTAGATTTAAATATGAAATCTAATTTGGTTAAACTATAGATGTACACTGTTTATTAATATACCAATAAGAAGATAGCTTTAATTTGATTATTGGACGTTAGTATATGCGAAATTTTCCTACAGTATAAAAGTTCCTGTGTTTGTAAACTAGTCATGGCTGGTACAAGTTCTTGAAATTGGGGATTTAGTAGTGGGCGTATTATAATTAAGATGTAATTAATTATGGCTGTCGGTTATATAGAGAAACTAATGAGAGAGGTTTCTACATTACATATTAACTATATTATTAAAACATAAAGCAAACATTTATAGAGCCACTGTGTTAATGTTAGTGATTTTCATTTTTATTTTAATGACGCTATGTTCGTTAAATATAAATATAATAGTGTAAAGTATTGGAAAATAATTTTTATACCTAATAAATAATATTTTACCTCAGATAATAAACAGAAAAATAGCAGTGATCGTAAAGAAAATAGCCAATTGGAACGCCGTGAGTACATATAAACTCTTATCGATGAATGATCGTTCATTAAATGAAAATCCAGAGGCAGACCGCTTATATCGGTTACATTTTTGCGGTCGTTTCAATATAGTGTGTTTAATATATTTATCTAAATATAAAAAGTTCTTTTATATAGTTTATCAACTTTAACAAAATGTTACCCGGTAATTGAAACAAGTGGGAATAATAAAAGTTTTCACTTAGTCACAAATTAAATTAAGCTCACCCCTATACGTTCATTCCCTTTCGTGTGAAAGGTCAAGTCGTACACATTAACTCGAAAACTCGCATTTATAACTCTAGTGCCGTACCATGACCAGGATTTCAAATATCGATACAGCAGTGCTATATATCGAAAAATATCTTTTTCTACGTGGTTTTGGCAGCGTACAGGTAGGTCAGTTCGAAATAATATTATTGACCATAATTTTTTTAATTGACTTAGTATGTCAAATAGATTTAAAATGAGGGTCAATATTAATAATATTGTAATTGCAAATTTTATTGAGACTATTTGTTAGCTTAAGGTGATTTGGGAAAATAAGAGTCAACGTACATTTTTTATTGAACCAAAATGTTTATTAGTATTCTTCAGAATCTTCTTAAGTTATTGTAGTTCTTGTACACATGAGAAGAAGTGTTGTACAATATGATCTACTTCTGCCGCGAACCGGTTAACCTATAATTAAGCAGCAATGTCCTTAGGTTTAAAGATAAGAACTAAGAATATACGATACAAATAAACAAATTCTAGCATAAAGGGACTCTCCCTTACGGTAGACGTAGAGTTTTTTTATTTTTTTTTTATTTTTTGACTTCGATGTTATTCTAGACTCTTGTCTTTGATAAGCTTCATCTAACACAGAGTTTGCGGGAAGCTTCCGTCCCCACGAACTAGGTGGCCGACTTTCTTTGCTAGACGTAGAGTTACGGCCTAGTATTGCCAATGCCTCTGGCGACCACTTCCCATCCGACTGCACGTCTGCCTTCGTCGGAATTGAGCACGCTGAATCGCTTTTTATTTTCAAGAAATAAAGCTGTACAACCAGTTAATAATAGCATCGACATAATTGCGTGGAAGCGCATTGAACGCCTTGAATTTCTATGAGAATTGTCGTGGTGGTACAATCGGATCACCTAAAAGGGGGGCCCCCGATCGCGACGTCTTACAAGCAATTACACAAAAGATCCGGCCTGTCGCGACCGTCGTCAACTTAACGCGAAAGTAATAATTCACGGGGCGCGAACAAGAATCGGCGGCCGCTAGGGATGTGGCGAATTTTGTATTTTGTTCTATCGATATCGACTGAGTTATAATATTTTAAACAATTTCGACTCAGAATAAGTTGAGATTGACATTATACTTTGTTTACGTTTATTTCATATTTAGCTGAGGTAAAGACGACAATAAAAACTGATGCAATTAAATTTAGTGGTTACTCAACATTTCGACGATTGTGGAATAATCATCATCAGCTGTGATAGTCCACTGCTGGACATAGTCCTCCCCTAATACACCCCTATTCATTAGAGGCTTTGGACCGTATCCCACCACACTGGTCCAATGCGGGTTGGTGAGTGGACCGACTTTTTACATGCCTAATTGGCTTCACTAGAAAAATATTGTCAATATTTTTCTATTATACTATATTTTTATAATATCTATTATAGATATTTTTTGTTGCTTTTGGGTTGTATTTTCTATTTCGTGTGTGATTTATTAAAAAAGGTGTGAGTTTACAACAAGATTTTGACTGAAAAATAATTGAATGATTTTTATAGCCGTAGGCAAACCGTAATTACTTTAAGTCAATTAAATATTTTTTTCTACAAAATTATTTTCGAATATTACGGTCGTTCAATAAACTTCTAGAGTGCGTTAAAGACTGTTTCAGATGAATTCTAATTATAGGTGGAAGTAAATATTTGGTACTCACATATTATAATTACGAAAATTATAATTAAAATAGCAGTTTGTCCGTGTCGTCCATTTTTTAATGCACTATTGGTATAATATAATCGTTATTTTTTAAACATACACAAATGCTATATAGTGCTATTTTAGTCATCAATATTATTTAACATCGTTCTAGTATCATGACGTCTATATATTCATAGCGTATTTTTTTTATTCATAATCATTCGCTAAATATATGTATGTTCTTGTACATATTATTTGATTCATTCATATATCTCGTAAAAATTGACGGAAGGGTTTTTCTTACCGCTGGAGTTAGTATTGTTTTGCAGTATTATATATTTACTTGCTAGAAAATTAATTTTCTTTCAATCATAGTAATCCGCACATCACTATCCTCATCTCGCTTGAAAGACAATTAACCATAATTGTAACCCTGGTTAGCTTCCGCCTTTATACCTTATTTCACGGTTCTTTTTACTACGAATACGTTATAAAATGCGGCACGATAAAAGGCAGCTCTAGTGTTGTCTGTCAATTTTGTCGATATTTTCCTGTTGGCTGTTGTCAATCGCATGCATCGTTTGGGCAGGTCCCTATAGAATTAATCAATCATTGAACGTTCACCATATGCGTTGAATAACAGCATTTAACCCTTCATTGAATGTGAGTTACATGTTTGAATTGGCAGTGGTGATTCTCTTTTAATTGTTCGTAATTAAGTATTTATTTTTCATTTTTCGTTTCATTTAGATTGTTAACTTTTCAGTTACTCGCGTTTTTATTATAGCGTATGCGACAATATTAATAAATACAAGTTAGTACGTGTAAAGCACAACTCAAAGCGTTTGAAATACTATACAGCCTTTGAAATCTTAGCTCCGCGTAGTTTAAGTAAGGTTTTAATTAAGATTGAGCTTGAATTTTAGTAGTTCGTTGAATAAAATCCTTTACGGGATCGCTTTACGTCCGACCTAGTTGGCGCTGCGAGGGCTTCCTGTAGACGCTATTAATTCTATGTCATAGAGCAAGCGCTTTACAAGAGCGGTCCTTTGAGATTACGTTATTCATGATTTTACCAATGGTATCGTAATGCGAACTAATGACCCTAAACTCTAAGCAATAGAAAGCGAAACAGATTGAATACTATTCAAAGTTAAAGTCAAAGTCAACAATAATTTATTCAGTTTTCGGCTCTATCGAGCACTTATGAACGTCAGAAATGTGTCATCGATTATTAGACCTGGCCAGAAAATCAGCTGTCTTTGTTTCCTTCTGTTCATATATATCTATTTCGTTAAGTTAAATAATTTGAAAAAAAAAAATATCCTGAATGCATTTTGTATATACTTTTTTTTAAAATAAGGTGATTTTTGGTGCAAAATAAAACAACTCAATGTTTTTTTAATAGGAGTCTGTGTTGTTTTGAGTATTTTATGAAGCTAATATCACTTATTAAAATGTATAATTAAGTTAAAATAACCTTGTAACGTTCTTAAATATTATTAACATTCTCCACGTGAATTTATAGGTAGCACTTACAATTTTGAACACTTTACGTGTCATATAAACGATAAGTTAATTTACTCTGTATTCTTTTATTGCTTTATGCTGTGTTTCTGACAAACGTTGACATTTAGAAAAGTCTGTCTCCGTGAAAATGTTACGAGCAGCGAAATTACATTGAGTCGCGTAATACATTCCTTGCGAAATATCAAAGCACGTACAAGTTAGCACGTAAAAGTTGTTATGTGCATACTTATACATATAACATATAAGGGATCAAAATGACACTTTATGCGAGTAATAATTATTTTCACGTCCTGTTATAAAATCGAATCGTCTTGTATAATTGTAAAACTTCTGAGACCGTAAAAGCTTTTAGAATTTGATTGACGTTATCATTTAGGCGTATTATGATTTTGTCTTTTTAATTAAGTTTGACTTGTTAAATTGATTCCGATTCTTCTAGGTCAGGATTTGTATCGTATTATCGTAAAGTGATCATATTGTACATGGTATCCCCATATAGTATTTTAACATAAAAAATAAGTCTAATTAAAAGAAGAAGTGAATGTCATTTGTGTTTTTCTATAACAAAGAGATAATAATAATAATATATATAAAAATAAAACCTAAACCCTAATTAATGTATTTTTGAAATATGAAAGTGTAATTAATTAACAATCCATAATTTGCCTCTTCTTAAATCTTATGTCATGTAATGAATTCAATCACGTTCATAATAAAACCAGAAATTAATTAGTTCTTTATTGTTTTAGAGGAGACAACTGTGAAAGTTGTCTCGAACGATTCGTCACGTGAAGTTACAGAGAAAGATACAAAGCTGCCGCACAACGAGGCAAACATGATTGTCGGTAAGTTCATTTCATAAGACCATAAATATATCGCGAGTTCATAGCGCTACGCCGTACAAAAAGTTATTGCGTTTGTCTTAACTATTAACGTACCTTGGCTCCTGAGCTCCCACTTTAGAGACCGGTGGTAATGAGTTCGAATTCTGTGGCGACAGGCTCATAACTCGATTGCTGGCAAAGTAAGATAATCCATGCGCCGGATGTGTATGTAAAATGTAGGTCCTGCGCCTTATTTCTGCCTGTCGGTTATCCGTCGTATTGGACTAGGAAAATAAAATGATAGGGGTTTGCACTGTGTACGTGTACGCTTAAGCACTATGGTATCTCCTGCGTAGCTGGCTAACCTTAAATACATAGGCCACCATAGTCGTAATGGGCTCCGAGGACCTTATTATTATAATGTGTTTCGACTTGCACAAGTGTCAAAGTCTTTATTCAGCATGGAAGCATTACTTTTACCATCTATTTATCTCTCATGTATCTATTATTAAATGCGTTGCGTGCGTTCTCCTTATCTTCGTACAGGACGTGATAATTTCCTTAAAAATCGATTTATTACATTTAAAACTTAAAGAACAAATTATTTTATAGATTCAAAAGGTATTATCCTTTTATCGCTATCCTATTCCCGCTACGTTTTCGTCGTTAATAATCTCATTAGCTCCGGATTAGAGCTTGCTCTAACACAAAAGAGAAAAATCATGAAACCGGATATTGAATCTCTCGCTGAATTGTATTTCATTAGTGTATTGATTGATACTTGTCTTTGCAGACATCGTCATCCCGTCGCTACTGATAGCGGCGCTCTTCATTGGCAACGCTTTCATCGTGCTCATCATATATAAGTATAGGAAACGGTAAGATTTTATCTAGTGACAACTTAGATTTGAGTTAAGAAATTTTACAACTCAGTAACAGTTGGCTATTAAAACACCATACCAAGTGCTACGACGTTTTATAATAGCAACTTTGCGATGTTGTACGTACTAAATACTTTCTTTATTCAATCAATCAATGCCAAATCTCAATTGGATGAAATATAGTTTACGAGACACTTTATGTGAATTATTTATTTTCATCATTTTATTGAGCTTACTTAATTGCTATGAATTGACAGGGATCAATAACATTATTGTAATTTTCCGTTCTTATTTGTTTTTAAATGACGCTCCTTGAAACAAAGCGTTAAAATTTTGAATAACATTAGGTTTAGTTTTAACAATTGTACAAATCTGTATTTCAATTGTGTCTTGAAATGTTATTGGCCGAACTAACATAAAGACGCCGTGGCCTCGCCCGACCTTTGTAAGTTATCCACAAAACAGGAAGTTCATCCATTAGTACTGATTGCGTCTGTCGTCTGTGGAGGAGCCCAAACTATTTGTGGTTGCGCAAATAGTGGCCTAGTTATCATACATTTATATACATTAACACGTCGCATACTGAAAGTGATCTCATAACATTATCATATAAATTGTTATTGATCCTTTAAATTAATAACAATTTTTATTATTGAATATATTTTGTCATTAATTTGCGTTTGATTTTTGTTTTATACCCTTTTCAAATATATATTTTTTTTAATTTTTCGTTGCTTGTTTTTTTTTATATTAAAAATAGTATTGAATGATAATAGATAAAGTTAAAATGTTCAAAAAATAGATAATTTTTTGAACATTTTAACTTTGAGAGATAATGCATGATAAATTATCACTCGTCATTTTCTTGAATATCCATCGTTTTATTTACTAACTACGTATTTGGCAATTCCACACATTAACGTAATATATTCATAACGTCAAATTTTTTTTATGAGTTTTAAATATGTCTCGTTGTAATCAATAAAGTAAAAATGTTGTTAGAAACTTTAATTTTAAATTATAACCATTTTGTACATTATTCAGTAATAATATGAAAAATGAAATATAAATTAGTTTAGGATAAAGTTTAATTTATTAAGATTAAAATGCCCTTTACAATTTAAAGTAATCATCATCATCATCATCAGCCTGTGATAGTCCACTGCTGGACATAGGCCTAATTTAAAGTACATGCACTTATTCAACGTGATTCTAACTAATAATTCTGAAAATCCAGAGATGTTTAAAGACTCCAAAGTCTACATTCTAAGTACAAACTGTCCTCTAAATTTTGGACTCCAGATGGATTTTACTAGACTAGAAGGTAGCTGGTCTTTACATAAATTAGTAAAGCTCACGAGTACTTGCATTATTGTCTTCGTGTCTGTAAGCTGGTCGTAAAATCTTGTTAAAACATTCATCTCTGGTATTTATTTTCGCATTGGCGCTAAGATTTTATTTTGATATGCTCTTATCTATAGTTTTATTTATCTATTTCTGTAAAGCTTTCAATGGATAAACAAGATTTCCTTAAATAATCGTCTTGATTGAATACTAAAATTTTCTGACTCAAACCTTTTATCCATCTTGCTTTTGACTATTCAATATTTAAAAATGAATAAAAAGCAATTTATTTTTCACCGTGAGAAAGAGCGTGTTCGTAATTAAAATTAAACGAAAAATACAGAGATGAGAAGAAGCTCTACTAAAAAGTTTTTAAGGTCTTGACGGAACTAAGGACCTTGCTATGTATAAATAATTAAGTGTTTTTTATAAACTATTTGTATTAATATTTAAAGAATTTTTTTTGTATCTTTTCGCAGGAAAAACGATGATCTTGAAGATGAGTTTAACACCATTCCACTGAGCGTCAACGGCGGCATGCACAATACGGGAAATGCGGTATAGTCGCGTCGTAAAGTCTAGCGGAGGTTGCCTACTGAAAAGCGTGTATTTATTCCGATCTAACCACTACAACCACCGATTGTATACTATAAGTTGATCTCCTAGGACTCGATAGTTTTATGTACTTCATATTCTTTTTCCGACTCTAAAGCAGTTATTTGTGAACTTGTTCAACATTATAAGCTAGTTTGTTAATGAATACAGTGGTATATGATTAGCAAAATATATCTTAGTATTTTTGACGTTTCAAATATTAGGTTATAGAAATGTCGCTCCATCTCTAGTACCAAATGTCATTAAATATTTTGTGACACTCTTTATCATTTAAAAAATTACAATTTTATGTGAGTTTAAAGGTTTCCATGGTGTATGAATATGTTCAGATCTCTATGAGATTTATCAAATGTCCTTAAATAGTTTGACTGACATGACTCCATCTATTCTTATTGAAACACGTATCAGCTGCAACTTTCTTGAGTTGAGGTAGATTACGCTGGCTGGATCACAGCTTTAGTAAAAACTTTGCTAAGCTTTATATTAGCGAACTAGATTTGGAATGATGAAGTATAATCCCATTCATTATTGTTAACATGGCGTCTGATTGGATGTATGCAAACCTGGAGTATGAGGTACATTTGGACTTGTCACCAGCTTTAGTAACTTTTACAATCATATAGATTAAGCATGATTGGATTTATTATTCAACACGCGCAAGATTTGTAGTGCATTACGCTTGTCTATTTCTGATTGGTAAATGCTATGTGATTTTAACATCCGCCGTCACTTTGATCCATTTTGACAATTGTATGTTATTTTAATCGTGTATCCTAAGGTTACTGTAATGATATCTCATCTCGTTAATATGTTCATAATTTTTGTTATTTATGTTTGTAAATCATCTTCATGTTCAGTATGAGATATAGACCCGAAATCGTCAACATTGATCCTTTTGACTCAAAGTTTTAGTAAACTTTTCAAGCATTGGCTTAAGTTCTGTTAATGAATAAATTAAGATACAAATTCGCCTCTTCAATTATTGTTATTGTGTCTAAATATATCTATTATAAACCTTAATACTAGTCCACACAGAAATTTAAAACATCATATATTTTATCATTTGTTGTAATTTGAAACTTTGTCAACATATTAATTATTTAGTTTTAAAGATTAAATTTATCATGAACAACATGATCGATCTTTAATTGTCTAATGTGGGACAGTCTACAACTAAAAGATATTATTTAAGATATACTTTACAAAATATCTACACTTTTTAACTCTTCATTATGGCTATTTTGCCTGTGGTATTTTAAAGTCCTTAAATCTTTTCTAAATAGCTTAGCTTAGTTATTACAATTCAAATGATTTTGGCATCCGCGACTAGGCAAATAATCGCATGAAACAGTATAATTTCTTAGCGATAGTTATTCAATGCTTATCTATGAATTAAATATATTTTATGTATTATATAATTGCCTAAAAGGAAAACTATAATTATTAGTACCTCAACGTTTTCTCTATCAAAGAAGAACGGTAAACCATGAGAGTAAATCGCTGTACTCATGAGTTAATGTTAGATCTTTTAAACTAACACAAGATTAATAGAAGGAAATAAATCATTTACTATGTTATGCATGTATCATAAACGATTTGATTTGCACACTATATAATATTTAAAGTAAAACATAAATACAGTTTTAATTTAGGATCGACATGGCATACATTATTTAAGATAATGATACTTCTCCTACTTTATAACCGATGCTGTATATGATTTATAATCGCTAACATAGACGGCATTGCAATCAATCACAAAAATACATGAAACGATTGTTACAAGGATTAGCTCCAACCTTAAATTAGAATGGCATATGTTTTTACCATTGCCATTGCTTAAAGGTAAGATTTTTGCCCTCTTTCTTACGGGACTTATGTTGTTAGACTCATGGAGTTTATAATAACAATTAGGAAGCTTACAGTCCTGATGAACTATTTGGATATTTTTAGTCATTGTGTACATGACTATTTACAATTGAAAAAAATTATCACAAATTGTATTATGTAACCAGTTGAAATGATTGTTTATAACCGATATGTATTTCTAAGTACATAGACGCTAGTGGGATTAAACCTCGTCTAAGACTTTGTAATATATCACACAGAACATACCATTAGTTCTGATTGCACTTGTATGGAGACTGGCAATGAACTATTGATGTTGCAATACTAGCAAAGCCTTATCAATAATAATGTTCTAGTAGATCATTGAGCTCTTAGATATCTTTGAGATTAGTGTGATTATCTATTAGCCTTTGTAACCTACGGTTGAAGAAATTGCAACCCTATGATATCGTCTCAAGGACCGTTTGTAAATAATTCAAAATAAATCAGAAAGTGTAGGACGAATGTCCTTGAATATGAATTTTGTAAATTTAAACAATTATACTAAATAAGAACCATCAATAGCTAGATATTTGCAATTTGGATTTATCCGAATTCAGTTCTTTAAGGTGACTTGAAACGACCACGAAACTTTGCAATGACACAGAATTTGTATTTCAGATGCTGTAGTGTTTGAAAATATATAGGAAGTGTAAACTTGTTGAATAAAAATATTCGAATTTGAATTGTATTTAGTAAATTAAATTTCACCTAAAGAGATCCTACGTATTTGTAATTTATAAAGTATTCAATTATTTTAATTAATTTAACAATCCTCTGTTGTTGTATTTCAATGGTGAAATTTATTGAGGGTAAAATTCACAACGATCACGATGTAAATGTATTCAGTATAAAAAATATTCAAAATGAATTATAATTTAAAGTATATGTGAAATGACAGTTTGAATAATTGTTTTATTAAGGACTGAATAATAATGAAATATATCAATAATGTTTGATGGTTTTGAAATGAACGTTTAATGAGTTGTTTGATTTAACTAATATAAAATATAAAAAAGTTGTACCACTAATATTTTACATTAGTACAGACGCATACTTCAACAATGTTGCGTGATTTAATTAATATCCGTGGTAGGGTGTGTATCATTATACCTTTTTATTATTATAATTAATCGTTCGTGATTAGGACACATAAAGAAGGGAAAAATAATGGCAAATTTTATATTTATGATTTGGTAACTACATGAACTACTAACTAGCTTTTTGAATTATGTTGAGATTGAATCAATAATGTATAGTAATCATTAAATCTTTAAAAATATGTCTAATGCACTTGTATATTTTTTTTTGTATTCTATACTACCACACACAGCACACTACGACTGGTATTGCCAATGTCTATGGGCGTCGACCACGTCCCATCAGGTGTCCCGACTGCTTGTCTGCCTGAGTAGACATAAAAAAGAAAATTTTAATAATTATATATAACAAAAAAAAAAGAAACGCAGACCAATTAGCGAAATGTAAGAATAAAGTTTTAAAGTTGACTTGTTGATGATAGATAATATTTCTATGTATTTAAATATCAAGATTATTCACAAATGATATGCAAATTATGTAGTAATATCTTTATTATTTTTTCTACTAAAATAACGTTGTCAATCTACAAATTGACGATATTTAATTCTAAAATTTCTGTCTATTTTATTGAATTTAAAACGAGACCAAGCTTCTTAGACGTTTTCTAACGAAACGTTTGATTAAATGATATTGATTCTTGATTTAATAAAAGGCTATACGGATTTTATCGCGTTTAATTTAGTTTTCCGACGTTCAATTGAGAAGATGGTTGATTTTGTCACCTGCTTGGGATCCAATTATTTACAAAATTAAACCCCAGCATAAAATTACTGCTAGACCTTAAAGATACCATACGCTCGGTATGTGTAAAACAGACTAATAAATAAGATACAGAAAGACGGTAGCCGGGTAAAGAACATTGACAGAGGAACAATACCTCAATCTGCCCGTGACCATGGATCCTGTAAAGTGTCTGAAACTAAACTAAACGCGATAAAATCCGTAAAGTCTTTTATTAAATCATGTGCAGTATTCGCGTAATTGCCTCCGCAACCTAGTGGTAAGGCGTGTGCTTTAGAAGCCGGAAGTCGAGGGTTCGAATCCTGCGGGGATTCAACAAATTTTCAATGTTGTTTCCTAGTTGGTTAGGACAATTTGGGCCGATCACCCAACTGTTCAAAGTTATCCGACGCATGGATCATCTTGATCCATGCGTCGGATGGGCATGTAAAAAGTCGGTCCACCTGCATTGGACCAGCGTGGTGGGATACGGTCCAAAACCCCCTAATGTATAGCACCTCTATATTAGAGAAGGCCTCTATGTCTAGCAGTGGACTATCACAGTCTGATAATGATGAGTATGACGATAATGATTCGCGTAGACACAAGAAGATATTAATTGTTGTTTAATTTTATAACTTATCATACATAGTTTCATAACGTGTTTGTTTATTATCTAATGATTTATGTCGCGAATGCCTTCTGATTTATGCTCTGTCTTTAAATATTTACTCTGTAATCTTCAAACACAGTATTCTGTTATGTTTACTTTTAAATCTGTTTCAACATTGACAACCGACAATTGCAACTAAATTCGTCGGTCTGGATAAGGATTTAGTTAGTGTCCGACCGAAATTTCGGTTTCGGTTTCGGTTTCGGCCGAGTTTCGGCCAAAAATCAAGTTTCGGCCGCAGTTTCGGTTTCGAAATTTGGTCGCCAAATTTGGCCGAAACTTTAGAGAAACCGAAACTGGTGTCAGAACTAATCACATTATCAAAATTGTAGTGAAAGTAAGTGCATCATTGCTACAATCGAGCTCAGATGCTTCCATTTTGGTACAGGCAACCATTCCAAGTTACCTAACAGAGATTGATGATTCTTCTATAACGACGAGAAGGGATAAAAAAGAACTGAGAATAACATATATATTCCTTGGGACAAGAATAAATAAACGCTGAAAGGCATAGCTCAGTTGTTTGAATCAAAACATAATTCGATTATCTTTACGCTTTTCTGAATGTAGACATTTGTTTGCTTTCTGTCAGCACGTGTTCTCAAAGACAGAACTCTCAAAACCAAATGTGGGCTTATTATTAAGAACCGCTCTTTGTACAAAAATAATGTCTCATGAGATTCAATGCGATTTAGAGGCAACATTAGAGGAGTCTGCTCTGCCGTATTCTCTTGTCACAAGGTGGAGGAGCTTCTCAATTTAGAGTAAGAATAACGAGCACGGAAGACGAATACCGTTGCAGTCGCCAATCGACCTCAGTCTTCCAAAAAATGCTTACCATTTGATACCTAATTCGAGAAAAGAGCATTTTGAAAATGTTCAGCTATTATCTGCGAATAATTTCAAAGCAGTTGTAAAGAAACGTTTGTGTGATAAAGGGTATTATGGCTGTAATGACTACTATACTGGTAATGAACTCTTCGCTCTAGGCTATTTCTAAATTTTAAAATTTGATGTTGTATGTAAAAAATATAGAAAAAGGAAATAAATGTCCCGCTGAGTTCCTTACGCCGGTTCTTCTCAGGATAGAGGCTTCCATTTCCAAACTGGTGATAGTTTATTTGACAACCAATAAGAAAGTGTAATGCTTCTGACACTATTTTTAAAAATGAGAACAGTATCCGGGAAGATGGGTACCGAAGATCAAAAACAAAATTGACTTGTCGTTTTGAAGATATTATAGGACAACTAAAAGAAGATTCTGAAACATTTTGTGTTGCTTCTTTCGTGTCTCATTTCTAACAGTGGATGAAACATGGGTTCATTCTTTTGATCAGAGACAAAACAGAAATCTTCGACTGAAACGGCCACTTTCACCGACCCTGAGGATCTTTCATGCCGTGGCATCGGCTGGAAAAGTTATGCCTCAATGTTTTGTGAGTCGAAGTGATATTATTGATGATAACCTGGAGCGTGGAAAAACGATTACAGGTTGAAATGCAGCTTTTAAATTTACCTTTAAAAATTTGCCCAGTTGAGAATGCGTTTATGATAAAAAAGATAAAACATCGTTGGAGTGTTCTGTTTCGTTCTGATATCGCACCCATAGGTTGAGAAGCGATGGCTGCCATTCTCATAGCTGTCTTTCAATTGGTTGAGCATCCCTCATTTTACCAGATCTGGCACCTAGCTGTGCTTTATCTTGTCACCAAATTAAAGTAAAATATGTGGAAAAATTAATATTTAAGTTGTCAATCCTCATTAATGCTATCTCATTCTCTACTTTTTGATCCCTTCTAACTACAAATACAAACTAAAATATTAATTAGAAGATATCAAAATGCAAATAGTTAATAATTAACGCCTCAGTAACAATAAGTAATTTGTTTGTTTCCTTTGAGAATTTAATTTAAAAATAATTATTTTAGTTTTAATATTTCCTCACAAAAAACATTATCAACTAAAATAAATATATCATTATCAGAAACTTAAAATACTGTCTCTATTTCATGTTTTAGTTAATGTAGAATAATGGGTAAAAGTGACAAATTTCAGTATTTTAACAACTTTGTTACTTGACCAAGTAAGTTTCGGTTTCGGTTTCGGTTTCGGCCGAAACTGAAGACATGGCTGAACTTTCGGTTTCGGCCGGAAAACAAGTTTCGGTCGGACTCTAGATTTAGTGTTTGTAAGTACTATTTGAAATAAAACTTTTATGCTTGAATTAATAAACTAAGTTCATTGGAGTGCTTAAAATAATTCATAGTCTGTAACCCTTACATATAGACGCCACGCTATGTTTATCTAATAAATTTACCTCTTAATGCAGCTTAATACATTTAATAAATTTGTATATCAATTTAATCAAAAATTAATTAAGTTTATCAATAAAGTCACCTTAGATAGTTTTGAATGAAACAGATTTTATTGTATTTATCCATTAACAAAAAACCACCGGTTTCTTTGGGAGTTTTTTGATTAAAGATTTAGATAAAGGGCTTTATATCTTTAAAATATTTAAAATTAGTAGGAACTCTTAAAACCTAAGAATGTCCGAAGAAGGAGCGACCTAAGAATTAAAGCTAAGGTACGATAAAGTAAAATGAAAGCTTTTATCCTTGCACAATTTCTGGTGGCAATTAGTCAGCGTTTCAAATCTTTTGTAAGCCACCTTCAGTTATGAATTAGCCCCAAAACGCTTCGCAGCCACAACCTGCTATAAATAATTGAATGTAATCTACAAATGCTAGCTTTTAATTCATATCCATGTTTCGGTACCTCTATTGCGAAGCTTTACATTGGATAACGTATATGTATGTTTATCAAATACTCCATTTGATTCCTCGGTTTAGTATAAGAGTATCTGTGTAATAAAAACAGTATCTAAGATACGGATTATTTACTGTACTAAGATGTATAGAGAGTATATAATAAAATTAATCATCCAATTAAACATTGGAAAAGTAAGTTTTATTACGAGAATAAAACGCCATAGTTGAAAATATTTAGGCAAATATAAAATCATATTAGTTACATAAAATTACGTAAAAATATAATATTAGAAGAAACGAATTTAAATTTGAATTTTAATTAGTTGCAAGGGCCCGGGCCATGACTAGTTTATACAAGGAATTTGCTATTCGAGATCGTTGTCTCTTTTTTAATTATTACAGTAAAATTTTTATAATTAGTTTTTATAAATAAAATGATGTTTGTTCATAAACGTTAATTAATCATTTAAAACAACATACGTGAGGTGTACCATCCTGTCTAAACACGAAGTATCGTGTAAAATTTTTGCTTCTTTTTGGTCATGGTGGTCATGGTCATGAAACGAATTCTACAGTAGCTTAAATTATAATATCAGTATTATAGTAAAAAAATATATGCAAAAGCTTTTGGATAACTAGCTTATGTGTCTTTAAGTCTTTGTGACAGTGTCTCAATAGTACGTAAATAAAATTATTGCCAATTCAGGGCAACCTTGTTCAACAAAAAATTTAAAAAAGGGCGGTTTAGTTCAGATCTCATATGTAACTTATCACTGTCAATATTTACGCTGTTATTATTTTCGTGGGAAACTTACTTAAGAAATTATTTATTCATGATACCTTCACATTAACACCTTTTAGTTTCTCCATCAGTAGTAAGGACGACTTATTAAAACAAAATGCAATGTTATGAATTTTGCATAACATATAATTACGCAAGCTACGGCGTTCAAACAACTTACAATTTATTATTTGAATCGAAATGTTCAGGTAAAATCGTAATGTTCTGTTATTCATGCCATCGTTAACGATAACAAGAACAGTAACATAATAAGCCTTTATAAATAAAACTAAAACACACAAGTGTTAACATTATAGTTATTACCAATCGTTAGATACTGATAATTATGACCAAATGATGTTTATTTAATTTTAAAATACGTTTTAAGCGACAATATACGCGCTTGAAGCGAAGAATTCGTCATGACATTGTAACACATCCGTTACTTCGATATAACGAATGCACCATGCATTCCCTTTTTTTACACCACTATCTGAAAAGTATATATTTTTCATAATAAAGTGTATGCGTTTTGGAAGAACTAATAGTGAATAACTTATTAAAAATATATATTTCGATATTAAATCAAGTATATTTATTCTATATAAATATATTTTGATTACAACATTTTCTGTTTAGATATTTTTCTTGTAATGTACGAGTATAGCTACTGTTATTGAATTTAAATCACGTTTTAATTAAGGTTAATTGTATTTCTGTCACTAAAGATCGTCTGAAATTATTAACAACGATACAAGATTTAAAAGAAACTATTATGTGCAATTTTAAAACTATTTAAAAGTTGCAGCAATCGTTCTCAAGAATACAATTTATTTATAACAGTGTGTTCTAGTTTGTTATTATCACTAAAAATAATTTAAAAATTCAATATAAGCTATCAAATAATAGTTAATAGTTAAATACCAACATAAAATGTAATTTATCAAAACTGTATTATTTTTACTATTCTTATAGTATATATTATACTTTGCTATTCATTCTAAGAACAGTAATACTATAGAGATTTCGATATATTAGTTCTCTTCTTTCTTATATCTAAACATGTTTTATAATACTATACTAAATTCACGTACGAGTTAATGTTTAGGTTACCGGTTTTAATATTATCTTACGTCTGTAATCCAAATATAGAACATGGACCAAATTTGCTAATTAGCATCATGTTTTACTCATACCTAAATAAACTTGTAAGTAAAGTGGTTTATAAATACAAATTTACTGTTTATATTTACTCATATACAGTTTAATAATAACTAAAACTTCTTTCGGGGGGCTGTACGTTTATGAAGATTCTTAACGCAACCGTTAATGAAACTCGATGGTCTTGAAAATTTTAATGATTAGTCAATTGCATCCATTTTAAAACCTCAGACTTCTGGATCATTTAATTTATGAAATAACTGTGTGATCAAACATTAGTGCGCTTAAAAATCTGACTACGAAACGCAGGCTAAACAGTTCCCCGCAAAATTTAAAAGTAAAAACCTCAGTTTAGGCATAGTACAAGCTAAACATTGAACAATTCATATTTTGTTTTCTATTGAAAAAAAATAATGAGCATATTCTTTAATTTATAGACTTAAAAGTTAAATGTAACCGTAAATTGTTAATTGTTTATATTTAAAATTTTTGTTTCTAGTATTTTTACTTTAAATTGAAAACTTTGCCTTATATTCTTTTTTTTTCAATAAACATATCATATAATCAAAAGGTTACCGTAATATAGTATTACATTATTACAATATTACCTTAATGTAATAACCAAATAAGCATATTTTCAGTTTAATCTTAATAACTGTTGTTATTAATTATACCAAATATCAGGTGTTGTTGTCATAACGATATACAGTGATTGCTGTTTTAATAAACATAAAAAAAATAATGTTAGTGGGATAATTATTCAAATTACATTATATTTTGCTAGCTTAGTAAGCAGCCTTTTTCATTTGGATCTACATCCAAAGGGGAAAGGATCTTATTACGGAGCTCATAAATTAATTATGTAAAATATAAAATCGTGCGCAAATTTAATAATTATACCAACTTCTACTATGTAGAGCACCTTTTCAATTAATTACATCTAATTGGAGTAAATCCATCGCGGACACCGCGGAAGTTAGTAATTAAGTTCAAAGAGTTGACGTTGTATTTAGTACGTAATACCTATTCCCTTCTGAACCGTCTACGGGCGTTTTAGTGCGGAAACGCTAGTTTATTTACTTTATGAACGCTTTTACATGCAGCCCATCAAAAACTAACTTTAATCATTGATAATGGACTTATTTCTTGTTAACCACACAATTTGTACAACACCCATCAAGTTTATCAAAAAATATTTTCTTTTCTTAACAATTTAATATTAAATAATAAACATGGACAAGTACACCATTAAATTTAACTCACACAATAAAATAGATCTAGCCATTAAAATTTATAGTGGCTATCCTTTTTTAACTGACCATTAATAACAAAATTATCAGTGACCAGTTAAAATATAGTCCTAAACTTAGGTTATTATTAGTTGTACATATTGTTTTTTCTAGATTTCATATATCAGAAATGTCCTATCATACCGATGCATACACATAGCATACAAATTTAAACTAATTGACACGCGAGATTTGCGAATAAAAATGTCTTTTTCGAAATAAAAACAATATTAGAAATTAACGAAAATTAACGTAATATTTTTCTGTGTTTACATGCGACAATTTAATTGCGCTTGCCGTAGTTTTTAATTTTTTTTTATATCTTTCTGTTTAAGTGTACTGTGTGCAACTAATGTCAACATTACAATTTTCCATTAAAGTTCAGCTTAGGGTAAGCTCGCTATTAATTAATTACTAAAGTTATCTTTAAATTAAATTGAAAGTCGCTTAAATTTAGTTTACCTGGTGCAGTTCGAATATCGGCATTGTGAAAAAAAATTGTATATTGTTTTGTATCGTTTTATTTTACCTTTTTAATGTATTCTTCGTATTATCTTAGCTAAACAATGAACGTCCCTATCTCTAGTTTTGTACAAATGCTTTAGCCTTACAATGTCGTTTCTGCTATTAGTTCATATAAAAATCTTATATGATAAATAAACTGTACTTAACGATTAGACAAGGTCGATATTACTATTAAAAAAAAACGATGCAATAAATTGATGCTGTCTATAATTGGTTTGGAAAAAATAGCACTTAAGGTGATGTTTTAATAGGAAAAGTTTTTTCCACTTAAGCTTCGAGAATATTATTTCCTGCCATTTCAATACGAGGTAATTACAGTTGAAGTTTGCTGAGACTCAATTTACATGATAATCCTTCTTTGTAATGTTCCTTTTGAAGCCTTTAAAGGATTTGTAAGCAAATTTTCTAATAAATCGTATTAGAATTTTAGAAAAAATATCGCTTTCTTTATCGTGCTAGGTTCCTATTTAGATATGACTTTGTCTATGCTGCTTTTTGACCTAAATAATAAAAAAGCAGTTGCAGTATCGTCACTTTTACAGATATCTCTTAAAACTCGCTAACTTAGCGAACGTAGTCTTTATACGTTTTATAGTCAAGTTTAAATTTAATGATTTTCTTATTGTCTAAAATAAAATAAATATTTAAAAAAAATCGTTCATCTTGATCATAAACAGCTTTTAGCAGTCGACTGATAGACATAGGCCTTTTTTATGAACGCTAAGACGGCCGATCTTGTGAAATCCATTAAAAAGGTTTGCTCATAATTGCCACGCTGAGCAGGTGGATTGGCAATTGACTAATTGCACTTGTACAGACAGTACAAATCTGTCTTACTTCCACTGTAAAGTAGATCCACCGTCAAGTCGTCAAGTCAAAAACAAACCGTTAAATTCAGGTTATTAAAGAAACAAGTTTAGTTTTTATATAAACCTGGTGTTATCTTGAAGTTAATTAGGTTTAGGTAAATATTTTTTGTAGAACTTATTAACCTTTTCCAAAAATATTTGATTTTCAGGCTTAAAGTTTTAATAGAAAAAGTCGTTTGCGCCTGAGTTTTACTTTACGCCATTGTTACGCGGATCCGGCTAAATTGCGACTTGCAACGATTCAATTTGCATGATTATCCGTCTTTGTAATGTTCCCTTTTAATGGGGCAATCTCGAAACGTTGATAAGAAAACTTGACAAGGGAACCACGGTTACGTTTTTATTTCGAGTCATTTACGTTTTAATCGGTCATTTATTATTATTTCGAGCATAATTCCATTCATTATAATTATTGTTCAAGAATCAAGAAAGGTCTATACGGCATTGAACGTTTGTTTAAATACATATCATATATTTTTTAATTTACCTCACATTTACATTAATAGATTTTGAGTATATCTTACATAATATATTTAATTTTCTTAATGTATTAGTATGCTTTAAGGTAGCATGGGATTTTATTTTGTCTAATGCAATCTTTAGTTTTTTCCAGCGTTTTCAGCGTTTTACTTATTGACCAATGTGTAAATTTCAGGATTGTTATAATTTTAATTTATGAGATGGCTCTGTATCTATTATTTATTTAGCAATCAGATTACTGTGGGAGTACACTAAAAGCAGCACATTAAGAATATAAAAAAAATATCGAATCTAGTGAACAAAAAGTGTAATATGAGTCTTATCTATAAATTAGTTTTTCAGTCACAATTAGATTAAATAATAGGTATATAGATTTGGCTAGTTTTGAATTTGAATGCTAAATATAAACTTTACAAGTCACTAACAATAGTCAAGATTTTTGATCTATTGGACATTACTATCACAATCAACCCCCGAGACAAGGGTTTAAATAACAAATATTCAGTTATAGGAACTATGATCACAGATTCAACATATCTTTTGTTAAATTTTATTTGTTTATCTTGAGTTAGCTAGTTAAGAGTAAATGAGTTGTTCGTAATTGACCGTATCTTTTCAATACAGTTTAATTATTTTTTGTTGTAATAGCAAATAACGAGTCAATGTGTCATTGATATACAGTAAAGGTATTATTGAACTTCTTGCCAATTCTGTAAACCTTCGTACATTTAAAATTTAGTACTCCTAGAATATACATAATTATAAATTTCGGTTGTCCTAGAAACGAGCTATTTCGTTAAGTCTCGGCTAACAATGCCCTTAAACTAGTTTAGTATCGTCGGATTTTCTTGCGATTAAATATTTAATTTGTTTTTTATTAAATATTTTATTTATTGTTTAAATTTAAGCGAAAAGTATTAAATTTTTATTTATGGCATACGCAGGCAGACGAGCAGTCGGGCCACCTGATGGAAAGTGGTCACCGACGCCCATAGACATTGGCAATACTAGTGGTATCGCCAGCGCGCTGCCTACCGTGAGACATAGTTGCAATTTTGTAATAATAAATAATAATAGTTTGCAGTGAAAAAATTACTGTCACACAGTTTGCTACAAGTTGCAGGTGGTAGATCCCCTTTTTACAGGAGACCGTCTGGGTGGGTACCACCGCGGTGCCTATTTCTGCCGCGAAGCAGTAGTGTGAAAACACTGCTGTGTTCCGGTTTAAAGGACACCGTAGCCTGCGTATTTACTGGAAACGGACTTACATCCTTCTTTTATCCTTGAAGTTATGCTTCCAGACTCATGTCTATAGTAGCTTCCATCTAACACAGAGTTCGCGAGAGCTCCTGCCTCCATACTAGGTTGGTCCCGCACATTTTTGCTAAAATGAAGGCCACTGCTACAGAAGGTACGGAGTTAGGGCATTAGTTTATGTCTCCTAAGGATCATCGACGATCAGGTTTACGGACGGACGCCGACAGTCAGGACTGTATTAATCGTTGCTTGGGCGGTGAGAACCGCCCTGGAAGCGTGGTGTATCTAGTATACGCGGTGTGTGTGTGTGTCGCTGTGCTCGTAAGCGAAAAATGCTTTTGCGACATCGAAGAAGACTACCCTGTTATCGTGGTTTGGATTGAAGAAGACCGTCAGAATGAATTCTGTCAGGCGATAGATGTAGTCGGACACGAGTGCTTCGGACGAAACTGAATTGGTCGTCTGGCCAGGTTATTGACAAGGCGTGGTCTTTCAACGGAAGAGAATTTAGCGTTCAATAGTTTGCCCAACAATTGATCAAGCTTAATTGGACGATAACTCTGGTAGATTAAGTTTGTTCGACTTTGGAATACCGTAGACGATGGCTTCTTTCCAGGCACTCAAAAGTAACATGTCGATATTAAAACTGAAAATGTTGACCAATCACAGACAATAGGGCCTGCTAAGTATTTTAACGTTCTATTTGAGATTACGGTCTGGGGCTGGTGCCGACCGAGGTTTAAGACCCTTATTACCATTTCGGGACCTCCTCCGGGTCACTGGCTTTAAAGTATCAGCCATCTGTGGTAGGCAGCCCAAGTTCGACTAGATTCCACCTCCGATAGGTGGGCGCGTCCGACGCGTGCGCGAGATGGTGTACATTGATGTTCTATCGGCTAAGCATTCGGCCTTTTCGAAGTCGTCGAAGCTAATAAGCCCCGGTTGGCTTTGAGAATGGCGGCGTGGCGTCACGGGTTCCGACTTCACGCGTCAGAGCCAACTGCCAATAGGGCGGATGAATGCGATGGCACTAAGTCCTTCCGTCAGACCTAACCAGTCGAGCCTTTGCGATGTTACTCTATCCTATTCTGACCCAGGTGAAGTTGCCTAAAGCGAAATCGGTTTGACTTCGGACGGGTAGCGATAAAACGCCCGCTTGAGTGCATTTTTCTTTTATCGGGCATCGAATACTGAACGGCAAGCCAAAGTTGGTGGTCACTGAAACCTTGACTGTCCTTTCGGATCGTCGATGGCTGATAGATATAAGTTGCTGATACTGTCGATGGAAATATACGCTTTGTTACACTATCAATAACCTCCAGTAGGTAAGAGCAACTTTGAGGAGTCCATAGCCTTGAGTTTGCGTTCAAGTAAAATGCCAATTTGTTGAGTGTGGTCGTAAGGGACCGCACCGGCCTTGGCCCAATTTGAAAAAGACCGGCAAGTGGTCAGAGTCAACCTCACAGAGTGCCTCTTAATCTCTAACTAATAGCAGGTCTATAATGCTAGGAAGCCACTATGCCTGAGTCTAGAGTATCTAAGTTGGGGTCCCAGAAGTCTATATATTTATGTTGAGTGGTCCTCGAGTTCCAGTAATTTATTGCCATTTGTGTTTGGCGTAATGCAATTCCAGTCGGGATGTTTACTATTTAAGTCGCCTGCGATAATAGTTAATGGACCTAGGCCGAGAAGCAACTAAGGTGCATGGGACAGGTATATAGGCGGTGAGTGCGATCTGACATGGCGTCCCTCTAAGTAGTTAATGTGGTGTTTTAATGGTGCATATTGAATGACCTTTGTATATAAGTGTATGTATATAAGTGACCCAGCGGTCCTGTAACCATCGTTTCTAATAAGTTTATAGCCACTGATTCTAGGATTGGTTATTGAGTTTTAAAAAGGTCTCTTGCACTAGAAATATGTCTATACTGTAATCCTGCAGTTTGGCGATTTCGATCGCTTGTTTCTTAAGGCCGTTCGCGTTAAAGTACGATGACGACTTAGAGAGTCTGTTTACTCTCACCTATGCTGGTAGCCATCTTAATTCGGTTTACCTACTTACTTGTTTCGAGTTTTACAGGTTTTTGAATTTACTGAGCGCGTCTAAGATTTCGACGTGAGCGTACAAGACTTTGAGTTTCTCCATGGGCCGGTTGCTAGGTGCATTTTATTGTCAAAATCGTACAATTTGGACCATACTAACTGCTTGAGCAAATTCAGAGTATTTGTGAATACTTCGTCGGGCGGCGGTCTAACATAATTACCGGGCCCTTTGTGATAAGCGTTTAGCAGACGGCTCAGGCTAGAGACGCAGTTACGGCAGGGACGGGCGGTGCGGATTTTTGCACGTCAATTGTGGGCCCACCTGAGGGGTTCCTCTATGTGCTATTGCCCCGGCGATCTGAGGGATGGCGGCGCTTTAATTAAAACCAGGCTTTGTCAAGCACTTCAGCGCCGTCGCAGTGCGGGAACAAAGTTTGGCTTAGTGGCTGCGGAATTCACGGAACGCGCGGCAGATGGCACGCGTTTGATCTTTTGAGAGTCACGGCAACCCCTATAACTTGCCGGATGACCTACGTTTTGAATTTGCGCTCACGGATCTAACTCGACCATAAGAAGGTCTATTTCGAATTTGAACCTAGGATGGTGCATAGGCGCACCCTATGGACAGGGTAACCTTGTTTTTTGAGATCCGCGTTGAACTCGTCAATCGAGTTCTTTGGGAACTCCCAACAAACTCCACTAACTACTAACTAATATTATTTCCAGTGAATACAATGCTTGTTTACTAAGAAAAGTTATTACAAGTAATAAAAACTGAATTTCAGTGACTGGGCTACTATGGGAATTAGGCGTAGCAGGATTATTTATATTTATTGTACGTTCAAAAATCATTAACATCTAATGTAAAATTCCCATAACTATGTGAGAATGTACTCAAAAATATTTAAACAAGTTTGTTTGATGTCTAAGGCAACTGCATTTAGAATCATAAAATAAAGTCACCCTCTAATAAAATCAAGACTACCGCAGTTATTAATACGGAAACAGGTAGAAACACAAAACAGAGGAATGACCTAGAACTAAATGTACAGGGTAAAACTGTTAAGCTAAAGGCTGAGGTAGCTAATGAAGTTCAAAATACTTTACAAAACATAGCTCAGCGAAACTACAAAACACAAACTTAAATTTAGTTCTGATTCAGCCGTTTCACACCTAAAATTATTGGATAGACAATGTTTCCCTGATTTTAATTTTTGTAATGTTAGCCCTATAGATATAGTGAAGGCGTTTAATAAAATAAATAAAAAGAAAACAGAAGACTTGTGGGGTTTATCAACATGGGCAATAAATTTAATAATTCAAGATATATCCCCCATATTGGCCATAATTTATAATGCATCTATAAGTACCTGTAGATTCCCACAGTTAATGAAATTCAGTAAAATAGTACCAGTCTTTAAATCGGGTTGTACAGTTAATATTGAAAATTATAGACCAATCTCATATACTGCCAGCACTTAGTAAAATTTTGAAAAAATTATTTAGAACAACTTTTAGTACGCTTTTATAAACATGATATTTTAGTGATCACCAATTTGGCTTTACCAGAGGTAGGTCAACAGTAAATGCTGGTATAAAGTTGGTCTCTCATGTCCTACGGGCATGGGAGGATCGCTCGATTCTATTGGAATCTTCTGGATCTTTCCAAGGCCTTTGACTGTGTGGACTATGACATATTAATCAATAAGCTAAAGTATTACGGTGTACGCGAGTTTGGTCTTGACTTTCTATCTTCTTACCTACGCAAAGAAAACAATATGTAAACGTAAATGACACTCTGTCATCTGACTCCTTGCTGGATGGGTGTTCCCAAGGATCAATTTTGGGACCTTTTCTGTTCCTGGTCTATATAAATGACTTGCCTCTGGTAGTGGAGAGGCTGTCCGAAGTTGTCCTTTTGCAGATGACACTTCTCTACTGCTAAGGGTAAAAGAAATGACCATAACGTTGAGATAGCAAATAGGGCAATTGATATTGTGTCAAACTGGTTTGCGTCCAATAACTTAGTACATACCTTAGTAGTAACGCGAACAAAACTAAATGCTTACGTTTTACTCTTTGTAAGTTGCCAGATTTTCAAAAATTTAGTTGACAATGAGGTCATTCCTTACGTAAGCTCTACTACATTTCTTGGATTTTCTATTGATTCCAAGATGCAGTGGGGAGCTCATGTTGACAAACTCTCTAAAAAGCTAAGTTCAGCAATCTTTGCCATACGCAAGATTAGGCAGCTAACTGACGAGGCAACTGCAAAACTAGTTTATTACGCACTTTCACAGCCTTATGTCCTATGGATTATTATTATGGGATCTGCAGCCGGTTTGAACACAATATTTATACTACAAAAACAGGCTGTTAGGCCAATCTATAATCTGGGTTCAAGGAATCTTTACGTAATGTTTTTAATAAACTGAAATTTTTCGCTCGCCTCGCTATACATATTTGAAAATATGTAGTACAGCGTCAAAATATTCATATGTTTGCTAAAAGATATTAGGCGCGCAGGGTCAAATTGAGCCTCCTAGAGCTACCCAGAATTAGACTGACCCGAACCAAAAATCTTTCACGTATAATAGTATAAGAATGTATAATAAATTAAATGCCTGCCAAACGCAACTGAATGATTCGAGCTTTCGTAAAGTTGTCAAAACAACGCTTATAGAAAAAGCTTACTATTCTGTAATAAATTATATTGAGGACCAAGATGTGTGGAAATAGTTTATATTCTGCGCTTGCAAATCCCCTGGTAACTTAAAAAAAAAAATGTATTGGTCAAATTTTGTAAATACTAATATTTAAAAAAAAAAAAGGCCGCAGAGTTTCTTGCCGGTTCTTCTCTGGACGGGTCTGAGTTTGTGAACCGGTGGTAAATGGTAAATGGATAATTTTGACGTTCATAAGTGCTCAGTGAGCCTAAATTGAATAAATAATTTTGACTTTGACTTTGACTTTGAACTACTCTAAGGAGGCGGTCCTCCGGCAATGCGAAAGTATGAAATGCGATTTTATTTTCGCGAAGATGTTTTGTAAGGTCACGAAAATCGTCCAAGGTCTCAACGTTGACCCGGATGCCTATGCGTATATTAGCCAACCTAAACTTGGCGATTTTGGCTTTCGATAGCCTAGTAAGGACACGGCTCCAGTGCCCCTTGTCGTGAATCACGAAATCAGCCATGAAAACTTCCGAGGTGTCGCGGGTAGCTTGCGGCTCGGCCGCTGGTTTTTTCGCCGGTGTCAGGGTTGGGGACGGGCGCGGTGAATTAACGTGACTCGCGGGGTCGCTCTCTACTGCAGGGCGTTTCTTGCCCTTCTTACGAGAACGGACGGTAGTGAAACCGTCCGAGTCCCTATCGACCTCGTTGTCAGCGTCCATAGCGGCGCTCGTGGGAGCGGTCGCAGGTTCGACTTCTATTTCCGTGGGCCTTTTCGTCTTCAGCGTCTGACTGCGCTGAATGGTAATAGCACGGGGCAGGCGTTACGACCGGGCTACGGTCCCGGGTAGGTGACGCTGAGGGCGACGACGCGTTTAACTTTTTCGGTCCGGTTGGCGTACAGACGCACGCGGCTTTGCCATCAAATAAGCGACGACGAAAACCGGCGTGGAGTCTTGCCCAACCATCGGGGTCGTTTTCGCGGAAGTACGCGTCGATGTCATCGCGATGTAGGGCGGAATCAAAGTTATCCATATTGAGGCTATCCAATGGGGTGGCCCCCGCCAGCATGGTGTTTATAGCTAACCTAGTCCTCCCCGCCTGCAGGTGGTGTGTGCCTAATAAAACAACAGGTGTAAGCGCTTTAGGAGCGCTAGGTGTGTACCTAGCTGCCACCTAATGCAGCAAGCACAAGTTAATTTACCAAGCTAAATGCCACGTGGGCTTTTTGTGTGGTGTATGTATCTACAGAAAGCCGGAACCTGCCTGCGAGCACTTACTACACTACACTAAATTAGACATTGACGTGGCGGCACTGTCACGCCAACTAACTATGAAGCGCGTATGCGATATTGTCGGAGTCAGAGAGAGGTCCGTACCGCGCGGAAGCTCGGAACGGACTGGCTTTACATTCTATGTCTCACGGTAGGAAGCGCGTTGGTGATTCCAGTATTGCCAATGTATATGGGCGTCGGTGACCACTTTCCATCAGGTGGCCCGATTGTTCGTTTGCCTGCGTAGGCAATAAAAAAAAAGGTACCAACCAGTACTAATTACAACTAATTTCAATTACGTAGAAAATTTTTCAAATGAAATTTAAAATTGTTACCAGGAATGAGTTAAAGAACAATAAGTTCGAGATAGTTTCCATTGCAGAACATTTTCTTTTCAACGCGCAGTATCCTTTGTCTCGAACAAAGAAAATTACAAAGACGGATAATCATGTAAATTGAATCGCACTTACTTGCAACTTAGACGGCTCCCTTCTTCAATGAAGCAAAGTTATTTTCTCTTAACGATATAATAGTTTTCAATACGAAGGGGCAAATTATGTCGCCACTTTGATAACATTACTTTTTAGTTTACATGTCTTGGTTGGGAATATTTTAAAAAATAATTACCCAGTTGCAATACTTTTTTCCTTGAAAATTATTTAATTAATTGACCGTCGCGTCGGCTACATTTTACAGAAGTTTCTGTTTAAAATTGTTTTACGTAACGCGTTAAAATAACGTAATATCGGAACGTTATTTTAAATTCTTTTCCTTTAAACTTGGACACTGCCAGGAATTTTCTTTTGGGTTAAGTTAAACGTGAAAAAGGATTTAAAATATATTTAGTTGTCATATTTCATGATTGGTTTGCTCCAATATTCATAGCAACTGGCATATAAAAATCTGATACATATCAGATTTTTATATGCCAGTTGACAACTTCTCTCTTAAGAAGGATTATATTTATACTATTATTAACAATAACAAGAGTTTCTAAGAAAACTGAAATATATTCGATCAATAATCAAACTAATATAATCATTGTAAAATTATACATTTCATTTCAATACTGTACTTTTTTTTAAACGTTATATAATTAATTTGTTATTATTTTACGCGGTTCGACAATAAACTGGCAAATATTTTACTTCTTTCTTTTAAACTAAATCAAATATTCCAAGAAAAAAAACCTTGGTTAGTAGTACGTATAATAATTCGTAATTGGAAGCCTTAAGTGCTGGAGCTCATTTCGAATACAGTGTAAGCTACTTGAAGATAAGGATTAGGCTTTTAATGAAAGTGCTTTTTCCATATAAGACTGGATTAAGATATAACGACAGCAAGAAGAGCAGTAAAACAATTAGCCATTAATAAAAAATATTAATTACTAATGACTAAACTAGCGCAGCAGTGAGTTGTGATAGTTGCATAAGACCTACCTACATGATTTGATATATACTGCAAAAAAAATCATATTATATGTACAAATAGATTTATTCAAATAATGTAAATTTTTAATTTTTAGCAAATTCACTATTGTATCCCGCTTTGCTGAGTAAACCTGCGACCAATTAAAAAAACATTTAAAAAGTATACTTTTTTAGAGTTATAATTCATTTCAGGCAAAAACGATGGGTGTGAATTTTTACGATGTGCGCACACACGGTCACAAAAACGATAAGGGAGTCAAGTGCGTTAGACAGACGTACATGTTACAACCGACCACTATATATTCATCTTATTAATAAGTTATCCATTTCGATATACATTTTATATATAACACAGGTCGGTTATTGTTGCAATAATAATAGACAGTGTTCTATATCTTTTAATACTTCGTACTAACATCCATATAATCCGCAATGAGCGCCGTCCGTCGTGTTTGCACGAAAATCCAGACAACAATGGAAACGTCATGGAGAACAAACAATGCGAAATCTTATCAATAAAGCGTTTGTTTGATGCTTAGCTTCCTTAAAAGGTATATTGGAAATAATTTAATTTTAAATATCATGCAAAAGGACTTTGCTGTATTAAAGTGCGAGTGCTGTAATTTATATGTTTATTTTTATAATATAATGAATATATAATGAATTTAAAAGTAAAAAATCCGTAATAAGTTGTAATAAATCTTTAAAATAATATATAATATATTATTTAAGCTATATAAAATAGAGATGATTTCCTAAGACATTGTGATGGACATAACATAGATACAAGGAACAAACATAATTTAATTTTTCCAGCAACTAGACTGCGAAGAATAAGTAAGTCTTTTATGGGACAATGTATACGTTTTTACAACAAAATCCCAGTTAACGTTCAGAATTTAACTATTAATAAATTTAAAAAGGTAGTCAAGGAACGTTTATGTGTTAAAGGTTATTACGATAAAAATGAATTTTTAAATGATAACACATCCTGGTAATGGAATGCTCGCTCCAGGTCCTGTTTCAAAATTGCATAATATGTAATGCCGAATTATCAAATTGTTTGTTATTTTTAAAAGATGACATAAAAAATAGCCCGCTGAGTTTCTTTCGCCGGTTCTTCTCAGGTCTGAGGCGTCCTTTTCCGAACCGGTGGTAGTGTGTTTGACAATCAATAAGCAAGTGTAAACTTCTATATTGAATTAAGATATTTGAATTTGAATTTGAATTTATCTATTATCCCTTTACAGTATACTTAGCACAGCATATTCAATTGATTCCTACAAGTACATTCGTTTTGGGATTTAAAAGAAGGGTGATTGGTTTTTTTTGTTAACAAAAACTATTGAGCGGATGACAAAAAGAAAAAAACATGATAGCTATTTTTGTGTTATAGAAGTAATTAAGAACTTACTTTTTTATTTACATCAAATAACACAAACCGACCCAAGGATAAATTAGGAAAATGGCTAAAAGAACTTTTCATCAAAATCCGAACCCTTTACTACTCCTGCAATATTATTTCATTACGTGAATAGACGAACTTTTACGTATATTTTGTAATAAAGTGCCTTCGTTCGGTTATATACTCTTTTGACAAAAAAAATTACTCAACATTCCAAGAACACTTATTTTTATATTAAATTGGAAATATTAAACTAAGATAGAGACTTGGAAATAATATTTAAAAATATTTGCATCTTATACCATTAATCCGTACCCTATATATCACACCATAATATATCATAAATATTTTTAATGATTTCTGGTTCGAATAACTACTCTAGTATTAAGTTATTTTTTGTTAAGTTTAACAAACCAATATTTACAACAAAGCAGTATACGAAATCATCATAAGTGAAATAAGTTATTTTGTGCAATATGTTGTAGTACACTCATTTAAAAATTACATGTATAATCCCTACATCTTAATAAGATGTTGGAGTTTGACTTTTTTTTATCTTTTTCTTTTTCTCATTATAAGCACTTCCATTAATCTAAAATAAATTATGTAAGTTGTTTATGATTTTTAGAAACTTTTAAAAGTACTCATTAGTATTTTTAAATATCGTGCTAAATAATAGCTACTTTTTTAAAGCTATATATGTTTTGATCTATTCTTTTAAACTTTTAATTTGGGTTTTGATTTTGTCATATAGAAAAATTATATAGGGTTCTTTTATTTATTGTAATGTAGCTTAAATAAAATTACTAAACGCAAGAGTAAATAACTTATGAAACCTTTCCAGGGAAAATGCAAAAATAACTTCGCTCAACAAAAGAGATCATAAAAAGTTTTAGCAAAATGAAGCCAATATTCTTGAGATATTTTATTTATCGAAATTCTTTTGAACATGACATTCTTGTTCGACAAAGCATCCGAATTATAAGTTAGCCATAAAATTAATATTCTTTAAGATTTTAGCGTGTTCAAAAACTAAAAAATAATGATGATGATACGTATTCAATTTTAGTGACTTCTTGGCTTTTGTATAGGTATACAAGTGAAGTTTTAACATAAAAATAGTTGTGACTTCACAAAGCATATAACCATTTATCGCAATTACAACGTTCGGGTAACAACGTTCTCTGTGCTTAAATCTATCTCGTGATTTCCGCCACGACATTTTAAATCTGTAATATCTTTCAAGGTATTCATTTAATCGTAACGGTTTATTAACATAGAATCTTTCCAAAGCAATAATTCTTTTGTCAACTTAAAATGTATTATTTTATTTATTATATATCGTAAATGAGCTAAATAATTATTTTTATACACATAAATTCTTTTTGTAGGTCATTCTTAAAACGTAGAGATATGCTCTCTGAACTCTGTTTGCAAAACAATTCAAGAAGTACAATCACATGGAACATATTTTCACTTTATTTTTTCCGGTTTCACTAGTGATGGCCGTTTAACCGAACAAAACTGTAATTTTTGACGCCTTACTGTTCTTCATTTCTTTAATATCGAATAAATCCCATTATTTTTGTGATAAGTAGATCACAAAAAATAATGGGACCAAATGGCAGCTCCTACCTACCTTTAAAAAGGATTGATAAAATCAGAACATTAGGAGCGGGCAACGAGGTGAAATATTTAAGGAATAAAAAAAACCATACGCTATGAATGGAGTACCTTCTTGTTTTAGGAAGTCGGTCAAAAATGTCTTAGACAGACTAAAATATTTATTAAAAATCTCAATATATAGAGTGTTTATTAAATACATTATCATATTCAGAATGTCTCCACAACTTCGTGCGTTACAATGTCTAATGTGCTCATACATTTCATTATTCTTCTTGATGATCTATTTTTATTTATGAAGATCTATTTATAAGATATATTATTTATGAAGATCTATTTATTATATAAGATATATTTATTTATGAAGATTTTATTGATGAAGATCTATTTGTTCTTCTTTCCCTTTGTTGACAATTCTTACATGTAAGATTCGTTACCATATATTGCATAAATCATTTGATAACGGCTGTATCAAGTGCATATCTGTTACACTCCTATTTCAAATTTTAATGACATTTTAAATTTAACAATATTTTAAGATATATTAATATGTTGATGATGTACAGAAGATATTAAAGGGTTGGAACTAACGCCCAGATAGCTTACCTTATAATGAATGCGATAAAAATAACAATTTTTACAAATAATTTGTAGTACGACAAGCCTTATAAAAATTGTCATTATTATTGTATATTTACATTAAGAATGTTCTCACTTTAATTTAATTTACATTTCAGTCACAATAAAAATGTTTAATTTTTGGAATTGTTTTGTAAGTTTTTATGCTGATAACAGAACTTGACATAGCTTTAAAAGGTCTAATCCCATATTTGAAAATATTCTTTGGTCTCATACAAGAAGATTTGCACTAGCAAATTCAAAACGCAGTCACGTTTCCTGCAGCAAGATATATACTAAACATTATTTACGCATAATATTGCAAAAATATAGTTATTAAATTTATTGTAGCAATCATAATAGTTCCAAGTATTCTAGACTAATAAAAAATGTGATTAGGCTTTTAATGAAAGTGCTTTTTTCCATATAAAGACTGGATTGAGATATAACGACAGCAAGAAGAGTAGTAAAACAATTAGCCATTAATAAATAATATTTATTACTAATGACTAAACTAGCGCAGCAGTGAGTTGTGATAGTTGCATAAGACCTACCTACATGATTTGTAGGTACCTATCTACATATATACTGCAAAAAAAAACATATTATATGTACAAATAGATTTATTCAAATAATGTAAATTTTTATTTTTAAGCAAATTTACTATTGTATCCCGCTTTGCTGAGTAAACCTGCGACCAATTAAAAAAACATTTAAAAAGTATACTTTTTTAGAGTTATAATTCATTTCAGGCAAAAACGATGGGTGTGAATTTTTACGATGTGCGCACACACGGTCACAAAAACGATAAGGGAGTCAAGTGCGTTAGACAGACGTACATGTTACAACCGACCACTATATATTCATCTTATTAATAAGTTATCCATTTCGATATACATTTTATATATAACACAGGTCGGTTATTGTTGCAATAATAATAGACAGTGTTCTATAACTTTTAATACTTCATTCTTAAATCCATATAATCTGCAATGAGCGCCGTCCGTCGTATTTGCACGAAAATCCAGACAACAATGGAAACGTCATGGAGAACAAACAATGCGAAATCTTATCAATAAAGCGTTTGTTTGATTAGCTTCCTTAAAAAGAAAGGAATATCCTTAAAGGAAATTATTTAATTTTAAATATCTTACAAAGGGACTTTGCTGTATTAAAGTGCGAGTAGCCAAATGTTAATTTGTATGTTTATTTTATAAGTACGTTAATCATCATCATCAGCCTGTGATAGTCCACTGCTGGACATGAGGCCTCCCCTAATCACCGCTACCCATTGAGGGTTTTCGGACCGTATCCCACCACGCTGATCAATGCGGGTTGGTGGGTGGACCGACTATTTACATGCCCATCCGACGCATGGATCGTCTTACTTTTAGACAATTGGGTGATCGGCCCAAATTGCCTAACCAACTAGAAACAACAATGAAAATTTGTTGAGTCCCTGCAGGATTCGAACCCACGACCTCCGGTTTCTAAAGCACACGCCCATACTACGCTACGAGGCAGATATTACTTCAATATGCATACATTTTGGTTTTGCCCAAGTATTTCTAGGCAAAATGTAAATAATATGCAATAATTGCAAGAAGTCCTTGCCTTATCGACTGGTTTGATAAAATAAACATTTATTTCTATAAATTAAATATTGATACACGTAACTCTGTATCTTCTAAGCTTTTTGTATATATAATGAATATATAAAAGTGAAAAATCCGTGATAAGTTGTAATAAATCTTTTAAATAATATAGCTTATACGTATCTATTATCCCTTTACAGTATTCTTAGCACAGCATATTCAATTGATTCCTACAAGTACATTCGTTTTGGGATTTAAAAGAAGGGTTATTGTTTTTTTTTGTTAACAAAAATTATTGAGCGGATGACAAAAAAGTGTAGTTATTGTCCGGTTTCGCAAAACGTACAAAGAATTTGAATGGTGTAAAGAAAAAAGCATGATAGCTATTCTTGTGTTACAGAAGTAATTAAGAACTTACTTTTTTATTTACATCAAATAACACAAACCGACCCAAGGATAACTTAGGAAAATGGTTAAAATAACTTTTCATCAAAATCCGAACCCTTTCCTACTCCTGCTATATTATTTATTTACGTGAAGAGAAGAACTTTTACGTATATTTTGTAATAAAGTGCCGTTCGGTTATATACTCTTTTGACTACAAAAATTACTCAACATTCCAAGAACATTTATTTTTATATTAAATTGAAAATATTAAACTAAGATAGAGACTTGTAAATAATATTTAAAAATATTTGCATCTTATACCATTAATCCGTACCCTATATATCACACCATAATATATCATAAATATTTTTAATGATTTCTGGTTCGAATAACTACTCTAGTATTAAGTAATTTTTTGTTAAGTTTAACAAACTAATATTTACAACAAAGCAGTATACGAAATCAACATAAGTGAAATAAATTATTTAGTGCAATACATAGTAGTACACTCATGTATAAATAACATGTGTAATCCCTAAATCATAATCAGATGTTGGAGTTTGACTTAAATATCCATATTATTATTATAGACTCCAGTTCAGATTAAATGAGAACAAATTATCTTTTTCTCGTTATAAGCACTTCCATTAAACTGAAATAAATGATGAAAGTTAGTTATGATTTGTAGAAACTTTTAAAAATACAGATTAGTATTTTTAAACATCGTGTTAAATAATAGTTAGTTACTTTTTTAAAGCTATATATGTTTTGATCTATTCTTTAAAACTTTTAATTTGGGTTTTGATTTTGTCATATAGAAAAATAATATAGGGTTGTTTTATTTACTGTAATGTAGCTTAAATAAAATAACTAAACGCAAGAGTAAATAACTTATGAAGGCTTTTCAGGGAAAATGCAAAAATAACTTCGCTCAACAAAAGAGATCATAAAAAGTTTTAGCAAAATGAAGCCAATATTCTTGAGATATTTTATTTATCGAAATTCTTTTGAACATGACATTCTTGTTCGACAAAGCATCCGAATTAAAAGTGAGCCATAGAATTAATATTCTTTAAGATTTTAGCGTGTTCAAGAACTAAAAAACAATGATGATGATACGTATTCAATTTTATTGACTTCTTGGCTTTTGTATATACAAGTGAAGTTTTAACATAAAAATAGTAGACTTCACAAAGCATATAACCATTTATCGCATTTACAACGTTCGGGTAACAACGTTCTCTGTGCTTAAATCTATCTCGTGATTTCCGCCACGACATTTTAAATCTGTAATATCTTTCAAGGTATTCATTAAATCATAACGATTTACTAACATAGAATCTTTCCAAAGCAATAATTCTTTTGTCAACTTAAAATGTATTATTTTATTTATTGTATGTCGCAAATGAGCTGAATAATGAATTTTTTACACATAAATGCTTTTTGTAGGTCACTCTGTTTGCAAAACAATTCAAGAAGTACAATCACATGGAACATATTTTAACTTTATTTTTTCCGGTTTCACTAGTGATAGCAGTTTAACCGAACAAAGTTGTAATTTTTGACGCCTTACTGTTCTTCATTTCTTAAATATCGAATAAATCCCATTATTTTTGTGATAATTAGATCACAAAAATAATGGGTCCAAATGGCAGCTCCTACCTACCTTTAAAAAGGATTAATAAAATCAGAACATTAGGAGCGGAGCAACGAGGTGAAATATTTAAGGAATAAAAAAAACCATACGCTATGAATGGAGTACCTTCTTGTTTTGGGAAGTCGGTCAAAAATGTCTTAAGACAGACTAAAATATTTATTAAAAATCTCAATATAAAGAGTGTTTATTAAACACATTATCATATTCAGAATGTCTCCACAACTTCGTGCGTTACAATGTCTAATGTGCTCATACATTTAATTTTCTTTTAGATCTATTTGTACTTCTTTCCCTTTGTTGACAATTCTTACATGTAAGATTCGCTACCATATATTGCATAAATCATCTGATAACGGCTGTATCAAGTGCATTCTGTTAAACTCCTATTTTAAATTTTAATGACATTTTAAATTTAACAATATTTTTAGATATATTAATATGTTGATGATGTACAGAAGATATTAAAGGGTGGAACTAACGCCCAGATAGCTTACCTTATAATGAATGCGATAAAAATAACAATTTATACAAATTATTTGTAGTACGACAAGCCTTATAAAAATTGTCATTATGATTGTATATTTACATTAAGAATGTTCTCACTTTAATTTAATTTACATTTCAGTCACAATAAAAATGTTTAATTTTTGGAATTACTTTGTAAGTTTTTATACTGGTAATAGAACTTGACATGGCTTTAGGAGGTCTAATCCCACAAATTTGCACTAGCAAATTCAAAATGCAGTCATGTTTCCTGCAGCAAGATAAATACTAAACATTATTTACGCATAATGTTGCAAAACGATAGTTATTAAATTTACTGTAGCAATTATAATAGTTCCAAGTTTTCTAGACTTAAAAAAAAAAATGTGTGCGTGTACTTGCGTACACTCGTAAGGAGTGAAACTTCTTTATGACGTTATTTTTCAAAAAATAATTTACTATATGCAACTTTACAGAAATTGGTTAAACAAAGTTAAATTAGATGAAGTTTAATAAAAGGCTTTTATTATCATAGACATAAATACAAATTCTACAACTATTTCATTTTAGCTTATTACTACAAAGATTATTATTGAATTTCATTAATTGTAATAGAATTATTACTATCATTGATGTCGTAATAATAATAAATACATCATGGATGGAATACTTCGAATCACGCGTGGTAGGGATAAGAAAAAGATGGCGCGAAACGGAAAAATGTTACACTAAATTTTTTTCCAACCCCGATAAAGAAGTTTCACTTCAAATATTTTGTCATGATAAAATAATTAAAATATTTTTTTGTTTTTATAGGAACTTACTAGCTTGTATTGTACCTAAACTTAATGTATATCAGAGAATAGTGGTCTGTCCCGGTTACTATTTAGTTACTACTTCCAACGAAATCTTGTGTGTTTAATCCAGAATTTAGTACATTTACAAAGTTTGCTCATTAGCGTCATGTTAACTCGCCTAACTATATTTGTAATTGAAGTGTTTAGTAAGTTTCTTAGTTCAGTTTATAAACTACATTGACCTCGACAAACTAAAGGGTGAAACTGATTTCTGTGGAGGGATTAGGTGTTGGTACAGTTGAAATATACGTTTTAGAAAACAGTATAGCTTTTGCAGTTTCGTAATAGATGATGATATAACTACATTCGTTACTCTACGATCAGATTGGAAATACATAATGTGATAGTTTTTGTGAGAAAGTGTATGATTTTATGTTATTAAAATGTCAAGATTTAAGCTTCTCATAACTTAAAAAAATACCTATATTAATAAAAAAAAACTATAGAAAATTTACCTTTTTTGTGTGTGTTTTAATGATATATAAGTTAAAACAGATATTATTAAATACGCTCCCTTCATGTAACAGACTGGCTGTTGTACGGTGTTTGTAGGTTATCTAGCTTTTATATCGATAACCTGAGTTACTGTTTTTGTTGACTATCCAAGCAAATTGTTTTGTTTTTTTCATTAATATTTTCGAGTATCGTGATAGGAGTCCTCGAAAAGGTATTTGCTTGTATGGGTTTAATTCCTAAATACTGTATGGTTTTAGGTGTTTATTATTGGGATTACTAATGGCTAAAACAAATGCTTGAGTCATTATTCTTTTCACGTTACGATACCGAACGATAACGAAGTCAAAACATTTGTGAAAGTGGTTAACAAGTCAGGCGGAAGATTTTATGACGAGGGTATTCAAAAACTGGTGCCACGTTATGACAAGTGCCTCAATATTCACGGAAATTACGTAAAAAAGTAGATTATGGTACAGGCTTTCATGTAAAGATAAAAATGTTGCGATATCTTTGTACGTGTTTTTTAATTCCAAAACGGTACTTACTTAAAATACATGCCTCGTACCTTCTTCAGTTTTAGTAAAACCGATATAGATATTTCAATTGTTCATTAATGCTCCGTCATAAAAAAAAGCTTGCATTTCGTTTATTGTGAAGGTTTAGATATCGTAGTTATATCAATGATCGGAAAATTTAATTTAGCTAGAGCAGTTCAAGAATCTATAATAAGAAAAGATATGAAATCTATAATTTTGTTTTATTTTTATTGGACTTCTTTTTTATGCATACTGTCTTCATCTACAGAAAACAAAATGTCTTCTAGTGTCTTTTCATAATATGAACTCGGTCAAAGTAAAATTTCTATTGTAATACCGTTAAAAGGCGGCAGTAAATATCGTACATCAGTGTTGTAAATAAAAATTAGTCTCCGCTTATGTTGAAAATGCTGATGTTCATAAACTTACATATTTTTCAAAATAAATTTAGATTTTGAGCAGAGCGACAAAAATACGACATCAGAACAACTTGAATAATTTACAGCAAAAAACTAAGACAGCTAGTTAGTATTAATTTAAGTTAATAGACAGCACTTTAAATTTTAACCCAAAAAGTAATAAATGTATCCTAAAAGCTAATATTAATTAAAGTCACGAAGGCAAACAAAAATACCTAAGTGAGGGCTTAAGTTGCCCAAGACGTTAAAAATGTTATAATCCATTGCTCTTTTCAAATTCGGTCATATTTTTGTTATTATTAACGTGTTAAAGCTATATTTGCTCAAGGCATTCCATAAAAATGCTGTAAAGTTTAAATAGAAAAAGTTTTCCTCTTAAATTACTACACTTTTGTATCCTGCCATTGCAATTGCCGCAACTGAAGTTTTTGAGATTCAATGTCCATGATTATCCGTCTTTGTAATGTTCTTCATAAAAAAATCTTGTAGAACATTAAGAATATTTTACCTAACAATAATTTATCTTAATGTTTTTATCAATAAGATACAAAACTTTGTATTTGTCTAAAAGTTTCCTTGTTACTCTCAAAGATTACTTATGATTTTATATTTTAATTGATTAATTAGTTATCAAATTGCTATCACTTTTTTGCGTTGGGCATTTAAGCATAGATTATCCTTGACCAATGACAATTTCTATACCGTATTCAACTCAACAAAAATGTTTGTTATGATTTTTGTTTAATGAAACTAATTTAAAAGTTATTCGTTATTAATGAAAGTAAAGTAAAAGTTATGAAATGCTCTTTCGTAAATTCAAAATTAAAAAGGTATTATTATGTATATTATAAATATAGTTTTGAAATATATGTTTAGTATAAATATAAATGCGATAACTAGTATTTTTTTTATATTTTTTATTTGTATATGAAATTATTAAAAGAATATTAAAAATTGTATGCAGTGTTTTAATAGAGAATTCAATGTCTATACGTGTTACCAAGAAAGGAGCTAGCCTTAATGTGCTGAGAAACACCATTTTTTCTAAAATAAAAGTCACAGAGAACGAAAGACATTACTTGCTATTTAAGTATTTAAAAACTATCCAAATACTTTACAGAATCACTTTACCTTAGATTTGAGAAGTAGAAGGATCCAGACATAATAATGTGAGGACATAATAATGTGAGACATTTATTAAATTCGAAACCAGCATCGGAAAAAAATATCTAGCAACCTTAACAGGTAAAATAGTGATATTTAACCTTGAACTATATCTAACGAAGAATTAATTTTCTTTCATACGAATTTAACAAATAATTAAATAACAAAACACGCATTAAAATTAAACCATTATTATTCATTTCAAGGCTTTAGTTTCATTTGGTGGAAGTATTAGCTTATAATTAACTTAGAAAGTAAAAGTAATTAGCCTTCTAGTGGGAGTGCTTCTACCCGCTGTATAGGGGGCTGCATTAAGATTTAACGACAAGATATGGAGCATTAAAAAATTAGGCCATTACTAAGATATATACGTTAACAACGATCCAATTAGCGCAGCAGTCGGTGATCGTGGCTTTTGAACTCGTGGATGTAGGTTGGTTTCTTTCGTTTAAGTAAATGTATGTATTTACTACATACTCTATTCAAATAACAAAATGGGAGTGTCTTTTTAAATATCAATATAATTGTTTTTAAATGATTACATTCTGATATATAACCACTACATATACCAAAACAATTATCTATATATATTACTACGTTGCTTTTCACCTAGATATCCGAGTATGCTCATTATTTTTAAATAATAGGGATTAGCTTTCATTTTTTTATATATTTTTGTAGTAAGTAGTTCGTTATATTTTGAAGAAATGAAAAAAAATTACGGCGTCAAAACTACACGCTAGAGCGATTGAAGTGCAAACGCTGCCTCGACCTTAACGAGATAGACTAAAATTATGTTTTACATAATTTTACTTCTTGATATGGTCTACGATAAAATCTGCAATACCATGCATCTATGTTTAAGGAAAACCCACAATAGCCATTTTAATGTAAACTTAAAAACATTTTATGTGCGTATTACATAGCATGCTTTAAATAAGCACCTTTAAATATGTCACAAATATTAAAATCTTCACAAAACATCGCAGGGCAGTTTTTGTTTTCATTTGTTTAACCTGAAGCAGATCTTAGTAAAGTCAATGCGCACAAGAAGTACACATAACAATTCATAAATAAAACGACCAACACCACCGACACCGTGTAAACTGTGAAATGAATTATCATACTCCATTTTTCCCAGAAAATTTTGTGTCATGTTTGTCATGTTTAAGCCTTCACATAACGAGCTAAATATTTTTTTAGTTCATCATCATCATCATCATCATCACCAGCCTTTGTTAGTCCACTGCTGTACATAGGCCTATCCATTAGGGGGTTTGGACCGTATCCCACCACGCTGGTCCAATGCGGGTTGGTGGGTGGACCGAGTTTTTACATGCCCATCCGACGCATGGATCATCTTACTTTTCAGACAATTGGGTGATCGGCCCAAATTGCCCTAACCGACTAGGAAACAACAATGAAAATTTGTTGAGTCCCCGCAGGATTCGAACCCACGACCTCCGGTTTCTAAAGCACACGCCCATACCACTAGGCTACGGAGGCAGTAGTTTTTGTAGTTAGATTTGATTTATAGTAGCTATTATTTGCAGCAGCTAGTAAGTGTTCCGCAGAAGCACTTGGCTACGTTATTCTATATCGTGCTTCTATTTACCCTAAATGAGTTTACGGATTGTTTGTGCGCTGCTCTTGTTTATTTTTCTATGACCGTAAGATATTTTAAAGATTTTGATGTAACTTTTTCTGGGTTAGTGTTAATAAATATTGAAAATAACTTGTGAAGTATGTGTAGAAATCTTAATTTTTTTTTCTTATTTCTTAAACCTTGCTATTCGGCTCAGAATAAAAAGGTGTAAACGCGTATCTTTACCATCCAAATTATGGTATCTCGACAAAAAATGGAAATATTTCTTTCTGTATTGAGCCGAAAGTGGCATGAAAAAATATCTATTGTTTAACACAAAAATAAATATTACTTAAAGAAGTAAATTATAAGCCAGCCACAAGCTAGGTATCTTCTATGTAAATCTAACAAAATAATGTGGTAATTTTAAAACATATCTTTCTATTACAAAAAAAATATTAGTACTGGGATGTTAGGATTATCATCTATTAAAAGTTTAAGGTTTTAAATTTCAAAGTTATTGCAAAAAGTTACTAACTAACTTTTAAATTTTTAACATATTTTCCTTTTACATTGCTCTATTTATATATAATTTTGAAATGTTATGATAAGAATGTTGTTTGTCGTGGTATCTCTAACCTAAAAACCATATTCCACAAACGACTGAGCTCACACATAAACATCCCCAGACTCCAGAAAAACACTATGTTGAACACAAAATATTTTTGTCGTGTTGGGAATCCAACCCACACCCTATAGTTTAACAGTCAGGGTCACTTACCACTACGCAAAGCGGGTCAGATGCAAAAGGAAGATTGATTTGAATGTTTAAATTTATTTTTATAATATGATTTATTGAAAATCGATATTTGTAATTTGTAAACAATATGTTCTATAGAGTATTGTTTAAATTACTGAAACTTATGCCACACAAATTATACAAACAATAATTTACGTGTAGTACGGTTGTTGTTGTTTTTGAGGTGGTAGATCCCCTTATGCAGTGGGCCGTCGGGGTGGCACCACCGTGGTGCCTTTTATGCTGCAAAGCAGTAGTGTATAAAATAATAATGTGTTCCAGTTTGAAGGGCACCGTAGCCAGCGTATTTACTGGGCAAATGAGTTGTAGTTTAATTGGAACTAAGACGTTGGAATTATTTATAGATAAGCAATTAAAAGTTGTAATAATTAAATGATATTTTCGAGGCAAATCTGATTTATTTTACCCCTTTGCAATATAATGAACGATGTATTAATTTTTTTTGATGGTTGCAATTAAAAACTAACAAAAAGTTATGCATAAATTGGTATATTAAATCCAATATTTACAAACTTTTCGGAACGGATTAATTCTCTCACCAGCATCTTGCTCGTGAATATGAACTCTGGAAAGAGTCCGAAATGTCTGGAAATCTATATACTATGAGAATGTGAATAGTAATTGCGTTAACAAACCGTAATTATTAAAATAAATAATTTTGAATAAACTATTGAAAGACATGAAAAATAGTATGTTTCGTACGACGAAAAAATGTTAAAGACAGTCATTTGTCTAAAAGCGGTACAAAATAGGAGGCAGAGATGAGCCGACAAAGAAGATCATTTCATCCCTCGTTGTTTTCATTGTGCGGTGAATGTAAGCGAAGGCCTTATACAACAGACGTCACAAAAGAAAACCAGAGTTATGCATTTTTAGAAACGTAGATGATTTGTAGTAGTAATGTAGGCGGTTCGGGACGTAAGGAACATTAAAATATAATTTCTCAAGAAGATTACTCATTACTAGATGAAATTATAGATTATGGACTATTATCAAACCGACGAGACTCAAAAAAAAACAATATGTTTAACACACAATATTTTTTGGTGGAAATTGAATCCACCCCCTATAGTGTAACTGTCAGAGTCACTAACCACTAGCGGGTCATCACCTGTTGGATTCACTGCTAAACCTGTCATTTAGGTTATTTTGGGTAGGTTAGAATCCAACATCACGATGAGTCAGGAATATAATTAGGAAGAAAAAAACATTTTCATCAGTCCCTCTCTTCTTCTTTATTTTGTTAGGGCTCATTTCAGGTCCATTTTCATTTCTCGTATGTCATTAATATTGTGATTAATATTCAACTTAACAAACATAAATAAATATTTGTTAAGTTGAAAAATTCTAAAGTCAATAAATAAACAGTATAATGTTTTATAAGAAAGACGTCGTAAATATTTTTTTTGTAATATTACAAAACAATTTTTGAATTATAACAAAACAATTTTTTATGAATATTTAATCCGAAAGAAATATTGCATTATCATTATCACACAAATATTAACTTATTGATAAAAACTTTATGTATTTATACATCATATGGTTTAATACTCGTATTATCGAACACATTTACTTTTACTTATAATTATGCTGCCATAAATAACAGGGAGACCATCGTGATTGTTTAGGAAACGACTTCACACTATATGCATGTACTCTGAAACCATTCCAGGGGAAAATATATTTTATCTGAAATATCATCTGAAGTATTTTTTATGTTGTTTACAATTTTTTATCTCGAGCGCATAACTTGAAAAATGCCAAAAACATATTTACATTTCCAATTTTAGTACACTAATGAGACACTGTATACAAAAACTACATTATATTTTAATCAAGATTAGGGTTAAACAATAGTTATTATTTTTGTGTCAATCATTCACCTTAAAGTTAAAAAACAAGTACAGATGAATATTTCAATACTTTAAGGTATCTGTTTTTTGCAAATGTAAGAAAATAGCGGTACAGCTTTTAGAAAAAATATCGTTCCGGGGATTACATAATATCGTTCTTTGTATTAACTATATATAATTGTTCATGCGATTTATTACTGTTGACGAGAATTCGTTTAATTTAGCTCGTCCGGTTGCGACGTCACCTCCGCTACATTTTTGTTCTTTCAGCTAAATAAGGAACAATAACCTTTGTCAAGTTTTTTTCACATTTTTTTAGGTTGCCGTACATGTATTCTAACAAGTACATGATTACTAGGTGGCGAGATGAATGACAATTTTAATTGATTTTTCTTAAAGTGTGCTAAATTAAAAGTATCTTTCTTTTGCTGATATCATCCGCAACGAAAAGCGTAATTGTTTGCTATCAACAAATAATGAAAATCTTGCTTTGCTTGCTTCCTTGAAATTTTGAAAATTATTAAAAGAATTGATAAATTTTACTTACCAAAGTGTTGATTGTGTTGAGAAGATTGGTTATGTATCCATATAATATTCAGTAACATAATGTGCCTTCTTTCATAATTCGGCATTTAGCCAAATAAAACTTACTATTTTTCCGAATACTGAATACCAGGCCGAATAATAGGCCGAATACCGATAAGAAGCCGAATAATCGTGACGTCTTTAATAAATACTGTAAAGATTTGATTAAATTAATAGAAGATGATACAATTTATAAAGAATTTAAATCAAAAAACTTCGGGACGTCGTTGATGGTGACGCATACAAAGAAAGTTTGTAGTAAGCAGATATTCTAGCTAGCTTGGAGTTGACTTCTTAATGAGAAGTAATAATGGTATACCACATTTAAAAAAACAGTTTTTGGCATCGCGACTGGCAACTAACCGTCTAAACCCATTTGAGGTAAATTATTTGTGCAGTATTTATGTATGTGTCTAAAATTGTATCAAGTTATCACATTTTCTTTGCTTTATTTTGTCTACTTACATCTTACGGAAAAAGACAAGACTATGTCATGCGATTACGTCTCAGATATAAAACCATAAAATAACAAATAATTTAGTTTTTTAAAATAATGTTATGAAACGATTACTCTTCATTTTGTTTTTTATTTGTTTTATTTTGGTTGTTGTTTAAAAGTTTAAAGTATTGCTTTTTATAACATAAACAAAAACGCAGTTATAAGTAACATTCTTAATAGTGGCTAAGATCAATGTGTATTGTAGCGTAGTCTTAAAGCATCATCGAGATAAAAAGTAATAAAAAAAAAATAAAAACATCTAGCAAGTGCACTTTCGAAGTTTAATGTTTATTTTGCCGCAATTTGAACATGTGAGTAATTAAACCAAAATTTTTGCAAAACGATTTAATTTAATAAATTTGAAACGAAACATCGCATATAATTTCCAAATCAGCTTGAATCAGGACAAAGACGTCATTAAAACGTACTTTTTTGTTATATTCTCTTCTCCAACGTGTCTGCTTCTATGAGGATTAACAATAATATTCAGGGTTAAGTCCTTAATCTTTGATACTATATCTTTCGCAAGGACTGCTGTGTTTTACGACCTCCACATTTGCCTAATTATCGACAATTGTTTTCTAGGGCGGGTGCTAAAGATTGCTATATTGTGTGGTGAAAAGTGTGTCAAGTAACATATTAATTTAAAAGCCATAATATTAAAAAGGCTCATTATAAACATGAGACAACTGAATTAAATATTGATTAATTGGTTAAAAAGTTAATAACGAACAAGAATGTCATTTACATTCTTTAAAAAGTGTTTACTCTCCTTATGTAGATTTTCACATAGATTTCACATTTTTTGTTATTACAAAGGCGAAACTGTTTTCATTAATAATTCAATTTGCATTTGATGTGGATCTTTTTCAAAAGGGAATAAAACTAAGCATAACTTTAAGTGAATAAATTTTGGTGTATTAATAGAGTAGATAATTAGCTGTAGGTTTACCTACTGCTAATTATCTGACGACGCTGGTCCAATGCGTGTTGGTGGCTAGACTGACTTTTTTACGTGCCCGTCCGACGCATAGATCATCTTACTTTTCAGACAATTGTGTGATCGGCCCAAATTGCCCTAACCAACCAGAAAACAACGATAACACAATCAACACAGGCACCGTAGCCAACGTATTTACTGGGTAAACGAGCTTAATATCCTATGTCTTACGGTGGGCGGCGCATTGGTGATACCACTGGTATTGCCAACGTCTATGGGCGTCGGTGACCACTTCCTATCAGGTTGCCCGACTGCTCATCTGCCTGTGTAGGCTATAAAAAAATACTAGGGCACGGGACAGCATTAAGTTGTTCATAAGAAATTTTTGCGTACAGAGAGTCACACATGGTTATACAAGCTGACACTAGTGTCACCATCAGCCTTTGATAGTCCACTGCTAGACATAGGCCTCCCTAATACACCGCATACATTAGGGGTATTGGACCGTATCCCACCACGCTGGTCCAATGCGGGTTGGTGGGTGGACTGAATTTTACATGCCCATCCGACGCATGGATCATATTACTTTTCAGACAAATGGGTGATCGGCCCAAACTGTCCTAACCAACTGGGAAACAACAACGAAAATTTGTTGAGTCCCGCAGGATTCGAACCCACGACCTCCGGTTTCTAAAGCAAACGCCAATACCACTAGGCTACGGAGGCAGGCAAAACAATCCTATAAGAGGAAAAAATATGTTTATAATAAATGACGAAAGAAATAAATTTCTGTTTTAAATGTAAATGCCATTACTCTAAAATTAATATTTGGCAGCGAAGAGCATTATCTTAAGCTGTATTTAGGTTTAAACAAAATGTAGCTTTAAAATATATAGACACATACAACTAAGTAATTTAATTTAATTGTCCCGAAACATTGTGTTGGTATTTCGGTTCTTAGAAACAATGATTCTGAGATTCACTAACTATATCTATTGTCGCATTTTAAAAGGTAACTCAGAATAAAAAAAATTGTAAGAGAGACGAAGAAGAGGAAGTATAAGACATTACAATAAAATAATATTTGTTTCTGAATTCACAAAACTCAAACAAAGATAAAGAGATTAAATACTATTTATTTATAGTTAATCACATAAAAAATTGTAAATACCGTCTAATTTCCGGTCTTTCAAAGGTTTTTTATCAAATGGAGTAAAATAGAACTTTACTCCCTTGTCGTACAAGATTGGCGATGGGCCGAACTACGGTTGATGATTGAGAGCATACACCCGTGGAGGAGGGTCCCAGGTCCTTTTGCATTACGGCTGCTTCTCCAAACATTTTTTCGATTTGACTACTTTTATTTTTGAGAATAGAATTTTACAACGTTACGATTATTATACAAACATAATATTATTAATAATTTTAATTATAAAAACTAAGAAAAGTTATCATCATCAGCCTGTGATAGTCCACTACTTGAGATAGGCCTCCCCTAATACACCCCTATCCATTAGGGGATTTTTACAACAAAACCTGTTAATCCATTATAAATTATGTTTCATAAACGCTATTACAGATTTTTATCAAGATACAGAGAGACATTTTCTAGCACACGAAAGAGCCAACATCTATCTATTAAGTATTATTGAAAGAAATTATAAATGGTACTTTGTTTATCAATGAATTTCAATGAATCCTGAAATTTATTACTTAATAGGGAATACAAGTACGTGCTTCATTTTGACACTTTAGGCATTGGTGGAAAACAATTCTATAAGCGTTTTTTTACCTGTTTGAGTAAAATTTGTAACATTCAACGTTGGATTATGTTTAGTATCATGTAAACCTTTTCTTTCAAAGCGTTATTTTAATAAGTAAAATTTTAGTAATAAATTGGCAGTGGTGGATGTAAATTTTTTTGATTTCGGCCCACTGCACTTTATCTCGACCCCTTAACCTGACCAAAAAGTATGTGAAAATATGTTACTCAAAGGCCAAGGAAGACAGGCAATTAAGGATCTACATTGCAGGAACCTTTTTGAAGTTATACTTCTTTAGGCGCGTTATGAAAAAATGATGAGAGTGAATTTTTACGATGCGTCACACAAAATTAACAGTTTATAATGAAAACCGTGAAAATGTAATAAGGTCCATATTACATAGTGATAAGGTTGATTTTTGTGTAGTGATAATGGAGTTGTCGTTTTTATTTGCGATAGTTATTGCATAATGTGCTCTATGAGTTAGGATTAGGTTCGTTTTTGGTATAAATATATTATTAATAATATATTTTATATTATTTAAATTTATATTAAATATATATATTAAATATATTATTATATAAATATATTAATATTTGCAATGATGTTTATTCAACTTGATATAATGGTAATATTTTATTCATTTAATATATCAACATTGTGATTTATCTATGTAATACGTTTTAGATAAGCGCCATCTAGTCACACATAATCAAAGCTTCTGATTTATAGTACCGCTGTACAAGTAAGCCAACATCTCTTAGGAATTCTACATTTGTAAGCAACAGATGGCGCTGAACTACCAGTTATATGATATATCAAAGAGCGTCTTGTGAATCCATAAATTCTTAATCGAATTATTTATGATTAGTTCTTGTAAATCTATCATCTTTAATTATCTTAATTATTTTTGATTGATATTACTTACTATTTGTGAATATTAGTGAAAAAAATTGTGCTTATATACTTTTTCAAGTGCTCCAATATAATTGAGGTTAACTATCCGTATGTATTATTTATTGTGTTGTTATTAATTATTTGCATGCAATTAAAAACTATTTTTTAATGATGCCAAAGAAGTATAACTTCTCACGCGCGTACATAAGTATTTGTAATAGATTTAATTGAAGGCACTAGGTGGACATGATTTGTAATAATAATTTTATCGATCAGCGATTCCTTACAACCCGTTAACTTTGACGACACGCAATACCATATCCATATTTTTTGTAGCACTTCAGCAAATCTTTATATCTGAGGGTTTGTCTTATGTTTAAGATATATTGTAATAAAACTCTGTAAATATAATAAAAAGAGCAATTTCGTGTTCGAAGATCAGGCTCTATTTTTTATTTTTTGGGATTTGGCTAACTAAAGTTGTTGGTTAGATGTTTGTCCCGTTTTGTTGTAGTCAAATGAAAATTAATAAATACGTTTAATTCGAGCCTTATATACCAATTTTTTTCTGATTACTACTATAATAGTTTGGAGTATTGAGGAAAAATGGGTGTTATTATTACGAAACCTCTGTAAATATTATTTTTATGTGCGTGATGCCGTTTTAATATACGGCAATATAATGTATCATGCAGTTAATTAGTGTCTTCTTATGCGAACGAATTTACTTGGCTTATCCTTTGTGATAGTGACATTATTGATCAAATAATTTCTCAATCTATGGGACTTTTTTATCCTTAATTTACAATACCTTGAAGAAGACAGCGAAGTCATCTTCGCTGTCTTCTTCAAGGTATTGTAAATTCGACAATATTAATCAAATTTACGAGGAGATACCGCAAGTGCTAACCAAACAGTAGTATTTTAATATTTCAGACCTGCGTTCAAGAGGGAGTGGACATAAGGTTCTTATAATGCAGATTCGTACACATCCGACAAGTCGAAAGTTTGCGAAATAAATTTGAAGTTTCCGTTTTTCGCGTATGGACAGTTGAGAATCGCGGATTCGGGTATCGTTCATGCACGTAAAGTAAGAAAAAGTGTAACTATGTATGAATGCGAGAATACAGTTATAACTAAATAAATTGCTAATATTTATTTGTAATTACAATAAAGATTAAGGTATTTGCTGTTGCGTCGCGGTTTTATCTATTTATTTATTTAATAAGGCTTATTAACTAAATACACACAAGTCTTTACAAACTAATGGATATAATAAAACTGTTACAGTTTATGTACATGTTAAAATTAAAGGCAAACACAACATTCACTTGTAACATATTTTTAGAGAACAGAAACTGATTTAAGTAACAAAAAGAAAATTAAATAAAGACATTTCAAAAGTAAATAAAAACCTAATAAAGTAGTAATTAAAGATTTTAAATTATGTGAAAATTTAAACAAATTTAATTTTAAAGTGGAAAATATTTTCAGAGAAGATATCGATATCACACATATGGAATAAAGCATTATAACAATGTACTGATTGGGCCAAAGGAGTGTTTTTACCGTATTTATTTTTGGCGAATTTTATGTAAAAAGGTTTTAATTGTGTGCTCACGCACTAATCCTGGGAACGATTATATTTGTCCAGCAGAAGAGACTGACAATCCAGTTTATACGACAAAAGTTTATGGAGGAATACAATGCTCAATGTATCTTTTCGTTTCTGTAAAGTGGTCATGTTAAAATACTTAAGCCTTTTTTCGTAACTGGGTACCTTATAATGCACTCCTTCAATGTAACTTAACCTAGTTACCATTTTACTTTGTACTTATTCTAAACGACTTACATTATTTTGATACAAAGGGTAACACACAACAGAACATTAGTCAAAGTTACAAATCAATGAATAATATAGGCATTTTAAAGCTTTGGTGGATTTAAATTCTTTCGTATTACGGTAGATGAAAGACATCATTTTCATGCATTTTTTCGGGGTTATGTCGACGTGGTTAGTAAAACGCATTTCTGAATCAAAATGTACACCTAAATCTTTTATACTATCTACTTTCTTTAATCTATGGTTGGATATGTAATATTCAGTAGAGAATTGTTTTCGTTTTCTGGAAAACTTTATGTGGAAACATTTATTAATATTCAAATTCATTTTATTCAGATCACACCACTCCGACCGATTATTTATATCATTTTGAAAGATTTATAGATTTTAGAAAAATCCTAATGCATAATAATGCAAACAACTACCGTAACGGGCTATGAGAAAATATGGAGAATATGTTAATTACTTAAAAACTGTTCATTAGTTCACCAGTATCTTAAGAAAGACGAAAAATTAAAAAAAACATAGATTTTATATTGCACAGTAGTGTTTTTAAATTATTTAAAACATCACCACAAATCATATTGTAAGTTTTTTGAATTCAATAATTAAAATTTTTACCTACAATGCATTGATAATTATATCCCCTAAATTAACATTGGTTTAGAGCATTATTAAAAATAACCGGGATAAAATGCTCGGTAAGCTATAAGGGTTGATCCGGCTTTTAATATTGCGTCGGTGAAAGGTTTAAACTTAGTTTGTTGTTTTCTTAAATGAATTTTGTTAAAAGTTTAAGCCTTTCTTCTGATGTTTATTTACAATAAGGCAAAATTCATTCTTTTTGCGATCTGCAGCTTCGAACAAAACATTATACTAACGTTTTAATTATTAAGGAATGAAAATGAGTACTAGAAATTGTTTAAATAGCTACTGTTTAATTAGGCGTTTTAATTAAAATCTTTTAATAATACCTTCAACTATATTACAAATATTCAATTAACAACCGAAATTGTTTGCGAGACGGAATAAGCTGAATTTTGTCATTATTTGCGAAGACAAAATATGTAGTTTACTGTAATTACTCTATGACATATAAAGAATTAAAATAGATTTATAATGCTAGAAGAAGTGTGATATTACGCAATTAAAATACCATCATGTAACTCTTCGTCTATACCTTTCAAAAAGTATACGTTTTGGAAAATTCAAAGTGGAGCAGCAGACATGGCTAAAAAATCGTTTGCTTTTGTTTAGTTCTTTACCAAACTCAAGTAAGAGTTTGGTAAAAGAACAACTGAACTGTCGAAGAAAAAAATGAAGGCAAAAATAATGTCTATGACTTTATGACTGTAACTTATTACAACTCAGAATTATTATAACTCAGAATTACTAGGTAACTCAATATTATAATAAAAAGGCGCGAAGGTAAAATTTAATGAATAATGACAACGACATAATTGACATTCATTAGAGCTCGACTTTACTTTTTAAATTTAACGTAACGTAACTAAACACTTGGAGTAAATGCTTGTACACAAATCAATAATTAAATTATTAATCTCAAATGACAATCTATTTTCTTTAAACTGCCTCCGTGGCCGTATGATTTGTATTATATTTATAACCTTTCTTACGTTGGTTGGTTGTGATATTTATGTCTTTCGTAAGTAAAGGAGAATCTATAAAAAGTAAAATGTTGTGTTTTTCTATTTAACTTTTCACAAATTCAAAAACTACTGAGCCGAAAAGAGGTATTTGTTGGAGTTATTTGTAAACATTTAGAATAACTACAAATAAAACAAATATTTCTAATATTCTTCTTTAAAGCAATCGAAAAATTTTCAGAACCAATAGTTATTGCGAGAAATATGAAAATCATCATTTTTATTTCATAATTATATTATATATTTTTTTACAGGAACTGTAGCATGTCTTACTTCGGTTATATTTTACCCCAACCAAATCAGTTATTGCCGTAAGTAGATGAAAGTGAATGGGGATATTCACTGTCCCCGTTACCAGCAGATAAATTTGCTCAGAAAATAGCAAACAAGACTTGATGAGGCTCGAGATCAAAGATGAATGCAAACTATATGTACCGACCCTATTTACAAATTTCATTGAACAATGGCCGTGCTCCCAATTAAGGTGACATTTCACACAAAGAGGGCCAGACTTTTGATACATATTTATTTTGCATTTTTTTTAATATAATATAATAATAACTTTGTAAAATATAAATATAATAAAATCTTTGTAATATACAAAGATTCTAAGTAATACTAATAAAATTGATTACGTCAGGCCATAAGATGAAATTAAATATTTGAATGGAGTATTTTGACAATGATTTTTTTTATTAAACACTACTACATTACGGTTTACAGGCTATTAAATATTTTATACCAACTCAACTTAAAAAACATTTATTAGTTGTATTTTTCAGAGTTGTCTTTTTACTCTACTCACGTCATTAGTAAATAAAACTTTATATCTAATACGCTTACGATGATACATTCTCTTTATTATCAGAAGCCACATGCACTTTATTTGTTAGGGCTATGTCCAAATAGAAAATTCAGCAACCGTCGAGCATCGAAATAAAGTCTGAAATAGATTGTACAATTTTAGATATTATTTACATTTAAATATAGTTTTTTCATATGTGAAACCATGATGAACAACAAACAATAAATCCTATTACTTTAAACGCAAACATATTCCATATGCCCTGTGAACATGGACGCTCGATATGCTATTTCACAAAACCAAATCCTTCGTTGTGTAGTCTGTTTGATTTCAGAAATTTACCACAAAGCATTTTCACAGATTGAGTCTAAAATATATACAAATTGGAAAATGAACAAGTATTACATTTTTTACTTTTTTATTTTATCGCCTTATACATATTAATATGCGTAATTTATGTATAATCTTATAAACTTTTATAGAACGTTATCTTACCAATCATCTTACTGTTAATACTTTTAAAACCTTAGATTAAAAAAAAAATGGTGAATAGCAATTTTTTTTGCAAAAGGGCAAGTACTGCAATAATATTTAATGTTTTTGCTAAAGTTTATTAAAACTGCCTTTGTCTTCATGTTATATTGTAAATAGGTAAACAGATTTGAATCTGATAGGAATTAAATAGAATTAAATGACCCGTTAGGGGGAAAGGGATTGGTAATTCCGACACTTGCCACTGTTTTCAAGCCTTTCACTAAATTAAAAAAAATATTAAATAACACCATATTGTAGCTCCCTCATGTGTTGTGTAGTCAACTTCAACACCTGGTGTTGGTTTGATAAATGAGACGGGGTACACGCATACGATTAATCATATGAACCGCATCGTCAATAACAAAACCTCGAAACCGTACTTAGAGTCGATACAATCAATAGTTTCTAATCAATTATTGGTAATAAATTACAAATTATTCTAATTAGCAACAAGGCAAAAGAAATATCAAGTTATTACAATTGTACATGTATCATCATCATCATTATGAAAAAAAAAAAGATTTAATTCAAATCGAATCGAATGCCTTATTCTTAAAATTAATAACTCTTTGTTATTAATTTTAAAGTTTTAGTAACAGATTACAGTTTCAAAATTAGCTTACTACAAGAGTGCTTTCCTTAAATTACGTATTTGAGTACTCTAAAATATTATAATAAAAATTGTTAATTATTTGAATATATTAATCTTAATGTTTTAAAATATAAAAGAAAATTAAATTGAAATTTAAAATTACATATTGCTTAGCTGACTTAATATCGTATTGCAGATGGAGATCCTGACCCTTGCTGCTCCCTTACACGTCTTTATTCTAATATCGTCTTACACTTCATTACCGATACATTGTAATCTCTTAATTAAATCAAAAGGGATTATAAACGACGCTGCTAGTAGCTTCGGCATAGTTGCTGCTCTAAAGTTTAATAGTGAATGTTTAACAGAAGTGTTATACCTTTAAAATGGTTGGACTTGAGTACGTAGTGGCCGTGATGAACCCTAGTTTTACGATATAACTGAATTAGAATCTAACGCTAACTGAGTTTAAAAAAGATATATAGTAACTTTTATGTTTTAAATATTATAACGATATAAATGCTTTTATAAGTGATAACTTCGCTTTTGTATCTTTATACTACACTAAAACATCAATAGTTACAATGCTTTTGTTGCAAATTATGAAAATTTACAGACCTATTTACCTAATAGTAAACATAAATTAAATGAATTATGCAAAGAGACGTCCTTAATCGTAAATGTTTTTTTTAAGAATCATCGACAAACATTATCATATCTAAATAGGATTCATTTCTGTTCTCTAAAAAGTATGTTATAAATAAATGATGTTTTAGTCTTTAATACGGACATTAAGTGTAATAACTGTATTGTATGTTAATATCCATTAGTTTAAAAATACTTGTATGTATTCAGTTAGTAAGTCTTAATAAATGAAAAAAAACTTTAAGCCTGAATATGAATTATATTTTATACAAACACTAGATATAATTGTCATAAACGTTTATTATATCACCACAAACGCTAAAAGCATAGCTTCAACGTAATAATAAGTTATATTAATTACAGGATTACTAAAAATAATCGGATTAAAATGCTTGTTAAGCTTTTAGGATAAATCCAGCTTTTATAATATATATGGATAAATCTTTTATTAATTTGGTTTTCGTCAAAGTTATTTTGTTACAGACTTAAGGTTTATTTATATATATTTCGTTAAACTTTGTAAAGTTTAACGAAATATATATAAATAGGCTGTCTGATGCATGCATGTTGACTGTAGTCAACATGCATGCATCAGACAGCCTTCATATCACTATATTAAGATGCCAATTATCATCACAAATTTTCATTTTACATAACCAACGACGTAATTCCGATGCCTGGCGCCAAACTGAACTCATTTTTGTTCTTGTGACATGAACCTAAAATCCTAATAAAGGGCATTTTAAAAAAAATTATGGAATTATATTGTATAATCAATTAATCAATTGTTTATTATATTTAATGTGAGCAGACTATAAATGTTAATATTACGGGTTAAATAATTTTTAAATTACTTTAAGGTTACTTTAATTATTAAACATAAGAATTTGTTTAATTGAGGAAACAAATGTTTATTATGTTTAAAGCAATTGTCATCGCAATTCACTGAACCTACCAAAATACATTACTACAACTATTTTAGTAAAACACAGTGTACTATAAAATTTTCCTACAATTCATTGTCTATGGAAATAAAAATAAAGTTGAAGAAACGTAACTGTTCAACTGTAATTTAGTTTTTAATTTAGTTACCCGCGCGGGACCTATAAAGTTCCAGTAAATGTATGTACATGAAAAAGCTTTAAGTTAAAATAAGTTAAAGCTGTGTCTTTGTTATAAAGCTTTGATAGTAAAAGAAATCATACATTAAATGCATTGCGCACATAGGTAAAAATTTCTTATTAAGCCATTTTATTGAATTTTATACCCGTTGAAAAAGATTTATTGCCGCTATCATATAGACATGCTATCATGAGTGTTGTGTTATACCTTACAGTCAGTCACATACTCTATGCAGTAAAGTAATATTTCATGCAATGAATCGGTACGAAGTTTCTTTGCATACTTGTTTTCTTTTTAAATTTGAGTCTATAAAAAACATTCCTTCAGAAAATATATCCCTTGATTAATTCCCGAGAGCTCTAACAAGCATTAACAAAGCTACACATAAAAGTTCTAACTTTTAAGAAGGAAATAATAAAATTCGTGATAGTTACGATGTGTGGTCACATTATTTTTTTCAAACAATAACAAAAATCGACTTACCTCAGAAAAAACGCATACGACCACAAAACAAAAGACAATTAATTTATTTTTCATAAATAGTATTAAATTTATGAGAATCTATATTTTCTTTTGACTGCAGATGACTCTTTACATTTTTGTGGATTATATTATATTGAGAATCGTTCATCATCACCACTGCTGGACATAGGCCTAATACACCCCAATCCATTAGGGGGTTGTATGGACCGTATCCCACCACGCTGGACCAGTGCAGATTGGGGGACCGACTTTTTACATACCCATCCGACGCATGGATCATCTTAATTTTTAGACAATTGGGTGATCGGCCCAAATTGCCCTAACCAACTAGGAAACAACAATAAACATTTGTTAAGTCCCGCAGTCCAGTCAGTGTTTGTTTAAAAGCGATAATTTTTACCAGATATCATTCCGCACAATGAAAATTGGAAATAGTGAAATGTTTTCCGAAAATAATTTTTATATTTGAGAGGTACACAATTTTTGGACCGCAATTTAATTGATATAGATATGAAAAATAAACCAGATTGCATTTATTGTCGGACTGAAGAAGCAATCACTCGTAACCTATTTTATATACCATCTAAAATAGATAATGAAAAAATGTACTACATTACAGTAGGTTTTACATTCCCGTTAGCAAATTTATTAAAAAAAGTCTCTATAAATTACGATATGTTTTTCTAGGGTATAAATGTTTATGTAAAGTGTCATTAAGTAAAGCAGTATTTGATTTCTTGGGTTTCGTCCAAAATCTTTTGAGTTTTAGAGATATTTATTTACTAATCACTTAAAAACAACAGTATCTATAATAACTAATTTAGATATGATTCGGAATAAATTAATTTATTAAAGTTAAACTGATTAGTTTTACAGTTGATGTCCGGTAATTCAAAGTGAAAAAGTTTATTTAAATGGCTGACAATGTCATCAAATCTAATCAGAGAAGAGTGAAAGGTATGCATTTGGAAAGATAACAATTAACGCTCTAGAAAAGAGTTTTCTTATTAATTGTATAAGACGAACAAGTATTATTAGAATTAGGACTTTAGAATTACCTACATATAGCTTAGTTTTAGAAATTTAAACTTGAACACTACATTTTTTATAAACTACTGACTCCGTTAAAAATGAGCATCGTAGCAGTATTTTCTTAGTCCCATAAAACATTATTTTTAATTATGGTGATGGTAATAGGAATAGCGCCTGACCATGTTTAATCGATGTCGACCTCAAACATCCCTTTCCAAATTAAGTATGGACTAAACTACATTAAGTTAGTGCTAAAACATAATTGTACTTACAAATTTAAAGAAAATAAGAACATTTAAACATTTCCTATTAGTAAAATAACAATGAAAAAATTATGCTTAAAAGTATTTGGTGCCTAGTTTATATTATTTAAAATAAAGCATTTCACGTCTTCATTCCCAATTAGTGCACAAATATTTACAACAATGATTAAAATAACTTGAGTGTATTTCCAATCCGAAAATGTAACTATAACTGCTTGTGTTTAAGTTTACAAAAAACTATCAAACGATACAATTATTTAAATTATATTACAAATATTTGCTTTATTGAAGTACTATTACGTAAGCTGTACCCAATCTAATAAAGATTCGGCAGGCGAACATGATGTCCGTCGTAATATACCTTAATTAGGGTCCACATGTGATGTTTTACAATTTAGGCATATTGAAATAAAGTTTGCAATTATCATTGATCATGGCGTTAGTTTTGATCGTTATTAGTGGAATATTTTATAATATACATAAATATTACAGTTTTACTTTCGTATATCTAACATAATATAAACATACATGACACCAGCCCCAGGACTTCACTAGCACCCCCTGAACAGGTTCTTGCTTTGTCATAGCGGTGGGGCTCAGTACCTGCGTCCTGCCCAGCCGCGGGGAAGCTAAGAGCAACCTGGCCGGCCTGTGGTGCAAGGCCGGCCGTGGAGGACGCTTGCACTACTTAGCGCACCAAACAATGGCGTAAAATACAATACAACAACAATGATGCAATAATAAATATTAGTGATACAAATATTATTATTAGCTATATCTCTAAAGATGTATGGGCTGTCGTGGATTGCGTCTGACTCAACTTGGCTTCTCTTATGTCACAACCTCTCCACTTTGATCACTTACTGCATTAAATGTACTGTTAACTTTTCGAGTTTGGCTGAGAAAACGGCAACCCAATATATACTAATTACATATATTTTCATGAATATATATCTATACCATAAAATATAATGTTTTATCTATAGGTATCTGTTGTTATAAACTTATATTTAACCATTACATTCTATTTTTTATTTTATCTGTGCACCTCCCTACTTATTATCTCTGCCCCACTTTAAGGTTGACTGGACGAAAATGCCTATGGCATTAAGTTCGCCTGTGTACAATAAGTAAATAAATAAATAGATCCAAAAGTGTAGCAATGTACTTTAATCAATCTAACGTCAGATATTCACATAATTCCTATCCAAGCTTGATATGGAACCTGAAATTGTAACATCAAACGTTAGGGTTTCAATTTCATTTGCGTTTTTTTATTACCTGTATGTATAAATAAATGTATATATTATTTATTTCATACATGTCAAGGTTTAAGGGTTAATACAACACAGAGGTCTTATAGCATTTTTACGCACTGAATAAAATTTAATTATAAAAGGTTGGGATGCCTGAGGCTACGTCTGGAATAATGTAAGATTTGCAAATAGAAATGGCGTTCATGCTCAAAGAACAAAAGAGTGATTAAAATTCATTAAAAAAAATCTGTCTAAAACTAGCAAACACAACGGTTAATAGTTACAACTTTTCAGTTGTAGACGTAATATAATAAAATAAAATTTTTATAAATTTAATTTAATCATTGTTGATTACATTAAATTTGTCAAAATTAATTTAATTTAATTTAATCAACAATAAACGATAAAAACTTTTCTCGGAGTAAAACTTTTGTAAAATTTTTAACAGAAAAGTTTTCAACTGTGGAAACTTTTTGCATTTTAAACTTCTCCTTTCTTATACATTGTGCAAAAGAAGTCTAATATTCAAGCGCTAATATTGGGTTTATTTTGTCGTTATGTTACATTATTTTTGTAGTAGTAAGTAGTCCAGAAAATTGAAAGAAAGCAAAGAAATTTTTAAAATTACTTTGAGAATGCGCATTCAAGAGAGACTCTAAAACACATTTTCAAATATACATAAATGTACTCTGCATAGGACGAGCGCATACCATTTGTATGTTAGGAATAACCCACTGTAAAGATTGAACACATACATATATGTTTATATATGTTCTCTGACATTAAATTAGAAACATAATATTAATGTCAGTGAATCACGATACGGTTTATTGTATGCTATAACTTTATAAAAACATATTATAAATAATATATGAAAGCAAGGCAATTTTTAAATATCAATATTACTCAAAAGACTTATAAGGTGTTTTAAATTATTTAATAATATTGAAGCACAAAAGATAAGAGATATTTTTTTCTTTTCGTCACGATATATGTTAGGAACATTTCGTATAAGGTTAAAGTATTACAAAATTCATTTCAAATCTTTAGTTATTTGCACGTTGCTAAACTTCCGGAGTTGCAATTATGACCATAGGACCATATCAGTCCAATTTTGATTACCGTTCATCCAACGCTCGAGATAAATTTCAATACAAACAAATTAATTTTAAAATTTATTTTATTTGTAGAATAATAATATACATATTTTTAATTGATAGAAACAATGAAACAGGGCTCAAAGGCAACATGAGAAGAGACTGCTCTGTCATAATCAATTGTCGCAAAGTGGGCTTCTTAATTTCGAGTATGGAGAACGTACACGGAACATGGTTGCAGACGTCTATCGAAGCCAGTATACAACAAGAAACAATAAAAATATGCTGCCACATTCGAAAAAACTGTTTTTAGCGATTAAAGAATTACCATCTGATACCTAATCTAAGAAACGAGCATTTCATATAGAGGTACCCAACGCATACTGACACAAATTACGAATATGAGAAAAGTCTCCGCAAGATGGGTGGCGAGAATCAAAAACAAAATCGACTTCGATCTTCGATCGAAAGTTTTAAGAAGATTCTAAAAACTTTAAATCTAGTTTTGTGACAGTGGTCGAAATATGGGTTTATCCCGAAGGATCTTCATGCCGTGGTCTTGGTATATTGCCTGGCCAGGATATGGCCTCAATATTTTGGGACTCAGAAGTGATATTGTTGATTGATTACCTGGAGCGTGGAACCATCATTACAATTATCCAGCTTGAATACCGAGGTTGCCGTCAACGATAAAAAAGAGGCAATCTTTAAATGGGCGAGCTGTTTCAACTTGACAACGATTGGCACAGGTTGGCATTAGCGATGGCCACCGTTCAGCATGCATCATCAGCCTTTGATAGTCCATTGCTGGACATAGGCCTCCTAATACACCCTTTCCATTGGGGGTTTGACCGTATCCCACCACGCTGGTCCAATGCGGGTTGGTGGTGCGTTCAGCATGCTAGCGCACAATTGGTTGAGCATCCCCTATTCACCAGATCTGACGCTAGCTATTTTTCATCTTCTTTCCAAATTGATACAATACTTAAGAGGAAACATGTGTTAAAACTATATATAACAAGTAAACGATGCCGTGGTGACCTTTTGCAGGACCAAGACAATTCTTTTTAAAGGAATTGAAGCATTGGAAACTTGAAACGCTGGACTTGTGTGTAGGTGGACTCGGAGATTATGTAGAAAAATAAATAATTAAGCTATTATAGTCATTATATTCTATCTTATTTTTACTTTTGATCCCCCTCGGAACTACAAATACAAACCAAAGTATTAATTAGTAAGATTTCAAAATACCAATACTTAGTATTTAATGCAACAGTCACAATTATTAATTTATTTATTAATTACTCATATTATAAGAATTTACTTGAAAAAATATATAATTTTTAATATTTTGTTACATAAAAATATTATTAGCTACTGAAATAAATAAACGATTGAATTTGAATTTGAATTAAAGCTCCATATTTCAGTATTTTAAGAATTTTTATACTTGATCACGTGAGTTTCGGTTTCGGTTTGGTTTCGGCTGAAACTGAAGCCACGGCCGAACTTTCGGTTTCGGCTTCGGTTTCGCCGGAAAAACAGTTTCGTCGACTCTAGTATGCTATAACTTTATAAAACATAATATATGAAAGCAAGGCAATTTTTAAATATCAATATTACTCAAAAGACTTATAAGGTGTTTTAAATTATTTAACAATATTTAAGCAAAAAAGATACGAGATATTTTTTTCTTTACGTCACGATTTATGTTAGGAACATTTCGTATTAAGTTAAAATATTACAAAATTCATTTCAAATCTTTAGTTATTTGCACGTTGCTAAACTTCCGGAGTTGTAATTATGACCGTAGGACCATATCAGTCCAATTTTGATTTACATTCATCCGACGCTCGAGACAAATTTCAATACAAACAAATAAAATTTATTTTATTTGTAGAATAATAATAAACATATTTTTTTAATTGATGAAAGCAGTGAAACAAGACGTTTGTGAAGGTCGAGGGCGTTCATTTACTAGTAATTGACAGCTGCCCTACCCATTAAAAAAGCAGCGTAAGACGCCAGAAATCTGCTCACCACCCATGAGATGTTTTTAATGTCGACCACCCAGTAGAGCCCTTCAATCCAGAAGTCAGTAGTGCTTTCACACTGACACAGCGGAGATAATATCCCAGACGGTTCATTGTAAAAAGGGAAATACCTCCTCTAAATGACACGAATGCTTTTTTTAACTCTCAGAGCCCACCTTCCTACTTAACGACAAGTGGGTGGTTAATCCATATACTATTATAAAGTTACTTTAAGTTACTGTTACTTTTTGATATATTGCATAAATTAATTTATTTGTTTATGTAAATACTACACATGATTGAATAAAGGGGCTTTTTACGGAATTCCAGCGGCTGTGGTCACGTGTCTTGTTATCTGTGCTGAACCGGAATTTCAAGAATTTAAATGTAAAAAAAATATTTTCAGTTAATACTCCGAACTATGCAAAAATAACTTATTTTATCATTACTGCCGGCAGTGGTGTTATGCTTGGGTTTTTATTTCAACTTATTAGTTATTGGGTCCGAAGCGGGTGGTAAAGTTCAACCATCTTCTCTATTAAATTTAGATGTTTTTTAATCTTGATAGCCTCACGGAACATCCCTGGTAGGAATCGGTGTTCTTTAGCGAGGATTTGTAGTCAATCAAATCTTATGAAATGGTATGGGTGATTTAAAGATAAAATAAGTTCATTTTGAATAGGTCGGAGTACAGCTATCCTTTCTTTAAAATTACCTAAATTGACAAAATTACTAAAAATGTTAGCTTATTATGGATTTATATATTAAATAACCATTTAGATAAAAATATTTACGTTATTATGAAAAGATAAAAGTTTAGTAATTTATATATAATTGATCTTCCTTTTTAATATTACTAATATGTTAACGAATTCGCTGAACGAAAATAAGTATGTAAGTGTTTTGCAACTATGCGTCTTTTTAGGTTAAATGAGAGATCTGTTTAAATTATGGTTTTTACTATCACTCAGTAAGGTTATTGCGTAGGTTGTCGTTTCTCATCATTCGTTTTTTTGTTAGACGAAGATAAAAAATAGTTGTAAAAAATAATCCATTTATACAGCTACAATTTCATTTGCATTTATGCCCATTTTTATGACAAAGTAATTCAAGAATTGGATGAGGTCAAAATATCTCTAAAATAAATCTCGCAAAAAAAATTTCATAACAAGAAATGGCACCCAAAATGTTTACAGAAAAACGTTAATTCAATATGATATCTTATTAAATTATTTTATTAAGTAAATATTAATACGCCTTGCTTGCATTTTAATGTGGGAATTTTTTTCTTGCTCAAATTTTACTTTTATCAAGTAAGTACTCCCTAAGCTGCAGACATTTATAATATGATGCAATGGAAAAAGTTTAAATTTTTATTAAAAGTTACTATTATTAATAAACATTATGGAAAATACAATAGTGAAATAAATAACATAAAGGTGACGCAATCAATGTTTATATAAATAAAATTAACGCACCTCATGTTTAATCAGTTTGAAGCACATATTTTAATGTGTTTTTAACAAATTAATAAGCAACTTCGAGTACTCTATAATCGTCATTTATAACATTTTATTGTAAATTGAAAATAAATTTGTCACTCTGAAATGAATACTGTTGTTAATATATTGTAACATGTAGCTGATAAATTATACAAAAAGGTAAGGGTTCAAGATCATACAGCCCGATTCTTAACAATATATAAGTATTCGGCTAACAGTCAGTCCACGAGAATCTGTTAGTAGTTTAACAAGGTTGTGACTGAAATGCGACGAAGACAAAGTGAAGATGACTTCTATAAAAAAAGTTTATTAAAAACATTATATCAGATAAAAAGTAATCAAAAACAAGCCAGGAAACAAATCTAAAAAAAAAATTTAAATTTTTCAGTGTAATTAACGTTATTTACATTTTATAAATTTAAAAAAGAAATATTTTTCAATTTGCGAATGAAATTTGACAAAAGTAATAACTCTGTTATTGAAGCGAAAAATGTTATGCCATCTTGCGACAAATCCTCAATCTTGATCTTTTGTGATGAATGATATATAAAAGTAAAATGCCTGAATTTTATTGGTGTGTTTTTTTCCTTGGAAGCTTAAGCTAAGAACAATTTCACAAGTGTAGTGAATTTAAAAAAAATTAACAATAAATTAAGATTTATATTATTAAATACCTTAGTGACAATTAACAAACGTAAGTAGTTAGAAATAATTAATAAATTTATTACATATTGGAAACTATTGATAACTACAAATATGCAACAACTAAATATTTAAATATAAATATTTTTATATATTCAAACCTTGCTAACAACAAAAAAGGTCTAATAGTTGGAGAAATTACTAAACATTTCAGTTATGTTTTCTCACTTGTTATTTTGGTAGAAGAACATGTATTAAATCGTAAGTGCACTACCTTAAATGTACATCGTTCCTCCTAGTAACTTTCTTGCTTTCTTTCACCCTTTGATGCAAAAAAATAAATAAGCCACAACGATAAATACGCAATTTCTAAGTAAGTTTAACTCAAAAGCAAAATACGGAGCTAAGAAAGGCATAATTGTTTGTTGTCTGGGAAGATTTTCAGTTAAGTTAAAAACACTAACATAACAGGATAAGGAATGCTTTGAAATCGTTAACACTATTAATAGATGTTACTGGACTCATTTAGCATACCGATATCTAATTTAATTCCAGCAATTTAGACCTCCATGTTGCGGTTGGCTTAGAGCGGCGGTATCACAGAGGCTAGGTCCGTAAAAGCTTAACAGAAGTACTTTTTAAAGTTTATTTGTATATTTATTTGCGGTAAAAGAGATATATGTATGTACTAAATCCGTAGCCTAGTGGTATGGGCGTGTGCTTTGGAAACCGGAGGTCGTGGGTTCGAATCCTGCGAGGATTCAACTACTTTTCAATGTTGTTTCCTAGTTGGTTAGGGCAATTCGGGCCGATCACCCAATTGTATGAAAAGTAAGGTGATCCATGCGTTGGATGGGCAGGTAAAAAGTCGGTCCACCCACCAACCCGCATTGGACCAGCATGGTGGGATACGGTCAAAAACCCCCTAATGGATAGGAGTTTATTAGGGGAGGCCTATGTCCAGCAGTGGTCTATCACAGACTGATGATGATAGAGTTTCTTCTCTGACGGTTATTTAATTTACATTGACGTGTCCGTCCCGGAATCGCAAAAATTAGAAAGAATCCGCATTGTCGGATATGATAAAAAACGCTATAATTCTGTAAAAGCATTTCGTTCATTATTGACCAACGTCCCAAAAATGGATGGTACTCAACTTAGAACGTATTTTTATGCATGTGTCCCCGTTCCTCAGCCTGATATACCGATTTATTTCATTTGCAATATAATGGTATACTGTGAAGGAAGAAAATCGATCCCCTATTACTATTATATATTAGACTGTTTTAAAATGTAGTCAAAGTCCTATTCTAGGACTTCCTAATAAAATATTATTTATTTTTAGTTAGCAACAGTTGTTCAGAAGTTTCTTATTCTTATTTTAACTTTGTTTCGTCTCCTTATTTTGTATTTTAGGAAAATTGAACCTACTGTAGTTTCGGTTGACATTTTAATTACTGAATACTTCAATTAAAGAGCAGTAGGGAGATGAAGGCTTGCCAAAATGAATACAAAAAAAATATGGCTTTATGTTTGGTAATTGATACCGTTGGTTTATTCTTTTGCGTCTTTATTACCATTTTTCTAATTATAAAGTCTTAAAATCTTTAACAACAGCCAGCATCTTATACAACGAATATAGCAATGTTCAGTTCAGAATTTCAAATTCGAAGTAAAAGACCTTAATAGAAACAGTTTCCCTGCAGTAGTCAGGCTAGAATCTCCGTTTTTCCGTTTTTTATTTTCGTGAATATTATTATTAGATTATAAATTAGTAATAAAATGTCAAATATTTTTGAAGTTATACTTTTTAGGCGCGTTATGAAAAATTATGAGAGTGAAATTTTAAGATGCGCGCACCTTGCTGACACAAAATTAACAGTTTATAATGAAAACGGTGATAAGGTTGATATAGTGTTTTACATAGTGATAAGGTTGATTTTTGTGTAGTGATAATGGAGTTGTCGTTTTTATTTGCGATAGTTGTTGCAAATGTCTCTAGGAGTTGGGAGTAAGGTTCGTTTTTGGTTGCGTTTATTTTTGAAGTTATACTTTTTAGGCGCATTATGAAAAAATTATGAGTGAAATTTTAAGATGCGTTGAAGTCGTATATATATATATATATATATATATATATATATATATATATATATATATATATATATATATATATATATATATATATATATATATATATATATATTAAATATATTATTATATAAATATATTAATTTTTAATGATGCCAAAGAAGTATATCTTCTCACGCGCGTACATAAGTACACGCACCCATTTTTTTCACCCAAATCTGTTATCATTGGTAAGCCACGGTTTTAATATATGTTAAAAAATGATTCCACTTAATTATACACTTTCATTCGAAACACATTTATTTACTGACAAAAACTATAATAACTGACATTTATTTTTTACTTTTATAACTATCAGAGTCGTGATTGTATAGGATATTACTACGAGTAAACATTTACTTTATCGGTGGCTATTACTGGGGTTAAAATATATGTAAGCCGGAATAAGTTTCAGTAAATAATATGTCTAACAAGAAATTTATATGATGTTTTAATACTACACTTCTGTTGATACTTGCAATCTATGTTGTGAGTATAACACTATTAACTTATGAACTTCTGGGCTTTAAATTACCTATGGGGCATTTTATACTAATTGTTAAATTTTTAAAAGAGACTCTCATATGTTTTATTCTATTTATAAGATTTTCTTATTTACTCTATACTCTAATATCGTCAGTCATCTATAGGATGGGCAGTGTTTGTGCGAAGGTCAAGGTAAACAACAAATTATTTAAAATAATTTATAAGATAAAATCAATAATTTGAACTTATGAAACTCGTGTTTACGGAAATGTTTTTGCACTCTTCTGTAATCAAGCCAGTGCTGACCATCAAAGTAACACCTTGTCGGGCCTTTGGACTAAAGCTTCTCAGGTCGCGTTAGAAATAGCGCGCCCTTCGTACACGGGCAACAGACTTCCTCTAATCAGATACCCAGGGGCCGTGGATGAAATAGGAATAATATTTCTAGCCTCTAGTGAGCGCCATATCACAAGGCTCACTGACGTAGTAAGGTTGCTCGGTCCACACTCAATTGGATTCCAATAAGTGATGCATAATTTACACACAAGCTGCACATTTTAAATTCCCTTAAAATATTCGCTTTTAATAAAATTAGAACGATTATTTTTAAAAGCATTTACTTGCATTAAGACTTTTTACCGTCATGAAAGAAAGTTATAACTTTTTTTATAATTTTATATATGTAATTAAACAGTGATACACCGTTTCTATTATTTAAAAAAAATCCTTACTGGTCTAAATGCGAAAGTAACTCTGTCTGTCTGTCTGTCTTTACCGTGTAATCCATGCAATAGATTTTCATGACAGTTGGACCATACATAGAATAGATGTATTACTTATTTTTGAGGGAAAAAAAGTTTGAATAGTATCGGAGTTCAAACTTTACTAACTATTTAAAAAGTCATCAATGTTAAACATAAAATAACATAAAATTTTGTGACTAGATTCAAGAAACGAAGCTAATAAGTTATTATTCTAGTAATTTTGTAATTTCAAACTGTACGAAAATAAATAGGTGTTATAACTGGGGTTATAAATCATTGTTAAAGATAAAACCGTGAAACATTTTGTCTAATTGTAGATCGATACAATTTAAAATAAGCGTAATTTATATCACTATATACTATAATCGAATACTCGTCTCTTTTCTATGAGGATGGAGTCAAGAGTGCGTATTTCATATTGGCGTCTAATATTTGTTGCTTTCACTGGTTTTTTTTAATTAAGATGTAAAATTTTTGTGCTATACCAGTGAAAAATTAATTTTTTAAGTGTATTTTAAGCAGTAAAGCTCAAATTACAAAAACTTGTTGAAAAGGGGTAAATTACACCGAAAACCCTTTTATGTTTCCTGAATTATGTGTATATATTTTTGTAAAGATTATTTATTATTTATTCACAGTACAACTTGAAGCATGATCGTAATAAATAGAACATAAATTAATTATTACACAAATCAAATCCACTAATTTACGGATTATTCAAGTTAGTTATATATATTTATTCCCCACGTTTCGGACTCTATCCAGCATTTATGATCACGGGCAGACTAAGTTGGTATATGTCTGAATCCCAATGTTTTTGGAATAGCCGTCAGGGTTTGTTATTAAAATTGTGCCAGACATGTCACAATTTTAATAATTTCTATTTTCTTTATTGATTCGACAGCGGCTTTGTGCTATTTATATATCTGGGTTTCATTTTTAAAATAATTGGAACCCAAGCAGGCTGCAATGACCAACCGTCCTCTTTATTAAAATTAGGATAGAAGGATATTTTTTAATTTTTATAGCTTTTTTTTGCTTTCGGTGGCAGACGAGGAATCTGGCCACCTGATGGGAAGTGACCACCGACGCCCATAGACATTGGCAACACTAGTGGTATCACCAATTAGCTGCCTACCGTGAAACATAGGGTGTTAAGTCTCGTTTACTTAGTAAATACCTTAACCCACGAAAAGTGTTTTCACACTACGGCATTGAAACAGAAATAGGCACAGCAAATTGTAAAAAGGGGACCAACCACCAGCTTCCTGAATCATCCTTGGTATAAATCGATGTTCTTTTGCAAGTATTTTAGGTTCATCAAATCTTATGATTGGGTTTATCTAGAGTATGGTCGCAAATTGCAGATTTAATTAGGCGTCAGTGTTTAACGTCGGCTATATGTTCTTTGACTCCGGCTTTTATTGATCTTTTTGTTTGTCCAATGCAAGAGGGACCACAATAACAGGATAGTACACATCCGGTAGGACGACGATGGATGGTAATAATAGTAATACGACTTATGGTAATAATTGGCCAATCTTCCTCAGCGGCCTACAATGTGCCTAACTAAGTACTGGAGGACAATGTCGGATGAATATGCATCTCCGCTTAAACACTGTCTTACATCTAGCTACTTGTTGTGGAATGAACAATTCTACATGCAGATAGATGACGTGATGGGCTGCCTAAGTCTTCTATTATCGATGATATCTTCACGGAGGACTTTGGAGAGAAGGCCCTCAATACACCTCCCGTCCGTACGTAGATGACACATTCACCATTTCACCAACAAACCAAATCAAGGAATGAAAATAAATTGATAAATCAATATTTAACTACAAGTTAAGGCAGTATTCTCAGTTCTAACTTTTATCTAAACCTCATTTGATTTTTATCTTGTAAAGTATCAGTGAATAATAAACAATAGGTATAGCAATAATCTAATGTAAATGAACTTGTATTCTACACTCGTCCTACTTGACTATAATCGTCAATCAAACTCCTTAACTCCAGATTGTTCATATTATGTAAGAGAACTTTTAGCCCGTATTTCAAATGGATGTTTGCAATTCTTGATGACGCAAGCTTTGGTTAATTTTCCCTTTTCATACTCCTTTAAAAGCAAAATTTGTGCGATTGCTTAGTCTAAGACGTGGTTTTTATTTGGTTTGAAAATTTATTCCTATACCTATATAACTTTTTTTATTTATAGTTTCACAATTTAAATAAGAATTGCATGTGCAGTTGTAAAAATATAAGAATAAAATTATTTTAAAACAAAGGTAGGTATAAATCAAGATAAGATTAGTAAATACAACTTAAAATGAACAAAAATATTAGACATACTCTTTTCCATGGACTCTTAAATAAATAACGGAGTATCAATGAACCTAGTTTCAATTATATATTAGATGATTAATGTAACTAAATATATATTTTTAATAAGCGTTTCATATAACAATAGGTTTGTGCTTGATAATAAATATGGTTATTACTCAATGTTTAATTTTCAACTTACTCCAAACATTATCAAGTTAAAGGTAAAGACTTGGTATATTTTTATTAAATCGAGTTACAGTGCACGTAATTAAAACGCGGAAAGTTGTTTTAAATCATATACATAATCAGCCTATGATAGTCCATTGCCTCCCCTTATACACCCCTATCTATTAGGGGATTTTGAACAGTATCATACTTTTTAAACAATTCAGTGATCGGACCAAATTTCCCTAACCAATAAGAAAACAACAATGAAAATTTGTTGATTCCCCGAAGAATTCGAATCCACGACCTTCGGTTTCTAAAGCACGCGCTCTTACCACTAGGCTACGGAGGCAGTTATCATATGTATAATATATTTAACTGCTGGTAGTCGTGGGTTCGAATTATGCGAATCAACAAACTTGTTTAGTTGTGTCTTCGTTGGTTTGGGCTGCGGGAAATAGCCCCATATGCAATAAAGTAAATTAATTTTATATTACCATGTGTTTAGTGGCTATGAAACAACTAACATTATGATACATAATATGACATTTTTAATATCAATTCCTGTATTTAAATTTAGATTTTATTTTGACTTGTTTTAAGGCAGTGTAAGGCAAACATAAACATATCTTATTATTTCATTACCTTTTGATATCTCTTACGAGATCTTAAAACACCACTATGATTGAACATTATCATTTTATGAAAATGTACAGATAGTTAGAATAATCCACGTTGTTAAAATATAGAAATAAATATAAGAAAATTTTTATGAGTTGCGTATCATCCTAATTAAATAAATACAATAAATATATCTATGCTAAATCTCACCCTTTTTTTCTAAGACACAAAATATAATTAGCGTCTTGCAATTAGTTTCACCTCATTGTTCGTTCAAATCCTGTAGGGATTCAACAACTTTAATATAGTTTCCTATTAGGTTAGTGCAATGCGGGCCGATCACTCCGATTGTCTGTGAAGTAAGATGATTCAAATGTCCGATATCCCTCCGGTCTTGTCGAATAAAAGTCCCATCGGGCTTAGGGAATATAAAAGAACAGGCAGTGCGTGCACCTGCGTCTACGCGTACACTTGTGCACACTCTAATTTGTTAATCAGCTGGAAATTGGCCTTTTCTAATGAATACCAAGACGGCCGATCTTGTTGGCGTCCATTAAAAAGCTCATAATTGCCACGCTGAGCAGGTGGATTGGAAATTGACTTATTGCACTTGTACTGCTGATGCTGCCTTACTTCTACTGTAAGGCAGATCCGCCGGCAAGTGGGCGGTAGGGTCGTCATATCCATGGCAGAAATGATTATAACATATGATAGAAATTATTAATTCTCTGACTCAGGACTAATGAGAGCGGGTCAAAATTACATTCGTTAGATGTTTTCAATGGGTTTAACGACATATAGATAAACTTTTTGTTTCCAAACATATAGAAAGTCAGACTATTTGAGTTTTGAAATTCGCTCATCTCGTTAAGGATATCGCTTTCTGAGTAATAAAAATGTAAAACTATTATACATTCTAAAGTTACTTTGTTTTACATATATTGTTGAAATAAGAAAAGGATATGACATGCGTATAGTGTTTTATGTCTGTGCAAATTTGTAAACCGCATATCAGATTAAACTGTTATTATTCGATAAACTGACGTCATAAAAAGCAGAAAATAGGCATCTTTTGTCATCGATCTAAAAATTTATTTCAAGATTAATTTAATACAACCACGCCACGTCAAATAAAATAGTCCATAGTCTTAATGGTCTAGAGTTATTAGAACTTACGCGTGCTTTCGATATTTGTTGCTACACTCATAATAGTGAAGTGAATAAGAGAGTTCACGTAAAATATTGTAATATTTTGCAATGGTGTTAACATTTTTTTAATAACAAGAAAAACAAGACGTTTACCCGTAGTGTTACTGTTAATATTCAGTAGTATCTTTAGCAATGTTCTCAATTTATTTTATTTTTTGTTTGAGATCGTATCCATTTTTGCTAAAATTTTGTAATAAAAACTGTAGCATTATGTTTCGTAAATTGATTGTATGTTATAATCATTTCATTTTAAGCTTTTGAAAATTGAAAAATAATAACGTCACAAATGATATCTTTAAATGTTTCGGTTTCAGTCTAATGAAACCTTAATTTTGTAAATAAATAACAAAAAAAGACATACAACGGTGCAGTGTAGCTCTTGATCTAATTCAAGTTGATTGCATTGCAAATACAAACATTCGTATGTATTACAGCGAACTGTAGCTGTGCTATTGCTGATGCAGTATTGACTAAAATTGTAACAGTGTATTGTTTTATAATGCTGTTATGAAACTTTAGGAGGCGACAAAAAGTACCTTATTTTAAGTTGTTAAAATACATCAACAAATGCCAAGAGCTCTTTTGTTTTAATAATGGTAAGGTTTGAAGTATGCGGGATATCGAGCTAAAAACGACATATATATTGTGTCTAACATTCTTAGACACAATTATTTCTAGTAATTAAAGTAATTATGATACCGAATTAATCTATTTTTGCGGTCTATCGTGTGAGTTACACGTTTCACTTTTTCGTATTGCTTCAGCGTCCGTAGGCACAGAGAAGACATATCCTATCACAGTCTGCCCCTTGACTCAAATTGCAGAAACGTGCAACACTTTAAAATCAGGTATCATCGATGGACTGCCGGACTGTGTAAAAATTTATGTATGACACAATGTTTTGCGCTTTTTAACTGTTATTGAACGAAATGTCAAAATTGATTGTGTTGACTGTGAGACTTGCGAAACTCACTGATTTATTTTCATACATTTATCACATGAACTTGTTTAACTTTTTTATACCTTAATGTCCTGTGTTCTTTATAAAACTTGTCGTTATAAGAAACTTGCTATTTCGGAAAATTTATTTACATTGTATCAGTTTAACGGGTAAACATGTCAAACTCTGCCAAGCTCATAATTATTTATGACACGAACTTGTCTCAGATTTTGTATTCTGTCACTTTGTGTTAAGTATATTTGAATAACAAAGGATCTTTCTATCGGTATGAGCAACAGAGTTAACCCGCTTCATGTTAAAGAAAACAGGTTGCACTGGAGGAAAACAAAGTTTATTTTAAGAATTTATATTAAGTTACGACATATTGCCAATAGGCAATAAATAGTTTGTTAATACCTTGGAGTATTCAAAATTTTAGTGATTTTTTATTTGTAATGCACAAATGAAAATTTACTAAAAGACTTAAGAGCTTAAATCAATACCCATCAACGGAAAAGTTACTGCTCTTGATATAAAATAATGAAATACGAAAAATATCTTTACAGATACTTTATAATACGCCGAAAAAACACTTACCGCTTAACACGTCACATTTTCAGCTTGCCACCCTGAAACATAAAATGTTACTTTACCATTCTAGATGCTGTATTGCACAATCCATTTATCATAGTTTTATTACCATGCACGTTTATATAAACTTTCCTCTTGAATAACTCTGTTTAATAAAGGAACCACTCATAAAACCGGTGCGCGCTTTTAAGATTTAAGCACGTATGGGGTCGGACAGGGGCAAAGCAGTTTCATATTGGGTACTGATGATAAGTATTCGCTTGCTCCTTGAAACGATATGTTTTCATGGATGAAAAGAATAAAAATGCTCTACTACTGATAAACTGCTAACAAATGATAAAAGAGAAGTCCAAAACGAAATAAGAAACATGCATTCTAAATAATTTATTAGCCTCTAGAGCAATGTTAAGATATTGAAAGATTAAAAACTAAGAACAACGTAGCTACCGACATTTAGTGTACAATATGTCAAACATCAATCAACAAAGTAATCTCTGTGTTGACTTCCAGCTTATAATCGGGTTACTGTCGTGTAATCCGATTATAAGCCGCGAACCTCAAATGTTCTATCGTCAAACCATAGAACATATGATGGTTGTAGCGACCATAAGCAGCTTAACACTTCTTAAAGGATAATCCGTAGATATAATAGCTACCAGTGTATATACACGTAAAGTTAACCGTACTCTCAAGCTGGATAATATAAAACGCGAGTGGGATTAGAAATAAATAGACAAAAATAATAAAGTTTTCGGTCTTTACTACCCAGATTTATACGGTTTAATCAAAAGAGTACTAATTTCGAAACATGTCATGGTATTGAACCAACTGTTATAATAATACATTCTTATGTCTACATATAGTATGAAGTATGTATATGTTCCAAGTTTGATTGATACCCGATTGAAAAATGGCTGTGAGTCAATATGGCTGGTTTTATAGACGAAAGTGGCCACTATTATTTTTGCAACACTCCGTGAACGAACAATGTTTGTTGGCTTTAACTCATTTTCGACCACACAAACTCGTGACTGGTTTTTTGTTTCGGATTCGTACGCGTATATACAGGATTCGTCACCTGATATGATGTTGTATACAGCATTTGAGGATTCTGCGTGGAATCTTTCGAGAGTTCTGACGCACCAAGTAACGCGAGCCGTTTTTTGCTCTTCGCAGAGAGAATGCGGTATCCATCAAGAAAACAACTTTCTTACACTTAATTGTTAATGGAAGGTTATTTGTATTTGACTCATGCCAGTGTCTACAGTTGCCTGAATTTCGGGGCATGACACATGTCGACCTTCCTCAGCATCAACGTTATCTAGTGAGACTGCAGTTTTTGGGCGACGTTTACGGGGATCATCACTGAGCTTGACACGTCCACGTTGAAATGTAGCCTCCCAGCGATAAATTGTGCTTTCGGATGAGGCTTCATCACAAAATGCCGAAATCATCTGGTCAACACGCTGTTTTCGTGTTAAACCACTTCGAAAGTCATAATAAATCATCGCTCTTGAATTTTTTCGAGTCAATCACATTTTCTTAACGACTAAAAATGTTTAACAAGACCTTGTGACAAGAATCGAGAATCTTTTTTAAATAAATAAATGGTATTCGCTTTTAAAATCAAGGAGTTTGCAATTAAAAAGATTTTAATATGACAGGAATAGTCGAAATGTTCCATTCTCGATTATTTTAGTGCAGCCCTCGTAGTCGTTGTTTCAGTCCTGAGCGATATGAGTTTGGCGTAAATTCACAAATTTCTCTTTCTGTTATATTCTATTAAATAGTAGTATTCACTGATGTCAGATCCAATATCGTATATTTTGATTTACGATACTGTATTATGTCACAAAATCTATTATGTGATAAGCAGCATGTTTATTATAAATATTATACGCAAAAGATATCACTCAGTAAGATTGAGAATTTTGTTCTATGCACATTATTATAGGAGCTTTTTACGAAATTGCAGACATTTTCCTTATCGATGGACCGGGAAACGTTAAAAACAAATATGTTCCGTTTGAAAATGTAAACGAGATTTACTTTGATACATCCTTTGTTAATTGTATTTTAGAGTTACAAGCTTATTAAATATAAATATATAAATACTAAAACTATTAGTGTAACAGGCTTTCATAGGTATTAATGGTTGTGAATATACAAAAGTAAGATAACAAATATAAAGCATTTTTTTTTAATTTCTATTATGTTTACAAAAATATATTACATAGTAAATCGGTTAATATATTTATATAGTACGTGTTATCCAGTGTTATTTCTGACTAGGCCCTCTTAGGGTAAACTACTTTAATATCTTATTTCCTGAAAATTACTAATAACATGGACATGACGAAAGTCATTTCCAACGCTAATGTCGTGCCTACGCCGGGGTTTTTGGGAGTGCTTTGCTTGAAACCTGTGACACTGAGACATGGTCCTTCACTTCCGGCCGTATGAAGAAGCTCTAAGTCATCATTTGCTCGGTATTTTTCTGCGTGATGGGCCGGCCAATTTTCTCTTAGAATCGACAACCATTGGAGAAAAAAGATTCTCGACGCCTAGTACTGGCGGTCGTGTGTTGGACGACAACCCAGGAGATGGAGTGACGATCTTTGTAAATGTGTAGGAGGTCGGTGGGTGCTGGTGACACAGGATCGAGCCTCTTGGCATTTTATGTGGGAGACCTATACTCAGCTATACTCAGCAGTGGGCTTTGCTCAAAGCGTTTAGATTTACATTGGACATTTAAGGCATTTCTTATTACTAAATATAAAATAAACTTATAATATGAAAAGTGATAACTAAATGTTTCTTTCGCAGTTTTTTTTGTCTTTTAAGAACTGCTGGATAAAAATTACAGTTTACATGTCTTTCTCTTTAAATTATAACTCAATTGTGTTAAAATAGTTAGCGATTATGGAACTACAATGATTGTTTAGATAACATCATGCGATCTAGGTTAGGTTACAACTCGTGTCTTTTATAAGGCTCGTCTGGAGAAAAATTAATGTTTATAACTGCATCCGCCTTCGATCGATAGCACCTATTCATGTAATAGCATAACAGCCACTAAGGAATTCTGTAATATATTTCTTCTTTGACATGTCATTTGATTAATACATACGAGAACTACCTATTTAATCTAAAAAGCAATAATTTAAAATTAGTTATTTTGATGTTATAAAAAAGTCTCCAGTTTTATTTATTAGCATAAATTACAGGTATATTAAAAAAAACTGTTATGCATAATCTATTGGCGTTCACTGAACAGGGCCTATCTATAGTAATTTATAATTATAACAATTCTTAATATATTTATAATTTCAAGCACCACAGTCAATAGTGTAAGAAAAAAATAGAACACACCGCGACTGTTTTCATATCATTGATGACCCAAGATTATATACTATTATTAAGTTATTTCAATCGATGTAAATAAAGATTTAGTATTGACATACTACATATGTGTTGACACATCTTTCAAAATTTAGGCTTTCATCGGTAATGTAAGCAGATAACCCTATAAGCAAACCTCTTTTGGCATTTTCTCTCATTTAATAATATAATAGCATAAGAATAATTATACGATATAATACCAGAAGTGGAGCAATGCTGTAATGAACGTATGGAAAAAAAAGAAAACTTAAAAAGACATTCGCTCTTAATTAAATACCTCCTTCTTTCGGAAAGTCGGTCGCTAAATCCAACGTGTTTCGCTCGCAATAGCATTGTAGATAATAATTATTTTATCTATGAAAATCCTAGGTATTGAAAATAAGAAAAAAATAGATTAACAATTAATTAGAAAAACAATTTTTAAAGCCACTTCGAATTCCTTTACGCAAATTACGATAGTTTTAGTGTTAGAGATAGACATATGTCGTCATCATCATCATCATCATCATCATCAGCCTGTCATAGTCCCCTTATACATCCCTAACCATTAGGGGGGGTTTGTACCGTATCCCACCACGCTGATCATCTTACTTTTCAGATAATTGCGTGATCGGCCCAAATTGCCCTAACTAACTAGGAAACAACAATGAAAATTTGTCAACAATGAATATTGAGTCCCTGCAGGATTCAAACCTCGACCTTCGGTTTCTAAAGCATACACCCATATCACTAGGCTATGGAGTCACTTTTTTATTAATTTGTTAGTTATTTTAAAAGATTTTAAAAACAATTATCCCCAGAGTTTCACCAGTTCTTTTCAGGTCTGAGCTATATTTCAATATAAATTTGGATTATAATCAATACTTTCCTTTACTCTCCCAGTAAATTTACGAAACAGCGCATTTTGAAAAAAGTTCCATCGTTTTTTAAGTAGGTACCAGATCTTAATGATTATCTTGATGATAAGAAATCGCAAGATTCATGACGCGGAATAGTGTATTTTGTAAACAACAATTAACAATAAGATTCTGAAATAAATATAATAATAAAAACAATTCTAAAAGCAACTACGACTACTTCTGATCAAAAAGTACGAAATTATACCTATTTTGAAAATTGCGAGAAATCATAGCTTTAAATTTAATTAACACTATCCTATTTTATTAAAAAAACATTTTTATTTAATGAGCTTTGTATGTATTATATTACATGGTTATAATTATAATTTTTAATTTTCTAACAATATTTGTGCGCTTTATAATATTATGTTTTACCATGTTTTAAATATAAATGCCTTCATATTATAACGTTATGCTTTATTGAAACGAAAAAAAATATAATGTAACCAGTTACTACTAAACTAGTTTAAGAACTCGTTAAACTTAGCGGTAACAAAACCAAGTTTAAATGGCTGGTAAATTTTACATTTTTCTGTAAACATCCTATAAGTACATAACTAATCTACATAACTAACAGTAAAACTAAATAAAACATCATTAACAGAGGACATGAATGCAAAGACTACTTTGAATTATGTGAGAAATTCCGCAAGACGACATGGAAGTTCTAATGTATTGAATAACAATGCTACCTCTTCAAAAATTAAATAAAATACACTAATATTTTTCCTGGTTTGTTGGTTATTTTTATTTTATATTTCCTTTCCTTCCGCAGATAAAGACAGTGGGTAGACCTATTTCGCAGACCAATTTAGAACTTTATTGGTCCCGCGCAAAACATCGAATTAAGTTCTGATGGACCCATTACGTCCACTCAGTAGTAGTCTTAATATCTATTTCCCACAAGATCTGGATCTAAAAAAAGGAATGAAGATTCATTTTCCTTAAAAAAGGTAAAAATATGGATAACCATCGATGTTTCAAATATGTGTATACATTAAATTCTTTTTTAGGACATTAATAACAAAAACTCAGAAGTTTCTGATTCATAATAATCGATTACAATACAAAATAGTGTCTATATAACTTCATTTTCATACTTTAAGGGTGAAACAAATGAGAAGTTTCGATCATCATTCCTGGTTTATCAAGGATGCTTGTAAATATATAATTTTTGTTATGATTGTTACATTGTAACAATCATCTTTAAATAATTATTTAAAGTTTCTTTGAATAAAATATAAATGATGGCGTACTAATTTATAGTGTTTGATTAATGGAAAAACCTGCACATGCATTTAGCATTTTTTTTTTATAAAAATCAAAAACCATTGAAAGCTCTCTGGAAAACCATCATCACCTTCGATTTTCCAATGAAACATTTTAATTGTTGCGAACGCTTTTTTCTATGTCAATGCTTGAAAATCATTCTTTCTCTTTTAACACTTCTCACAAAACAAAAGAAATACAGCATTTTCTATTTTGAAGCAAAGATATTTAACCGAATACAAAAATTTAAACATCATATATACAATTTGAATAGTTTTATTTAACAAATGAACATACTTCGAATACGTTAAAAAAAATTTACTATGCGTCGTGAGTAGGTAATTTAGAACAAAAATTTCGTTAATCTAGCACTAATATGTGGTATGAATAAACCTGAAATATATCTTAAATACTACGCTAACAACACGAGAAAATATTTTATTTATGTTCAAAGAGTGTAAAATATTTTATTTATGTTCAAAAGAGTGTTATACACTCTTTTGAACATAAATAAAAATATTTTCTCATGTTCAGAAGGTTACACCGAACCGTTTGGAAAAGTAAATCCACGGTATCTATTTTTGCGACAAACCATTAAGGGAATCGTAGCCCGTCTAATTACTGGGTAAACGAAATGTAACGTCCCAGGTCTCAAGACACAGAAATGGTGTGTATCGTCTTATGCTGTGTTTTTATGGGCAGGGTGTATCGCTTACTATTAGGTGAACATGTTAATCCTAGTTGTCACGTCAATTTGATTAAAGAATAAAAGAACAAGCGCTTATTCAAAAGCTTTGCAATATAAATGGACTCTAAAACCGTTATTATTTTTTTTACAAGCCTTAATTTTTATCACTCAATTATATTTATTACTTTTTATACTATTAAATACATAATACAATAACAATATAGAATATTAAAACGAGATCATTGATTAATTTAGCGACTGATAAGTTTTCAACAATTTTATTTTGATTCTAACTGTTGTATTTGGAATTTAAATAACTCATAAAAAATGCTATCATTATTATAGAATACATTTCCGCAATAAAAGAAAGACCGTCTCAGTTGCAAGTTTCAAGATTCAATTTTCAAGATTATCCGTCTTTGTAACGATTCTCTTTCATGGTACAGAGTAAAGCGCGTTGAAGAGAATAGTCAGCGACAATGCAAAAAATTAATATTCTATTTTTACAAAGTGGTGCGATACGGTCCAAAACCCCCGAATTGATAGGGGTATATTAGGCATCCAGTAGTGGACTATTATAGGCTGATGATGTATCAAGAAAAGTTGAAATTCCTTTTATACTTTTTTAAATAAAAATTAACCCCTAATCTTGTCTATAATTCAGGCAAATCCGATAAGTGTGAAAGTAACACAACAGTGTACAAAAAACTTTTCTCATTATTATTATTTTGATCAGTGAGCTTAATCATTCATAAATCATTAGTAATTGATGAGGTAAATAAAACTGGAGTAGTCACGAGTAGCGCGTATCGCATATATTTAATACGGTTTTTGGTCTTTTCACTTAAAGCATTAAAATAAAATACTTGATATGTTTACACTTCAGAAATGTTGCTGCTGTTTTATTTTCTTTACCAATTTTTAAAAGGGGGGTGGGGGGGCTAGTAAAATTGACAGGACACATTATACTAAACCTTGTTTAGTCGTACAATAAATCAAACTAAGACGAAACAGAATAAATGCAAATAAAAAAAAAGGGATTTTAAGATAAGCATTAAGGATATCTTAGAAATTACTAAGATATTGCAACTAAAGTAATAATTAGGCTTTGAATAGCATAAATTTCATATAACTTTAAAAAAAAGACTAATAGCAGTAAATAAAATGTATGTACAAAACTGACCTTGATGTTGTTTATCATATTTAGTTGCTACATGGATAGGGCGCAGAATTAATGTTATTAACGAAATTGGAAAGTCAACACTTAGATTTTATGCGCGACTACGTCCGCATTTTTTTTGGGTGGAATTTCGTAAAACCCGTTCTTAGCTATTAATTCTTAGTATTGGTGCTAAATTTCAAGTCAATTGGCGTAATAGCTTCATAGATACTATTGTCAGAGAGTTCATAAACGCGATCTCGAATTTTGTACAAACCTGATATTCGAAGTCTTAGCACCCTAAGGTTGGTAAACATTGTTTTTCTATAGGACCGTACGACTTTTCGACGGTCCCTTTATTTACCTTGAAATGACGTATACGAGTATTCGAGAAATACAAACGTTAATATGTTATTAATGTTTAAAAAACATTTCATGCCGCATTATATACCAAGCAAGTTAATTATTATTTCCGTGTGTAACATCTTTAAAAGATATAAGGAAGTTATAATATTTTAATTGTAGTTTATACCACAAAATAGGTGTTAAATTTTCTGTACATTATATAGAACAACGACACCAACTGTGAGCAAAACTTTTGGACGTCTCAAAAGCTCTTTTGGATTAACAATACTTTTTTTTCTATAATTTTTTTTCATTTGTCAAAGATGATTTATTTCTAGTCCTTTAACATTTAGTTAGTCCTCCTAACAATGTTTGATGATAATTAAAATTAATCCTAACATTGTGAACGTTTTGCTATTATTACTCATGATTGTTGAAAAATATGTAATTTCCTCTAAATTGTAACACAGCAATATTTTTTTAAAGAAATATTATGTGTCATATTGTATTCTCCAATTTTTTGTTTACCTTCCCTATAACAAAAAAAAACACAGATAAAATTTTAACAAATAATTATTGTGAATTTATATAAAATTATGTTTTGTATTTGAACATGATCCTAAAATTTGAATAATATAATATATTATTAATTTTATTTGGTACTAAGCGTGTACATGCTTAGTCTCTCAACTCAACTAGTTCTTCCTATACGCGATAGGATTAACCAGTATAGCCTAGTCCAAACTAATTTGTCCTTAGCCCGATAGGATAGACCAGTTTAGACTAGGCCAAACTAGTTGATCCTAATATCCATGCGCATATAATAGGATAAACTGGTATGGCCTAGTCTAAACATTAAAGTATATCAAGAAAGTCAAAATAAATAGATACAATAAATAAAATACTCCGTAATTGAAAAATAATATTTTTTAATAAACTATAGGTAATGATTCGTGGATAAATGACTATATAAATAATCATACTATAACAAATAATACAGCTTTTATTAAAAAGCAATAATCTTAAGAGTATTATGTCAATTGTTAAAATTGTCGTTTATTTTCACATGGTTTGCTTTGGTAGCATTTAGAATTGCAGAGTAACGTTGCCTTCTTGCACTGTCATCTGTTTGTGGAACAGTTTTTGTTGCAGCTAACACAAAACCTAGACCTGATCCAACTGAATGTTTTGTAGGTGCCAGTATTTATCTGTGTAGTATCTGTAGTTGAGCCTAGGCCAAACTAGTTTGTCCTGAAATCGGGTTTGACGGTAACATATGTTCTCCGAAAAGCATTTTTATAATTTTGTGTACAGTTGCGTTTTTACATAACAATTATTTTTGGTAAAAAAATTAGTGATCGATAAATTTAGTGTCACATTCCCTAAAGGTTTTAACTAGCAATTTTTTTTTAAATACAGCTCTATATTAATTACATGTAATAAAATTATTAGTTTATGGTTTAAGAGAATAAAAACATATCTAAAAGAAATTACAAAAAAAATTCTATATTTTATTTATTCATGGTCACTTAATACTGTCTTCACATCTATTTGGTCGGTGCTTTATTCACTGTGATGTACTATTACAATGAGTTGGCCGCCATGAAATATTGGCTCAAGAACCGCTTCGTTCACACATTTTCGGCTATTTCACAAACAAAATACCTCTCACCGAACAAAGTTAACGTTTTTGCTGATATAATTGTATATAAAAAGTAATAAAGTCCATGACATTCCATGTCATCATAATCATCAGCCTGTGATAGTCCACTGCTGGACATAGGCCTCCCCTAATACACCCCTATCCATTAGGGGGTTATGGACCGTATCCCACCACGCTAGTCCAATGCGGGTTGGTGGGTGGACCACTTTTTACATGCCCATCCGACGCATGGTTCATCTTACTCTTCAGACAATTGGGTGATCAGCCCAAATTGCCCTGACCAACTAGGAAACAACAATGAAAATTTGTTGAGCCCAGGTTTCGAACCCACGACCTCCGTTTCTAAAGCACAATTGAGTCATCATCATCATCATCAGCCTGTGTCAGTCCACTGCAGGACATAGGCCTCCTCTAGTGCACGCCACCACTTCCGATCTTCGGCTATTCTCATCCAGCCCACACCGGCCACTTTGCGAATGTCGTCACTCCATCTTGCCGCAGGGCGTCCTACTACGTTTACCGAGCCTGGGTGATCAGCCCAAATTGCCCTAAATAACAAAGAAAAATTGTTGAGTCCCCGTAGAATTCGGACTCACGACCTCCGATTTCTGAAGCACACGCCCATACCACTAGGCTACGGAGGCAGTCTAGAATGTCATTAAAAACAAATGACAGCTTTAATTAATTTCCAAAATACCTACACATAATACATAAATCACACGATTTTGTTATTTAACCTATTAGCCAAACAATGAATTAAGAAGTGCTTAAAGAACATTAATCAAGTTGTTAAAAAAATAAAGAGGTCTATATTTAATTTCGCTTACGCTACATGTTATACGCTTTACAGAATTTTTTTAAATCTACTATAGAATTCAAACAAATGAAAATAACGTAATCTTTTCTGATATAAATCAGAGGACTACGACATTCGCTTTCCACCTCTAAGAAATAAGCCAAAAAAACCTAAGCCGATTACATTTGTAATACATTCATCTATCAAAGTTCAGATAATAAGGTTAGACATTTTTGTTCTAACGTACTTTTTTCTTATTGTTTTTTTTGATATGTCGTGATACCGAACTGGCATAAATGTAATTTTGCTGAATCTTAACAATCTTTGAAGGATAGTTTATAAAAATTTATTGAAGAAAAGGAAAAGAAAAGTCCTGTGAGTTTCTTACGCAGGTTCTTCTCAGGTCAGAGGCTTCCATTTCCGAACCGGTGGTAGATTATTTGACAATCAAAAAGAAAGTGTAATGCTTCCAAATTGAATAAAGATATTTAACTTTAAAAAAAAAAAAAAAGTTTATTGGCTCTTACTTTCTAGCTCATAACGTCATGGTTTTAGTCGGCACTTTATAACACCTTACGCAATTTGATTGTAATTTATCTCTGACGTCACAAAATACTCCGACAAGGTCAAGCAAAAGTGCTTCAGCTGACAAAAAAATTAGTAGTGAAAATATTTTGAATTTGACCTAAGTGTCTTAAATAATAGTATATTTAATTTTTACGCGTTGTTGTATCTCGTAAAAACTTGGTCCACGTTTTCTATGTACAGCGTTCAAATTTATACGAATATAATATTATTAGCAGAACGGAATATTTAAACATTCTTTCCGTTAACATGTTTGACTGTATAGAAAGTAATTAAAACTTATTTTTTATATATTTCAATTGTTAAAATGTTCTGGCTTTTTATTTTACTCTGTACGCAAAGGCAAAACAATTGCTGCTAGCGTAATATTGAAAGGATTTCTTAACATTTCTTTAGCCTCAATCTTATTGTAATTATAAAAAGAATCACTCAGTTAAAAAAAAATTATTACTTAAATACTAAATATCAAATATCTTTAGTATCAAATATCTTTCGTATAAAAGTTTTAAAAAAGTTTCAGCTAACGAAAATTAATATATTTTAAAAGCTCAAAACGTGATTGAGCTTAAAGAGAAATAAAATACAGCATAAGGCAAGAAGTTCAAAAGTTGCGGCAATAATTATTATTCTTTTTTGTTTTATTTTATTAGATTGATTACAAAAATATTCATTTATTGCATAATTATTCAATCCGCGGAATGCCCTTTAGAACATACAATAAATATTATTTGCTTCTTAATAGTCACAATTTTTAAAATGATATGTGATAAGTTGTTTAATAGATATTTGATAAATAGCAAAAATTACGGCATCCAAACCACAACCTCGTACGATAAAATTACAAACGCTGCCGAAACCCTGAAAGATAGACATAAAGTATATTTTACATAATTGTACTACTTAAAATGGTCTACAATAAAATCTATAAACTGATGATTTAATTATTAAACAAGTGTAATTTTAACAAAACATGTGACCGACTTCTAACAGCGTATAACTCTTTTACGCAACATAAAGGTAACGTGCTCTCTGTACGAAATTGCGTCGCGTTTTCTGCCACTGCATTTTAAATCTCTGATAACTTTTGAAGTATTCATTTTATCAAAATGTCAACCATGACAAGTTTTATGTACATAAAATGAATTTCTTTTTAATGTAATAACTTTTATGTGAACTTAAAGTGTATTATCTTAAAAAAGCTTTGAATGTGCCTAATTGCAATTTTTAAAAGTGTTAGGTTAAGTATTCTTAGAACGTGGATATATGCTATTGCGAAATTTATGATAGACTAATTAAAGTAGTATAATTATTTTAAACAATCTGTATGTCTATCTTTTATGTTTTTTGCAGTGTTTGTAATTTAACCACGATTCGGTCAAAAGATTGGCAGGGCGTCCCACACTGCATTTGCTGAGCCTTGATCTCCACTCCAGAACTGCAGACTCCAGCGGTCGTTAGTTCTGAGTCTAAAGTGACCGGCCCACTGCCACTCCAGTTTACTAATCCGGTGGTCTATGTCGGTGACTCCGTTATATAAATTGTCTGTTAACATTAATATGGTTTACTTAAATACAACTTTCTGTGTAACATTTTTAATTCGATTTATTCAGAACAAGCCGACAGTAACTATAGGTCTTGCAGTCTTGCAATATTGTGCTTGATTTTATTTTTTATTAAGCAAATGGATCCTGACATTACCAAGTTTTAGTCAGTCATTGAGTCCCGCGAGCATGGAATCTATGAAAGGTCTGGAACGACGGGAATAATTTTATAATAATCAAAAAGGAAATGAACGTGAAGAAATCCATAATACTGTATCATTTAATACGATTTTAAAGAAAAGATAAGCATTTGAAAGATTTTAGCTATTTTTGAGGTGAAAAAACTGATAATTTTCTTTCTCAAGTAATATAAATAATACGTAGAAGTTTAATTTATTAAGTGTCTTTAAATTATTGGAATATATGCAAAGTTTACCTTTTCCATTTTTTTTATTTAATTGTAGGCAGGTAATAAAGTGCTAATCTATTTTATTACAAAAAATATTCAATTTCTATTTCTTAAGTTGAGTTTTGTAAGCCTAAAAATCTTTTACATAAAAATAGTCATAAATTCTTTGTATTGAATGCGGATTTATATACATAATGTATGTACATAACCCTCTCCCAATTTAACTTACACCTTTTAAAATACCAGTTTACTAATGGATTTTTATGTTTTTAAAATTGGTAGCTCCTGCAATACTTTTCTTTTTTTGATGATATTTCATACTTTATTACTTTGTTTTTGTGATTTATGATATTGTACGATTTTTTAACACACTGCATGGATTTAAAACGGTTTATCGAAAAATAAATAATCGCACTTCGTAGAGAGAAAATGCCTAACTTAGTAAAATGAATAACTCAAAAGAACTAAAAATAATTTGACGACGTAATAAATAACTGAATCGATAATTCTGTTCGAAATGTATACAAAATTATCTTTGTGGGCAGTTAAGATTACTTACCATCAAGTGGACCATCTGTTCATTTACTTTTTGCTCGATAGAGAGTAATATTTTTGGTCATCGTCAGCTGTTCAGTCGTATTTATTTACATAAAAAAATTCTATACTTTGCTAACATCATTATCATGTAATTATGTAGTTTTAAAAGTAGTTTCTCGTCTGGCTTAACCCGTTTGCAGAAACGACTATCGGGATAATTTTGGTCGGCATCTGACCCCACAAGTTACCGCGTGAGTCAGATCCAGATTTGTTCGTTTCTTTTAAGTTTCGGCATTCACGAGGTTCTCAGCAAATTGGACCGTGATGTCAACCAAAAATACCCTTGACTGTTTAGTTATTATTATCCTGCTATTACTCAACAGAATATTGTAAAGAACAAATAAATAATTCGAAAAAGATACATTAAGTGACAGAGTAATCTAATATTTTACTTTCAAGCGAACAGTGTTTTGCACTCAATTATATAAAATATCCAAACAAATCTTTATTAGAACTAATGCGGCCCTTCGCAACCATTACCCCTATAAATTTGTAAACGAGGCTTACAATGACATTACTGGTTCAAATTCACAATAAACATTATCATTAAGCTAAGAGTGGTCATTAACTTTCCATTAAACCTTACTTTATATCTGTTGGATGTAAAAGTGAACACGTGAAGTCTTATTTATAGTACTATTGTTTTAAATGAAAATGAAACAAACCTAAAAAAAAACCTTCATGTATACATATCCTATTACATGTATATTAATGTTTTGGCTCGTAGTAATATCCTTACATACTTACTTTGATTTAAAGAGGTGAAAAACAAGTTTAAATTTGATATCATAACTATAATTTGATCTTTTACTGCGAGCCAAATCCGTGTAAAGAATAATAAACTAATCTAAGATTAGTATCAAGAATTTAATTTGGAAATATTACTGTTATTGGGAGAGACTTTAATATCTCTCCCGGTAATACGATTTGTAGCAGCAGCATCGTCTTATGTCACTTATTAAATTCTTCTCCTAGCAAATTTACTAATTAAAGTATAAGCTTTTTACTTACTAGGGTTTTTTTGAAACTATTATTTTTTTTTAATTTTGGATCTGGAACTCTCCTAATAAATCTTGCGAATGTAACCCTATTATGTTGGAACCGTGCAACAGCCTTATGCGTGCTTGCTTGATAAGTCACAGATGACCTGGGCTGGCTGCACCAATAGCCTTCGGAAGATAAGACTCGGTTTTGGACAACACATAGTTATTCAAGTTATCACGCTTAATGGAGGGTCGCCCCGGTTAGCCGAATCCTTACCCTCGATTCTAACGCTGATTTAAGGCTTCATTTCAAAGCTTGAAAAGCTCAAAGAAATAATCTAGCAAAGGAAGTGTATTCGATCTTATTGGCTGATGTATGTTTGAGCGTGTGTGTTTTCTTCTACAAATGTTAGCCCCGCAACTAGCATTAGTTGTGTGTCTAACATGCCATTTAAAATATTGACAAGTAAATAGTAATTAAACCTAGCTGATCTGTCAGGCATTTTTTTCATTTTACGTCCGAATTTTTTATTTATATTAATGGTTCATCCTTTTGTTAGTTACATTTGTTTACATCTCTCCCGTAATAGTAAAAAAATACTTACTTGGTATATTTTTAGGCTGCGAAAAAAGGCCTACTTCCAGCAGAGGAGCGATAAAGGTTGCTGCTGATGATGATGATGATATTTGTTCCAATTTAAACAAATACAAATAGCCGTTATTCATTACAAACACAGTAAATGAGTTTATAAACAAGAGACCAACTAAGACTCCTTTCGGCTATTGTTAAATAAATATTTGGTGGTGTTCATAGCTATATGTCCATATATTTTCACAATTTTATTTGCAGCCCAACCATAATATGCTTCTTATTGTAGATCTCCTGTGTTCTCTGAAAAACAAACATTTACCCACAAGATTTGTGAAGAAATTTTTTATTACTTTAAAGGATATTTATTAGTTTGTGTTGCCTTTCTATAAAACTTTGGGTCTTAATCAAATTTTTGTAAATGTGTAAGTATGTATCTCCAAATTTAGTTTGGCAACAGTTAGGGAATGGTAATAAGAATTACTGTTTAAATACTTATTACTTTGGATAGCCTTTCTCATCACTCTGTGACTCTGTCAAAATGTTGTGTACATACAATAAACTTTTGATAGATAAATGAAATGTAGCTTTACCTACCCGAATACATACTACTGTACATGGTAAATAACACACTTTTAGGAGTTTTATGCTGTTTAATGAAACATTGTTACAAAATGTAATTGATAATTATAAATCTTATTTAAAGGCATACAACGAGCTTCCAAAAGTTTGCATTATATGAAGATAAAAAGTAGAGCTTCGGGTATAGAGTAAAGTTTTTCCACGATATAGAAAACAGCTGCAGAAATGGGGGGGCAATATTATCAATGAAACGTGTTGTTTATTTTATAAGAAAAAACACAGTAATCATGCAAACATAAAATCATGTGTATCAAAATATAAATAATCGCTCAAGTAACGAGATAAACAAGTACGTTAAATTTTGTGCAATTAACTTACTCTTTGACAATTTTATACATCTTAAAACTTTTCGTTATTTAAGTTTTAAAGGGAGAAACTAGGCCAAGGACGCCTAGGACGTCAAAACAATTATCATAAACTGCTTGTGTTTGAACCTTAACTTTTATTAAGACCTACCAGACAAGCATAATTATTATCATTTCTATGTTTCTCATATTTATAGTGAATATTTGTTAGAAACAATTCATCAAAAGCTTTTTTCAGGCGTATAAACTTTTAACGAACTCTTGCCATAAAAGCCGTTTTTAAATGAAACATTTAAATGACCGTTGACCGTGACACCGGTTTGACTTTGTTTTAACTTTAAGGAAATTTCACTTGTAATTTAAACAATACAGTTTCGGTCAACTCATACATCCCTCATTTCTTATAGTATATATTTTATTCTTATTACTTTTTCAGAACTTGGACACGGCTTACGTTTTTTTTTCTATGTAACTACTAACTATTACTAAACTAATACTATATTACCTCTACCTCTCTTATACGTGCTGACGTATAAGAGAGATAGAGAAATGCCTACAAATATTTTGTTTGTTTTCTTCATATTTATCTATCTTGATATATATGTTTGTCTGTCTTCCTTATTTTGTTTTCAGTAAAATTTCTAAATAATTAAAATTAACTTTGTTTTTGATATTTGGTTGTAGGTTATTGATGATGTTATCAAAGAGAAAATATTTAATATTTCAAATTGGTTGTTCAGCCTAGGCTTAATGGCGGCTTAACGGCTTAACGGCCTTATCATTTTAGGAAAAAATATATTTTTACGATTCTTTTAAGCAACGTTTAATCTTCTGGTTTTCAAAATATAAGTAGTTACTATATAGACTTTAATGATAACATAAAAAAAACTATAAAAAGAAGAATAGTTATAAAGGTTTACATAAATAGTTCAAGTACCTTTTGAGCAAATGCAGTATGACTTCATTTGCATAATTTTAACTCGAAATCACTTTATGGCATTTATTATATTTACCTATAACGGTTTTAATACTAGCACTCCAGATTTAAGGCCATTACTACGTATAAATCTAGATCACGAGATTTTCTTATTAATTTTATTTCAAAAAAGTATTATTTTATGAGCATGTTTATCCATTACCATCAAATCGCAAAGTTATATAGTACAAAATGCAAACTGGTTATTCTTAGGCTTCTCTGTTTTCCTCCCAACCTTTTTGTTATAACTTACGCGCAAATTATGATTATTTTTGCTTAAAAAATAGTAAAAGACGATATCTATAGACACTTTCGTCATCAATATTATGATGGTATACACATTTAACCTTATGCATGTGTCCTAACACGCTGTCAACGCTGCCAACGCTTAACATAAAAGCTACCATTCAAATTTGTTTCATGCTTAAAATACGTAGTACGTGCTTTGCTCAAAAAAAATCTATATATTTAATAATTTACTTTACATAAATATTTAGCCCAAGAAACTACTTGCAAACTGGTTTAAGAACCCTTCAAATATAATTGCTATTATGCAAAGTTAAAGGGGTTCTATACCAATTTTATAGCAAATCCTTACCTAAATTGATAATCGAAAACTAAATAACACATTATATAGAAGGAGACTATAGGAATTGTATTAGAAATACGTATACGTTTTATTTAAAAACGCCAAAAATAATCTGGTTCTTTGTTTGTTGTTTATACTGACAACGTATTTCTTAGTACTTAAACTATTATATATAAAAATTAAGATAACCACGAATATTTTATATATTACAAAACAATTTAGAATTGGTTCGAGTTTATTTTTGGTTGATAGTTTATTTAACACATTAGACTGTTTTCTTGAAGTTTTCTATATTAAGAAAACTCTACACTCCATTGCATAACTTCAAACAAATTAAAAAATAAACAAAATTAAAATAGACATAATATTAAATCTATTTTATTATACTTTTGTATGTTTTAACGAATCACTAAGCAAAAATATTTTTATTTATATTGTAAATATAGACCTATTTTAACCGAGGTTACGAATTTTCTTGTCTGTAAATTGCAATAAATTTTTACGTACTACATTAAAGGTTGACTTAACAATACATAAAAATAGCGTCTACTATAAGCACCACACATGGCACATTATCCTTATTATCTTTATAAATCAAAGTGTAAATAAACCTTATAAGGTAATGAAAAAATTTCAATAAAATTGGTGAACGATATTAAGTTTATAGGATAAAAAATATTTTTTTGCTACAAGAAAAACAAAAATAGTATAGTGTTCTCTAGAAAAATATTACAATAAAATTTCAGTTTCGTAAACTTTATACGTTCACGGTATTGACTTCAATATGAAAAATATTGAATACGAAGCCACACATACGAAGGTTGAACTAGCAGAACGTATAAACTTTGACTTTGAGTGTATGTTTAAACGAAGTGAGCAACATAATAAATATGAATTTCACCGAACAGTACACATGAAATAAATTCTATGTGCTAGTTTATTGGTTTATTATATCTTAATAATAACGAACCTAGGAATTGTTACGTTTTTATTGGTCAAAGCTTATTATAAGAGTTTTAATTTATAGCGATTTTACATAATATTTGTATACATATGCAAATATTATTACTTTACTTTATAGTAAGCGATTAAAAATTAATCGTCGGACAACTTAAGCAATTCATTTGGTTCAAGTGGTCTATGTTTGAAATCTTGAAATTGCACCATTGCGACCGAAGTTAGACCAAATCCAATTTTAATCCAGATAAGTGTTTCAGGCGGAAGGCGTATTCATAACGTTTTCTGAACCAAAAGGATAATACAATTTTTTTAATTCATATTGTATATATAGACCTATTACTTACGTACCACGAACGTTTAGCAAAGGGTAATTTAACTTTACAATCTTTTTATCAATTTGTCCTTTAGGCGATTGTTATTGTTGCTCACAGGTCTCTAGAAGTAGCATTTATATGTTTATAAATATAGTTTATCACTGTTATAATTGACCCATTTTACTTATATAAGTTATTTTGTCCTAATAGGGGTCTTTTAAAATGAGGTAGTTGTTAAAATATCAAATATTATTTCAGATATTGTTCAACATTGTTTTGATTTGTCTCGGCTTCGCTGCGGTGAAATGCTAATATCTGTTAAGTTCAATTGACATTACATTAGAAACCTTATAAATATATCAAATTTTCTCTACAATATTGTGAATGAATTATACATATAAACCCTGGAATAACTAGGTAAAAAATCCGTTGCGTAGTTTTTAAAATTTTAGGCATAGGTACATTGGTACTGACAGGCGAGAGCGAAAGAGAGTTGGTTTTCTGCCATGTAGTGATGACGGTTAGTCATCACCATAAACACCACATCAAAGTTACTTCTTGTAACACTACCCTCCTTTTTCTTAAAAATTCTAATAAGTTTAAAGGTAATTTCAGTACAGTGCAATCCCGCAGTGCGTTTTTCTTTATTATTTTTTATGTATTTTTTTATAATTTTAATTTGATTCTTAAATTCAAAAGATAAAAAAAGTGATTCAGACGTATGTTATTAACATAAAACATTACTGCACTTAAATTATAATTTAAATGGGCACATGCATCGCTTGTCAAGTTGTATATCCTTGTGACTGTGATATATCCTTAAGAATGTTGTTGGACTAATTACATCTTATTATATCATTTTCTTCCTTTTGGCAAGCATTCTCCTAGACGCCGTAAAGGAGAGCATTTTAAGACGAGTAATCATGCAAATGAAATCGCAGTCACATTTACGCGCAAATGCCTAATACGATTATGGTCGTAAAGTGCACTTGCAACTTTTAAGACATACAAAGTTTTGTTTACAGATTTGTTCTTATAAGTTATACTTTATAAAAGTAAGTTTAAATGTCTATTTATATTACTTCAAAATCATTCAATTACCTACTTTTGACGATATATAGCTTGTTTCTGTTTCTTATCTCTCACCACAAAATTGTAAAGATCTATCAAGATGATTGAATTAATAACATCAGTTATTAATTCAATCATGTCTTGTCAGTTCGAGTGATTTTGGATGATGAAGATGCTGATGTGAGCGAAAATCTCGTTTTCTTGATTTCTAATGTAGTTGTAGAAAATAATTCTTAATGGCCGTTCTTTCTCAGCCAAAGACTCCTTTGATAAAGGCGGTAGCGGGGGGTATCCCTGCTTTTTAAAATAGCTTGGAGTCTACAAACTGTAAATGCCCTCAATCATGATTATGAAATATTTAAAGTTTTTATAATAAAATATTCAAATACTAAAACAATTTTACTTGTTTTCCTTTAGTTTGCTATGAACGAGCATGAATTTTTTCTGCTTTTTATTTATAAATTGATGATTATTTCTTTTATTTATTTAAAAATATAAAAGAATACATCGTGCATTATCAGAATGCTCGGCATCAGAAACAGCGGACATTAACAATTTTTTAAATGACTTATTTGTTATATATGATGCATTTATGCAATAACAAGATTGTTATTCCTGAACGACACATCTGATACTTTTAAAAACTCAAGGTTTACAACAGTTCATCCTGCCGTATATTTCCTGAAACAAGAGTTTATAACAAGAGAAAATCACGCTATTTATTTATCGCTTTTATATTTTAGGTGTGATTTTTACATCTTTGATATCTTTTAAAATATTCTTTTAATCAGCATGTCGTGTAACACATGTTTTATGCACATCAAATGCTATTTTTTTTTCATTAAAAATTTCCTATAAACCTATACTAAATTAATTTCAACAACATAATTTTAGTCTGTCTCTTAAGGTAGAGGTAGCGTTTTGCTTTATAATAGCTGGAGGTTGTTATTTATGACGCCGTAGTTTTCTTAATTCCTTAAATGTCTATTAAGCTACTTATGAAAAAGTTGCAATTTGCAATTAGTCTAATGAAAGCGTAGAAAGCTGTAGTAATATTTTGCATACTGTTAGGTCCCCTTTTAAGGCTAGTGCGATATCACTATGGTGCCTTTTTCTGCCGCAAAACAGTTATATAAAACACTACCGTGTTTCGGTTTTAACGCCACTGTAGGTAAGGTAATTACTGGAAAACGAGACGTAATATCTCTCACAGTAGGCAGCGCTTTGATGATACCCTTGGTAGTCCCCATGCGGTCCCCCAGGTTGTTCGACTACTCGTCTAACCCACGTAGGCTATAAAAATGTACCTACAAACAGCGTCAGCCTTAGGGAAGCCATGGAAAATATGGCTGCAGAGATATGCTAGGAATACAGGAAAGGAAAATCTCTTGAAAATGGGTATATTTTAACGTGATATCAACATAAAATAACATCTCAAAGTATAAAAGAATTCAAATAATTTTATCGAAAATAAGAACAAGTAACTCTTTGTTACTAAATATTTGTGCTAAGCTACTTGAATTTGATTAAAACTATTCTATTGTTTACGCGAATATTACACATTATTAAATAAAATGACTTTAGGGATTTTATCGCGTTTATTTTTACATTTTTAAATACCCGACGTTTCGAACACTTTTCAGCAGCCGTGGTCACGGGGTAGACTGAGATGTCATGCGTCTTGTTGCCAGTGCTGAAGCGGGGTTTCCAAATCTTAATTGTAATTATTTATTTTTAGTTCTATGCAAAATGAATTGGTTTTATCATTAGAGCCAGCAGTGGTATTATGCTTGGGTTTAAATTTTAATTTATTAATTATGGGGTCCTAAGCAGGTGGTAGAACCCAACCATCTTCTCTATTGAAATTTGGATGTTTTCTAATCTCCATAGCCTCACGGATCATTTTTGGTAGGAATCGGTGTTCTCTAGCGAGGATTTGTGGCCGATCAAATCTGATGTAATGGTTTGGGTGATTTAAAGTATGGTCACACACTGCCGACTTGTTGGGTCTTTTATGTTTGATGTGAGCTATATGTTCCTTCACGCGGGTTCTTATTGCTCGCTTTGTTTGTCCAATATAAGAGAGGCCGCAGTCACAATCTAGCTTGTACACTCCTGGATCTTGTAGAGGAATATTGCACTTGACAGGTGTTAGGAGTTAACCAATCTTCTTCAGCGGCTTGAAATAAGTTTTGATTGAAGCCCGCCTCAAAATGTAGCCAATCTTGTCAGTTACACCTCTCACAAAAGGTACAACAGCAGATACTCGCTTCACTGTGGCTGCCTTTACTCGGTTACTGTGACGCTGCCGTGGCGCAGCAGGCTTGTTGTCTTACAGCACTTGCTTAACATGATGTAGCTCAGCCGCCAGGAGTGCTCTGTGGATCTGTGATGAGATCATCACAGATCTCTCGTGCTCTCTGAAACAAAGATTTGCCCACGGTAGCTAACTGGGATGGATGGTGGTGTGATTTACCGTTTAAATATTTATTTGTATGGGTTGGGTTTCTATACACAGTATGGTTCAATGTGTTATTAGGATTGCGAATAATTAAACATCAAGAAACGCTAAAGAATTATTATTTTCTAACTCCCTAGTATTTTTGAATTAATGGATGATGAATTTTGATGCAATCTTCTATTGGTAAAAGATGTAAACAAAGATTAAACATCAAAACTAACCTTAGTTTCATTGTCAGCAAGATGTAGATGTTTTACATCTCTAACATAAATGGTAAGAATCCTTTGTAAATGCGCTTGTTTGTCCTCGTGTGGTGAGAGGATTTTAACAAAGTATTGAGCCAATTTATAAGTAGGGTGAGTCAATTTGCGTAACAATAGGGCGCAACGAGCATTAGATTTGTGTATTTTAGGCAACCCATATAATTTTGGGGCTTGGGACATGAAGGTATTATCAATTAAACGTCAAAATTAAGGTTTTTGGAGTGCATTTAAAAAGATCGCTAGTTCATTTGAGCGTTTTAGTAGTAGGGTCAGTTTTGACCTTCCTATAAGTATTTTCATTTGATAATTTTTGAATTTTTAATTTTATTTAATAAGGATAATCTGAAATTTATCAACCCTAATAAAGCTAAAGGAACCTCGTATTTACATTAAAATTTTCTAGTCTTCTTCTTTGTTTTTACTATAGTCCGTGCCTGCTGGCACAATAAGACTAAATCTACCTATGTACATTTTAACCTTCAAGGGTTTTAAAAGTAGGCTTTTATTTCCAGGTTCACATTATAACAGCTAAAAATAACGTTATCACCGCTTTAGACAATATTCGAATTATACAGAATTTTTTTACAAATGATATGATATTTTGAAGAAATGGTGATATTATTATTTCTTATGTTTAAATTTTTGTTTTGTTTATTTTATTTACATAATGGCAAAGCATACTTATTCGTACTATAAAGTCGCAGGCAAACATTGTGTTGTATGTTATAATCACTATTACAATAATATTGGAGTATATATTTTTTGCTTTCTTGTTTCTTGATTTTTTCTATGCCTATGTTTAAGGCACATTTTTTTATAACTAACGAAGGCAGATGATCGGTCGTGCTGCCTGACGGAAAATGGACATCAACGCCCATTGCCATCGGGGATACCAGGGATACCACTGACGTGCTGCTTATATGAGACTGAGGATGTTACATCTTGTTTAAAATGTAAATACGATGGTTGGCCCTTCAACCCAGAACTGCTTTGCGCAGAAATGGGCACCGCGGTGGTATTGCCCCGGACGTCCTCCTGTAAAAGGAGACCTTTATTTACAAAGGAGTCATGATGGATGGATGATAAATACAAACTAAGTTAAGATCAAGCCATCCTAAATTAAATATTCATATTAAGGGTGTTATGGTTGCAAAAATTCGTTCAATTGAAAGGGCATTAAAATTATAAATTAGTAAAATATCTAGAAATTTAAAACTATATAGGAAAAACTAATTTTGAAAAAACATTGTAGAATTTTTCAAAATGAGAATTGATTGAGTTCTACACAATCTCACAACCGGCCTCGTAAAAATCCAATTTCGTGAGAATCAGTGTTGAAAGTCTCTTTTACCTCACACACAAAGTGAAATTTCGTAAACGCAATTTACGTTTAGTTAACGTGAGTTATCAAAGTCTGATACAAATTTAGAAGTTTTGTAAGCATATCCCGTTTGGTGAACAATGTTTAACAAATCTTTAAAAATATTATGTTTAACTATAATAGCAAACTTTTTATTTTAATCTTTACGGATACTGCCCATAAATATTCGAACAGTGTGAATCCCACGTATATTTATATCTATAAAAAAATTAGATAATAACTTATTTGCTTAAAATTAACTCAAAAATTACGTTTTTTTTTCTAATCTTTAACCTAGCAGTCTGAAATAAAATGATAATTTGAAGATCTATGATATCCGTTGTAATAAAATTTGTTTACATCTATGTTTTTATCCGTGCAATGTAAAATAGTGTTACGTTAACAAATGTTAGAATGACATTAAACTATTATAGCGCTATTTATCTTTCTACGATGGGTTTTACTGATAAGATTATCTTGATTTTCATAATAATAAGAATATTGATAGATAGAGATAGAGAAAACATATTTATCTATCTATCTAGGCGTATTTAATATGTTTTTATATGTTTTGTTAAATAAATGTTTTATTATAAGAATTAAATAAAATCAAACACAAGCTTTTTTTAAAAGTATTTTATATTTAATAAAGAGAATTAATAAGGATTTAATTTGGATATCATAAACTTAACTACTTAAGAAAAACTAATAAACAATATTGCATATAACGACAATAAAAGAGGAAAAACAATTGTCGGTAAAATATCTACAGTGAATTTTAATTTAGTCTTGTTAGTATTTTTTGCTTAAAAAGCGAGAGATATTATAGAGCTTTTATGTAAAACGGGTAAATTAAAATTCTTGCTCCAGTAGCAAGTATCATGCCACCGATTTTAACGAAACGTAATGAAGCCATTAAATAAAAACAATAATTAAACAGAATCTCAGCTAAAGAAAGCAAAACGGTTTCGTTTGAATAAAATTAGTTTAGTTGACTTAATAAACAGATTGTGTAAGAGATCTAAAAAATAAGTGAGAGGTTTAAAGAGTGCACCGGAAATCACTATATGATCATTTTTATTTTCTCCAGAGCCTTTGGGAGAACATTTTTAAGTGTAGCGTATAACTTTCATAATATATTGTTGTATGTAAAAAAAATTGTAAAATTAATCGAAAAAAGAAAAAAAACTCCTCTGAGTTTCTTACGCCAGTTCTTCTCAGATCGCATTGCATATTCAAACCGGTGAAAGTTTATTTGACAATCAATAAGAAAGTGTAATGCTTCTAAATTGAATAAAGATATTTGACCTTGACTTTCATATGGAGGTATTCAATCCACATTGACACAACTTTTGTATATGAGAAGTCTCCGCAAGATGCCGAGAATCAAAAACAATATTGACCTGACATTTCGAAAATATTGTTGGACAAGTTATAACAAGATTCGAAAACCTTTTTTGTCTCGTTTTGTAACAGTCGATGAAACATAATGATGGGTTATCCTTTTGGACCTGGAGACAAACTGAAATAGTTCGCAATGATAACCACCATCCACGCCAACCCCGAAGAACTTTCATGCCGTGGCATCGACTGGCAAGGTTATGGCCTCAATATGTTGGGACTCAGAAGTGATATTATTATTTATTACCTAGAGCGGGGAACTACATTTAATTCCCTAGTTGCGAATGCCGTGAATGATAAAAAAGAGGGAATCGTCGTAGAGGTGTACTGTTTCGACTTGATATCGCACCCGAAGCTAGGTTGGTAGAAACGATGGCCGCCATTCCAGTTGGTTGAGAAGCCCCTTATTCACCAGATCTGGCGCATAGCAGTTTTTTTATCTTGTCACCAAATTTCCACAATATTTAAGATGAAACATATGCGAAGATAAGTAAAGAATGCTGTCAAGAACTTTTTGCAGGACTATGACAATTTTTTTAAAAGATTGGAGCCTAGGAAAAACGCGAGAGTTAGTTTGTAAGCTAATATGTAGAAAAATCAATAATTAATTTATTAACACTCATTATATTTTATCTTATTCCCACTACTTTTTGATCCCTCCTCGAAACTACGAATACAAACCAGAGTATTAATTAGTAAGATCTCAAAACACCAATAGTAAGTTTTTAACGCAACAGTAACAATTAGAAATTTGTTTATTGATAACTGATATTTATTTCGCTATGAGAATATTATTTAAATTTTTTTTTTAATTTTAATATTTTATTATATAAAAGAGGAAAACAACTTAAATAAATCATACCAGAAACTAAATACACTTTCATTCTTTCATGTCTTAGTTTATGTAGAAAAATTACTAAAAAGCATCAAATTTCAGTACTTGAAGAACTTTGGTACTCGACCACGTGAGTTTCGGTTTCGGTTTCGGTTTCGGCCGAAACTGAACTCATGGCCGAAATTTCGGTTTCGGTTTCGGTTTCGGTCAGACTCTAATAAAAAGGCTAGTTTCAACATATATTTTTTTATTGTAAGAACCTTGTAGTCCCTCTCTATGATATCCTTCCTAAAAATACTCCTAGACCTATTAACATACCTTTCCTTTTAAGCCTTAATGATCCCTCTCTAGTAAAAACTGTCATCATCATCATCATCATCATCAGCCTGTGATAGTCCACTGCTGGACATAGGCCTCCCCTAATACACCTCTACCCATTTGCATCATCTTACTTTTCAGACAATTGGGTGATCGGCCCAAATTCCATAACCAACTTGGAAACAACAATGAAAATTTGATTGAGTCCCTGCCCACGCCCATACCACTAGGCTACGGAGGCAGTTACTAACTGTATATAAATTTATCCAAGTAAACAATATCAAACTTTAAGAATATTACGAAATGCAATTTTTTTAGGTATTTTAAATGTTTGTTCTGTCCCTCATAATGTGTCACTCTTAAATAAATAAATAAATGAATTAATAAATAAATAAATAAATAAATAAAAAAAATGAATAAATAAATAAATAATTAATGAATGAATGAATAATGAATAAATGAATGAATGAAAAAAAATGAGTAAAAAGAATAAATAAATGAATGAATGAATGAATGAATGAATGAATAAAGATGAATGAATGAATGAATGAAAAGAATGAATAATGAATGAATGAAAAATGATGAATGAAAATGAATGAATGAATAAATGAATGATGAAGAATAAATGTGAATAATGAATGAATGAATAATGAATGAATGAATATAATAAAATGAAAGAATGAATAAGTATGAATGAATGAATGAATGAATAAATAAAGTCAAAATAATAAAATAAATAAGTTGATTAAGATGAAATAATAAATAAATAAAAAATAGATGATGATAGAGAAAATGAATAGATAGATAGATAGATAGATAGATAATAATAATTAGATAGATAGATAGATAGATAATAGTAATAATAGATAGATAGATGAATAGATGATAGATAGATGATTAGATAGATAGATGATAGATAGATGAATAAGTAGATAGATGATAGATGATGTGATAGATGATAGATAGATGTGATGTGGTGTAGATAGATAGATAATAGATAGATAATGTGAAATAGTAGATAGATGAATGAGATAAATAGATGATAAAGATAAATAGATGATAAGTAAATAAATAAGTTTATAAATAATTAAAAATAATTAAAAGTAGATAAATAAATAAATAAATTAATTTAAATAAATAAATAATGAAAAATAAATCAATAAATAAACAAATTAGTAAATAAATCAAAATTAAAGAAATAAATAAATAAATAAATGAATGAATGAATGAATGAATGAATGAATGAATCAGTGAATGAATGAATGAATGAAGTGTAAGTATTTTTGATATTTAAAAAAAGGTTCAATCACACTGATAAAAGTTATTTATATTTTTTCCTTGGTTAAAGCGACACATCGCGTATTTTATTATTAAAGTAATAAATTACTAAAGTTTCCATAAATTTAGAAATGCAAATAGTCCTGTATTATTAGACTGCTATTCTAATTGGATCGTCGATTACTAAACGTTTCCTAGTAATGGTTTAATGTTTTAGTGTTCTATCCTGTGTTGTTAAATCTTAATTTAGTCTTTGTGGTACCTCTCACAAAAGCCTAACCAATTTACCTTTACGGACTTAACTTTTTGGGTAAAAAGTAAAACCAATTTAATACGGTGTCATTTTAACGTGTAATTTTTTTCGTTAATGTTCGTATCTATATAAAAAGCCAAAATTGTGTTATCCGAAATTTATAACTGTAATAAAATCAATTCATGTAATAAACTATTATTTCTTTTAAGAATTTCTTAATAGGAAAATTACTAACTTTAAATAAGGAATACAATTACTATAATAACTATAGAAAAAACAGAATGTTACAGCTACACTGTATTCGTTGACAATTCTGATATTTGAGTTTCTTTAATATGAATGAAACTTTTATATATTGTATTGGACTCTAATTTCATTCAATTCTTTGTCATTGTGATTTCCTGTCCCTTTAAAAAAAAACAAGAGTTAGTCGTGCAAATTTTGGTCCTGATTGACGTTACAAAGTCATCATGTTTTAAAAGTGTTAAAGCAATGATTAATGTTATTGATAACATTTTTATTTTAATGGAAGAATAGCTCAGGTATACTTTAAAAACACAAATAAATGAACATTCATAACTATGGGAGTACTACACAAAAGCTTTTAATTAATTTATAAAGACATTAAGGTACAATTTTATTATTTTGCTATACATTTCAGTTTAATTTAATAAAGAACAGTTTTAATTGAAAATTTTTTCATTTAAGTTTGTTTGGCCAAACTTTCATTATGAACTAAATTTATATTTAAGTCCTCCCGTTAATTTACATTATTATGTGTCTTTTAAATGCTTTCATTTATATACATCTTCATTCTTATTTAAATTTTTTTTTTAAAAGTATAATTTTTTTGGTTTTGACATTTAAAATATTTCAAGGCCTCCATTTTATAATGCAAAAAAAACATTTAATTTGTTTATAATTATAGAGTAAGTCTTTCTGGCATGTTATTTATAACAACTTTACAAGTATAAAACAAAGTTGAACTCAAATATTAGGTCCCTGAAACTTGGAAATCCTTTCAATTAATTATGTAAAATTTTAAAAATTGTTAGGAAAGCGACAATTAAAAAAAATTAAGTCCCGTTTTTAAAAAACTTTGCAAAGTGATATAAGTCACGATCCACATCAATTCAACGTATTTTTGGCAAATGTAAAGTTAAGTCAAAAAAAACCAAAAAACAATTTAGTGACAGATCCATATTGCTTAAACTAACCAGTTGTTTGAGTTGTTATAAGAAATAGAACCAATTCCCAAAGGCCGCAGAAAAAGAAAGAAGAACGTTGCAAGGGTCATTGTCATCAGCATTACGAATATAAAATCTTATTTCAAAAATATTCTTTGAATTTAAATACTCGTTACCAAATTTTCTCTTGCGGAAGTTTCAAATGAGGAAAATTCAACTTAAAGTCCTAAAATTTCAAAATTCAACGAAATCTTAGTGCAAATCTAAGACTTTTAAAAGCTTCAATTCTTTTGCTGCGTTATTGAAGTTATCTTTTCAAGAAAAGCAAGCACGCTGCATGCATGCACACAGAAAAAAAGTATCAAAATATCAAAATGAGAAAACACCTTGCAGCTTATAAATGAATTGCTGGAACAAACAGAGCGATTAATCAAAAAGACACGGGAAATCTATAACCGGGTCCCCAAAAAGAATCCTTTAGAAAAATGTTTTAAGAAATTAATGTAATATGTTTTTCTCAATACATTTTGAAAATATTATGTATGTTCATAAAAATAAAAATGATTTTTGTAAAACTTTTACACACAAATATAAATACTAGAAAAGCATAATTTTTCTTAAAAATGGCTCCGAAAACATGAAATCCTTCAGGGACAATTATTCTTCTACAATAAAATCCGAAAACGTTCAGCTTTTTTCTTAAAATAAATTTAAAAAAAGTTGTAAAGGAACGTTTGTGTGAAAGGATATTATTGTTCAAATTTACTTGATAGATAACACACCCTGGTAATGAACTTTCGCCCGGCTATTTCAAATAGTAAAATGTATGGTTTTATTAAAAGTTTTGTAAAATTTATTGAAGAAAAGGAAAAAGAAAAGTCCCGCTGAGTTTCTTACGCGTTCTTCTCAGGTCAGAGGCTTCCATTTCCGAACTGGTGGTGGATTATTTGAAAATCAATAAGAAAGTGTAATGGTTCCATATTGTAATAAAGATATTTGCCTTTGACTTCGACTTTAAACGACGAATTAATAACAAAATAAAGTCAAAATGTTTTTATGTTAAAATATCTCATGAATAGCTACGTATTCTATTTTATTCTATTTCTACTAATTAGCATATTAAAATAAACGTCATTAAAATTAATGTAACAATAACAATAAAAGCTCAATCCAGTCACGTATTTTTTATTTTCTAACAGCCCAGCCATGTTAAACGTCCCATAATAAATTAGGTTCACAACTAAGTTCTTGTTCCGGATGGACGGTTCATTGCACGGTTCGTTAATTATATTATTTCGTTAAAAATAGATAGCGCATTTTACTACTATTAGAAAAACTTAATTCTAAATACCTCCACTTTTTAAATTATGAAATTTCAACTAAAACTTTAATTTATGCAAATAATTAAGTTACTAAAAATAATAAGAAAAACTTTGAACGGCACCTTAATTTAAGAAATATAAGTCTTTGAAGTTAAGGTCTAAGAAGCATTGGCATTGTACATGCATGCAAGTTACTTTATAAAATCGTACATAAATGCTAAAAAAATGATAATAACGTTATTCCACTAATGAATACAAAACGGTGAAGTAGAAGTCTTTGCAACATTTTTTTTTTTTTTTTTAACCGTATAACGTAAAGGCTTAAAACATCTATGTGCCTTGTGTCTAAAAGTATCATAGGCTCTCCTAAAAGAGATTTGGCAACATAGGTTGACGGTTCAAATTGTCGAACTGTTAGTAGATTTGACATTAATAAAGCCTTAAAGAGCCTTAATTAAATAAAACAATTTTGACGTTCCTAGGCCGTAGGCTGATAGTCTTCCAGGAAGTGATATAGGGTTACTTAAACGTATGCCCCTATTTTATAACAACTGCGGTTTCCCATCATTTATTCTCCTTTAAAGTTGGTTTATTCTTCAAATAAATAACTCTACCAATTAATTTAAAGACCTAAAATATCTCCATCTTATTTTTACAATCCTGATAACCAATTTTGAAACCTTTAGCAATCCTCTATTGGGTAAATCTCGACCGTCATATGACAAAAAAATTTGCCCAATCGATCCTTTTAATTGAATGGTTCCCATCGAAGCAATGATCTTAAACCCGGCGTTAAGTCTTTAACAGTCTTGTAGGGAAGTCGGTCTTTTAAATTCCTCAAACCTGTTTCCTACGATTTTTCGTTGTGAGGTCAGATTTCTTTGAATAATTAGAATGCAATCCGTGAGCTTTAAATAGGAAAATAATAAGAGAACGAAAATTAATGAAATCATAGCGAAAATTCATCGATATTTTTTTATTGCAACAACTAAACTCAGTTAATTATATAATAAATTCAGTACTAAAAGTACAGGTAATAAATACTTATCATTTTATAACGAATTTGTCTTACCATTGAAATAATTAAAAAAAACACGAAATATTGTCAGAATGTTGAAAGATGTAATGAAACATTTGAACTTCAAATATATTATTCAATTGCAAACATTTACCTAATTTGATGTGTTACGGAAAACATTAATGTTTTAACATCTTTCTTGGACAAAGGCATCGTGATCCTACTTCATCGTCGTTTTTTTACTTCTAAACAAAAGTAATTAAAACAATAATGTTTCTATGATCACCAGGTTTCTTTTCTTTCTAAGATGTTTTTGATTAATAACAATATATTTTTAATAATGTTTAAGTTAAGCAAGTCAAATACTTCGGTACACATAAAGTATAATTTATTAACTAGTAACGGTAAAGGAAACAGGGTGGGGGGCGCTAACTTGTTTTAATCAACGTCAACGTAACTATTACACAATAAGGAAGGGTTGCTGGTACATTCAAAACGTGTGTGTAATCGTAAACCTGGCGATCTAGTAAAAATATATTTTATAGATATAAGCATGTTTTACTTTACGACTTTAAAAAAAAACATTTTCTCTTCAAAAGCACGATCTGATTATAAATCAAACAGTTTATTTTATAATTAATTCTTAAAATTACAGTTCAACCTCCTGTTAAATGTCTTAAAAGTCTTAAAATTTTACTCAATATTTTAACATAGTAGGTTTTCCTAAGCTTATCTGAAATCATAAGCCCAAGAACAGGTTTTCTCCATTCTGCGCGTCAAAACCGATCTGCTCCAGCCGCTTGGAGTTCCTTCCAAAGCCGGCCTTACTCCGTTTAACGGCCATTGCTTCGTTTGAAAATAACCAAAACACTTTCATCTGGAAAATAACAAAAAGTTTAAAACAAAAATATTAAAATATAACATTTATAGCACCTAAAAACAATTTCCTTTTTGAAAATTATTTACATTTGACTTAATCACCTATACGATAAATTGAAATATATATGTATAGTTCAATGTATACATTTTGTTAGAACATAAATAGCTAAAAAAGCAAACAGCACGAGGGTTAATTTTAGGATCCATCAAGACACTTTTGTCCAACATTTTGCTGTCAGTCAAAACATATACATTTTCTTGATTTCAAATTTGTTTATAAACAATTTTTTACAAAATGATTATGATGAACATATAATTTAAAAAATATATGGTAACATGAACTGCGTCAAAAACTTTTTCAACATAAATAGAAAAGATGATCCTGGGAATTATTTTCAAAGCTTAGTTAGAATTTTTATTAGCAACTATTTTTGGTTTTCACTAAAACAATCTCAAAACACCTAAAATCAATATCTTTCTCTTAGATCTTTTACATACAAATACAGTGATTATGGTATACATCTCAACTTAAACAGTTCTGTAATTATTGTTAAAATATTGATTTGTGTAGTGTTTTATTTTAATATTTTCCTTTTGTTTGATCAATAAGGTGATTGTTCACTGTTCATCTGGTGGCTAAGCCTAATTGTCAGTATTGTAACTGAGTTTGAAGACTCATGTTTAAAACATTTATCTTTAAATGATTGGTCAAAGTCAAACAATTATTTCAGGGCAGCTCTCAGTCTTGGGCCCCTCATAGCCAGGATCCGGAAAAGGAATGTAATCTGCGACATTCTACTAAAACATTGTTATTCACCTGGTTTACCCAGTGGTACAAAAGGGCCATCAGGCATACAGGCGGCACTGTTCAGAGGAGTAAGAGTGAAGGAAACTATTTAAAATTTATTGCTTTTCGAAATAATCTCACGTATTTATAATATTTTATACGATAACCATGTTATTTTCAAGTTTTGAGGCAAACTTATTCAGGTTTAAATCAGTGACCCAATTTGTTCTTATTTTGAAAGTTTAGAAATTGGGGCCCAGAATCAAGGGCTGTACGGATGTCTTATATTTTGTATATTCTGTCTACTTTGTCCCTCAGGAGGAATGTCTAATATGGCGGTTTTGGAGACAAACTGGCACCATTTTTGCAACTCCGTAAGCGTGTTCCTCAATCGGCCACGCACCGCATCCGTTTTCTTGCGTGACTCGTTTTGGACGACCTTGACGGGATCATCTCTGGGCTTGCACGTCCACGTCAAGGAAACTCAGCGATAAATTTGTTTTGGATGGCTTTCACCAATGCAGATGTCATCAGTCACCTTCCTAAGGTATTAAACATCTCCTTGATTCTCAGTCAATTTTATTTTTTAACGACTAATAAAGTCGGGACTGGACAAGACCGAAAATCTTTTTAAATAATAAATGGTTTTGATTTTGAACCAGGGTTTCGATTAAATAATTTTAATATAAAGGAGTACGAATTATTCCAATAAACTTTTAATTGCAGCCACTTACCATGGTCTATTCGGCCTAAATTTATCATTATTTCAGTCCTTTAACTAATACTTTTTTGCCACAGTTGGTTGACAAACGCTTTGCTTCTAAACCTTTCTATTTGCTTCCTTCTTTATAAATAAAAGTGTTCAACTACCTGGTATACCGACACTTTTTAATTTATTAGTATAATAAAACATTAATGCCTAAATCAATATTTAAAGGCTTGGTAGAATTGAACCTAAACAATATTTGGTTGAATATTCACATTTTAACGTTATAATTTTATTAACATTGAAAATGTTTTAATAAAATTTTAGATATAGAGAACGTCGAAGGGTTTAAAAATCATAATTTCGTCAATAAATTCAATATACGGAGGAGACCGGAATGCATCATCCCTGGTATTTCCGTTTCAAAGCGGTTGAAACAATACGTTTAAATTTGCTCAGAGAAGAAGCTATTCAATACGTAGTGAATTGTAAATTTTGCTCATCTTAAATAACATTGAAACAAATGTGTTCTTATATTTAACGTACATGTTTAGATGGGTAGGAAAATTTCATACTAAATTTCTGCTATGTTTTATCAATAAAACATGAATAAAGGGTTTTTATTATCATAGTAGATAGACATATATAAATGAAAGTAATTTATATACATTTATGTTATTATTGCTAGAAAGGTTATGATTGTGCTAACAAAGGGGCCTATAAAAACGACATTGTTTTAGAAATCTATTTTTACTTAATAAAATTAGCTGTAAAATTTTCAAGAAATTTGATCAAGGCTCCGTTAAAGTTCTCCTGTTTATGTCACGGTCCTTTTCAAAGTTTTTTCCAGGTGCATAGAAGGCATAAATTTTTTTTAAATTTGCATTTTTAATCCAAAATAACTTTATAGTAACTAATTTATTAAATGCTGCTTGGCGTTTGAATGGCAAAATATGATAGATGTTTACCTTTCTTATTGGATTATGAAAAATATTTGTATTACCATTTTGATTAATGTTTGATAGTTAAGATACATATAATAATGTCACTATCAATTAGTAATAATAACTAATTATGACGTAAATGTATTTGTATAAAATTTTTAATTTTGTTTCTATATTAAATTACATTTTTATTTTTATAGTTTCCGTAAATTATTGTACTTTTCATAATATTTATAACTAATTTAAAAAACGCTGTATACACAATATAATATTTACATCAACAATTTTTTAATCAAGCATTATCGTTTTAAAATTTAATCTACACCTGGCATAAAACAATGGAGTTGTTATCTTTACAAAACCACAAATTAATTGTTAACACCTAACATTATTGTTTGGAATAATCAACGTTGTCTCTTGTAATATATTAATTTATCATTGTTTTTTAAATTCAACTTGGGCATTAACTTAATTCATTATTTAATTAAAACTAACATTTTTGCAAACTATCGAGCATCAAATTCTTAATGTAATTTAAAAGTCAAAGTTAATATTGTATTAGGTGTTAAGTGAATGGAATTTACCGATTTCAATTTTGGAACATATATTATACGGTCATAATAGTTGTTAAAATTATTCGTTACGCCTTTTTTGCAAAATATTATAAAAGGTTTTAAAAGTCAGATTAAGCTTTATACCCATAGATGGTTTGCAGAGGCTAGTTTAATTCTACGCATAATATTATTCTATTAATAATATTACTTATTATTGATTAAATGTCATGTTATTCTTACTAAAGTCAACATTTCTAAAGCTTTTTTCTAAAGCATGTCTGAGAGCCTTTTAAAAAAGCTTTGCTACTTACTTTTACATTCATTTATTAGCACGTAAAAAATATACAATTAATTTTAATCCGAAACTTAATTTTCTTTGAAATATTTAAAGCCGATATTTTTTAATTTTAATTTCACTTGGGCGACTACATTTTAACATTCTTGATTTCTAAAAAAAACATAAAAACAAAAGCAAGATTAATAATTTTCGTTTTTTAATTTGTTTTTTTTTTAAATCTTTTTAATATTTTAATACCCATGTTGACAATTATAAAATAACACAGCATAGGGCTGTGTAAAGACATCAAACCTTTTCACAAAAGAACTAAAGCAAACTTACAAACATTTCTAAAAAGAGGTTTTCTTAAAGGTAAAATTGGCTGCTTCAAGAGATTAAATAACCCATAGCCTACTTTATGGATCTTTCATACCTTTCTAGTGGAAGAGTCCATCATTGTCGTATCGCTAAAATTGTCCATTTATAATAAAATCATTTCATTTTTCTGATAATTTTGTGATGAAAAATTAGATGGATTGTTATTTAAATAAAAAAGATAACTAAGATTAAGCTAATAGTCTCGATTATTTTGCACCTTTAAACATTCTTAAATACTAGTTACCGTTACAATTTTTATGTAAATATATTAAAAATAAAGATGACCTATGCCAATATATTGTTTATTCTAATATAAATAAATATGTTTTAAATTTTTTTAAACAATTTATTAAGATATTGAAGTGGTAAATCATTAGGTGTTTACACACTACAAACTATTTCTGCCGTAAATCAGTAGTGTTTACACTACTGATTTGGCATCAGAACTCGGCGACCGTCCATTTTAATCTTCAGTTTAAATTGCTCAAAATTGATTGGTTGAGAGAGTGAAAATTATTTTAATGTTCAACTAATCAGAAAAATATCTTTTGTTAGCATTTATTATAAATTTTCTTGTATAATAAATATTTTTTTAATGGAAAGATTGGAATAAAAAGATAATACTAAAACCGCATCTCTTATGTAAAGAACTTCTATAATTTTGGCACTCCATTTTATTTTAGATACTTTGAAATATACTCGAATATTATATATATATATAACATTTATCATTTATACGTATTTGGTTTTCATGACGTAAGACTAAAGTATAAAGTGAAAAACGCATAGGTTCATTTCTACACAATGTTGTTTACCAGATATATCTAAAAATCAAATATAACTTGTTCCTAAAATAAAAAGAAGAACTAATATACTGCTTCCCTTATATTTTGTCCATAAATTTATTAATTGATAGAGTTAATAAAAATTGCAAAAAATTTTGTTATTTGGTCACCAACCAACTTAACAAAATTACAAATGTCACGACGCTTCACTAACGACCGTTGCTGAGCTGACGATATGAAAAATCAGATAATAAAAAAGCTACTACTAAAGAAAATTCACTCATTAGGTACTCGTTTACCTAATTTGCGGAAATAAAATGAATTATAAAGGAACGTAACGGAATTCATTTTACCAAAAAAACTTTTATATGTTAATCTTACTATTCTATTGGTGTTAAAAAAATATTATTTACTAGCTGTAGCACGCGATTTCACTCGCGTAAAACAAAACTATGGCGTGCATTTTCGTAAAACCCGATCTTAGCTGATCTCATACTACTATGCAGAAGGATCATAAGTCAATCTGCCCTATAGCTTCAGACATATTGTAAGCAGTGAGTTTAATAACGGGATCTCCGATATAAATAAATGCATATAAATTAATTATAAAGCAATTTAATTTCATTTAATGACGCTGTTTGCGTCGAAGAATGTCCTTATAAATATTAAAGTAATAAAGCCTAGCACTAATATATTTAATAATGATTCTTCTCCCATCACTTACGTTTATTCAATTGAGAGAAAATTATGGATCTTATTTTTATTTTTCTGTTCCCTTCCAAAGTATAAAAAATAAACAAAGCGGCACTAATGTACTCAGTCTAATCCTTTTCTGATTGCACCTCTAACACGAACATAAATTGAACTGCATTGCACGCTTGCTGTTTCAATATTGACTAAAATTGTAAATTGTAATAACACAGCCGTAGCTCGTGTTCACTCACTGTTCCGATAATTCTGCTGACTTGCACGAGTAAGTGCGAATTTTATGCGAAGGAACTTAGGTAGTGTGATAAGTTCCTTTGCATAAAATAAAGAAAATATTTTAGACATTTTATCAAGAGCAGACAAAACATGTTACGTAGTAAACTATTATTATTGTTTGTAAGATTTCAGTGCGATATTTCATTTGAATTAAAAATTTAAATAATTGCATATGTTTGTAGTTACGACAGCCAAGGACTTTAATTATGGCTGTTATAAAACAGTCATCCCTGACATAATTTGGTTGTTTCAGTTAATGTTAGGTTGACATATTTTTTGTGTAACACAAAATAATAAAAAATGTTATAATAGTTGTTAAAGCTTAAGAACTTGAATTAATATAATGTCTTAAAATACCAGGTTAGTCAGTATATCATAGCTAAAAATTATTTAGAATCAAAAAGATACAGAAAATTATAAAAGATTAGATAAAGTTCAAATATACATACTAAAGTAATATGGAAAGAAAATAATCTAAGTAGGCTTCTATTGTTTGGAATGGAAACGTAAAGCGAAGTATCCTATTTATCTTAAATTATCTACAAATCACAAAACACGATCAAGGACCCTAATCTAAACGGCTATGCCTAAATAGCTGTGATGAACAGCAGTATACTTACCGATACGAAGGTCTTGAACATAAAATGTTAAATCAAGGCTAGAGTTTAAATCTTGATAATGTGAATCTTACATATTTATGGGGTTATAATTATTCTTTTCTATAAAATTTCAACAATGCTACTGTTACGATATTTCTCATTAAAAAGTCGGAAAGCGTATTTAAGTATTTTTATCTTAACAATTTTTATGCATATAAATAAAATTAGAAACATATATTTGACTCAAAGACTCTACTTATTTATAAATAAAAACTTTAATGAATTATCCGCAGAAAAAGTAAAATTTTAGCAAAAATTATGAATGACTTTAAAACCAATAGTTTTGACGTCCTCAGCAACTCAAGTATAATTTCCCCATATCTAAGCACGATACATGTAAGCTTAACAATGCATGTGTAAGTTGAATCACATATAAGTTGTACAGTGTTCGTTATAATTAAAACAATCATCCTAGTAGATTCCGATTACTGCGACCGATCTATATTAGAGATCCGCCAACTGTGCAGGAGATATTATGGTGCACAAATGTATGCGCATACACAGGTACACTCCCTATCTTTCCTATTCCTTCATTTTCATAGTTCGATGGGACGGATAACCGACAAAGCTGAAGAACGGTCAGACGCAAGGCCAACTTTTACACACCCAAGACGGATACTTTACAGACAATCGGGTGATCAGCGCGCAAATTCGGTTACTTCGGTTAATACCTTTAAACAAAAGATACTAAAATTTAATTAGTCCAATTAGAGTACGTTGTGTAAAATTGATTTTCTAATAACAGCTCTTCTCAGAGCACACTTCATGAATGAACCAGTGGGAAATTAAATCTCTTTTAATTATGCTATTTAGCATCTCATTAAAAAAATGCCTACCAAGCAAAAAATTTCTTACTAACGCAGTAAGAATATTTCTAAGTTAAATAAAAATTATATTTTATAATTTAATAAACATTGTAAACACTATATAATACATTATATTTTAACTGCATTCAATAAACCGTACTTCCAATGTTAACCTGGCGTTAGTCTTTCTATTGATTTTCAGAATAAGCTGTCGGGCACTTGGACAAAAAGTAGCCCAATTAGAATTCTCTTTAATCGCACACAGCTGAAACAAGCGCATATCCAGCAGAATTTTTACACCCATTAGAATGATTCGTAATAAAGTTCAACTAAATTACAAATCAAGAACAAATTACAGAAAATGCCACTTACATACACCTTTATACAGACGGCAGCGAAAGTGATAAGGGAGTTGGAGGCGCTTTCGTGGATTACTCCAGTTAGTATTTCCAAAAATTTAATACCCATCTCTTTTATCGAAAACCAGCAAGAAGACTCTTAATGTTGACAACACCAATATGATGACCAACTGCAAATACTTACAGTACTGCCTAATTACGACGATCTAGCAGAACATTATCTAAGATAACCGCAGATTTCCAGATGACTCAATTTCTATCTAATCACGGATATCAAAGATTATCTATACCGGTTCAAAATAACTGCTAACACAATGCCCTTGTAACAATGCACAATTCAGACAATGAAGCTAATAAAGATTGCCAAAATTTAATTCAACACACAATTAACTGCAATAACTTTAACGAGCCATACAATTTAGATGAATATAAATAAAGCTACTATAAAAAAAACTTTTAAAAGTTATATTAAAACAATTATTAACTCACTGAAGAAATTTAATAACACGTGAAAGAAAAGAAAATCTACGAAAGCACCAATATTGTGGAGCAAAATCAAACTACAAATAAATAAAAAAAAATCGCACACAGCGTATTTTCAAATACTTAATAAAAATGTCAAGCGAATTTTCATGAATACCACATTTTCGGAAATACTGCAAATATACATGCATAAAGTGGTGTTTTCTGTTATTTATAGTGATATCATCTGATGATTATGACATAGATCTATTCAGTGGTAAGACATAATATTTCAACAATTACTAACTTACCTTTTACGACTTGGTTAACAAATTGGCATTATATTATTTGTACACTTACTAAAAATCTACATTAAATCAGACCTAACGGAAAGATACTCTTAAAAATACTGTTTAACGTAAAATTTATTTTGATCGCTTTTTGGATACATTGGCTAGTAGCTAAAACATTTTATGCCTATATTTAAAGTGACTTATATTTTAAGTAAACTAAATATTTTAAGTTTTAAGTACATTAATGTACTTTTTAGCCTACCACATGATAAGGCACCGTACGCTAATAAAAAGATTACGATGTGCTCTGCACGGAACTGCGCTTTTTTGGTTCTAGTTCATTCTTATTATGCAGCTTTATCAAAATTATTATACGTGGGGTAAATTAAAAAAGAAAAGTTTTAAAATGCAGTATTATAAAATTAATTTAAAGAAACCATATAACTCCACATTGTATTAATAATAGAAATACTTAATATATTACTCAATAAACCTGCGTCGAAGATCATATTATGTATGAAAGTTGTATAGATCGGATTAAATCATATAAGCTTTTCAATCAAAACATAATATTCTAAATCTATACAAAATGCACTTAAACTATAAAAGTGCTTTTCAGAGCTTGGTCAAAATTCAATTTCATTCCACAAAAAAATTGTGGGTCTCCATTAAACCAATGATGGCCTTTGAACTTTGTTTGCATTCCGATTCTATTTATGAATCTTAAATAAGACCAAAACATATTTTTACCATGACAATAGCTTTGACAGAACTAATATAAGAGATTTGAGACTTACGAAAAATATATAATTCAGTGATTACCGATTTGGATAGTCAAATTAGAATAGATAAAATTAAATAACTTTCAGTACTACAAATTTGCGTAATTCTTTTAAAATAAATTCTACCCTCTTTATTGATTGGAAAATTAAAAAACTGTGGCAATATGGTATCTAAATATTAATAATAATGTTATTAATTAATGTTATTTAAAGTTGAAATTGAAATAAGCTATTCCTATTATTACATTCATGTATAGTTTTAACAAGATTTAAAGCTTTTTCTCTAGCGTTTCCTTAAATAAATCATATTCTGTTTTTTATTTCTTATATATCTTCGTATATTTTTAGCAATCTTGTACTAAATATTTTTGAGCAGTAGCAAAGTAACAAGTGCTTCAGTTCCAGAGAAAGGCACATACAATGTGAATTTTTCATGGGCAACCCATTATTTAGAAACGGGAAAAAATCTTTCAAATAACAATATCTTTTGCGTCCCACATTCCTAACCTTTTGTCATAATATCGTACGTGATAAAAATATCTACCCAATACATAAAGGTGTCAAAATTCAGAAATAAAATGATAAGCTACTATCTTCTTATAATATTTACATAGTAATCTCAAAATCTGTGTCTGTAAGCTGAGAACTAGATACTAAATAAATAAGTTTCTTAGTATATTTTTAATCAAGAAAACGTTTTAATAGATATTGCTAAAATTAGCGAATAAAACTTTAAGGCTTCACTCAACTTTGAACATGCATTTACATACATATCACGTCATCATCATCACCCGATGTCCACTGCTGGAATAGGCTTCCCTAATACCCTATCCATTAGGGATTTGGACCTATCACTACGCTGGTCCAATGCGGGTTGGTGGGTGGAACGGCTTTTACGCCCATCCGACGCAAGGATCATCTTGCTTTCTGACAATTGGGTGATCAGCCCAAATTGCCCTCCCAACTCAAACAACAATGGTGTTGGTCTCCGCAGATTCGAACACACGACCTCTGGTTTTTAAGGCGGAGGCGGTCTTTTACTACCATATCAGACGTTTTAGCATTCCTTTTATTTTTATTGCCAGAAGCGTCCTATTCTAATGATTAAATCTTTGTTACAAATCTAGCCAGAAGCTCATTTTTTTTTAAATTCTACTGCTCCATCCTTCATATGTTCGATTAAGTACTAAAATAATATAAAAAATATGTAAATACCTAGTTTTTTAATTAACTTTTGTCATTTAATGCTTTGCTGATTCTGAAACTCGTTCAAAGGTACAGAACTATTTACAATAAAAATATTTCCTATTTTAATATAATATACATTTTCTTATTGTCTTCATCATTCTTATAAATAATTACCTATATTTCAATAAATAATTCAAATTTTACATCTTCCGATGTCACTTGACGCAATAATTGTTTGAACTATATATTAACAATAAAAATGAATTAATTAAATAGAAAAAGGACAGTGTTTTGTTTCATACAGAGGAAAATTAAGTGTCCCCAAATCAGATTGTTTAAATTCAGATAAAGTCTCTGTATCTCATAAAAAAGTCGATAAATAAGGGCCGCCTGCTACCTTTAATGTCACATAATTCTTTAAAAGCAGTACATTTTATTTCTCTCCATTTGCTGTACATTTTTAAGGTATCGTATAGTATAGGTAAGGTCTAAGTATTAAGGTTGCAAATTGTTTTAGCTTAGTGTCATTATTAAATGTATAACGTAATATTAATAATAATGACCTCCAAGTCGATTACAACTACGGTGGTTGATTATATTAAAGATTTGCCAACTGCGCAGGATTTTATTATAGTGCAGAGTGTACGCACATGTGCACCACTTATTCCTTTATACTCTCAAAGAAAACTAGAAAACAACAACGAAAAGTGGTTAAGTCCCCAGAGCATTCGAACCCACGACCTCCGATTTCTAAAGCAAAAGCAAACCACTAGGCTACGGGGCAGCTAATGTTAAACTATACAGAAATTTAGTAATAATTAATTATTCGTACATTTTAATTGTATTTTCAAAATTACATATTCTCACTCTAAAAATAGTGTACGTATAAAGTCAAAGAAGACAATCAGTGTAAATAATCGATTAAGTATCAAATCGAACCTTAACTTACATAAAGATTAGAAAAAAATGCATCAAATATTCAAATAGAATAGGACCCGTTATTACACACTTTTAAGTTATTTACACTCCTTGACGATGTTTTAAAACATCAATGTCGATCATCAAATTCAAAACGTAAATTTTAAATTTTATCTGAAATAAAGAAAACATTGTACTACTATATTAAACACAAACACAACAATTTTGATATGTTCTTAAATTTTATGCTTTTAAATATATTACAATATAGGTTAAGAAATGAAGGAGACCGTTTTAGTCCATGCCTTAAAGTAATCAGGTTATAGCGGCAAGGTAAAACTTTTCGTTTACTATTGTCTCTAGTCTTTAACAATTGTCTTATATTGTGATATTATTACGCAAGATCTCACACTAATCTAGAAATCTTCTGGGCACTGCAAAAGTTTCATGCATTTTATTCTTAATATTTAACTGTCATTGTTTCATTAGAATGCCACTTTTCATGATTTACAAAATATTTCTCATAATGAAAATTTTTCGTTCCCGATGGCAACACAGAGTTAGTAGAATCAAAGTTAAATGTTAAACATATATAAACTACTATTCATAGGTCTGCAATTTTAAAGTTAGTGATGGCTATTGTTTTGATAAACAAATAAATGTTATACGTCTTCCATAAAAAACGCTTACTTTTAAAGTTGGCGTGATTAACTCATAATGCGTAAGTTTAATCCGCAAGTAATTAATTAAATAAGGAAAAATTTGCAAACTGAAAAAAAGTAACAAAGACCACAACATTTACGTTTATTGCGTATTACACTTATTTACAGTGCGTATTGGTATTGAAATTGAAAATAAATTGAAATGTCTTAGCGTTTAGATGATTTCTCGTTAAAAGTTCGTTGATTAAAAAACTCTGTTAATGGAAACATCTTTATGTTGTTCTTGACAGGCCGAAAAGGAGTAAGCCAAAGATAATTAGTGTTATGATACATTTTTATATAAATATGTTTATTAATTTGTAAAGCTATTTAAGACATGACAATTATATTGTTTTATAAAATAGAAATCATAACAGGTTCATTTTAATTCGAAAAATGTTACTATTAAAATATTTACCACTATCCTGTTTACCAATGTTTACGCTCTTAAGAATCAATATATTCTTAGTGAAATGTTCACCTATTAATTAGGTTAAGTATCTTAAAAATGATTATCACTTTAAGCCTTTGTTCGGAACAAAACCTTTGCTTATAATAATTTACTTAAAGTAACCTGTAATATTTACAATTCATCTTGGTCTTAAAATTTCAAGTGTAACTAATATACAAAGCATCAAAAACACATGCTAATCTAGCCGAAAATACATTTATAATTATGTCATGAAAGAAACAAGTGTCAGCTTGAGGGTGAAAACGTGATGTTCAGTTTTGTTTGCTCGGGATCTCGACATAAAAAAGAGCAGGTTTAATATTCAACATTTTCTTAAATTATTTATATTGCATATGATATAACTTTACTACCTTTGCTTTTTGTGATATAACTTAAACCTATCTAATGACAATAATGTAATATTCTACAAATTGTAAACGAAGCAATAAGTCTATGGTTGTTTTTGCGTAATAGTGGAAATGATTAAAACCATAACTGTTCTTACCTGCAGCAATAAATAATTCTGATGCTTAGTTGCAATAGCATCAGAATTATTTATACCTTGCATTTATTTTTTAATGAAAGTAAAAGAAAGAAAATTAATAAATTATACTTTGTTGATTAGAAACTATTTACATTATTAGGTTGAAGACGGTCCAAATAATTTATAATAATTATTTTAGTAGCATATCAAGCTATAAATATGCATAAAGAATATTACAAAGCATATTATTATACACTTCATTTTTTATTGTTATTTTTAAGGTGGTACATAAAATAAAGTGTGAAGGTCAGGAATAAGATCGAAGGTTAATGTTTTGATAGTGTAATATTTCAATGATGAGAAAAAAATAGATGTGTACGTAGAAAAATGCTTACCCGACCACGCAAGGGCAAGGATTAACGAATTGCACTAAAACCAGCACTGTGTCCCCTCCTGGCGCTTAAAATTTAAGGTCTTGGTAACGCTTTAGCAGTCTTCTCGAACCACCAGCCCTCGATGTTTATTTCTTAACACTTTCGGCCCGCAAGAAAAGGAGAATTTATTTCTTATAAACTCTTCCTCTCACTGGTGGAGTCGAAAAGTTACGTAGAGGAATGGTCCATCAGTTGACTTGCTTAACTGACAATTGATGATATTGTGTCAATTATTGTTTTAGTCTAACAACTTAATTTACCCCTAGTCTTGAAATTTGATGTATCTTGAGAATGAAATCACAAAATTAATTAGTTATTTGTGTATTGTTTTATTCCAATCTAAAACTTTACTGTGTAACAGTCAATAGTACAGCCCTTATCCCGATAAATGTCTATGGTAAATAATAAGTTTATAGCTCTTTATGTACACCGTAAAAAGAAGTCAAAGAAAGCTTCATATGATATTTTCAAAGCCAAAAACTGTACATTTCAATGGTGTTTAAAAATAAACGTTTATAAATATGTACAAGAAATGTTTTATTTGTACAATGTACATACACGACATGAAAGAGGAAAAGAAAAGTTTTATTTGTCGGAACGCTTTCTTTTGACTCGTTCGCTATTATTTTCTTTGAACTTATCCAAAAAAAGAAAACGTATAAATTGTGTAAGCTTTTATGTTGTTTATTAATTTTGCTTATATTTCTTCAGATACAATAAAAAGGCTTAAGAACCCAAAAGAACATATTCATATTCACCCGTCAACTATTTAAAAATTCAAACATTTTTTTGTGAGGAACATTCATGATGCTCGCATATTCTATGGATCTAATTATATCTCCATATCATAAAAGGCATGTTTTTCACTCTCTTTTTTCGTGAACATGACAAAAACCGAACCATTTGAACGAAAATTCCTCTGTAATTAGATATTTGGTTCCATTTAAAATATACGGCGGGATAGGCTTCATGATTGCAGACAGTAAAAGAAAGCTATAAAAATTAAAAAATAAATGAAACAATATGATATAATAAATAAGGTTCTTATGTCGTCAATGAAAACAATATTTTTAAAATCTAAACCAAGTAAGGTAAAGGGAGAAAAACTCATCGCAAAACGAGAAGGGATATTTTTCTGATGGTACGATCTGCCAAACTTACAGGACATTTAAGCCGCTGTTACTCACTGATGCTTATAAAGAGCCTGTATAGAAAAAATAGATATTTACTACGTATTACCAAGATGCACTATTCCGTAAAGACATATTAGATTTAAACTTTTGTCTGTAAATCACAATGTCGTCTGCGTTACATAGTTTTGTAACGTATTTTATTAACCGACGTTTTAACAACTAATACCTTGATGTTTAAAAACGAACTGGTTTTTACAATTTTTAATAATACACAGATCTGTATTTAGTTTAAGTAGAGCTTTATATAAAGAAAAGTTTTAAATAACAAACTTTTCGATGTGTTGATAAATATCAAAATTAAATTATTTACTCGTTTAGGCAAAAATTCTTAATTGTCGAGTCTGCAAAATCGAATGTGTTTATTGGTCCATTATTTACTGACAAAATTGAACGATGCCGCAATCTGCTTTCACAGACATAAAATCTACATGAATAAGCACAGTTCATGCGTACATTTTAATTTATTTGGAAAAAGTTTTCTGCTATGTAATATTTATATATAATCCCTAGTAAAAAATTGGTAAAAGTGTTGTTAACAAAATTTTTTGAATTTTGATATATATAAGTCTATCTACAAAGCAATGGTTACTAAATTTGTTTAATTATGTTAAATGTTAAATAACTTAAATTTTGCTATATTTATTATTATTTAAAGAAATACAAATTAAATGTTTATTTCTTATAATTCTTTCCACGATTACACGACAAAGAACGTTAAACGTTTTACATTAACAATACAATGATAAATTTAATAAAGTTTCCAATCTGACAAGTCTTTTTGTATAAGAAGCCATTTCTAATTTTCTTCATTACCGTATAAAAGCTTTAAAAACTTTCTAACAAGAGTAGCATAATGGATGAACTTTCTCACTTTAAGAATAGGCGCAACCACTATACTAGTTTTTCTACATATTTCTATAATATACAATAATCATCGCTGCTACGACTAGTCAAAGCAAGCAGGCTGTTCCTTGTCCCCAAACATAATTCAGACCTTTTCTGTTCTTATCATTAAATATTATTATTAAAATTCCTTTTTTTATGGTAAAGAAATTTTGGGAATGATTAAAAGTACAGCTAGCTAACAAATTTTATAAGTTATTTACAATTTTAAAACGAAAATAAGAAAATCATTTTGTTTTGACCGGACTCTCACGAGCATTGACGCCCGCATCTCACCAATACATATGTTGAAAATATAATCCGTCCTCCAACACTGTAAAATTTCCGTGGACTATGAATTACTTTTTAAACAAATAACATTTAAATCTTGACTAAATTATCCTTTAAGTTAAATAAAATAATACAAATTTATAAGGACATTTTTAAAATAGCGAAAATGACAACTTTCAAACATACAATATTTCCTTTATAAAAATAACCACAAGTAACTAAAATCTTGGTAAATTTCAATAAATCTCCTCTGATTTCATTAACAGATGGTAAGTTATCGTAATTTAAGTAAGAAGAGTGATCTTTAATTCCCATCTTTAAAACCTTTACAACAAATCGTTTCAATTAACCTTAAATAAACCGTAAAATTATCAAACAATATAAAGTTCTTTCTTGAATAAAATAAAATTAACTAAATAAATTTTCTTGTACATTAAAAGGTTTATTAATATAATTATCCTTTGCTTGCTTCTAAAATAAAATTGAAACATCAGCTTTCCAATAAAATCCTTGAATTTTATTTAAACGTATTCAAACCAATTAACCGGTGTTAACAAGCTCTGAACAGAACTGTAAAAAGCCTGTTTCAAATGCTGGCAAACTTCTCTGAAAATGCAAAAGGTGGTTGCAAATTTTTTCACTGTGAAAAATTGACTAGATCGTTTAAAATACATTAGGTATCCTGTACCAAAAAGACTTGCGGTAAACAACAGCATCTCGTCGTGACTTTGTTTTTTTTGTGCATTTGGATAAATTGTCAATAACTTTCTTACCCTATTTATTTCTTGATAAAACTGAAGAAAAAAACAATAACATGCATCAAGATGAAAATGTACCTACACTCAATTTCACGTAATGTATAAATGGTGATAGCATTAACACAACCAAGTATATTTATTAAATATATTAATTTTGGGTGAAATCTTTATCATTCATTGTTTATTGATGTATTTAATTTTCAGATCACGAATAGGCAATATAGAAACTATAATGTCCCAATTTTAAAACAAACGATAATCATAAACGTAAAGTATAATTGTCAAAATAATTTAGTACCTGTTAATTTGGAAATAACACATCAATGCAGTGGAAAACATGAAGACTTTTATGTGGGTTAGTCAAATTGACTCAGGGTTTACGTAACTCCGAAAAACGTAATGTCCTATTAGGTGTTGTTAGTCGACTGCCACTCATTGGTTGACATCTTTAAGATAATTACTCAACAACAACACAAGCGAATGATGCTAATTCGTTGCCATGGGTTACAATATTTACATCAATTTTAGTCCAGAAAGTCAGTAACAGCCAAACTGAAGGTATGCATTTTTTGTAACAACATATCGTTATTCCATTTTCAGGCTTCATCAATGTTGGGGTTGTAATAATTATTATACAAACTTCAGAGGATATTATAAAAATATTATGTTACAAATTTTAAATTTACAATAAATAGACTACTTTACTTGCAAACTGCCCCATAACCAGTTATGGGCGTGTCAAAGTCAAAGTCAAATATCTTTTTCAATTAAGCTTTCATATTGATTTGTAAAATTAGGTAATAATTACAGTTGAATACCGTTTGAAATGAACCGGTCGAAAACTCATTGGAACTTTTTCCTTCTTTCAATGGTTACCAAATTTATTATGTGTGTCATAACCATAAACCAGTTCATTTTATTTGGTCAGGTAAGACTAAAAATAATTAATTACAATTAAGATCTGAAACCCCCTTCAGCATTAAAAGGCCAAGACCATGACATCTCAGTCTACCTGCACCATCCGTGAAAGTGTTGAAACGTCAGGAAATTAAAATGTAAAAAAACGCGATAAAATCCTAAGACATTTATTTAATAATGTAATATTGCTTAAACACTCAAAATTTATTTCAAATGTTTTACAAATTCATTTTATGTTTAGAACTACATATATTTTGAAATTTGTATTGAGAAAAACATCCTGATTGATTCAGTAAACATTTTTCTTAACGATTCTTTGTTTTCTGTAAAACCGGAGTATTTCGAATCTGCGAGACTCAACAAATATCATTGTTGTTTCTCTGTTGGGCATTTGGCCTGATTCCAATGTCTAGAAAGAAGAATCCATGCGTGGATGGGCATGTGAAGTCATCCACAACCCGCATTGGACCGGTGTGGTGCGATACGGTCCAAAAATAATGGATAGAAGTAGGGAGGCCTCTGTCCAGCAAGTGGGTATCAAAGGCTGATGATGATGAGAAGCTCATCGTCGTATATCAGATCTGATATGATGGTAAATGTCATTTTATATTTGTAAATGTTTATTTCAATTATAAATTTAGAATAGCCGTTTTGTAGGAAAATAAATTAAGAAATCTTTAAGAAGAGAATGATTTACATAAATTCCTTATAAGTTAAACCATCTTGAATGCTATGAAATTTACATTTTATCCGTAAATTCAGATGAAAGGCAAACTTACTATCTGAGATCTCTCATTAAAACATGTAGTTTAGTTTAAAGCTGTACTGCTTTGGAAAAACATATTATATATCGATTTTGAAAACATAATATCCCTTATCGAAAACTGCTTTTCGATTCTTTTGACATGTTTTAAATCTCTAATGTATTATAAAATGCTAATCTCCTTGGAATCCTTTTAAAAAATCATTTTAAAATTATTAGACATAAAGCGATGGTGGGTCCTTTGTCATTTAAAAAAAAATAAAAAAGCTAACGCTAACTTCATTGTAAATCATCTTATGTTCACAAATATTTTTTCAAGTATACTCGTTTAAATTTTTTGATTTACAACAAAGTAATTTTTATTTAATTCCTAAAAATGTTACAAGTTACTCATTATCTGTTATTTAAGATGTAAACGAAATAATAAAAAGAGCATATGAACTGGCATAGATAGATCAGCTGTCTTAATTGTATAATGCAGTCACGAATCCAACAAATTTTCTCGCTCTGTTCAACTTTTGCATGACAAATATCCGTTAGTTGCAGAAACAGATCTAGCAAGTTACATTAATGAGAGTTTTTCTATTAAGATGTTAACAAGTTTTTCATTTACTGCATCTTAAGATGAATGATGTTGCTAAACAGTCCTATATTGAGATTTAACATAAAAAAATATTCTCATTTTTATATTTTCTTCTTGGTTTACATTTACTTTTACGCATAACAGTATTGTCGCTCCTCATAAATTAGCACTTTTTCTCAGCTCCTTTTTAAAAGGCTAACCAAGTTCGAAAAAATTAATAAAAACATTTGATTTTAAAACTTAAATGTTTTAAAATCAAATAATTGTTCAGAATCGAGTCAAAGGTTATGCAGCTTCTCCTGATGCATCGTTTTTTTGCATTTGAAATCAATTGCTAAAGGATTAACTTGACAAAAATAATGGAGAGATTTGGGTGAAGTGAACTTATATTACTCTTAATTATAACGCTGAAATGATAAAAAGATTAGCCTTAATCGTCATCATTAAGTATTTGTAAATTTTCGATGTTCAATAATTAACTCACATATAAATTATAGCCAAGTGAGAACAGTTTTAGCCAGGCATAATTTTTCGTAGCGGTAGGGCTCAGCACTTGCAGCCTGCTCAGCCCAGGGAATCTGGCTTGTGGTATATGTAGGCCAACATACTTTTTGTCCGAATTCTAAAAATTCTTACTGTTATTTGAATAACTAAACTTTGATTTGATGGACACGAGCATGGATATCAAATATAGGAAAAAAACTATTTGATAAATACGATAAATCCATAATATAAAATGTATTTAATTAAGGAAATCAATTTTAGATGGACATATCCTTAATTTTTCATACATTCATATTTTTTATTTTCATTTTCTATGTTGTACATTCAGTCTGTCGTCATCTAACACAGAGTTCGAGGGAAGCTGAAGAAGATTACCGGTGTGGTCCCTTTCTGCGGAACATCAGGTGGGTACCACCGTGTTGCCTATTCTACCCATAACAGGGTGTAAAACAAAAACTGGTTTCCGGAAAGGCCCGTAGTCATTACTGGTAAACGAGACTTAACATCCTATATCTCACGGTAGGCAGCGCTGGTGATACCAGTATTGCCAATGTTAATGGGCGTCGGTGACCACCTTTCATCAGGTGGCCCCCACAGCTCGTCTGCCTGCGTATGCAATAAAAAAGCCACTATTCCCTTAAACTATGGGCGCATATAATCGACGAGGACTTCCTCTGCTGGCGTCTTATGTCATCGTTCAAACTCACTAATAATTTATTAAAACAAAACTTAACGTCAAAATGAACCTCTACGACACCCTGTATATCGAATTTGGTTGCATTTTTAGTGATAAAATTTTTAAAAAAGATTACCGTCATGCCATTTTTCGCTATAAAGGGATATGAAACCTTTATAGGCACGCCAATTCACCCCTCTCAAATGTGGATGAATAATGTAGCAACATAATACACATTATGTTAATAAAAGAGTCAGCCTAAGCAAGAGTAATATAAGTGATGCTATGTTGTGTTACACTTTCAATGTTTTATCTGCCTGGATTACATTCTATATTAAATATATGGCCTGATTCAATATAATTTCCGCGAAAAAGACCATAAGGCCGTGACAAAATGATATAAGTTTTGAAGCAGCTTTCTGTTTTTAAGCTATTGCCAACATAGTATGCTGTATTTAATACTTGCTGAAATTGTTACTAAAAGTGTGCCTGCTCCTTAAAAGGCTCCTATAAAGAGGTCCGGAATGAAAAAGATTAAAAAGGTTAATGATGTACGTTGTTGTTGCAAGCAACAGTGCAACTAAAAAAAAAGCATATTTTTTGTCAACTTTTAACCTTATCAACTTTATAATGCTTTAAATACTTTTAATGTTAACAAAGCTATGAAATTTGAAATATAAAATGAATAAAAGAAATCAAAATAAATGTGTCACAATATGTAAAGATTTTTTTGCGGACCTTTCTTTTATCGGGAACCCTTCTTATTGTAAGTTGTTGTTTAAAATGTTTATTTTATATATTACAATATATAAAATAACATTTTATAAATAAGAAACTTTTTGAAATAATGGCTATTATGTCTTTCAATATTAAAAATTACATTAAAGGACAATTTAGAAATAAAACAATAAGTATAAAAAAAAATAATGTTTGGTTCACTTAATTTTCTAACTCAATTTGTCACTTAAAGATATAAGAAAAATTTACTGAAGACCTTTGATTCTCTTGCATTATTTAATTATTCATAACAGTTATTTAATTAATAAATTAAGAAGAGACAATTCATAAATTTATCGAGTTACAGCAAGCAAGACATGTATTCAGAATACAATTTTAAATATGTTTTTACGTATAATAAAGTTTATAAATTAAACTTTAAAATTAACAATTTTTTTTATTTATTTAAATTAAAGCTTTTGTTAAAATCTAAGGAAATATATGTCGCATTAAAATATTTTTGAATTGATATGTAATAAACTTTATTTACACATTAAAAAGTAGGTAATAAATTTTTATGAAATCAATAATACTAAACAAAAGATAATTAAATCATTTTGGTTCATTTGATCCGATTGAACTCATATTTTTTTAGCGTGCTAAAGCTACATCATAAGTGAGTTAAAACTAACGTTTACTTTTACCAAATAATTTCAAAGTGCTTTCATTCTAAATTTCGTTTATGTCCTTTGGTTATTTAAAATGCTTGATTTAAATTTTTTTAATTTTTTGGTTCTTACCAAAGCCAAACAGCAAATCGGCACAATGTACATTGTTAGCGAAATTTTTTATTTACTAACATTAATTGAAAAAATTTAAACTAAAGAAAAAATTTAATCTTAATAAATTCTCTTTATCATACTTTAACACATTTCTTTGAAGATAATTACATGTGAAACGTCCAAAAACTTAACTATTTAATACCTGGCAAATTCGACGGAATAATCAAAAATTTATTTTCTTATTCATTAATGTTTTCCTCTTTAATCCTTGTAATATATTATCTACCCTTTACTTTTACCGGAAATAGGGATATATAATTTTTAAGCAAGTTTCAATCTAGAAATTAAATCCTTCTTGAACCCTGCGTTTTAACATCATTGGCCAATTAATTGTCGACTTTGTTTGCTGGCAAAATGAAATTATTAATTTTAAAACTTGCAAATTCGACGTACTAATATTTTTCAACGATTTTCATGCAATAAATGGTTTAAAAAGTCTTAGAATTTTTGTAGAGTCTTAAAATTCCCAATTAGGTTTTTTTTCTTTTTTTTTATTTAAATATACCTGTTTAAAGTTTAGTAACTTAGTAAAAAATTTATTAAGTTTAGGTAAGGATTAAAAACCCATAAGAGCAAGTTTTCATTCAAAACAACAGACCATACTAACAATCAAATTCTTTTTATAGAAGACAATTTATGAAATATGTATGATTACATTTTAGTATAAATATTAAAATAAACGTAAACAGGTGGGATAGGTCCAAAATCCTAATGAAGGGTTGGAACCGCAGTGGCCTACTAGAGTTTGATATGATAAACTAACTGATATAAAAAGGCGTTTTAGAGCCATTAAAATTCGGGCTAAATTACCTGTGTGTAATACACGGCAAAAATAAATATTTGTACGAGTACATAATTTTCAAGTGTTCGACACCAAATCTTAATGTTTTGGGTGAAAGTCCTACAAACATTGAATTAAATTAAACCAAATTTGGGCAGAAAGGCTCAGGGCTATAAAGATTTTCCTCCAAATTTGAACCGGAATTCAACATGTGAGCATCTTCGGTTTCAGCATCCTAATCGATCGGCTTTATCTTTGCACCGTAACATTTCTTTAAATTTTGGAAAAATTTACAAGATGGATTTTAAAAGAACCTTTGGGCTCGTTTTCCTGGCCCTTCTGGAAAATTTTTCCCTCAATACCTTTAAAAAGTTTTTCCAAATAAATCAGCGTTTTTTAAATAAATTTTTAACAAAACTTGGGATTAAAAAAATTTTGGGAAAGGCAAATTTTGGATGTAAGGGGGGTTTTTATCCCACATATCCCTTCTCTTTCCTATTAAGTTTAAAAATTTTAATTAAAATTAAAAACATTTATAAATTATCAATCCAAAGGTAAAACATTTAAAAACCAAAACCTTGAATATGTTTTAATTTTGTTTTTAAACATTTTTAAGAAACATTTTTTTAAAGCAATATTTTTTTAAATTTTATTTAAATTAAATTTTGTTAAATTTTAAATTTGTTTAAGCAAAAATTTTCCCCCTTTTGGATTTTCCTGAAAAAAACAAAATTGTTTTAAAGGGAAAATAATTTAAGTCAACAAAATTTAAATTTAAATTTGGAATTTTTGGTTCCCAAAGATTCCCCCTTTTTAAACCACAAAAGGGTTTGGGTTTTTCTCCACCCGTTAAAATTCAATTTAAATCAATTGTTTCGGTAAATTAACAAAATAAATTGTAAAATGATTAATTTCCGGAAAAAACTAAGGGCTTAAATGATTTGTTTTAAAAAAAAATCAAAAATAAAAAGTTAAGATTTTTATTTTAAAATTAGTTTAAAAGGTTTTTAAACAAAAAATGGGGTAAAAAAAAATTTTTCAAGGGTTTTTAAAAAATTTAAATTTTTAATGATAAATGGGTATTAAAACTTTTGGACAGAAAAAAAATTTTTTAATTCGTTTAAAATCATCAATACACGATTAACACATTTCTTTTGAATGTGATAATCGAAACAAGTGAAATTTTACCGTGACTGACTTTAAACTGTGTGAACTATTTTACGCAATATAAGTACTTTACAATGTGCTCTCTGTACGAAATTGCTTCCCGATTTCTGCAACCAAATTTTAAATCTCTGATAACTTTTAAGGTATTAATTTTATCAAAATATCTCTTAGGTTACGTTTTATAGACATGGAATGATATTTTTAATGCAATAACTTTATGTGAACTTAAACTATATTTTATCTTAAAGCGTTAAATGTGCCAATTTGTAATGCACTTTTTTTAATGTTTGACTTTTAACGTGATTAGATATAATTTTAGTAAAGTAATTTATTTCATAAACCTACTCTAGCTTATAGGGTTTTTTTTATTAAATCTATAAAATATAATAAAGAAATAAAAAACAGTCAAATTTAGATTTTATACTACATCCGCTACAGAGTTTCCTAACCACTTTCAAAAGAAAAAAGGTACTTCATTCAGAGCTTACTATTTTATATATTATACGCCATTCATCTGAACAACGCCGATTTCGCCAGTGTATTTTTAGCTCAAAAGTGAAAAAAATCTGTGATGAGTAATTTCATAGTAATTTGACTAAAAACAAAGTCAGCAATGTTTTTTTTCAAAGAGGCAAACGAGCTTATTTATTACGCACGAAACCGTCCTGAGAGAGCAAGGCGCAGGACCTAATTTTTCATACCCATCCGAAGCATGGATCATCTTACTTTTCAGTGATCAGTCCAGATTGCCCTAACCAACTAGGAAACAAGAATGAAAATTTGTTGACTACCCGCAGGATGCGAACCCACGACCTCCGGTTTTTAATCACACGCCTTTACCACTAGGCTACGGAGGCAGTTAAAGGGGTGGCAGTTTAAGAAATTTAAACAGTTACGGCATCATAATCACACCTTAGAGTGATTAAATAGCAAACGCTGGCTCAACGTAAAGAGATAGACTTAACTTTGCTTTACTTGATTGTACTACTTATATTGGTCTACAATAAAGTCTGACAGCATAATTCTATGTTTTAGGAATAAGTAACCACAATACGTATTGTAAACAAAAATAAAAACCAATCAAATGTTATTAAGCAAGGAAAGAATTATAGCCTCATAACAATTTAAAATAAATTTAAAATTTTCCACAGATTGATCAAACTGTATAAAGAACGCGTCATATTTTAACACTTTGAAAAACATTATTTTAAATCCTTCCGTTATCGAAACACAATTTCCTTATCGGAAGCCTTTGGAAGTCGAGTTTGTAAGAGGATATTTTTATATAAAAACAATTAAAAAGATTGCCTACTAGAAAATAGATTTAGTAGTCAGCTTAAAAAGTTATATATAAAAGACAGCAATTCTTTTTAAGCTAACGTACAAAAGTTTCTCTTTTGTCTGATTATGAATTTTAGATTAAAATACGATTTAAAGATTTAGCAACGTAAAGACCAACATGTAAAATTCTGATTTATAGAAAACTCACAAAAGTACTACCACAGTCTCCGATGCCCAGTGGAATTGGCATTCGTTTTACAAACTGAAACTCGTGGGTTCAAATCCTGTTAGTAAACAATAATCAATAGATCATCAATAATTCTTATCTGCTTTGTCTCACATTTTATTACAGACTCATACATAGGTAACCTGGTACACTCTACAATATTTGTTGAAAATACCACTTTATGTGACAACACAACCACAAATAACTTATGAATTAGTTTCATCTTCGTAATAAGAATCTCACTTTTTTATTGCTGGAGAAACAACACTCTTCTTCACTGTGCTATGCTAGAAAAAATTTATTTATGCCCATGGACAATCTAAAATTTTCTTACATTTTATGTAATAACTTCTATTGATAATTTTTTAACCCAAACACACAAATATTATAAACGCGAAAGATTGTAAAAATGTATGTATTTTATTTAATATTACATATTCTTTCAGACAGTTTCACGCAAAAACTGCTTGAAGGGTTTTATTAAAACTATGAGAATATAGCATATATGTATTGGAATAGGTTATAGGCTATTTTTATAATGATATAGTTGAATAATTATGAGATCATTATACATAACATAAAAAAAATGCTATTTAGAAGGAGTTTGTCATCTGCGAGCTATTCTGGCAAGCACTGCACAAACCGTGGGGCTTGCAAATAGATGATATGTAATCATTATTACTTAAAATTACCATTACAAATGAATCTAAGAGCCAAGATTGTAGGACATAATAGTCCAGAATTATATTTAAAATGTTTATTAAAAGGAGATTTTTGAACAACATTTAAGACGTTGGTTAAACAATTTTTGTAATGTCATTTAATTATCAAATGCAAGCCGCTATTTATTAATGAATCTAAATCTAAATTTGGCTCTGATATTTGAGAAAAGTGACCGTGCCAATGTTAGGGACTACGTCGCTATTGATTTAGTAAAAAGATTATAAGGTATCGTTTATGAAGTGTAAGGCGATATTAGGACCATATATAGGACAAAGTTTAGTATTAGTTAAATTGTCATTTAAAACTGCAAAATTTAAAATTTTAGTCATCATCATCATCAGCTTGTGTTAGTCCATAGCTGGACATAGGCCTCCCCTGATACACGCCTTCTAAATTAGGGCTTTTGAACTGTATCCTACCACGCTGGTCCAATGCGGGAGACCGACTTTTAGCATGCTCATCCGACGCAGTCTTTTGGTTAAAGCTGCCTTCACCGATTATTGCGAAATATTTTCCTTAATTAATTAATTAACTAACTTACTAATTCACTTAATTAATTTGCTAAGTTAATTAGTATATTCTATGGGTAGTGAGCTTAAAGTTATGGTTATAGCGGTTTTTGGTCGGTAATAATGTTATCATTACGCTAAGTAATGTCTCTCTGATATTAGTGAAATTAGGATTAAAATGCGTATGCAAATACGACAACAATAATATTAGACTTCTAGTTAATTTAATAATGCCTAACTAATTATAAACGTTGTTATTATTATTACAATTAAAATAGGCTTTTTAACAAGTCTACAAATAACTAAAGCATCATAATCGACGAACTGGTAATTATATGCCGCAAAATTTGTTATAACATTTTTTTGCCCCCGCCAAAAAGGACTTTTCAAATTTCTAGTTAGTCCGAGGTCAAAATCATGTTTAAAGATTCCGTTATATACTAAACCACATGCGTATAATGCTAACAAAGGTGTATTAAAAACGAGATTTTATAATTTTTTTAAAAGTTTTTACCAAAGCAAGAGGGCTGCGCTTGTATTTGTAGAGACAAATATTGGTACGTTTTTATTTTAATGACCTAGCATGAACCCATGATGTCTAAAGGTTGTCTGAAGTAGCAAATTATTCTGCATTATTGTACTTGAAAGGATAGCGAACTGTTTGTTTGTAAAGTCTATAGGCGTAATATTAGGTTATACTAGTAGGTTAACAACTCTTAACATTCTTATAAGTCCTAAACTAAAAGGGTTAAGTTATTCACGCCAATAACTTACATAAGTAATATTCGCATATAAGGTGGTCACAAAATACCCCGAATTAATCTAACAGCATGAAAAAAACTAAGAAACAATAGATTAAGTATCTTTTATTTTGCAGTTACGTTAAAACCATAATTACTCAGGTAAATGTTAAATGGAAAAACAAGAGCATACATTTTTTTTATTGTCATATGATGTGTATGATCATTTTTTCATGCTTCTTTTTATACTTTTTGCCTATGTCAATCACAAACAAAAGTATTTTCTGCCTTTCTCTAATAATAGACTGCCATTGAACAAATACTGCGGTCTCCAATTAAGGTGTGAATATTGAATGGTATAGGCACCATGTAAGCCTGCCAAAACTTTTTGAGAGTAGAATAATGTGCCATAGAATAGTACAACTTACCTAGAGCTTCTAAAAATTTTAAGACATATTTACGTTAATTAATCTAATATACAAGGGTACAAAAAATAAAAATAGAATAAATCATTAGAAAATTCAATGCGATTATCTATTGCTGAAACCATATTTCTAAGCATACTGGCAAACTAAATGTCTTGAAAATTTAAGTAATAATTTAAGTTACAGTGGCAGACGAGCTCAGACAGAGCTTAGAACTTTGTTAAAAGTTAGTTAGTTAAAATAAACGTAAGTGAAATGTATTTCTTATTTGAATAGCTAATAAACTTAAATAATTGTATAACAAAAATTATCATCATTCGATACAAAACGAAATTCCTAAGTTATTGTTTGTAAAATAAACTATTTGTCTTAGTAGCTTTACCTTAACAAGTATAACATATCATAGTAAGAACCAGACATTATGATTTTCTTATATATACCTTTATTAAATAGATAAGTTTCTAAAAAACGTAAGTTCTATTATTATTATATTTTGGGGATTGTTAGCATTATTGCATGTTTTCCTTTTCTTTCTAGTCTTTTTCCAAGTTTCCTTCTATCTTTTATCCATGTTTGCTTCTTCTGGATCCATAGGTTAGTAACAATCTTCGGCGATTGCATCGTAACCTGACCTTCAAATATCTCGATGGTATGTTTAGCTAATAGAAAATACTTCTAGATCCCTAGATAACCTGCGTCAAAAAACGACCTGTCTACTTCAACTCGTAAATAGAAACTCGACTCGTAATAAAAGTTATATATTTTTGTACTGTTTATATTATTTTTGTATAGCTACCGACCCGGTAGCTATGTTAACACGGAAACAGTGTAAAAATTAAATTTTAGTACTTATATATAGATTTGGAGTTTTGGTAGATAACAAATCAATAAGTCGCAAAACTTGTGCTTTCTGGCTTAAATGATGCCCAAAAAGAACATTGTAGCATTTGCCTAAAAACTACTCAATAATGGAAAGGTCATAACGAGCTAATAATACAAAAGCTTCCATGCATACCGTTTATTCATAACTCAGTGGTTTCTGAGTTATGAATAACGACATATACGAGTAACAGACATCTCAGTTATTTACACGGTGAATATTCCTAATGCATAAAAAAATTCAACCCACGTGACAAAACAATTTCTCTCTCAGTATTAATTGGTTTTTGTGTAAAAGATATATTTTCTTTGCAATTTGTACAATCATAAAGAAAATAAATTTATTTTTATAGAAAGTTAGTGCCTTTAAATATACTGACAACTAAATCATCCTTAGAATGTAGTTTACCCTTTGGATTGCGGAGGTCAGATGGTAGTCGCTCTGCGAAAAAATTGTTATTCCAGTAAATCTGGATAAAAAAGAAGCCGACCCCCATAATAAATTGGAAAAATAGTTAGGTGGAATGGTGGTAGTATGTATGTCTGCATAATCATCAGCCTATGGTACTCCACTGCGGGACAGAGGCCTCCCCTAATACACCCCTATACATTAGGGGGTTTTTGCACCGTATCCCACAACGCTGGTCCAATGCGGGGTAGTGAGTAGACTGACTTTTTACATGCCCATCCGACACATGGATCATCTTACTTTTCAGAAAATTGGGTGATCGGCCCAAATTGCCCTAACCAACTAGGAAACAAAAATGAAAATTTGTTGAGTCCCCGCAGGATTAGAGCCCACAACCTCCTGTTTCTAAAGCACATGCCTATACCACTAGGCTACATAGGCAGTTAGTTATGTAAGTCTACATAGTTAATGTTACGTTATGTCTGCATAGTTATATTATAATATATATAAAGCTACACAATTATCAATGTAATTTAAGCATCATGATTCAATTTTAACGACATACACTGTCGTTAAAAAAGGGCATTCAATATATCAGAACGAGAATGAAAATGCAAGCTCTTTGTTATTATTTAAACAGGAATAACATGTTTCATTTGTTTCAGTATAGAGACGACACTGGTAGGACATTCACCTGCCGATGGCAAACTTATCGTATTACCGACAACAATCGCAACGTAAGACGCCACAAATTCTCTCGTGGTCATGAGACATGGGGTGATAAATCTCGTTTACCCAATCATTACGCTAGTTACGGTGCCCTCCACGCCTGAAGGCAATAGTGCTTATACATTACTGGTTTGCGGTCGTAAAAAGCAAATCAGCGGTACTTCTCCAGATGGTCGTCTATACAAAGTAGACCTACCACTTTTAGATACGTGAGAAGTCAGCCGTAAAAATTTGTCGAATAGAGACTTACCAAAAAGTCGTAAATGTTGCTGTTACTAATTATTTTATTCTATTAACTAAAACAATGTGCAATAGTTTTACAAAATTGATTTATTTAATTGTTTTTAAATTTTACACAGCATTTATTAGAATATAACGGCATAAAAACCGCCGTTCGCACCAAGAGTCGACAATTGGATTATACCGAAGCACAAATCCAATGTCACTGTCATTAAAATGGAAATATAAACGTTTTTTTATTTCTTGTATATTACCACAGTTGCTTCCTTGTTATTTATACTCGCTTAATTAATAAAAAACTATATTAATAAAAAGTAACTGTTGTAAATAAAAAAAATAAAAGAAGAAAATAAATAGATCCATCTGTATTTATTTATGATAACAAAAATCTTTAATCACTAGTTGGTATTATTATTCATAAATAGCATTATATTATCCGCGAGGAAAAGCAAGAAGTCCAGAAGTTTCTCGATGTCTATTAACTGTGACAGCACTAATAGGACCTTCTCCATGTCAATCACTTTTAATAGGTCTTTAGGTGTGGCACTGTTTATAACAACCGGGTCTTCGTAGCTAGTTACGGATGCTCTTTTCCTTTCGATAAAGAAGGATAGGTTTTACTTTAGCTTAACGGCTTTTATGTGTTTAAATATTTATTTCTTACTATATTACTGGCATTGCATGTTTGGATACAATTAATGCTTACAATTAATCAAATTCTACCATCAATGGATAAAAATTAAGTAACCCATATCAATGGATAGGCATGTAAAAAGTCGGTCCACCCACCAACCCGCACTGGACCACCGTGGTGGGATACGGTCCAAAACCCACTAGTGGATAGGGGTATCTTAGGGAAAGCCTATGTCCAGCAGTGGACTATCAAAGGATGATGTATGTATGTATGTAACCCATACCAACAAAATCAGCGTCACACATTTAGTGTTCCGATGAATGAATTGTTATAGATATAGTGAGAATTTATTTTTTTTCGGAAAAACTCGAATGTTCTTTTAAAAAATATGAAGGAAAATCTGTTCTCTGTTAGCTTCATAGGCATCGAACTTTAATTTGCTTAAAGTAAAGAGAATCGATCAATCGAAGTAAAGACAACTTTGAGGGGGAGGCCAATAGAAGGATTCGGCTGGGCTGGGCAGCTTTTCATAAGCTTTGTCGAGTTTTTTACCATATTCTACCCATCCCACAGTGCCTGAAATCGAAAGTCTTTGATCAGTGCGCCCTACCCGTTATGACCTACGGCGCCGAGGCTTGGACACTTACGGTTCGACTGGTCCACAAATTTAAAGTCACTCAGCGAGCTATGGAGAGGGCATCAGAAATGATGAGTTCCGCCAGGGAACTAGAGTCACCGATATAGCCCACCGGATTTGTAAGCTGACGTGGCAGTGGGCCGGTCATATAAGCCGCAGAACTAACGACCGCTGGAGTCGGAAACTTCTGGAGTGGAGACCGAGGCTCGGCAAACCTAGTGTAGGGGGCCTTGCGTTAAGATAGAGTGACGACATTCGCAATGTGGCCGGTGTGGGCTGGATGAGAATAGCCGAAGATCACAAACGGTGGCGTGCATTAGGGCAGGCCTATGTCCAGCAGTGGACTGACACGGGCTGATGATGATGAAAGTGAGTCGATTGGTATTTTATAATAAAAGCGTTTTTTTCTTATGCAAATAATAGTAAAAACTATAATCTAACTTAGCGTGTTTTTAAGACTGCTTGTATTCAAATAATATATTATTTTAAAGTTTAATCTGTGTTTCTTTAAATTGTTAATCTAATATTTTTTTATTTGATATAAATACCTACTTCGGCGGTTCTTTTTAAAATAATGTATGATACCGCCCTACAAACATATTTCATTCCGAGTTTTCGAAATTCCGATGAACAATGCCTTTGAAACATTTCTGTATTTAATTTGTACCCAACATCTTATGTACTGAGATGAAATATAAAATTTAATCGTACGAAATCAGCAATCTCATTTGCGATAATCTTATTGCGAACGTATCTCGCCCAATTTGTTGTTAATAACACACCATATGGAATTCGATTGTATAGAGAGATTTCGTTCCGTTAAATGAGCAAAGCGATAACACGAAAAGGTTTTATCATATACGACGTGTGCGGGCGAGTGTTAATTAATATTAATTGTTTTAAGAGATAATCATAATTATCGTATAGCAGATATTATGATGGTTTTCAAATGGTTTCGCTATTTCGAAAGCATCACAATATTTGATTATGATTCAGGTATATAGTTTAAAATATTAGTTTGAAATTGCTAAGCATTTAAATATATTTAAAATCATACACGTAGTAATATAAAGCTAAGTGTGTACAAAAATATTAGATGTAAATGTAGAGTTCAATTCTGTTAATTATTGATTCCAATTTAGCTAAAATGTAATTTATTTGAAATGACCAGAACCATTATTTGTCATTATATGTAATAGTCTCAAAATTTCGATTATCGACACGGACCTGTAGCTGAAAAACATTCCACAAGGATCAATAGACGTAGAACAACAATGAAAAATGTCTATGATTCCACTAAAGTCATATATTTACAAAAACATGTGACCCAAGAACATTGTATCAATAAGTCAGTGCAAATTTATAGTGTTATGGCCACTTAGCGTGGTGACATTGCCATTTTTTTACAATCCAGAAGCCGTGGGTTCGAATCCTTGTAAAGTAAAATTTTGGATTGTTATCTGTTTGGCAAGGTAGGTCGTAGGTTACGTATAGTGCAAGCTACGCTGCGTAAAAACTATTAATCAGGTAAATAAGCATGCATTAAAAGCTGACCTTGTCATAACTTTAGAAAAATGAGGAAGAAACAATTCAGATTTTATAAACGTTCAGCTTCATATAGACATAGTGTAACATATTTCAATACATTGTTCACAACTACTACTTATTTTCTGTATACTTAATTTTATGTTTTCTTAATCAGCTTTTTAATAAACTAAAGTAATGATTTGTATTTAATATGCGCTAATTTAAAAAAAAAAAACAACAAAACGAAAAAGTATTTGAACAAAACATTTTAAATAAATTTTTACATTTTGATGTAATAAACCCTGCTAAACATAGACTAATATTATTTATTTGAACAAATAATACAGTGATATGAGTTAAAAGTGTATTTGTTTTTGTAGAAAATCTGTATGGTTCTGTCAAACACTGCTATGTTTTGCTATGTAAATTTATTGAGTTCATTTATTGCGAAGTTTACAATTAATGAATGTTTAACGTATCAAAAAAGAAAGTTAGGAGTTTTAATTACAGTTAATTCATGCCGTTTAGAAACACAAACAAAAACGATACTTCATAATTACAGATTTACCATCAAATTAAAAAATTACACTTGCTTTTTTGCTATAGCACTAAAATAATTTAATTAATTATCATATTTTTTAATAATTAATTAATAATAATTTGTTCTATTTTTCTATTCTATAAATCTATTTTTTTTCTGTGTACATAACATAATTAATTTTAATTCTTCGCTAACTAATCGATAGTTACCCATACTTATAGAGGTTTTTTTTTTTTTTTTTTATAGCTTACGCAGGCAGACGAGCAGTCGGGCCACCTGATGGAAAGTGGTCACCGACACCCATAGACATTGGCAATACCAGTGGTATCACCAACGCGCTGCCTACCGTGAGACATAGGGTGTTAAGTCTCGTTTACCAGTAATAGCGCTGCTACGGTGCCCTTAAACCGGAACACAGCAGTGTTTTCACACTACTGTTTCGCGGCAGAAATAGGCACCGCGGTGGTACCCACCCAGACGGTCTCCTGTAAACAGGGGACCTACCACCGGTAAACACTTCACTCTAAAACAGATTTATTAAATAAAATATACATGTTTTCAACGTCTACACTCGTAATGCATAAACTTTTTAAAGCCAACCTTCATTATAACTTATCGAGAATCCCTTATATCCATCACTCCATCAGTGATTGATGAGGTAATAATCGATCTTGCGAGCTTCTTAAAATATTTCCTGTGATTCTAGAAATTTATATTCGAATTCGGCTTATTCTGGATCTTAAGAATTTTTCCACGAACATTAAATAATTTTAGTGAAACATTGTAGTTATTATTGAACTATCAGAATACATTAACAAAACTAAGAATCAAAATATTTATATAATGTGACGAAAAGTTTTTTCTCTTATCACTGGCAAGCACAATCTTTTTAATCAATAACTTGTAAAATTCAGCATAAAAAAAAGTCGTAGTAAATTTTACCACAAACCAACCAAAGTATTGGAAAATCAGATTTGAAAAAATCATGCCATTATAAAATATTTTTGGATATACCCGAAATAATACAAAAATTGTTGCGGTTTTCTGAGATATCGAAGGAATCGTCATTATCGACTACTTGAAATAGCAAAGACAATTACTAACGGTTATTATGCAGGCTTTTAGGCCCATTTATTACCGGATAGTTAAGGAAACGAACAAAATTATCCCCAAAAAAAAATGCTCTTTCGACATGACAACACCCCAGTGCAGGCCTTAACTACTGCAATGACATAAATTCACACGTTGGGCTTCGAGTTGATCCCACATGCTCCTTATTCACCGGTTTTAGTTCCTTATGACTACTGAATCTCAAAACATGGCTCGAGTAACAAAAGAAATTCAGATAAAGAGGGCAGGATTGTAGGCGTAAAAGGATATTTGTAGACATAGAAAAGCCTTTTTTAAAGACAATAAAATTTTGTGGTCACTGGAAAAAGTGTGTTGGCATTTTTATACTTTTAAAAAGGCTTACCAAACAGCAACTTTACAATATTCATCAACATAGTCAATTCATTAATTAAGACGGGACAGCTTTTAATAAACTACTATTTGGTAAATAAAGCAAAGCGTGTATTTTAAGCATAATACTTTAGTATTTTCTGCCTTCTATTAACGAATAACGTTTATAGTAACTTGTATAATGGTAACCAAACGCCATAGTATTGAGTACACATATACTGCAATAATAGTTAACGATTTATGCGTTGACTTTTATGACTCTATGTAGTGTGAAATCCATACATGGCTATATGATTAATAAAATTATTTTAATCACTATAATTAAATAAATTTTATGATGTAGTCATGTATAGATTTAACACTAGATTAGATTAATATTATTAAGCATTTTTGGAAACTTACCGTTGAAAACAATTGTTTCTGTGTACTTCAATAATCCTTAGGAGATACGGTAATTTTAATTATCTATATACATACAAACATATGATCTATTACGTATATTAAATAAATTCACTTTTCATAGAAAAATCAAAGCCGTTGCTTATTTAGATTTTTCTTATTTTCTTGTTTACCTATTCGGATATCAATCAATTAATAATGGTGATTTATTATACAAGTATTTGATTCAAACAATGATTTATCTGTGATTTATTCTTATTCCGGTTTATATAAAGCCGTTATCTTTGCGAGCAATAAAATACATAAATAAAAATTATGATTTACATTTTTAAATAACCATTATTGTTTAACAAATTGTTTAACGAACTGCCTCCGTAGCCTAGTGGTATAGGCGTGTGCTTTAGAATCCGGAGGTCGTGGTTCGAATCCTGCGGGACTCAACAAATTTTCATTGTTGTTTCCTAGTTGGTTAGGCAATTTGGGCCGATCACCCATTTGTCTGAAAAGTAAGATGATCCACGCGTCGGATGGGCATGTGAAGTCGGTCCACCCTCCAACCCGCATTGGACCAGCGTGGTGGGATACGGTCCAAAATCCCTAATGGATAGGGTGTATTAGGAGGCCTATGTCCAGCAGTGGACTACCAAAGGCTGATGATGTGGTGTGTGTGTGTGATGTTTAGCATACAGTTATCAAAGATACATTTTTATTGCACTTAAAAAACCTCGTAATTATATGGATCTGCTATAAATAAGTATTTACGAAAATTTACAAACATTGTAATTAAACGCTTTGTGAATATTATTTTGGTACGTGTATAAATTATGTTTATTGCTTTATTATTTGTAATTTTTACTTTAATGTTTATTTTTCTCCTTAATAGGACTTTATAAAAACATCAAAATGTTTTCTACGAGCTACAACAGGACAAACTAAAGGTCGATCTAAACTCATTTGAAATTTCCAAGTTACTGATTCCTTTAACAAGGTTGTAGATAAAGAAAACATACTGAAATTCTTTTACTGCAAGTTCGAAGCACAAAAGGGACCAGGAAACGGAAACTTGTTGTACTAATAAAACCGGAAACATGGCATAAAAATCAAATAAAGTTTTATTTTAACAGAGCATTGGATAATTCCATTTAATAAAACCAATTAAAATAGCAATAGTTTTGTATTCAATTATTGTCTCGCTTTGTGTCGTAAAAAATAAAGTTGAAAGAGCACAGATTTTATTGAGCCCGTCAAAAGAGACTATTTGTTACACTTTTAGATACTATATCGCTATTATAAGTACGGAATAATACATAGAAGAATGTGTAAAATTCCTATGATATTGTATAAGTTTTTGTAGACACTGTGTCTTTCTTAGTAAATGTTATTAAATACGTATAAACTACTTTTTTTTCACTAAAGTTATATCTCGGAGATAAAGGACAAGTAACTCGGTTTATACTATACTAAACAATCGCCCCAGCTGTCCACGCGTTATATTTATTAAATAATTACATGAAATGTATAGTATTTTGATGAAATAAATTATCTACATATTATATATGTATTTATCAATCATCTAATTGCCATGTTACAAGCTTTGCCTAATTTGGGAATATACGGTGCTGCGTTACTGTCCTGAAATATTTATTAATATATTTATTTCTATACGATGAGTTGCTTTTACATTTGTGGTGCTAATAAGTTTTGTAAATATGGGATATATAAAACGTTCAACACTTCAACTCTTCTGTCAAAGCTATATATATAGTGGTTAATAAAAATCGATAAACTTTATAAGTCATTATTTCCACTGTTACTTGTGTTTCTTTTTGTGTGTTAACATAGTTATCCTTTAAGCACACTTTTAAACCATTCATTCGTAACATTTTACTATAAATGTGAGATAACTTGAAATTTCAACTTCATAAAGCCGTCCAGTAGTCTTGAAACAACTGAACATGGAATACTGTAAAAATTATACTTACATGCTTTCCAGTTAGCCTAATTCTTAATATCCCACTACACGTACTCGTGCATTTTCATCAAATCGCTCTACGCGGATCGCTATACTTTGGACGTTAATAAGAAACTAAATAATCAAACAAATACTTACTACAAACAAACCTATTCTTGTTCTGGGTTGTATAGATTCGTTCACTTTCCGGGTCATAAAACAATGTCATACAGAACAACAATAACGGCACAGTAGTTTCATGAGGCGCACTCGATAAAATTTTCTGTTATGATTATAGACCTGTTATCTTGTTTGTTTTTGGTTTCAAGTAATATATTTTACATACATTTTTAGTCCTAATTTCATATAATAATTTTCTTTTAAATATTACAAATATAAGTTTGCCTCGTGACTATGGGACCTGAAAGGACATGAAACATCGGGAATATTTAAAAACAAACTCAAACGCGAGAAAATCTAAAAAGTTTTTAATTATATTCGTGTTAATGTAAAAAAACTAATGCTCATTTTCAGTAATAAAGCTATCTTGTTCTCACTTGCTAAATTTCTTACGGCCTAATTATTTTTACGAAATGGCTTTATTATGCATCGGTAAAAGCCGTGGCATGATACTTTCCGTCGGGGGAATATTAAATTACCTGTTTTACATAAAGCCTTAGTTTTACAAACAAGTAATTTATACATACATAAGACATCGTACAAACTCAATTGTTTCGTGTATTTTATTGGCGATGTATACAAAATGGAATATACCATTTGGTAGTTTATCAAAAATTTGTACATTTTCTTTAAATAACATATTGAATTTTAAATTGCATTTCTCAGTGTAAGCTGTTCCATGACAACTTTTATGGAGCTTAAGATTAGTAAATCAATGATCATGATAAATACTACTACTTTAAAAAGTAAAACGTTTTTTGAAATAATTTAAAACTGACATACAATTTATATATATATATATATATATATATATATATATATCTTATTATCTATTTTACATCTTTTCTTAGTTTTATTTAAATAACCATTTTGATTTTCTGCAGCCTTATTTCATATCAGTATATAATTATAATACGTTTGACTTGAGTATTGGTTACTTAGTCAAATGACTTGAATTCAAAGATAAAGTTATCCTAACTGAAGGTCGATTTCTTTTAAAGATTGTAGTAGAAAAAACTATAGCATAATAAGATGAAAAAAAATCTGCATCCACAAAGTGGCAGTTGTTAGCAATAGCAATGTTCGTACATAACTTCGGTAATTTAATTTTAATATACAAAACAATTTCCCTAATACTACTAGAATCCCCAAAAACATCCTCGAACAACATAACAGAACATTTCAAGTGAAATTGTATATTAATAGCGACCCGCCCCTGCTTCGCGCGGGACCTATGCTGATAGAAAATAAACCTACAATGTTAAGCATGGGTTATACATAATTATTTTTATTGTTTACGTGAATATTATACATTATTAAATAAAATTACTTTTTGGATTTTATCGCGTTTATTTTACATTTTTAAAATTCCCGACGTTTCGAACAATTTCCAGCGGCTGTGGTCACGTAGACCACGGCCGCTGGAAAGTGTTAAAATAAACGCGATAAAATCCGTAAAGTCATTTTATTTAATAACGTGTTATACATATAAACCTTCCTCTTCAATCACTCTATTTATCATAACAATCTCTCAACATTTTAATCAATAGCCAAAGCAACAAAATATGTAGTATAGTAACATTATGAGATCTAAAACCCCATAATTCGTATTTTGACAGAGTTCATATGTTTTCTGACATCACCATTGCCCAAACACGAAGATATTTTATAAGTACTTTTGGTGAAGAATGTCTATCCGAATCTATATGTAGGTTAAAACAAGATAGGGAATAAAAAAAAATATTATGACACGCTTCTCATTTATTACGATCTTCGATTTCCATGTATATATAATTGCCGGTATAGGGCATTTGATACTTTTGAAAAAGAAACTCAAAGGCAAATTTAATTCCGCAACTATGCAAAAGAAATTTTATATCAGAGCAAGTAAGCAAGCTAATAATGAATTTTCCTCAGACTTGGTAGAGTTTTGTAGCCAACTTAAATCTGCTTTAAAGACATCTTAGATTATAAAAAACAGTAAGCAATACAAACAAGTTAGAAGAACCGAAAAATATAAATAGAATGAAAACAGCAGATAGTACAGCACTAGCAGATTTTACGACTTGTCAAGTTTGCAAAGTGTTCAATTGGTCCAGTTTATTAAAATATAAAAAAATCAAAACTTTAAACATATCTACTGTGTCTTTAATATACAAACAAAGATAACAAATTTATGCTTGTTTATAAATCACTATTATTAGGACAATGCTTTTGTCAGTTAAAAGGGGCGTAGCTAATAACTCTTTTAGTGACTAAACTTTTCTCCAATGCAAAAAGAAAATAAGTCCAATATCCCAAGAAACCACCCACCCACCAACCCGCATTGGACCAGCGTGGTGGGATACGGTCCAAACCCCCCAATGGAAAGGGGTGTATTAGGGGAGGCCTATGTCCAGCAGTGGACTATCAAAGGCTGATGATGCATGATGCATCCCAAGAAATATTGATATATTTTTCTTTTGGATTTCTTTAGTAAAGACATTTCGCTCGCTATCTTAAGATTTGACTCTAAAAAAAAAATAGGCGTATTGAGTCTTCCATAACATTACATGGTTTACACGAAAACGTACTAGAGCGTGTCAACTAATCAAAAGAAATGACATTTTATTTTATGAAATGAATATTAAATTTACAAAGCATTAAGGATTCTTTCTATATGCATAGTACTCTTTTTTGTTACTGCGGGATTCTTGATTGTGCCATCTGGCATCAACGTAATTCACAGCGACTTTCAACTTAAGCCTATCGGTGATCCATGAGGTATTTAATATTGAGAATTCTTAAAAAGTACTTAATGTAAACAAGCTAAAATGGTACTCTTTTGGCTACGTAGAAGTACCATGACACAGATATTTTTCACTCTTTGTTTTCATTACATAGAGATTAGATAATCTATTAAGCAAACTCACCTTAGATTGTAGAAAATGTAGAAGTAGACCCTATGGTGACTAAAAAAATAGCTAGGAGAAAAAACACATTATTATAAAATTGTGCGTTATTTTTAAAATAATGTATGTCAGCAAGTAGTGCCAACTATTAACGTTATAGTTACACGTGTTAACTTGCTAAGATTTAATTATTATTATTAGTCTGTATTAGATATCAATGTTATAGACAATCGATTCTTAAGTGTTGTATCGAGTTTAAATAATTTCATCTGTTTATTTGCGATTACCCTCAAGCTGTTAAAACGCGAGATATCAAAAGTGTTAAATATTGTGATGTTTAGACATTGTGAATACCTTTCTAAATTCATTTAAAGAATTAACAAATGAATTACTACTTAAAACTATTTAAACTATAACTCGATGCAACACATGATATTGATCGATTGATTGATTAAACACTGTAATAAAATAATCTAACTTTAGTATTAGTTTTAAAGATTTATTTACGGAATTGTCTGAGTAAATTAAACAAGAATAGATGTTTATTGAAACCATTATAATAGTAAATAGTGGAAGGTTATGACCAAAACACCGCCACCTTGATATAAAAGGGCTGGATTTATTGTAAAAACACATTTGTGTTGAGAGCTGTCAGCGAGGCAGGTTGTTCTGATGAGTACCCTCTAATTCCTCATTACTATAGAACCTGTGATAACTGTTTAACTATAATAATTTAAAGTGTTAGTCTGTTTGTTTTATTATAGATTTCACTATAAGTTGTTTAGTTTCATTGATTGCCGATGAGTGAACCTGATAAAGATATAAGTGACGTCAGCCCGGCTGGCGTCACTGTTTCTAAAATCCCATTGGACCAGATGCCTCGTTATGTACAATGTACTTTGGTTGTAGATATAAGGTCCAAAGGCATTATTTCGAAAAAAGTACTTTAGAAAGTACAAATTTATTTTCTGTAGTTATATTTTATAAATTTAATCATATTTTTACCCATGAATTCAAAAATAAATTCGAGCTGAAATGAAAATGCAGGGAAAATGACACGTGCTCCCTGAAAATAATCCAATTTTGAAGGTGTCACGTGTGATGGTAATAATACTCCGTGTGCATACGACGATAAAATTTTATTTAATTAAATGCAATAAAGTTGTATACGTGTACAAAGTTTTTCTGATAATTATTAGTTCTATTATAGCAAAATGAAAACATATTTTAAGGGAATAGTTGTTTAAATATATTTTATTATTCCCTTTGTATCTTTCTTTTTTAAAAATAGATATATTATTAGTTTTCACTTGTGTCTATTTTGCTTTTGAATAAATTTTTGGTTTCAATGACAGTTTTCTGAAATAGTTAATAAAATTATAGCTTTCGATACGAATAAAATATGTTTTTATGCTTTTTAGTTTTCTTAATCTAAAAAGAATGTATTGAAAAGAAATACCACGGTAATATTTTGAAAGACGATGTGTAAATTAATTAAACAGTATATTCAAACTTATTAACATTTTACCTAAATTACTAAAACATTGTTATTTTATTACTATTTCTAATTCCTAACATTTGATCACATGTTACAATAAATATAACTAAAGGATTACGCATACATAAAAAAGGTTTATTGAGTTCTAGTAATAAATTACCTATGCCGTTAAAGTTAGCGTTTATAATGTAGAACTTCGGAATAAAGGGCTTTTTCCTGTTATATAAGGGACTAGCTGTTGCAGATTTCGTCCTAGGATAGTCCGGTCAAAATTGGACCAGCCATTTCAAAGACTGTGCTGTTAGCACAGACTAAACGAGCTATTTTGACGTTACAAAGTCGAATTTTATCTATTTGGATAGGTTAGAGGTAGTACTTCAATTATAATTTGTGATGAAAAACTTCCAATGTTCCTAAAAAGATATAAAAATAGAATAACATATAACATTCTTATTATCAGTGGAGCTTTTTAAACCGTTAGTTCTATTACAATAGCTGCCGCATAGATCCTTATAAAATTGAATACTGTTTATTGAATTAAGGAAGCAACTCGATTGTATGGATAATGTAAAAAATAAACATTTCTTATGACTATGTCTCATACGTTGCCATAACTTTTTATGCCACAATAATACAGGCACCGTTATCGTTACGGTAAAAATAATTTACTACTCTTATTGGTAAATATGTGGATAAAGATGGCTAAATATGAAGATGTTTCCGTAAACATAAAACGGTATCCATTAATCCCGAGTGTTTTTTTGGTTAAATGTTGTTAAAAATAGATATTATACGAAATTGCATGCATAATAAAACAAAAGCTAAAAAGACTATAAATTTTATCGCGTTTACTTTAATTCCATGTTTCAAATCTTTTGCAGCTACCATAGTCACGAGACAGACTTAAATATTTTTCGAGTTACTATTGAAATTTTTAGCCAGTCATCATCAAATCTTAATGTTAATAATTTGTACGATAAAATTTCGTACGCGTGGCCATATAAAAAATCTAATATATTTTTTGGAGTAGCCTAAGTTACTCTCAGTTAGAAAGCGTTATCTTTCAGTCCCATAAAATTTAACCAGCTATTCCAGAGATTAGCTAGAAAAAAACAGCCAGATAAAAATATATAAAAATGTTGTTTTGTATAATGTTATTTACCAGTTTTATAATTCAAGACGGTAAATGTTTCAAACAGATACTCCAATGTTATTTATCCGCGTTGATTTACTATATACTCATTAGAGACTACATGGCAAGCGTGAAAGACGTACTATTTACAGTCTAGAATTTAACAAATATGCCTCGATAGTAAGGTCGACTGAGAGCAATTTCTTAGATTAGAAACGGCTTATAAAATGTAAATTGGAATATTATGATTATATTACCGAACAAATTCACCAGTGTGTAATTGTAAGATGTTGCTATGCAACATTGGTTAATTTGTTCGGCTTAAGTAGCGAAAAAATATTTTTTATCATTTAAATTATTTAAAGTCCTCCTGAAAGAGTTCGTATCAGCGAAATGTACATTTAAAATGTCATTACATAAAAAAATCTTTATTATTCGGGTTCTACATTATGTACTCGGTACAAACAATGAATTAACTAGTCGCTTTCTTTTCTTCCCTGTCAAATAAAGCTGTACACTTCGTGGGGCATAAAATACTCTCCTAAAAAATAACATTAACGTCGGGATTTTATTGGGCGCACTCAATAAACCTTTCAGTCACACTTATGTATATATATTGTTTTAGGAATGAACTAAATTATTTTGAATAAAGATTACAATTTTGTGAATTCTAAAAATAAATTTTATTATCTTGATCATGCTTGATTTAAAAGATTTTTATCAGGATCGAGTTTTGATAACCGCTTGAGTAAAGATATTTAATTGGAGCAGTTTTAATCCATTTAGGTATTCTAGGATTCAGAGAGGAATTACTTTTGTTTGCTTTAGCAAAAGATATTTAATAAAATTTGGACAAATCTCTCTTTTTGTTTAAAAAGCCATAACTTCAGAAAATTTAGTTATCAAAAGATATCTCTTGATAAAATTATATTGCTATTTTAAACATAAAAGTTAATTTTATATTGTTCGCAGTGAAAAACAAACAAAAGTAAATAATGGTGAAATGTGGAAGCTGTTTTGGGAAATAATTTACTTAAGAGCAATAAATCCACGAATTCACGACAATGCCATATACGGCACCATCATGTAGGTATGACGTGGCAATAAAATGGGGGTCGATACCGTTTTCATGACTCATAATTTATTATCCCTTATCAAAACTACTTCTGTGCAATATTAAAACATGTATAAGAAATTCTCATTTAAGGATGTTTCTTAATGCTTTGCGATACTATCAACTACCTTTTTGTCCGACTTGCCAAAAGAAGGAGGAATTAATTTCAGAGCGTATGTTTTTTTTATATATGTTACCTCGTTGCTCCGCTCCTAGTGCTCCGATTTTGATTCTCTTAGTAGATTGTAAGTATTAGTTGTCACATGGTCCCATTATTTTATTAATTTAGTTATGAGTAGTTTAAAAGATATTTAAGAAATAAAAAATTATGCTACCAAGAATCACAATCTCGAGGGATTAAAATGCAAACGCTTCAGCGTTCGTAAACGACATTAGAGATTTAAAATGCAGTTAATGATATCGCGAGGCAATTAGTCGAGTACAAAGAGCACGTTGTTGCCTGTTAAAATTGCTGTAAAAGTGCTGTTTAAAGTCGGTTAGATGTCACCGTAATAAACTCCGAATCGCTATTGCAAAATACAATCTATTTTTATTGTTGAAACATTTTATGATGGTTGTCTTCCAGAAAACTTGCAAGTTAATACTTTAATAAGACGACTAGTAAAGAAAATGTTCGTAAACTCTTTTATACTGCATGTTGAAATTTTGTGTGACGCTAAAAGACATAAGAAACAGTAAAATAAGAGAATAATTGTAAAAATAACGTCCTTTAAAATAACGTCCTAAAATTGATAATGTCCGGCCCATAAATAGAGGGCTTTGTAAAAAGGAAGTGCCTTCAATCAACAAGTGATGAAAAGCAACCATTTTTTGTACTGACAAACAACCAGCAAAATAAAATGCGACAATCACAGCAATGTTAAGAGATTGCTAGACAAAATCGTTCCAATTCCTAAAACCAATAAGGTTACATATACGGATGGGACGATTTGGAAAAAACTTTCATTATGAAACTAAGGCTACGCTGTGCTGCCTGGGGGTGATCTCCGACTGTGTAGACAAATTAGAACTTATGTTGGGTAGAATGAAAGTCTAGAAAACCATGGTTTAAAATGATCTGGATACGAAACCAGAAACTACAAGCAAGAACAACGATGTGCATGTATTTGTTTTCTTCTGGAACTTCACGACAACAACTAGGAAAGGCAGGTCATTTATTTTACATATTGCGATGCCTACCTTAACATTAAAAAAATACAAAGATTAAGTCTGTAAACGGACGACGCAGCTTTGTCGCCGCCTCTCCACACGAGCTCCAGCAGATGATGGACAAGTTCTCCCACGCATGCACTCTGTTCTCCAGCGAGGAGCATAAACGCCAAGAAGACAGTCGAACTGGTTCAGGGTCGTGTCACACCACCAGTGACTTAATGCTGATGGAAGCCCTAGACTAGTCAACAATAAGATTTTGCTACCTGTCGACTGTGTCAAAACAACTTTGCGTTTGATGCAGAGATCAACGTCTGTATTGGGCAAAGTGGCGGCCATTTTCGGATAGCTCCGCGCTGGCAAGAGTTTGACCAACAAACATCTGATTCACAAAGCATCAAACACAGTGTCTAAACATGCATTTGAGCATACTTCTGTGCGAATGGAACCTGATATCGTACGCAAAGCAAAGAACGCTGCCTGAACACCTTCATATGTGCGGTGTCTGCGCAATATCTCTATGCTTCACGGACGGACAGAGCGACGAAACCGAAAGGGTGTTGTGTCGGTTGGTGTGGTGTTTCTAGAACATTCTGCACAATTAAGTCGCAGAGCTCGAGTGTTTTTGGAAAACACACATATACACTTACATCTATTGATTTATTTTCTTTTGTATTACGAATAACAAAATTGTTGAAAAGCAAAATGAACGACAAAAGTTTATAAAAAAGAATAACCGTGTTATAGTTCGCTTAAAATTATTCAATGCTTTTATAACCACTTGCATTTGTAGTAAATTTTGTAATGATATTTGTAATTTTTGGCCAGGGATAAGTTTACGAACAAAAAGTTTAAGGTAGTCTCCATCGCAGAATATTTTCTCTTCAGCGCGCAGTATCTTTAACTCGGATGAAGAACATTACAAAGACGGATTATCATGTAAATGGAATCGCGCTTACTTGCAACTGAGACGATTTCCTTCTTAAATGCAGGAAAGTTATTTTCTCTGTTTGATATAGCAGTTATTTAATTAATTGGGCGTTCAACTACAGTTTGTAGGAGTTTCTATTTAATATGGGTAATATCTAAAAGTTATTTTAATTGCTTCTCGTATTTCATAGTTCGCTTGCTATGATATCACATTGATAGACTTTTCATATGCTACTTTTTACTCGATAAAGTTTATATTTATACTATTATTAACAATAACAATAGTTTCAATGAAAACTGAAATATTGCGTAAATTCAATCACTCATCAAAGTAATTTTATAATTGTAAAATTATGCATTTGATTTCAATAGTATCGTTTTTTAGTCGTTATGAAATCAATTTGATATTTTTTCATGTGATTTTAAAAAATAAATGTATACAATTTATTTCTTACTTCTAAAGTCAATCAAATGTCTATCTATGTATGTCTGTGTGTGAAAAATCCTATACTAAGTAATTCGTATAATAAGTAGTAATCGGAAGCTTTAAGTGAAGGAGCTCATTTCTACTAGAGTGTAAGCTCCTTAAAGGTAAAAATTAGGTTTTTAATGGAAATGCTTCTTACATATAAGACTGTATTAAGATTTAAAGACAGCAAAAGAGCAGTAAGACATTAAGCCATTTATTAGCAATGACTAAATCAGTGCATAATTGAGAAACTCCTCAGGATTCGGTATAAGACGATGTACATTATGTTTTATGGCTATTATTGCTTTGACATTATTTACTTAAGCAATGTAATATTTTTATTTTCAGCAACATGCTTAGATTTGCAACTTGTAGGGCTACCAAAAAATCTTAAAACTTTTTCAAGTTGACAACTCACCTTTTTACAAAGGTCCGTCTAGGGCGGTACCACTGCAGTGCCTTTCCCTGCCGCAAAGCTGTAATTTAAAAACAATGTTGTACTCGGCATTGAAGGGCACCGCAGCTAGCTTATTTACTAAATAAACAACCTGCGACCAAACCAAAATATTAAAAATATCCTATTTTCTTAATCTAACCGATTAATCTATTTCATCATTTAAAAAAACCTTTGACTCCCAGGAATCGTTATCACAACTGAGTGTCAAAACTAAAAATTAAAAAACCTAATCAGACAAAACATGTAAAATGAAGTCTGGCAGATTTGAAGTAACGACCTTAGGCAATACTTATATCATTAGACCACTGTGGCGGCATATTAAAAGCGGTTTCATCGAACAATGCATATATTTTCTGCTACTTCTTTTATAAAGTAACTTTTGTTTTCATACCTTATTGGATCCATCGCGGACACCTGGCCAAAGTTAGTACTAACCTTTAAATTACCTGAGTACACTGTGATTCGGTAATGTATTAGCTATTCGTTACTGTAGCGTGTACGGGCGGTCATGCGGAAACGGTTTATTAACTTTATGAACGCTTGCATGCAGTCTATCAAACTTGAAACAACAAACACAATTTCCAGGAAACACACCAATCAAGAAGATTAAACATTATTTCTTCTCTCTTAATAATTTTATAACAATTACACGGTATAATCTAAAATATTCACATAACCTTGTTTGTAATGATCAGTTAAAATCGTGACCCTAATAGCACAATTACTATATTAACATGTTATATAGTTTATTACAGAGTGCCACTTTATTAGTCCTATGTATTGTTTTTTATTAATTACATTACAATGTACCGATGCGTACCGATGCAAAACTAAAAACAAATACAAACTAATTGACACCTGATGTCTACGCATAAACATTTCTTATTGTAAATGGAAAACATATTATAAATTAACGAACAATTGACTGTATTTTGATAAGTTATAATTTAATTGTACTTACCAAGGTTTATAATTACTTTAATATATTTCAAGCATATCTATATCTTTCTGTTTAAATGAAACCAATATCATTACAATCTTTTAGAGTTCATTAGGATAAAGTCTCTATTAATCAATTGCTAAAGTTTTAATCTTTCAATTAAATCAAAAGTCGATTAACTTTAGCTTACCTGGTGCAGTTCGAATATCGGCGATGCGAAAAATTAAATAGTACATTGTTTTGTATCTTTTTATTTCACCTTTTTTAGTATTATTTGTACCTATCCCTATATAAATTAGACTTAATCACTTACAATGTCGTTTCAGCTAATAGTTCATATAAGAATCAAATAAATTGTATTGTATGATTAGACAAGTTCTATATTATGATGTTAAAAAACGATACAATATATTGAGTCTATAATTCCTTAATTTCAGATACAGTTAAAAATGTGATGTTTTAATACAAAAAGTTTTTTCCACTTAAGCTTTGAGAATATTATTTGCCATTTCAATACGAAGTTGTTACAGTTGAAGTTTTCCAAGACTCATTTAACATAAAGCAGAGCAGATTCTCTTTCTAATGTTAATTTTGAAGGCTTCAAAGGATCTATAAGCAAATTTTGTTATAATTATGAAAATATTCTTTGTTTATCGTGTTACATGACTTTGTCTATGATGCTTTGTACGTTTTATAGTTAATTTTTAATTTTAGTTGCCATTCATTTTAAGATATAAATGTATTTAAGTGTAGAAATGTCAAAAATAAAACGCTAAATTCAGGATTATTGAAAAAACATTTAAGTTTCCAAACATAAATATACACTCACAATATAATTAAATTAACGTAAACATTTTTTGTGTTCTTTATACTTTTTATGGGTACCCTTTTGATATCTTGACATAAGGCTTAAGAAGCCTTATACAGAAAAAGCTGTTCGCGCTGGAGTTATATTATTGTTACATGGATCCGGCTAAATTGCGACTTGCAGCGATTCAATCGTATGATTATCCGTCTTTGTACGTGCCTTTAACAGAACAATCTCGACACTTTGAGAAGAAAACTGACAAGGGAACAATGGTTTTATTTTTCAGACACATTTACGTATTTTATTGATAGTTTGGAGAAAAATTGGAAAACTGTTTTATTGGATAAATATATCTACACACAGCCATTTAATTTTGTTATATAAGAATTAAGAAATGGTTTAATCAATAATAATATTGCATCAAACTACATTTCCGTTGATTTAACTCAAATTCGAGTAAAAAATAGATAGCAGCATGAAGGTTTCATTAGAAACCTAACGATTTCTAAGAAATTCAAAGAGGTTTTTTATTGCAATAATGCGCAAGCAAGATTTGTTTTCACCCGATGGAAAGCGGTCACCGACGCCTATAAACATTGGCAATACCAGTGGCATCACCAACGCTGCCTACCATGAGACTTTGGATGTTAAGCCTCGTTTCAGTAAATATGCTGACTACGATGCCCTTCTTCAAACTGAACACAGTAGTGTTTTCACACTACTGCTTTGCGGTAGAAATAGGCACTATTTTGTGGTAATTTACCCAGATGGTCTCTAAACAGGGACCTATCACTGGTGGTTAATATTTTACTTCTTTTCAGCTTTTGTGGACTTATTTCATTTGTGTGTTTAATAGGTACAAAATTAGTACTAAATAATTTCCAAACCTATTTCAGGTAAGTCATCTGCCTTTGTTTCAATTTGCACTGTCATGAGAAATATACACGTGCTATAGTAATTTCTGCCGTCGATGTAATTGTGAAATGTAATTTTTTCGCCGAGATTAAAATACACCATGTATTACCCATCAATACTGCTAATTGGTGTAACACATATTATTACGGTTAAATCAATTGTCAATGCCTTTGAAAGTATTTACCAGCTGATATACATATTATGAAATAAGTTAAGCATAAAAATTATAGCCATTTAAGAAATTCCTAGAAATTTATTGTTAAAGTGGTATCACTCTTGGTGGTATCTGACTCGCCCACTCGTGGCCAACAAGTCCAGTGTCAATCTCTCTCAAAATTTTGTCGTAAAGTTAAGTACGTAGTTTAACAAATTAGTCTTAATTCTAAGAAATATAGTCAATTAGGAAAACTGTGTAATGATTTTTGACTGTCATTCAGATTTGTTATTTAGTGGTATAGTTCCAAAGTTTATATATACAAAAATAATAACAAGCGAAGTGTTTTATATTTTTATTTTTCTTAACACAAAATTATAACAAAGATATGGGACCAACGGAAAGCTAATATTTATTATTTAACTAAGAATGAACAAAATCGGAGCATAATATGAGTGGAGCAACGAGGTACCATGTATTAAAAAAAAACATGCCTTCCTTAGAATTAGAACCTCCTTCTTTTAAAAGTTATCTGAAAACCACAAGTACCAAAAAATAGTTACAGTTTAAGCAAATTTCCGGGTTTTTATATAAAATTGCCATAACTGTAACGTGAATCGGAATTTTTTTTCTTTGATTTTCTTATGATTGACATGATTATCCTGTAAACCTGTTTCGACTTGACGTTGAATTTAAAGCCCACCTATATTTGTTTATTTAAATTGATCTTTTTGCACTCAATATTAAAGTACCAAACATAAATTATTTAGTTGACGATTAATTATTAATTAATTTTGGGCAATCCTGTGCTCCCTTAATTGCGTCCCAGGCGGTGCAGTGTTTGTGGTGAGGACATTTACCCACGTGGAATCAGTTTTGGCTGCGTGGATAACAACACGGACCGGCAGTAACCGGTTATAAGTCTGCGCTCATCGGCGTACGCGCGCGAGGGTCCATCGTAAACCCACTGCTTAACTGCCACCGCCCGCTCCAGCTGGGCAGCCCCCGGCCATTAGCTGTTGATCCGCCGGGTGCTAGTTTTCTGTTCCCAAGGACGGGGAATACTAAATTGGACAACTGGTGTCGATATCCAGTACACCTGCAAAATAAAAATAAAAGAAACCTTAAAAAATACGCTCAATATATCCATGCATAGGGTCATGGAACGTCTCATTATGGAGGATGGGCCTCCTGACACCTGTTATGGAGGAATTTGTAACTAGTTTCCAAGATCCAGCAAACTGCTGTCGTGATGGTGAGCTGATAGGGCTTAACATCGCCATGCAGCCTTCAGGAAACTAAACTCTGAGGAAGGGTCCTTACGAAAGCAAATTATATTACTTTTTTCTGGAAAAGCAAAGCTGCCGAATCTGTCCAAGGGCGAACATGGTGTTGGATTTGCTGTTCGAACGACCTATCGCAGCGATCGAAACCCAAAAAGGCGTTTCAGAGCGTACTGCGGCCCTGCGTATGTACATAAATGCGGTTATGTTACCTTTATAGAGTCCGCATACGCGCCAACACTTTCAGCCTCTACAAGACCAAAGACCATTTCTGCGTCAGCTTACGGAGACCGTTGGCAAAAGTGAGTCGCAGCGACCGCTCATATACTGGGAGATTTTAACACAGTTGGTCAGATTCTTCTATACGGTCTGATTGCCTTGGTAACCATGGTATAGAACATTAACGAAAAATGGTCAACGTCTCTTGAATTCGGTTCCAATTACCAATTATGTGTTACCAATACTTACTCTTAGCGCAGATTTCATTAAGGTTCCTTTGATGGTGCCTTGTTCGGCCACTTCGGTAATTAACTAGACTCCTGTTATTGCCAGGAAAAGACCCTCGTGAAGTACTCCACACAATGATCTTTCAAAGAGCTGAATGCGATACAGACCATTTGGTTAGTTGTGGTGCGAATTACCACATTCCAAAGAAGATACATCGCTGAGACCACCCGTAAAGAGATTGAATCTCCTTAATACCCAAAATGAGGATGATCCAAACATATAGCGAAACGGTTAATAGCGAAACCACAAACTGGGACCTGACGTACTGACATTTCGATAAATGGAATAGACTAAAAGTAGTACTCTCACTGTTACAGCAGCAAAAGCTGTATGCAAACAAAAATGGGACCGGGTTCGCTGGAAACCTAGGGCGACCTTACATCTCTGCTTGATGCTAAGGTCATGCTGCTGCTTTTATGCTACCGAATTTCTCCTGGTCCTAAAACGCGATCGGCATTATTGTTTTGCTTAAGAACCGCAAGAAAGAGTGACACGTCTTCTCAAGTCTTACCCAGATCGCGAGGACTTGCACGTCGACGGTCCTTGTCTGCCGACGACGCAGCTTTGTCGCTGCCTCCACACGAGCTCCAGCAGATGATGGACAAGTTCTCCTCACGCATGCACCTGTTCCTCCATGAGCATAAACGCCAAGAAGACAACAGTCGAACTGGTTCAGGGTCGCCACCACCACCAGTGATTCTAATACTGGATGTGGGAAGCCCTCAGAATTAGTCACGATTTTGCTACCTTAAGTCGACTCGTGCTCGTGGGAAATAACTTTGTTTACGCAGATCAACGTCTGCATTGGCAAAGGGCGGCCATTTTCGGATAGCTCCGGTACAAGAGTTTGGACCAACAAACATCTGACTACAAAGACCAAAATGACAGTGTTCCAAACATGCATTTTGAGCATACTTCAGTGGAACGGAAACCTGGATATCGTACGCAGCAAAGAACGCTGCCTGAACACCTTCTACATGCGGTGTCTGCGTAACATTCTATGCTTCAAGTGGACGGACAGAGCGACGAACGAAAGGGTGTTGTGTTCTGTTGGTGTGGGTGTTTAGAACATTTTGCACACTGGTCGTAGAGCTCGAGTATTTTTGGAAAACACAATAAGGTTACACTTAAGTACCCATTGATTTACTTTCTTTTTATTATTTTAAATAACAAAATTGTTGAAAGCAAACAGAATGACAAAAGTTTATAAAAAAGAATAACCGTACACAGTCTGCTTAAAAAATTCACGTCCAATGCTTATTATAACTAATTTCACATTTATAGTAAATTTTGTAATGATATTATAATTTTACTAGGATAAGTTTTACGAACAAAAGTTTACAGAAGTCTCCATCGCAGAATATTTTCTCTTCAGCGCGGCAGTACTATCTCGGATGAAGAACATTGGCAAAAGACGGATTATCATGTAAATGAATCGCGCTTCTGGTAACTGAGACGATTTCTCTCTTAAAATGCAGGAAAGTTATTTTTCTCATAACAGTTATTTAATTAATTGGGCGTCTGGGGCTACAGTTTGTAGGAGTTTCTATTTATCATGAGTAATATCTAAAAGTTTCTAATTACTGTATTTTATAGTTCGTCGGTTATGATAAATGCTTTATCACATTGATAGACTTTCTTATATGCCACTTTTACCGATAAAGTTTATATTTATACTATTATTAACAATAACAATAGTTTCAATGAAAACTGAACACAGTAAATTCAATCACTCATCAAAGTAATTTTATAAATTGTAAAATATGCATTTGATTTCAATAGTGCCATTTTTTAGTTAATAGTGAAATCAATTGATATTTTTCATGATTTAAAATATAAAATGTATATACCTCTTAATTTTACTTAAAGTCAATCAAATGTTCATTCATGTATATGTCTGTGAAAAATCCTATACTAAGTAATACGATAATAAGAAGTAATCGGAAGTTTTTATGAAGGAGCCTATTTCTACTAAGAGTGTAAGTTCTTAAAGGTAAAATTAGGCTTTAATGGAAATGCTTCATGATATAAGACTGTATTAAGATTTCAAGACAGCAAAGAAAAAGAGCAGTAAGACATTAAGCCACGATAGCAATGACTAAATCATGCATTATTGAGGAAAACCCTTGAGTTTCGTATATAAGACGATGTACATTATGGTTATGTATATTATTGTTGTACATTTATTTACTTAAGCAATGTAATATTTGAGCCAGCAACATGTCAGATTTGCAACTTGTAGGGCTACCAGTACCCGTAACTCATCACTGCAGTGCCTTTTCCGCCGCAAAGCTGCAATTTAAAACAATGCCGTAATTAAGATGGGATACACCGCAGCCAGCCTCATTTGCTAAATAAACAACTTGCACTGTTCACAAAATATTAAAAAAATATTCTATGAGTTAGGAGAAAAAATTATGAGAGTAATGCAACAATGCGCACTCACACCGTTACTAAAAACTGACCCCTAAACTTAGCTATGGTCAAAATTTTGGTTTTCGATGAATTTAAGTTTAAAACATTAAAATGTTAGAAGCAAATAAGAAAAATCTCTAAGATTCGACATTCTAAAGTAAACTTTAGGGAATCAAGTGCGCTAGACAGACGCACATGCTACACCGACCACTAAATACCCATCTTAATAATAAACTATCCATTTTCAAATCAATACTACATATAAACGAGTTGTTATTGTGTTAATGCTAATAAACTGTGTTCTTTAATATAATATCTTTTAGTACTTTGAGCTTAAACCCAAATAATCCTCAATGAGAGTTGTCCGTCGTGTTTGCACGAAAGTCCAGACAATAATGGAAACGTGATGAAGAACAAACAATGCTAAACCTTCAATGTGCTGCTTGTTTGATACTCAGCTGTTTGAAATTTATCTTTGAAATAAAATTACTGTATAAGCCCCATAACCACCCTGTTTTACGAACATTTTAAGATGATAAAAATTTAATTTTAAATAATATAAAATGAATTCGTGTATTTAAAAATTAGGTTTTGCTGCTCCCAAGTGCGAGTAGTCAAATTAATACTGTTATATAAATTGTATCTTATATTTATATGAATACTATAATATATATAGATGTTGCTTAGCACAGGGTGTTCTAGGTAAAGTTTCAAAAATATGTAATAATGGCAAGAACTGTCATGAATAGTATAGATAAAACAAACATTTATTACTATTAAGTTAATAAAGAATTATGACATCATGAGCTATATAATTATAGCTCCTGCTGATGTATTTTGTAACTCTTAATTTCCCAAATACGTTTCTACGGTATAATAAAAATTATTAATGATAAACGGCTTTATAACGAAATTTTACCAAACAGAACGAAACTAAAGACGAGGTTTATTCGTTACTATATTATTTAGTTAGTTATATTGACTTTAACTACAAAAACTGCTTTTATTTGGGTTTATTTAGATAACTTTTCTCAGATTTATTTGTATTATATTCCTTTGTTACTGAGTTGTCAATGACATATAAACTTGTGTCCATGTCCATACCCGGATGTTTTACCTATAAGATAGATTTCAATATTTGTTACAATAATTTTGAAGAACCTGCATTTGGACCAGAAGCTTGGTGGGATACGGTCCAAAAACCTCTTGATGGAGAAAGTTACGATTAGGGAGGTCGGTGTCTAGTAATGGACTACCACAGGCTGATGATGGATGGTATAAATTAGTATGTTTATAATAGACAGATTTAGAATTAAAACGTTTTTTTTAATTTTATAACATTGCCAAAATCACTCTCTTGTAAATATGAAACTGTTAAAAAAGAAATTTATTTAACAAGATAACAGCTGATTGGATGTTGAAACCAATCCATTATATTAACGAGCTTATATTAGAAATCTAGAAGTAAGTCAGTCAGCCTTCAAAAAGATAGCAAGGGCGATGTGGCTCTCAAAAAAAATTTACTTCTATTTACGGAAAATTTTGTGTGTTTTATTTTTAACATGAAAAATTTAAGTATCTAATTTACATATATTTTATTTTAGCATGATATGCCTTGAACAAAAGATTTGATATTTGTAATACCGTAAAATACATTTTTAAAACAATATATTAAATTTTCAAGCATATCATACAAGAAATAATCCTGTTATGTAAATATAGGAATGCAAACAATTATTAAATTAATGTTTATTTCATGATGATCAAAGGATATTTGTAAACATGAGATTCATTATGTTATGTTATGATTCAAATGATTCAAAATATGATTCCACAAAAAACAGCATACATTTGAAGCCAACATCGCAAAACAATTTCTGAAAAAATTATAATTATATTAAGTCGATTAGAAAAATATCAAATATCTGGTGGATTATCCCATTAACATTATAGTTGTAAAACTTGTAAGGATCGGTATTTAAATGCGATTAGTGCCTGATGGTTGAGACTGTGTATTAAGATTTAAAGAGACAGCAAAAAAGAGCAGTAAGACAGGGCTATTTATTAGCAATGACTAAATCAGCGCATAATTGAGAAACTCCTGTGATTCGCATAAGACGATGTAATAATACGTTTATGCATATTATTGTTGTATATTTATTTACCTAAGCAATGTGATGAAGTTTTTATTTTAAGCAAATATGCTTAGATTTGAAACTAGGCTACCAAAAATCTTTTAAACTTTTCAAGTTCACAACTCACCTTTTACAAAGGTCCGTCTAGGTGGTACCACTGCAGTGCTCTTCCTGCCGCAAAGCTGTAATTTAAAAACACTGTTGTACTTCGGATTGAAGGCACCGCAGTGCTTCCATTTAAGTTAATTAAACAACCTCCGACTAAACCAAAATATTAAAAAATATCCTATTTCTAATCTAACCGACGAATCATCATCATTTAAAAAAACCTTTGACTTGTGAATCGTTATCAAACAACTGAGGGATCAAACTAAAATTAAAAAACCTAACTGACAAATACATGTAAAATAGTCCATGGCAAGATTTGAAGTAACGACCCTTAGGGCAAGGATTTATATCATTAGACCGCTGTGGCAGCATATTGCAAGCGTTTCATCAAACAATGCATACATTTTTTGCTACTATAAAAAGTCACTTTTGAATTTATTATACCTTATTGGATCAAATCCATCACAGACACCACAAAAGTTGGTAATTAATTTTAAAATTAGTCGAGTATAAATTATGTATTCGGTACGTATTAGCTGTTCGTTTCTGTAGCGTCTACGGACGTGGTAATGCGGAAACGCTAGTTTATTAACTTTATGAACGCTTTCGCATGCAGTCTATCAAACGAAACAACGAAACACATTTTGTACCACACCAATCAAGAAGATTAAACAATATTTTCTTCTCTTAATAATTTTATAACAATTACACGGTATAATCTAAATATTCTCATATAACCTTGTTTGTAATGGTCGGTTAAAACGTGACCCTAAAAGTAATAATTACTCTATTCACATGTTATATAGTTTATTACAAGAGGTTACATTTATTAGTCCTATGTATTGTTTTTTATTAATTGTATACTACAATGTATACTAGCGTACCGATGCAAAAACTAAAAACAAATACAAACTAATTGACACCTGATGTCTACGCATAAACATTTCTTATTGTAAATGGAAAACAATATTATAAATTAACGAAACATAACTTAATCGTATTTTGATAAGCTACAATTTAATTGTACTTACCAAGGTTTATAATTACTTTAATATATTTCCAAGTTACATTCATATCTTTCTGTTTAAATGAAACCAATATCAAAAATAGAATTTTCCTTTAGAGTTCATTAGGATAAAGTCTCTATTAATTAATTGTTAAAGTTTTAATCTTTCAATTAAATCAAAAGTCGATTAACTTTAGCTTACCTGGTGCAGTTCGAATATCGGCGATGCGAAAAATTAAATAGTATATTGTTTTGTATCTTTTTATTTCACCTTTTTCAGTATTATTTGTACCTATCCCTATATAAATTAGACTTAATCACTTACAATGTCGTTTCAGCTAATAGTTCATAAGAATCAAATAAATTGTATTGCAAGGATTAGACAAGTTCTATATTCACATCATCATCACATCATCAGCCTGTGAGGTCCACACTGCTGGACATAGCCTCCTCAATACACCGCTATCCATTAGGGAGTTTGGACCGTATCCCACCACGCTGGTCCAAATGCGGGTTGCGGGTGGACTGATTTTTACAAGCTCCATCCTTCGATGCATGGATCATCTTACTTTTCAGACAATTGGCAGATCAGCCCAAATTGCCCCTAACTAACTAGGAAACAATGAAAAATTTGTTGAGTCCCCGCAGGATTCGAACCACGGACCTCCGGGTTTCTAAAGCAAACGCCCATACCACTAGGCTACGGAGGCATTGAGAATATTATTTCCTGCTATCAATACGAAGTTGTTACAGTTGAAGTTTTTCCAAGACTCATTTAACATAAAGCAGAGCAGATTCTCTTTCTAATGTTAATTTTGAAGGCTTCAAAGGATCTATAAGCAAATTTTGTTATAATTATGAAAATATTCTTTGTTTATCGTGTTACATGACTTTGTCTATGATGCTTTATACGTTTTAGAGTTAATTTTAATGGAAGGTCATCTATTTTAAGATATAAATGGTATTTGGCAGAAATGTCAAAAATAAAACGCTAAATTCAGATTATTGAAAAACATTTAAGTTTCAAACATAAATATACACTACAACATAATTAAATTAACGTAAACATTTTTTTGTGTTCTTTTATATTTTTTTATAAGAATTTTTGATATTCAGATATAAGGCTTAAAGTTTTAATAGAAAAAGCCGTTCGCGCTGGAGTTATATGCCATTGTTACATGGATCCGGCTAAATTGCGACTTGCAGCGATTCAATTTGCATGATTATCCGTCTTTGTAATGTGCCTTTTTAACAGAACAATCTCGACACTTTGAGAAGAAAACTTGACAAGGGAACACTGGTTTTATTTTCACACAAATTTACGTATTTTATTGATAGTTTGAAAAAAATTGGAAAACTGTTTTTATTGATAAATATATTCATACACAGCTATTTAATTTCTTTGTTATATAAGAATTAAGAAATGGCTTCCAATCAATATATTACATCAAACTACATTTCCGTTCAATTTTAACTAAAATTGAGTAAGATAAATAGATAGTATGAAGGTTTTTCCTTATTAGAAAACCTAACAATTTCTAAGAAATTCAAAGAGGTTTTTTCTTTTTATTGCATACGCAGCCAGACGAGCCACCTTGATGGAAAGTGTATCACTGACTATAAACAGCACACTAGTGGTATCACCAACGTTGCCTACCATGAGACTCTTGATGTTAAGTCCGTTTCAGTAAATATGTTGACTACGATGCCCTTTCAACCGGAACACAGTAGCAAGCCAATTACCGCTTTGCGGTGGGTGGTGAAATAGGCACTACGGTGGTACCCACCCAGATGGTCTCCTGTAAACAGGGGACCTACCACCGGTGGTTAATATTTTACTTCTTTTTTAGCTTTGTGGACTTATTTCATTTCTGTGTTTAATAGGTACAAAAATTAGTACTAAATAATTTCCAAACCTATTTCAGGTAAGTCATTCAGTTTTGCTTCAATTTGCACTGTCATGAGAAATATACACCTGCTTAGTAATTTCTGCTGTCGATGTAATTGTGAAAGTAATTTTTTCGCCGAGATTAAAATACACCATGTATTACCCATCAATACTGCTAATTGGTGTAACACATATTATTACGGTTAAATCAATTGTCAATGCCTTTGAAAGTATTTACCAGCTTATATAATATTCTGGAAATAAGTTAAGTATAAAATTATCGTATTTAAGTAAAATTCAGAAATTTATTGTTAAAGTGGTTTCACTCATGGCATCTGCCCCGCCCACTGTGGCCAACAAGTCCAGTGTCAATCTCTCTCAAAATTTTGTCGTAAAGTTAAGTACGGAAGTTTAAACAAATTAGTTCCACTCCTAGGACATATAGTCAATTAGGAAAAACTGTGTAAAATTCTTTTAATTGTCACTCAGATTTGTTATTTAGTATAGTTCCAAAGTTTTATATACAAAAAATAATAACAAGAAGTGTTTTATATTTTTACTTTTTTCTAACACAAAATTATAACAAGATATGGACCAACGGAAAAACTATTTATTATTTAAATAAGAATGAACAAAATCGGAGCACAAGGAGCGGAGCAACGAGGTACCATGTATTAAAAAAAAAACATGCTCTCAGAATTGGGAACTCTCTTTTGAAAGTTGGTTCCAAAACCACAAGTAATTAAAAATAGTTACAGTTTCTAAGCAATTTCCGGGTTTTATATAAATTGCTGTTAACTGTAATGTGAACTGGAATTTTTTTTTTCTTGATTTTTTTCTTATGATTGACATGATTATCCTGTAAACCTGTTTCGACTTGACGTTGAATTTGAGCCTGCCTATATTTATATATTTATTATTTAAATTGATCTTTGCACTAATTTTAAAGTACCAAACATAAATTATTCGCTGACGATTAATTATTAATTAATTTTGGGCAATCCTGTGCTTCCTTAATTGCGTCCCAGGCGGTGCAGTGTTTGTGGTGAGGACACTTCACCCACGTGAAGCAGCTCGGCTGCGTGGATAACAACACGGGGACTGGCAGTAACCGGTTATAAGTCTGCGCTCATCGGCGTACGCGCGGGTGCGAGGGTCCATCGTAGACCCACTGCTTAACTACCGCCCGCTCCAGCTGGGCAGCCCCCGGCCAATTAGCTGTTGATCCACCAGTGCTAGTTTGTTCCTTAAGGATGTGAGGACAACTGGTGTTGATAGCCAGTACACCTGCAAATAAAAATAAAAGAAACCTTAAAAACATGCCTAATATATCCATGCGTATAGGGTCATGGAACGTCCGTACTATGAGGATGGGCCTCCCCGACACCGCGGAGGTTCTGGAATTAGCGCCCAAGATCTGCGCAAAACTGCTGTCGTGGATGGTGAGCTCGATAGGCTTAACATCGCCATGCAGCTCTTCAGGAAACTAAACTTCCTGAGGAAGGGTCCTTACGGAAAGCAAATTATATTACCTTTTTCTGGAAAGGCAAAGCTGCCGAATCTGTCCGCGAATACGGTGTTGGATTTGCTGTTCGGAACGACCTACTGCAGCGATCGAAACTCCAAAAGGCGTTTCCAGAGCGTATCATATCTCTGCGGCGTACAGCAAATGCGGCTATGTTACCTTTATATCCGCATACGCGCCAACACTTTCAGCCTCTGCTAAGACCAAAGACCATTTACGGTCAGCTTACGGAGACCGTTGGCAAAGTGAGTCGTAGCGACCGCCTTTATATACTGGGAGATTTTAATGCTCGTGTTGGTCGTGACTTCATACGGTCTGATTGCCTGGTAACCATGGTATAGGCAAAACATTAACGAAATGGTCAACGTCTCTTGGAATTCGGTTCCAATTACCAATTATGTAAGGTTACCAATACTACTTAAAGGCAAAGAGTCTCATTGTTCCTTGGCGGCGCTTCCTTGCTCGGCCACTGCAGCAATTAACTAGACCTGTTATTGCTAGAAAAAGACCTTCGTGAAGTACCCACACACGATCTTTTCCAAAGAGCTACTGCGATACAGACCATTTGCTAGTTAGCAACTACTACATTCCAAAGAAGATACACCTGTCGAGACCACCCAAAGAGGGATTAACCTCCATCACCCAAAACGACGTGATGATCCAAAACATATAGCGAAATGGTTAATAGCGAACCACAAACTGGGACCTGACGTACCCCATTTCTGATAAATGGAATAGACTAAAAGTAGTACCACTGTTACAGCAGCAAAAGCTTGCATGCAAACAAAACAGGGACTGGTTCGCTGAAAACCTAGCGACCTTACATCCTCTGCTTGATGCTGCTGTCATGCTGCTTTATGCTACCGAATCTCTCCTTGTCCCAAAACGCGATCGGCATTATTGCTTCGTTTACAGAACTGCAGAGAGTGACACCGTCTTCTCAAGTCTTAACGGTATCGCGAGGACTTGCACGTCGACGGTCCTGTCTGCCGACGACGCAGCTTTGTCGCCGCCTCTCCACACGAGCTCCAGCAGATGATGGACAAGTTCTCCCACGCATGCACTCTGTTCTCCAGCGAGGAGCATAAACGCCAAGAAGACAGTCGAACTGGTTCAGGGTCGTGTCACACCACCAGTGACTTAATGCTGATGGAAGCCCTAGACTAGTCAACAATAAGATTTTGCTACCTGTCGACTGTGTCAAAACAACTTTGCGTTTGATGCAGAGATCAACGTCTGTATTGGGCAAAGTGGCGGCCATTTTCGGATAGCTCCGCGCTGGCAAGAGTTTGACCAACAAACATCTGATTCACAAAGCATCAAACACAGTGTCTAAACATGCATTTGAGCATACTTCTGTGCGAATGGAACCTGATATCGTACGCAAAGCAAAGAACGCTGCCTGAACACCTTCATATGTGCGGTGTCTGCGCAATATCTCTATGCTTCACGGACGGACAGAGCGACGAAACCGAAAGGGTGTTGTGTCGGTTGGTGTGGTGTTTCTAGAACATTCTGCACAATTAAGTCGCAGAGCTCGAGTGTTTTTGGAAAACACACATATACACTTACATCTATTGATTTATTTTCTTTTGTATTACGAATAACAAAATTGTTGAAAAGCAAAATGAACGACAAAAGTTTATAAAAAAGAATAACCGTGTTATAGTTCGCTTAAAATTATTCAATGCTTTTATAACCACTTGCATTTGTAGTAAATTTTGTAATGATATTTGTAATTTTTGGCCAGGGATAAGTTTACGAACAAAAAGTTTAAGGTAGTCTCCATCGCAGAATATTTTCTGTTCAGCGCGCAGTATCTTTATCTCGGATGAAGAACATTACAAAGACGGATTATCATGTAAATGGAATCGCGCTACTTGCATCTGAGACGATTTCCTTCTTAAATGCAGGAAAGTTATTTTCTCTGTTTGATATAGCAGTTATTTAATTAATTGGGCGTTCAACTACAGTTTGTAGGAGTTTCTATTTAATATGGGTAATATCTAAAAGTTATTTTAATTGCTTCTCGTATTTCACAGTCTGCTCTACATATGACAACTGCTTTATCACATTGATAAGATTCCTTTCATATGCCACTTTTTACTCGATACAAAAGTTTATATTTATACTATTATTAACAATAACAATAGTTTCAATAAAAACTGAAATATTGCGTAAATTCAATCACTCATCAAAGTAATTTTATAATTGTAAAATTATGCATTTGATTTCAATACTATCATTTTTTAGTCGTTATGAAATCAATTTGATATTTTTTCATGCGATTTTAAAATACAAATGTATATAATTTATTTTTTACTTCTAAAGTCGATCGAATGTCTATCTATGCATATATCTGTGTGAAAAATCCTATACTAAGTAATACGTATAATAAGTAGTAATCGGAAGCTTTAAGTGAAGGAGCTCATTTCTACTAGAGTGTAAGCTCCTTAAAGGTAAAAATTAGGCTTTTAATGGAAATGCTTCTTACATATAAGACTGTATTAAGATTTAAAGACAGCAAAGAGCAGTAAGACATTAGGCCAATGTATTAGCAATGACTAAACTGAAGTGCATAATTGAGAAACTCCTCAGGATTCGGTATAAGACGATGTACATTATGTTTTATGGCTATTATTGCTTTGACATTATTTACCTAAGCAATGTGATATTTTTTATTTACAGCAACATGCTTAGATTTGCAACTTGTAGGGCTACCAAAAAATCTTAAAACTTTTTCAAGTTGACAACTCACCTTTTTACAAAGGTCCATCTAGGGCGGTACCACTGCAGTGCTCTTTCTGCAAAGCTGTAATTTAAAACACTGTTGTACCTGGATTGAAGGGCACTGCAGCTAGCTCTTATTGCTAATTAAACAACCTGCGACCAAACCAAAATATTAAAAATATCCTATTTTCTTAATCTAACCGATTAATCTATTTCATCATTTAAAAAAACTTTTGACTCCCAGGAATCGTTATCACAACTGAGTGTCAAAACTAAAAATTAAAAAACCTAATCAGACAAAACATGTAAAATGAAGTCTGGCAGATTTGAAGTAACGACCTTAGGCAATACTTATATCATTAGACCACTGTGGCAGCATATTGCAAGCGTTTCATCGAACAATGCATACATTTTTGCTACTTCTTTTATAAAGTAACTTTTGTTTTCATACCTTATTGGATCCATCGCGGACACCTGGCCAAAGTTAGTACTAACCTTTAAATTACCTGAGTACACTGTGATTCGGTAATGTATTAGCTATTCGTTACTGTAGCGTGTACGGGCGGTCATGCGGAAACGGTTTATTAACTTTATGAACGCTTGCATGCAGTCTATCAAACTTGAAACAACAAACACAATTTCCAGGAAACACACCAATCAAGAAGATCAAACACTATTTTCTTCTCTTAATAATTTTATAACAATTACACGGTATAATCTAAATTATTCTCATATAACCTTGTTTGTAATGATCAGTTAAAATCGTGACCCTAATAGCACAATTACTATATTAACATGTTATATAGTTTATTACAGAGTGCCACTTTATTAGTCCTATGTATTGTTTTTTATTAATTACATTACAATGTACCGATGCGTACCGATGCAAAACTAAAAACAAATACAAACTAATTGACACCTGATGTCTACGCATAAACATTTCTTATTGTAAATGGAAAACATATTATAAATTAACGAACAATTGACTGTATTTTGATAAGTTATAATTTAATTGTACTTACCAAGGTTTATAATTACTTTAATATATTTCAAGCATATCTATATCTTTCTGTTTAAATGAAACCAATATCATTACAATCTTTTAGAGTTCATTAGGATAAAGTCTCTATTAATCAATTGCTAAAGTTTTAATCTTTCAATTAAATCAAAAGTCGATTAACTTTAGCTTACCTGGTGCAGTTCGAATATCGGCGATGCGAAAAATTAAATAGTACATTGTTTTGTATCTTTTTATTTCACCTTTTTTAGTATTATTTGTACCTATCCCTATATAAATTAGACTTAATCACTTACAATGTCGTTTCAGCTCATTATATTTCAGTTCATATAAGAATCAAATAAATTGTATTGTATGATTAGACAAGTTCTATATAATGATGTTAAAAAAACGATACAATATATTGAGTCTATAATTCCTTCAGATACAGTTAAAAATGTGGTGTTTTAATACAAAAAGTTTTTTCCACTTAAGCTTTGAGAATATTATTTGCCATTTCAATACGAAGTTTTTACAGTTGAAGTTTTCCAAGACTCATTTAACATAAAGCAGAGCAGATTCTCTTTCTAATATTAATTTTGAAGCCTTCAAAGGATCTATAAGCAAATTTTGTTATAATTATGAAAATATTCTTTGTTTATCGTGTTACATGACTTTGTCTATGATGCTTTATACGTTTTATAGTTAATTTTTAATTTGAAGGTCGGCTTATTTTAAGATATTGTAAGGTAGAAATGTCAAAAATAAAACGTTAAATTCAGGTTATTGAAAAACATTTAAGTTTCAAACATTAAATTTAGAAACATAAATATACCTGGTACACTACAATATAATTAATTTAACGTAAACATTTTTTGTGTTCTTTATACTTTTTATGGGTACCCTTTTGATATCTTGACATAAGGCTTAAGAAGCCTTATACAGAAAAAGCTGTTCGCGCTGGAGTTATATTATTGTTACATGGATCCGGCTAAATTGCGACTTGCAGCGATTCAATCGTATGATTATCCGTCTTTGTACGTGCCTTTAACAGAACAATCTCGACACTTTGAGAAGAAAACTGACAAGGGAACAATGGTTTTATTTTTCAGACACATTTACGTATTTTATTGATAGTTTGGAGAAAAATTGGAAAACTGTTTTATTGGATAAATATATCTACACACAGCCATTTAATTTTGTTATATAAGAATTAAGAAATGGTTTAATCAATAATAATATTGCATCAAACTACATTTCCGTTGATTTAACTCAAATTCGAGTAAAAAATAGATAGCAGCATGAAGGTTTCATTAGAAACCTAACGATTTCTAAGAAATTCAAAGAGGTTTTTTATTGCAATAATGCGCAAGCAAGATTTGTTTTCACCCGATGGAAAGCGGTCACCGACGCCTATAAACATTGGCAATACCAGTGGCATCACCAACGCTGCCTACCATGAGACTTTGGATGTTAAGCCTCGTTTCAGTAAATATGCTGACTACGATGCCCTTCTTCAAACTGAACACAGTAGTGTTTTCACACTACTGCTTTGCGGTAGAAATAGGCACTATTTTGTGGTAATTTACCCAGATGGTCTCTAAACAGGGACCTATCACTGGTGGTTAATATTTTACTTCTTTTCAGCTTTTGTGGACTTATTTCATTTGTGTGTTTAATAGGTACAAAATTAGTACTAAATAATTTCCAAACCTATTTCAGGTAAGTCATCTGCCTTTGTTTCAATTTGCACTGTCATGAGAAATATACACGTGCTATAGTAATTTCTGCCGTCGATGTAATTGTGAAATGTAATTTTTCCTCCGAGATTAAAATGCACCATGTATTACCCATCAATACTGCTAATTGTATCACATATTATTACGGTTAAATCCATCGTCAATGCCTTTGGAAAGTATTTACCAGCTTATATACATATTCTGAAATAAGTTAAGCATAAAAAATTATCGCATTTAAGAGAAATTTTAGAAATTTATTGTTAAAGTGGTTTCACCTACAGGGTATCTGTCTCGCCCACTGTGGCCAACAAGTCCAGTGTCATCTCTCAAAATTTTGTCGTGTTACATGTAGTTTAACAAATTAGTCTTAATTCTAGGACATATAATAATTAGGAAAACTGTGTAATGATTTTTGACTGTCATTCAGATTTGTTATTTAGTGGTATAGTTCCAAAGTTTATATATACAAAAATAATAACAAGCGAATCGTTTTTATATTTTTATTTTTCTTAACACAAAATTATAACAAAGATATGGGACCAACGGAAAGCTAATATTTATTATTTAAATAAGAATGAACAAAATCGGAGCACAAGGAGCGGAGCAACGAGGTACCATGTATTAAAAAAAAAACATGCTCTCAGAATTAAGAACCTCCTTTTTTTGGAAAGTTGATCTAAAACCACAAGTACCAAAAAATAGTTACAGTTTAAGCAAATTTCCGGGTTTTTATATAAAATTGCCATAACTGTAACGTGAATCGGAATTTTTTTTCTTTGATTTTTCTTATGATTGACATGATTATCCTGTAAACCTGTTTCGACTTGACGTTGAATTTAAAGCCCACCTATATTTGTTTATTTAAATTGATCTTTTTGCACTCAATATTAAAGTACCAAACATAAATTATTTAGTTGACGATTAATTATTAATTAATTTTGGGCAATCCTGTGCTCCCTTAATTGCGTCCCAGGCGGTGCAGTGTTTGTGGTGAGGACATTTACCCACGTGGAATCAGTTTTGGCTGCGTGGATAACAACACGGACCGGCAGTAACCGGTTATAAGTCTGCGCTCATCGGCGTACGCGCGCGAGGGTCCATCGTAAACCCACTGCTTAACTGCCACCGCCCGCTCCAGCTGGGCAGCCCCCGGCCATTAGCTGTTGATCCGCCGGGTGCTAGTTTTCTGTTCCCAAGGACGGGGAATACTAAATTGGACAACTGGTGTCGATATCCAGTACACCTGCAAAATAAAAATAAAAGAAACCTTAAAAAATACGCTCAATATATCCATGCATAGGGTCATGGAACGTCTCATTATGGAGGATGGGCCTCCTGACACCTGTTATGGAGGAATTTGTAACTAGTTTCCAAGATCCAGCAAACTGCTGTCGTGATGGTGAGCTGATAGGGCTTAACATCGCCATGCAGCCTTCAGGAAACTAAACTCTGAGGAAGGGTCCTTACGAAAGCAAATTATATTACTTTTTTCTGGAAAAGCAAAGCTGCCGAATCTGTCCAAGGGCGAACATGGTGTTGGATTTGCTGTTCGAACGACCTATCGCAGCGATCGAAACCCAAAAAGGCGTTTCAGAGCGTACTGCGGCCCTGCGTATGTACATAAATGCGGTTATGTTACCTTTATAGAGTCCGCATACGCGCCAACACTTTCAGCCTCTACAAGACCAAAGACCATTTCTGCGTCAGCTTACGGAGACCGTTGGCAAAAGTGAGTCGCAGCGACCGCTCATATACTGGGAGATTTTAACACAGTTGGTCAGATTCTTCTATACGGTCTGATTGCCTTGGTAACCATGGTATAGAACATTAACGAAAAATGGTCAACGTCTCTTGAATTCGGTTCCAATTACCAATTATGTGTTACCAATACTTACTCTTAGCGCAGATTTCATTAAGGTTCCTTTGATGGTGCCTTGTTCGGCCACTTCGGTAATTAACTAGACTCCTGTTATTGCCAGGAAAAGACCCTCGTGAAGTACTCCACACAATGATCTTTCAAAGAGCTGAATGCGATACAGACCATTTGGTTAGTTGTGGTGCGAATTACCACATTCCAAAGAAGATACATCGCTGAGACCACCCGTAAAGAGATTGAATCTCCTTAATACCCAAAATGAGGATGATCCAAACATATAGCGAAACGGTTAATAGCGAAACCACAAACTGGGACCTGACGTACTGACATTTCGATAAATGGAATAGACTAAAAGTAGTACTCTCACTGTTACAGCAGCAAAAGCTGTATGCAAACAAAAATGGGACCGGGTTCGCTGGAAACCTAGGGCGACCTTACATCTCTGCTTGATGCTAAGGTCATGCTGCTGCTTTTATGCTACCGAATTTCTCCTGGTCCTAAAACGCGATCGGCATTATTGTTTTGCTTAAGAACCGCAAGAAAGAGTGACACGTCTTCTCAAGTCTTACCCAGATCGCGAGGACTTGCACGTCGACGGTCCTTGTCTGCCGACGACGCAGCTTTGTCGCTGCCTCCACACGAGCTCCAGCAGATGATGGACAAGTTCTCCTCACGCATGCACCTGTTCCTCCATGAGCATAAACGCCAAGAAGACAACAGTCGAACTGGTTCAGGGTCGCCACCACCACCAGTGATTCTAATACTGGATGTGGGAAGCCCTCAGAATTAGTCACGATTTTGCTACCTTAAGTCGACTCGTGCTCGTGGGAAATAACTTTGTTTACGCAGATCAACGTCTGCATTGGCAAAGGGCGGCCATTTTCGGATAGCTCCGGTACAAGAGTTTGGACCAACAAACATCGGACTACAAAGACCAAAATGACAGTGTTCCAAACATGCATTTTGAGCATACTTCTGTGCGGAGCGGAAACCTGGACATTGTACGCAAAGCAAGAACGCTGCCTGAACACCTTCTACATGCGGTGTCTGCGTAACATTCTATGCTTCACGTGGACGGACAGAGCGACGAACGAAAGGGTGTTTTGTTTTGGTTGGTGTGGTGTTTGTGAACATTCTTGCACAGTGGTCGCGGAGCTCGAGTATTTTTGGAAAACACAATAAGGTTACACTTAAGTACCCATTGATTTACTTTCTTTTTATTATTTTAAATAACAAAATTGTTGAAAGCAAACAGAATGACAAAAGTTTATAAAAAAGAATAACCGTACACAGTCTGCTTGGGTAAATCTACGTCCAATGCTTTTATAACTAATTTCACATTTGTAGTAAATTTTGTAATGATATTATAATTTTACTAGGATAAGTTTTACGAACAAAAGTTTACAGAAGTCTCCATCGCAGAATATTTTCTCTTCAGCGCGGCAGTACTATCTCGGATGAAGAACATTGGCAAAAGACGGATTATCATGTAAATGAATCGCGCTTCTGGTAACTGAGACGATTTCTCTCTTAAAATGCAGGAAAGTTATTTTTCTCATAACAGTTATTTAATTAATTGGGCGTCTGGGGCTACAGTTTGTAGGAGTTTCTATTTATCATGAGTAATATCTAAAAGTTTCTAATTACTGTATTTTATAGTTCGTCGGTTATGATAAATGCTTTATCACATTGATAGACTTTCTTATATGCCACTTTTACCGATAAAGTTTATATTTATACTATTATTAACAATAACAATAGTTTCAATGAAAACTGAACACAGTAAATTCAATCACTCATCAAAGTAATTTTATAAATTGTAAAATATGCATTTGATTTCAATAGTGCCATTTTTTAGTTAATAGTGAAATCAATTGATATTTTTCATGATTTAAAATATAAAATGTATATACCTCTTAATTTTACTTAAAGTCAATCAAATGTTCATTCATGTATATGTCTGTGAAAAATCCTATACTAAGTAATACGATAATAAGAAGTAATCGGAAGTTTTTATGAAGGAGCCTATTTCTACTAAGAGTGTAAGTTCTTAAAGGTAAAATTAGGCTTTAATGGAAATGCTTCATGATATAAGACTGTATTAAGATTTCAAGACAGCAAAGAAAAAGAGCAGTAAGACATTAAGCCACGATAGCAATGACTAAATCATGCATTATTGAGGAAAACCCTTGAGTTTCGTATATAAGACGATGTACATTATGGTTATGTATATTATTGTTGTACATTTATTTACTTAAGCAATGTAATATTTGAGCCAGCAACATGTCAGATTTGCAACTTGTAGGGCTACCAGTACCCGTAACTCATCACTGCAGTGCCTTTTCCGCCGCAAAGCTGCAATTTAAAACAATGCCGTAATTAAGATGGGATACACCGCAGCCAGCCTCATTTGCTAAATAAACAACTTGCACTGTTCACAAAATATTAAAAAAATATTCTATGAGTTAGGAGAAAAAATTATGAGAGTAAATGTAACAATGCGCACTCACACCGTTACTAAAAACTGACCCCTAAACTTAGCTATGGTCAAAATTTTGGTTTTCGATGAATTTAAGTTTAAAACATTAAAACATAGTAGCAAATAAGAAAAATCTCTAAGATTCGACATTCTAAAGTAAACTTTAGGGAATCAAGTGCGCTAGATAGACGTACATGCTACACCGGACCATTAATACCCATCTTACTTATAAATTATCCATTTCTTAATCGATACTACATATAATACGAATTGGTTATTGTGTTAATGCTAATAAACTGTGTTCTTTAATATAATATCTTTTAGTACTTTGAGCTTAAACCCAAATAATCCTCAATGAGAGCTATTGTCGTGTTTGTACGAAAGTCCAGACAATAATGAAACGTGATGAACAAACAATGCTAAACCTTCAATGTGCTGCTTGTTTGATACTCAGCTGTTTAAAATCTATCTTGAAATAAAATTACTGTATAAGCCCCATAACCACCCTGTTTTACGAACATTTTAAGATGATAAAAATTTAATTTTAAATAATATAAAATGAATTCGTGTATTTAAAAATTAGGTTTTGCTGCTCCCAAGTGCGAGTAGTCAAATTAATACTGTTATATAAATTGTATCTTATATTTATATGAATACTATAATATATATAGATGTTGCTTAGCACAGGGTGTTCTAGGTAAAGTTTCAAAAATATGTAATAATGGCAAGAACTGTCATGAATAGTATAGATAAAACAAACATTTATTACTATTAAGTTAATAAAGAATTATGACATCATGAGCTATATAATTATAGCTCCTGCTGATGTATTTTGTAACTCTTAATTTCCCAAATACGTTTCTACGGTATAATAAAAATTATTAATGATAAACGGCTTTATAACGAAATTTTACCAAACAGAACGAAACTAAAGACGAGGTTTATTCGTTACTATATTATTTAGTTAGTTATATTGACTTTAACTACAAAAACTGCTTTTATTTGGGTTTATTTAGATAACTTTTCTCAGATTTATTTGTATTATATTCCTTTGTTACTGAGTTGTCAATGACATATAAACTTGTGTCCATGTCCATACCCGGATGTTTTACCTATAAGATAGATTTCAATATTTGTTACAATAATTTTGAAGAACCTGCATTTGGACCAGAAGCTTGGTGGGATACGGTCCAAAAACCTCTTGATGGAGAAAGTTACGATTAGGGAGGTCGGTGTCTAGTAATGGACTACCACAGGCTGATGATGGATGGTGGCAATTGGCATGTTTATAGACAATTTAGAATTAAACATTTTTTTTAATATTAAAAATTAAAAATCCTTTAAATATAAACTTTAAAAGAAATTTATTTAAAAGATAACACTGACGGATTTGAAACCAACCATTATATTAACGAGCTTATATTAAATCTAGAGAGCTCCACCTTCTAAAAGATAGAGGCGATGCTAAAAATTTACTATTTACGGAAAATTTTCTATGTTTTATTTAACATGAAAATTAAGTATCTAATTTTACATATTTATTTTAGCATGATATGCCGAAATAAAAGTATTTGATATTGTAATACCAAATACTTTTAAACAATATATTAAAATTTTAAGGCATATCATACAAGAAATTCTAAGTAGTAAATAGAGATCAACATTTATTAAATTAATGCTTATTTCGTTTCGATCAAAGGAATTTTGAAACATGAGACTCATTATTATGTTTATTCAAATATTAAATACGTTCCAACATAAACAGCTCATTTGTACACATCGAAAACAACTGAAAAAAAATTATAATTATATTAAGTCGATTAGAAAAATATCAAATATCTGGTGGATTATCCCATTAACATTATAGTTGCAAAACTTTGTAAGACTGTATTTAAACGCGATTAGTGCATGATGGGTTGTAATAAATCATTTCAATAATACAGCTTATACGTCATAATAACTTTATTAAGATAATTAGTAAATTATTAAAAAATAATAAAGCGTAAATAAATACACCATCACTAACAATTTATTTACATAGAAGATAGATGAAAATGATTAAGTTTGTTTAGTATCATATCACAATTGACCGGGTAAAGCCGTGAACAAAGCTAGTGTATACATGTAGTTAACCATTCAAACGTAACTAGAAGGAAAGAATATATTTATAGTCAAATTCAGATAATTTGTGTGCTGGAATAAAATAATTAATAAATATTGAAATAAATAGAGCCTGAAATATCACAAAACAAAAACAAAATGAATAATAAAACCTGAAATATCACAAAAGTAACACTAAGTAAAAATAATTAATGATAATCAAATTTTTAAGATTGACATCTGATCGTTGTTGGGAAGGAAATAAAACAATAATTTTAACTTCAAAGGACCAACGACTAGAATTCATTTTGGTTAGTAAGGAAAGTTTGTTGAAAGTACTACGTTAAGGTTAACTTATAGAGAAAATTCAAATTTTGCAAGTTAAATATTTTTATTTGAAACTAGCATTATTTACTCCTGATGTTTTGTTTTAGATTTTGAAGATTTTTCATAAGTCATGTTAAACAATGCTAAAGATAAAATACCTTATAATGAAGTTTTTTAAACACCAGTTTTGAGGTTAAATAATAAATTGTACAAAAATACATCTCCACTATAATATCAAATAGAATATAGATAGAAGCATTACGTGTGAAGTGAATAATTAAGTTTTTTTTTTATTGCATACGCGGGCAGAGACAGTGGGCCACCGTGGAAAGTGGTCACCACGCCCAGTATGGAATACGGTGTCAAACGCGCTGTCACCGGAACATAGGATATTAAGCCTCTTTGGTAAATACGCTCTCGGTACTCTCAACGGAACACAGTAGTGTTTTCATTACTACTTCGCGGCGAAAGGCACCGCGGTGGTTCCCATCCAGACGGTCTCCTGTTAGCGGAGACCTTTTTTTATTATATAAACTTTTATGACAAAATATACCGATGAAAAGTTGCCCATTCAAAATAGGATATGTTTATCCGTTTAGTTGAACACCAGTTACTGATAATTGAAATAAAAATATCGCGAGTTTAAATTTAAGAATAAGCATCATGACTTGACAATTTCTTTCAGAAAACGGAGACAACGAAAGTCGGATTTGGGTTGAAAAGCCTAACTTACAGGTTGATGTTGTATAAATAAAGTGTCTGCAAAAAAATTTCATATCTATTTTGTATTTGGTAATGTTGGCAAAAAAAATAAAATTTAATAATGTCTAAAAGTAAATAAAGGAAAACATCGAGTTGCCAGCCAGAAAATGACCAATTTAAAAATAATTAATTTCTTTTTATACTATTTTTCTGATTTCTTTCAGATATTTTCCTTGGTCTATATGACTAATGACTCTAATTTTGAGTCTATTTATTTTTTGTTTTAAAAATAATTCATATTATTCTCAAAGTGTCTAATTTACAATAAAAATATGCAAGGTTAGTTCCAGCTTTTAAAACAGTAACGCGTATAAGAAAAATTGTCTTAAATTCCATGTTCTTAAACAAAATATTCCTGATAATGCCTCTATAGCCTAGTGGTAAGGGCTTGCCTGGTCCGAATCTGGGACTCAAAATTTCATTGTTGTTCTGTTGGTTGGGCATTTGGGCCATCACCATTGTCTGAAAGTAGATATCCATCGTCGGACGGGATGAAAAGTCGGTCCACGCAACCTGCATTGAACCAGCGTGGTGGATACGGTTCAAAACCCCCAATGAAGAAAGGAGGCCTTCCGCAGGGACTTTGAGGTTGATAGATGATATTATATATCCTTAAAGTATCCTAAGTTTTGGCGGATTTCCACCTGGTCAACCAGCCTTTTCAATGTGACTGACGACGTTAGGGTAGAATGAAATATAATGTTTTATTGTTGTCCTTATTGACTTCATAATGCTTTCAATCCCGTCGCCATGATATTCAGGACTTATTCCTGATGGATATTCCATGAAGGGTGGATTAGTTTTATTTGTCTTCAAGCCCAATACTGGAATGATTTTAGGCATTGCCAGTGTTGTTCCTCAAGAGGAATTCTTTCCATTTTTTAAAAACTTGCACTTAATCAGAAAGTGGAATATAAAAATTAGGTTTAATATAAATTCTTTTGAATTTGTATATCTATATTTATATTTATATTTAGCATTATATTTCCTTTTTATATATGTGTTTTTAAAAGACTTAATTTTTTATTTTTATTACCTGACCATCTTTTAATCTCTAACCCCAAAGAAGACTAGGCTGGTAGACAATGCCATCCGCATTATACAAAGGCAATGGGGAACAACATCATAACCTGTATATAATAAAATAAATAACAAATCTTATAATCGTCATTTTATACCTATTATAGACTATAATCTAATGTATATATTCTGGTGTATCTTTATTATTATCTTAAATATTCGTAGCTTTAGTATATTTCTATTATATAAAGGACATTAAGAATAATCTTTGAAATTTACAAAATCCAATTTTGCATTAGGATTTAATTAAAGCGAATCTCTTCAATATTTTTCCCTCAAATATGTTATATTAAGCCACCTTTTGCAAACCTAATTTATAAAAACAAACAACAAGGATAAATGAAAAATGCAGGTCGTAAAAAAAAGTGTATGTAAAGCAATATGCCTAATGCCAGCCATTTATGTTATTAAAAGGTGAGATGATGATTTTTATTGCATTATGAATCTTTCCATACCTCCTACGCAGAATAAAACCCGTTGAATTATTCAAAACAATTTCCTCAACAGTTTCATCTGTCTTTCCCTATTTTTTCTTTAATACACGATATTTTAGTTAATATGTTATGGAAACTTGTTAACTGCCATAGATATGAATTGTAAACAGTAATAATAATAAGAAAACATTATTTTTTTCATTCATTTGACTTTTATAAAGCCATGTATGAATTACTTCAAAAAAAATTAAATAAATGTTTTACACCACTCAGAAAATTTTATCCATATGGAGGTTTATTATATCTTTAAGTGTTCGGCCTAGTTTCTTTTTTGGATACAAATCTGAAATAACATAAATGTAATTACTAGGCCCATTTAAAGGATCTTGATTTCGTTGCTTATATTTTTTATTTTAAATTAAGAATAAGTTTTTAAATACATAAATATTCAAAAATACTTATTCTACTATGCACTTAAACAATTTTCTATCCAATCCTGTTATGAATTTAAGTCAATAAGTTTCGTATATAATAAAGGAAAACAAATCGTTTGAGAACTAAATTACAACTTCGTATATCCTAAACAATTTACATATACTAATACAATCAGCAAAATTGTTTTATGAGTTATCATTTCATCATCATCATCATCAAATCATTATCACCCTGATGCTACATGGACAGATTTGATACGGTTCAAACCCCAATGAAGTAGGTGGTTGATAGGGAGGCCTATGTCAGCGGTGGACTGACACAGGCCGATAATGAAATATGATAAAGTAAAAGTATTTTATTTGAATTGTTATAAATTTGATTAAAAAACTTTTTAATTTAAACTTAGCGAAAGGTTTAGTTGAAAATTTTCTCCAATTTACTCTAACATCTAGATAAGATCATAAAAATGTTTGCTCATAAAAATTACCATTGTAATTAAAACTTATTATCTTATAGTCCTCAAAAATACAAATAAGTTAACTAAATACACAAGAAGTTACGTAATGTTTTCTTCTATAAAATGGATGATATTTTTGGAGAAGTAACACAACATTTTGGCTATTAGAGCCATGCCAAACAAACTATACAAACATTAAATCACGATTTATACGTATATATAGTACATAACATCGTAGTTGAAAGAAAAGTATTCAGGGTAAGTAAGTAGGCTTTGTGTAGCTTAAAATACTTAATATGCAAAATTCCAGAAGTGTGTTTATTAATTAAAACCTATGAAATTAAATTTCTTCCCGATAACTAATTAAAAGTTTAAGGATAAATTGACATTTTAGTGTCAAGTGTGATTTATTTTACACAATTGCTATTTATTGTAAGATGTACTATTTATATTTTATGATTGTGCATAATTACTTACAAAAATAAAGCAAAAACAAGTTATATTTATTATAATTATTTAAAGATTTTACAAGACATAAAAATGTAAAAGACAGTCATTACTCTGAAAGCGGTACAAAATGTAGGCAAAGGTGAACCGACAAAGAAGACCATTACATGCCCCGGTGTGTTTATTGTTCAGTGAATGTAAGCGAAGGTCTTAGCCGACAGAAGTCACGAAACAAAACCGGAGTAATGCCTCTTAGAAATGTAGATGATTTATAATTGTAGTGTAGAGCAGACAAGTGAACGAAACGGTGAACTTTAATTTTCTCAACAGCCTCTATAATTCATTTGGCATCTATAAAAATTAAGCAAAGTATAATTCCTCAATATAGAAAACATATATTTACGAAAATATCAATCAGGTATCAGCTTAAAAAAATATATAAAAGAAACAAAAACTTGCCTTGATTTCAATTAAATAGATATTAAAGTAACCGGTTAACGTACACTGCGTAACAGGCCGATATCGGCTTGCCGCGGTGCTTCAGGTGGTGCGGGCGAAGAAAACTATTGTCTCTCTCTGGTGCGTAACGATTATCTCAGGTATTTGTAATAATTCAGCAGAGACAAATATATTTTGACCTGGCGCATTTGACGTTAAAAAACATCCGCTAGTGCGGCAGGGGCATTTTTTGGCCCGCCCTTAAACGTCATCTGGCGACCGATACCGCACAGAGCGCGCCCGCCATTAATTTGTGCTATCTACGTTGGGTGGTTTGATATATAACGATGGCAAACAATAAAAAAAAATGTTATTTTAAAATAGGTAATTTAAAATGCAAATTGGCACTAAAAGTAAGAATGAATAAATTTTTTTTACAAAAAAAAAAAAAAAAATTTGGAAAAAATGACGGAATAAAAGAACAATTGTCAATTTTTTGATTTCATTATATGAGGATAAAATGAAAATTAGAAGGAAGATAAAATATGAAAAGGTGACATATGATGATGGTGATGAATACCTGCAAGTGAAATTGGATCGGATATAGATAATGATTTTAGAGGATAGGGATGCACCGGTATAATAGTGACAATGAATGCGATGCTATCATAGATTTGACCCTGAATAGAATCGTACTTTAAAAAAGCACTTTTAATATTTCTATAGAAGACATATTCTCTGGTATTTTCCTATTGTAACTTATCAAATAATAGATAAAATTTTAGAAACTAAAATATGCGTTAAAATAACGAGCAAAATATGACAATAAAAACAAACCTTGGTTATTATTGAAGGCACAATAATAATAATATAAAATGCAAAATTTCTGGGTTCTACTGCAATGGTCTGAACAAGTGCCCTAATTAATGAAATTGGTTCATAAATACAAACAAAAATTTTTGGTAACATGTTTCCAAGACAGGCACAAGTAAAAATAATTTTCTCTGTCCCACATACTAATTAATACTCTAGTGCGTTCAGATCGATATCGCCTGCCATTTCGCTTAATATCATTTGTTTGGCAGAATAGGGAATCAAACCTAAAAGTTGGATTCAAGGTCATTCTAACAAATATAAAAAAAGCATGCTTATGTTTCCAAAAAAGCAATTTAATCATCCTAGTGACAGGGTCCAGAAAACCGCCTTCTAACGGGAAATATCATAGGGGCGCTGTTTGGCCGCCGACGCACCATAAGAAATACAAAAAAATCGTGATGTTAATAATAAAATAACTGCTTTCATACACACAAAAAAGCCAGTTAAAATTATTTAATTAATAGGATTGTTAACAGCAGCCTTTAATTTCACATATTAAAATTCCCACTAATTAACTTTTGTGAATCTAATTAATAAAAAATACTTATAAACTATTTTCTTGTAATTGGTAAATATAAATAACTATTTTAATGAGGTTATGTATTATGTCTCAGTAAACTTTATTTATAATGTCTTGACTAGATGACAACAAAGTTACGGACATCCTTTATAAATTTCTAAAAATATTAAAGGAAAATGTACTTTGATTTAATATTTTGTAACTGCCCGAATAGATAAAAACAATTTATCATAAGTATAAGAATGGTTTGCCAAATCCCATTTATTTTTTCCACAACTCTTTAAACCTTATTTTAATTAAAGGTGATATATTATAATTTCTATAACATTTTTTTATTTATTTTTGTTATATTAAATTTTATGTTTAATGCTCACATTAATATTACTTTATACCTGAGAAAATGACTTTATTAAACATTTTCTCAAGTATAAATAAATTCTTACTCCTTTTTTTTGAATTTCTTTACTTGTTTATTGATTGTTTTCAATCGCCTGTAAATGCAAAATGTTCAATGCGTCAGTATGGCAATTAAGTGGTTTGGCTTAGATTTTTGACCATGGTTTTTGGTCTGCAGTTCATTTACATTTTCTAACGTGGAATTGATTTATGACAAGAAGTATAAAATGTAAAACGCTACAAATATAAGCATTTTTATATTTATATTGATTGCTAAACCTTTCGTTTAGGTTAGAATAATCCTCATATTATAAAGAAATAGTTGGAAAGGAAAGACATTTTAATTTAAACCTACACTTTTGTCCGTCCAAATATCTTTAATATTACGGATCTGACAATGACACGGTCTTTTTATTTTCTTATACTTCATAGCAGATGCTTTTACTTGATGTCATCATATACAAATATTTGTCAAGTTAAAGTATTAGCAAGTCAAGGATTTAGCAATAAAAGTTTAGTTTTCAAAATTTCTTGTGAAACGATCAACTTTCAGAATTTAAAAATAAATAGGGCCTTAAAAAGCTTTCATTGTCAATCCACCGTCAAATATCATAGCATAATCAAATAAAAGCACGCCATAAATATCATTCCAGTTAAGTTGTGTAATAATAAATCTATTTTTAAGATATTAAGCTTACAATTACTACATACTATAATTTTGTTTTTGTGATTATCGTTATTATCGTAAGAATGTTAACTTTTTTAAGAAAATATAAAGTATATTTATATCATATGGTTTTAAACTTGTATTCTCTAATGCATTTATTATACTTATGTTGACTTTTATATTCACGGCCATAAAAAACAGCAAGAAGATTGCGATTGTTAAGGAAATGACTTCACATTTATATTGATATACTCTGAAGCCATTCTTGGGCTAAATATATGTTACACATTTGAAATATTTTGTCGTTTACAATTTTTTCTCTCGTAAGATGAGCACATTACATGCATGAATGCCAAGAACCGTAAGGGAAACATGCTCACATTTTCGTCCACCAAGGATTCATTATGTATATAAATTATATATATTGTTTCTATTATAATCAAATGTCATAGATGTCAAAATGAATAATAATTGTTTTTGTTCATGTTATAGTTAAAAAGTTGGTGCAAACGAATATTTAATACTTAAAAATATTACTTTTCCTGCAAATGCGAGAAAAAGCGGGCAATACTAGCTCTTAGAAAAAAACAGGATAACATAAATAGTTCTTTGTATAAAAAATTCTCAGCAATTTATTTCTGTTGACAAGGATACGTTTAATTAAGCTCATCCAGTCACGACTTTTTTGCTCCTTTTTGTACTGTTAGTTTGATAAATGAGATATTGATCGAACGTATTTCACTATTTTTAGGTTTGCCGTACATCAATAATTTCTAAAAAATATACTTTTCAGTATTTTATTACTAGAGGGCGAGACGATCAATGATAATTTAAAAATAAACTCTTAATAAATTTTTAACGTGTGCTAAATTATATGTGCAGTATTAATGTATGTATGTAAAATAATGTAAAAACACATGTGCTTTACTTTATTTGTTCTCCTTACATCTAACTGACATCGCCACGATTATGTAATGCGATTACATCTCAGTTGCAATAGACATAAAACAAATAAATTAGTATTTAAAATTAAAGTTATTATATGATTACTCTTTCTATTTTTTTGATTTTTATCTTAAACCTCAAAGTATTGCTTTTTCTAACATCAACGAAAACAAAAGTGCTAAATATATGTTACATTCTTAATAGTGCCCAAGAACTATGTTTATTGTAGAGCAGCCTTAACGCATTCGTGTGGATGTGATGAGTGATATAGAGAGAGTATATCTTCAAAATAGAGTTAGTGAAATATATATTTTTTTACATTTTGTTATATATATAAATGTTAATATTAAAGCAATTCGAACATGTGAGTTAAAAAAAAAAAACAAAATGAGTGCAATCTTTCTTTTTTATAAAACTAAATAGTTTTATTAAAAAAGAACTAAAGAGGTCGTGACAAATTTCCAAATTAGTTTGAATCAGGACAAAAACTTCATTAAAGCGATCTTCTTTATTATATTCTCTTCTCCAACTTGCCTGCTCATATGCTGCCCTTGGAAGGACTGCAAATTTAGGGCTTCCCTAGTGCACATCTTTTCCATCAGGGGGATTTTGGACCGTATTCTGCCACGTTAGTCCAAAGCGGGTCGTTGGTGGACCGATTTTTTACGTGCCCATCCGACGCATGGATCATCTTACTTTTCAGACAATTTTGGGTTATCGACCCAAATTTGAACCCACGACCTCCGGTTTATAAAGCAAGGGCCAATACTGCTAGACCACGGAAGAATTCAATATTGATTTCATCATTAAAAAGTTAATAATAAAAAAGTATGTCAAATACATTCTTTTAAGAGTGTTTACTTTTCTAATATAAATTGATACACAGTATGAAATATTTTTATCAATCTACAGGAGAAACATTTTTTATTTACGATTTCACGCTATAGTCATTACGTACATATACATGTATTTGATACAGAGTATTTTAAAAGGACTTAAATCAATAGTACAGATAATTAATTGTATGCTAACACAGAAGCAAATTTTGCTGACAAAATTTCTTATCAAGTAATACATGATTTCAAATTATATTTGTAGACATTAATATTAGTGCTAAGCTATGAAAAGTACATTTTTTTTTTTTGGTAATTTTATTTAAGCTAATATAAACAGGTTTTTTGTTACATGTAATTGTTTAACTTCGCTTCAAATTTTTAAAACCGCGGAAACAGTCTTTTAGTGAATCCAAAATTTTAATCAACTTTGAGTTTAACTTTACTTCGAGAAGCAAATTGAAAAAGCTGTAACTCGATATATTTAATCAGTGAATGTGGGTACGAATTCGGGTGAGTTTTAAACATTAAACTTTACTGTCCTATTCGTAGAATGAGATCCTACATTACTGTACCTCTCTTGCTACTTAAAGTTAGGATGTTCAATAAACATTACTTAGGTACATTATATTCCCAATCAGTTTATCTTAAAAGTAAAGTTTACTTATTCTTACTACCCGTTACCCGAATTCGTCCACGTGCAAGAGGAAGTGTATAAAAACATACTGTATAGTCTAATACAAATGAGGTGTTTTTATTGTATGTGCTTATCATTGGTCAAACAGGTTTATGGCTTTAGTTTCGATGATGACGAATTTCCATATCGACTTTCATCCTCATTTCAACCCCTAGTTCATACCTATACATTTTGAAACTACAAATAGGCTAGAAAAACAATACTTACGGCTCGTTTAGAGTATCTAGACACAAAATTGCTTCGTATTATGTTCAGCAGAGACGATTATCATATCAATTTTTCATTCCCTATATCAACCATTACGACAATTATTATCGCAATAATCACTTGCTTTTGTCCTCTCTTGGTATCTGTTTTAAGTATATACCAAACTACATAAAATCGGTTTAATGACTTAGAAAGAAAAGACAGACTGGCAGACCGAGCGACTTTCAATTTCATTATATTAATATGGATATGTTTAATGATCTGAAATACTATTACGCAGTTATACTAAGAAGTATTAGTATACTTCTTATTAAATTAAAATAAATATGTAGTAAATATTTACATTTCGTTGTACAAAACATACTTGTTATTCTATGAGCTTTGCTAGTAAATATTCGGTATTTGCATTTTTATGACACCGATATCGGATTAGCGTTCTGATAAAATCCAATTTTCGAAGCTCGGTACCAATGGTGAATATTTATAAAGGAATAATATATTTTTTATAAAAGCTTTTTAATGGATTATTCAAGGTCTTAAAAGTACTCATTAATTATATTCTAACCTCCATTTTAACATTATATTTGAAAGATAAGATATTGGTAAAACTGAGTTCATTCAATAAACATGTTAAGGTCAAAGGTAAAATATTAATAAAGAAGTATGATAGATCTCACAAGAACTCAGTGCCACAGGACTGTTTGATTTTTTCAGCTATTGAATACCTTATTAAATTGTCTGCCTCCTTAATTTAAGTTACTTATAATATAGAGGCACTGAAGTCCTGTAACAACTGCTTAAGATGGTCGTTAAAACTTCTACCACGAATTTTAGCATGCCTGTCCGACCCAGCCAAGGATCAATATACATTTAAAGCAACCGGGTAATAAATAGACCCATATTGCTTTAGCTAACCAGAAAATAATGAAAACACGAGACAAGTTTTTCCCCTCATAATGCGAACTCAAGATGTCCGATTTGTAAGTAAGGGCCAATACTAGTAGGCCACGGGGGTAGACAAAATCATTAAGCCTGTCCATACCTAGTAAAGTTTTTAATTAGAACAAGTCATACGTAGCTTATACAAGCTAACATTTGTGTTACAGTATTTAAGTGATCCTGTTTTTATTTAATAATCCGAAATAAGTCAACTCTTTGGACTACTTAAATTACTCAGATTATCTGAAGTGGCTATAAAACACCAAGCATTATGCTTTTAGCAAAACAATATCTTATAAGATCAACATTATTTATTTTTGAACAAAACAAAAACGTCTTAGATAAATAAACGTTCACAAATTTCTATAAAGTATTAGCAAGCAAATTCATCTATAAAGTTCCATCAGGTGCCCCGAGACTTATTTCAGAATATTTAGAAAATCAATAAGCTTGAATTTTTTAGATTATAATTAATGAGAGCCCCGTTTTGATTATTAAATTTCATTGGCACATTTCGTGGCCCACATTTGAATTCTATATGTTGCTTAATGGAATTTGTAAATAAGGTCGGTACATAAAGTCTGCATTCGTCTTTAATCTCGAACCTCATAAAGTCTTGTTTGCTATTTTCTAAGCCAATTTATCTGCCTGTAACGGGCAGAGTGAATATCCCTTTTTATCTACTCACGGCAATAGCTGACTTAGTCGGGTAAAGTAAATAGAAGTAAGATATTCAACAATGATAAGTTCCTTAAAAAGAAATTTTCCGTTTGCTTATAAACAGAATATTAGAAATATTTGCTATCTAAATAAAGATTACGAGTTTCTGCAATAAGCAGGTTATATACGACCCTATAGTTTTTTAAATGAATGAAAAGTTTATCGAAAAAAATATGTTAGGAGCATCTATGAAAAATCCTATAGTCGTGAAACACGTTATAAAAGTTTAAAAATATAAACCATCATTTCCAATTTATAATATAAGATAGTTTTAATAAAGGTAGTCAATTTGTAATACAAAATTTGAGTCGCGCTTTTTGAATTTGTAATAAAAATAAGGTTCTGATAAAAAAATGATATTCACAACAAACAACAAAACAAAAAAAAATATTAGACAAGGTCACATGGCTCTTTTCTTCAATCAAAATTAACATTATAAAAAGAAGCATCCATTAGTTAATTACTCCTATTATTTGAAAGTACAGTAAAATGCAAACATGTTCCATCATATGCCCCCACATGTTAATATGGACACTGAAAAGGAACGTCAGGGGCAAAGTATTTGCGATAAACGCAATACATCCGAAATATGTTGGTTTAATATGGTGAGTAAGAATATTAAAAATAAATAAAAAAATTAACTTAAGCGTTCTATGTTCTTATAAGACAAGAATATTTCACATGTTTAAATAACAAAATAATGCACAGCTCAAAGGGGGAAGTCTACGTTTAAAAAATATATTGGAAATACTTTTATCGTCAATGAAATTGAATTTTAAATTAATTTTTCTAGAGAACGTGGCCATGGATCATACGACTCTTGTAACAAACGATATATTCAACAGTTATGCAAAATTTCGTCATTTTTAAAGTAGCAATGACTTTCAAGTTTTCAAATCATGTTACAATGTTTTATTACAACGTATTAAAATCATCGTGTGTCTATACCTGATATCCCGATACCAAATTTCACAGAACTATAAGTTGTATTAATATGGAATTACATCCGTTAGAGTCAGACGACAATTAACTCGGTTCATCATCATCATCAGCCTGTGAAAGTCCACTGCTGGACATAGGCCTCCCCTAATACTCCCCTATCCATTAGAGGGTTTTTGGACCGTATCCCACCACGCTGGTCCAATGCGGGTTGGTGGGTGGACCGACTTTTTACATGCCCATCCGACGCATGGATCATCTTACTTTTCAGACAATTGGGTGATCAGCCCAAATTGCCCTAACCAACTAGGAAACAACAATGAAAATTTGTTGAGTCCCCGCAGGATTCGAACCCACGACCTCCGGTTTCTAAGCCACACGCCTATACCACTAGGCTACGGAGGCAGTCAATTAACTCGGTTATTTTATATAAATATGATGATGTTTACAACTTCAACATGGTTATACTATAACAACAAAGCGTTAGATTAGAGCTCGAATTTACACAAGGCATATGTGAAACGCGATCCAATCCCACTCAGCGTGACAAGGCTTTAACAATATATGCAATGTATTCACATAACCTTCATTGATTGATTTCAGAAATTTACCACAAAGCATTTTCATAGAGTGCTCTGAAATATACCGAATTAAGAATTAAAAAAGTAATTCATTTTTTTAATTTTACAACCTTATACATATTAATATGCGTAATTTATGTTTAATCTGATGAACTGACCCGTTATTTGTAGGGATTAGTAATTCCGACACTTGCCACTGCTGTCGAGCCTTTAAATGAATTAAAAAAAAATAAATTAAATAACAACGTTTTGTTGATTATTTAGCTAAATAAATGATCATATTTTTTTTAAGTATGCACACAGAATTTTATATGCCATCATTTAAAAAATATTAAGAGATTCAATTCAAGTTTTCTAACATAGATAATCATAATGGTACACGCATACGATTAATCATATAAACCGCGTCGTCAATAACAAAACCACGAAACCGTATTTAGAGTCAATACAATCAATAGTTTTAATTAATTATTGGTAATAAATTAAAAATTATTTTAATTAGCAACAACGCATAAGAAACATCAAGTTATTACAATGATACATGTATCATCGTTATAAAATAATGATTTAGTTTTCAGTTTCGAAATTAGCGGACTACAAGAGTGTTTTGGGTACACCAAAAATATTATTTTAAACATTGTTATTTATTAATTATCTTAAAATTATATTTTGCATAGCTGACTAAACTTCGTTAAGCGGATGAAGGACCTGACTCTTGCTTCTCACTCACACATCTTTATTCTAACATCATCTTACACTTCATTACGATACCTTGTAATTTCTAAATTACTCAAAAGGAAATATGGACGACGCTGCCGGTAACTCCTGAATAGTTGCTGCTCTAAAGTATAATAGAGAATGTTTAACAGAGATTTGTAGAGTGGAGTCGATTCCTTGAGGGCCCTTTGTGTATAGCTATTTCAGAATCTAACCATTAATTAGTTGAAACAAGTGAAAATTTAACAAAAATATGACCGACTTGAAACATTAATTAACCATTTTGCGCTAATAAGATGATAAAAACCTACCCTTTGCAAGAAACTATCGCACGATTTTCGCCACTGCACTTCTCAATGAAATTTTCATGAATGACAAGTTTTATGCACATAGAATGAAGAATTTTTAAATGCAATAACTTTATTGGAAAAATAACCTTTAATTGACACATAAACTGTAATAACTTTATTATATGTTAATATCCATTACTTTAAAAATACTTGTATATATTGAGTTAATTAGTCTTATTTATTAAATATTTTTTCTAATTATGAATATGAATTTTTTTTTTATAGACCCATATGAAAACAATCATCAATGATTTACATAAAGTTATTAAATGTCCTAAAACTTTATTATATTAATGCCGACGATAAAAACATAGCTTCAACATAATATGGAGTTAAAATTCATAACAGAATTACTTTAAATATTCAGCTTAAAATGCTTGTTTATCTTTAAGGGTAAATCCGCCTATTTTTTAGTGGGTTGCTTAAAATCTTTTATTGACTTTGTTTTCGTCTAAGTTATTTTGTCACAGACTTAAGCTTTATTTTTCTTTAAATACGTTAGATGGGAATAGTACAGCATACAGCAACATGCATTAAACTATTAAATATTTAAAATTAGATATCTATAAAAATTCCATTGACCCCAAGTTTTAAAAAAAAATTCTTTATTTCCATGTACCATTCAATTCTATACGGTTACACACGAAACGAAAATATCGGTTTTGTGTTTGATGCCCAATAGTTTACTTTTACTTTTCTGCATACTTTACTCCGGTTTACAATTATAAATTGTTTTATTGGTTGATTGGTGTTTACTACGAAACTATCATTTGAATAAAAATATTGCTACTAGCGTATTTAAAATTCAATTTTATTGTTACAATGAATGTATATTTTCACTTTTGTTATGTTTCCACTTTTGAACGATTTTATTATAACTATCTTTTACTCTTATATACACCGTTCAGTTCCTTTATATGTTCATCTACTTAAATAAAAACCTTTAATTTGTTTTATTTTACTTTTGATTAAAATAACTCCTGGTTTGAATCGCAAGATATTATTTGCCAACAGGGGTAACTCGAATGTGGTATCTATGTGTAATTGTCATACCTATGAAAACTAAATGCGTCTATCGCTGTGAGTGACGCATTAGGTTCGACTCTCACTTACTCGGCAAGTCTCGATTCGTCATCTCTCGCATCATTGGTAGGCAAGATGCGAAAGAAATATAGCGCTTACGCTCACTAAACTGATGAACGAAGATGACGAGCCGAGTTCGCCCGAATAATGATTCGGGCGAACTCGGCCGTCGTCTTTCAAAAATAACTACTTTCAATTTGACACGAAACGCTTATTGCGTTTCATATCGCGTAACTGATGACGCGAAATAACGCTCACGCCTAGTTTATGCTCTCTTATATGCATATCAATGTATGCAGTGTATGTAGAAATATGGTCCATTTTAACCGACAAGAGACTTTATCATCGACAAGTGGAAACTTAACAAAAATAAAATATGACCGACTTCAAACATACATTAACATTTTGCGCAATTTAAACCGGCGACAACATGCTCCTGCAAAAAACTACCTCGCGGCTACCACCACTGCATTTTAAATATCTAATATCTTTTATTTATAGTTATTTTGACGCCGGATTTTAAATATGTATTAAACGACTTAAAAAAATGGATGAAATTACTGCGAATATCTATCATTTAAAAAGAAAAATTAATACCACAAATTTGAAGCACCAAGAGCGGAACAACAAGGTAACATAAATATAAAAATATATACGCTCCGAGTTGTGCCTCCTTCTTTTGGGAAGTCAGTTAGTAAAGAGCATGCATCAAACAACCTCCATATCTCTATATTGAGACAAATTTTACCAACACAAATTTATATTTTACATAACCAACTAACTAATTTCGGTATTAAGGCCACAACTGAACTCATTTGTGTTTCTGGTAATAAATAATCCTAAAATTGTAATAATAATTATTTTGAAAGTGACTGTATAGACAAAATAATTTTACATAAAATTGATCAATTGTTTATTTTATTTAATCGTCACAGACTACAAACATTTATATTACTGTAATATTATTTTAAATACTTTAATTAAGGTTGGAGTTTAGCTTTGCGCGTTTAAGCGACGAATCCCATTCGAGGGTCTAAATAAAGGTAGAATTCCAATTTCTGTTCATCATATTGTATTGATTTTTGGTATATGTATATTAATAGTTGTAAATATAAGGATAGCTTGACGACGTTAGTTATATATATATATATATTTGACGTTTAATAGTGCCTGAGATCATGGAAAGAGTCTAAAACGATGGGAAAAATATTCATAGCTAACGCGTAAAATCCGTAGGATAGTGCGTTTAATATGTTCAATGTACGATACGATTTAAAAGATACAAAGCGACAAAAATATTTAACTATTGTACATAATTAAATAGTAAAATTATAACAAAAATTTACTTTCTCTATAAGGTCACGCATAAAAGTACGTGGATGAACACAAGTTGATCGTGCTTTCGAGTGCGGAGGGATCGATTCGTCGTAAAAGTATTAAAGATCGTGTTCGGAAACTTCATTAGAACTTATTGCTTTTGAGAAATATTGGTTGTTGTGATAGAGGAGAGGAGAAGGGATGCGAGGAAGTCAATAAAAGGATGAGAATCTTAAGGTTTCTTTATGTAATTGTTTTTTCTTCAATTCTATCATCACGTCACTGTCACGAAAATCTAATAAATATGTTTTTAGTTTGTTTTTGTAAGTTTTCCAAAAGTATATAATGTATATAATGATGTGCTGCTAGTGTCTCGATCTGCTTGTGCTCACTAATTATTATAACTAGTTGGAAGGGAATAGAAGGAAATTAATCCTTGCCAAGGTCATGTTTACCGTAAAAATTCAGACTAATTATATACTTTGTTGATTGCCTTTGTGTATTCTCTAAAATTCACTAAAACATGCATAACTCGGCTTCATTTATTTGAAGATTGTATTAAAAGCTCTATTGGGACCTAAAAAAACAAATAAACAACTAAGCACAAGATATTTTATCAGTTAACAAATGTTTATTATCTTTAAAGCAATTGTATGTAAATTTTATTTAAACACAGCGTACTTTTAAATTTTTCCACAATTCATTGTTAAGGAAAATAAAAATCAAGGTTAATAAAGGTAATGGTTCAAGTGTCATTTAGTTTTTACCTGGGTACCTAAAAAATCCTAGTAAATGTATGTACAAGATAAAGCTCTAAGTTAAAAATTATAGGGAAATATATTAAAGCTGTGTCTTTGTTATATAGGTTTGATGTAAACAGAAATCACACTCTTAGAGGATGGGTTAGCTTTCACGAGGCGGACATCACGTGGCCCAGAATGTTAAGAATATTTAAAACATTGCGCACTAGTATCAAATTTCAGATAACATTTCCTAAATAGTATTAGATATTAAGCAATATTTTAATAAAATGCATATTCATTGATGTTATTTTCTCTAACTTTCTTGTCTACAATATTGACAAAATCATTCTATTGGTAAAGAGTAAACAAAGATTGATCACATCATCAATTTATAAGTAGGTGAGTCAATTTGGCTAACATATATAAGTAGGTGAGTGAAATTAGCTCAACATTTAGTTGAAACTCCTTCACCACTTAGACGACAAACAAGCATTTACAAAGGATTCTACCATTTTGTTATAGAGGTAAAACATCTAATCTTGCTTGACAACTAAACTATGGTTAGTTTTGATAATTAATATTTGTTTACATCTTTACCAATAGAAGATTGCATCAATATGTAACAAGAAAGTTACAGAAAAATAACATCCCAATAGAAATGATTTTTTATAAAACATTGCTTAAATCTGCTATTTTTTGGGAAAAGATGGTTCTAAAGATGATGGTTAATAGGATAAACCCTGTATAAATTTAAAACAAGTTAACTCCAAAAGGTTACGATAATCAAATCGAGCATGGCATGCCCTGGAAAAATAGCAATGAACGCGTAAGAAAATAATTTTCTAACTAAATGTATGAAACGAGTGTGAAAATTTACATCAATAATTAAAAAAAATAAGAATATTTCCAATTTGAATTAAATTATTGCAATAAAAAACGTTTTTACATAAAAGATGTCGGTTTCTTTGCCATCACCGGCTTCGATAATCGATCTTAAATTAATAATTTCAATGACGTATTAATGAAAAAATATTAAAATGTATAAAAACCGCGTGAATACTAAAATGGTCTCCTTAAAGCATGTTTCTTTATATTGATGCGAATAACAAGCCCTTTCATGGCTTTTTTTTATCAGTAAAAAGAAATGGATTGTCAAACTACGGGCAAAACTTTTTTGATGGGTGATATAAGTGTATTTGAAACCACATTTACCCATAATGTAAATATTTCCCCAATTTTATTATATGGACGACCCTGCATAAAAGGAAAAAGAAATGTTCCCTCTTGATGGAAAACCAACAAAATTATATTTCGTCCCATAAATTCAATGTTTTAAAAGATTGCAAATACATAAATTTATAATATCTTTCAACCTTAAAAAAAATTTGAAATTAGAAATATGTTGAAAATTTAATACAATTAATATTAAAATTTATTGAATATCGTTACTTTTTTATTATAAAGTAATAAATTTTAATTGACTGATTTGCATAAATAAGATAAAATTATATTTTACTTATCTCATTCGTAGACCGAAAAGTAAAATTAACAAGGGTATTTCAACCTTATGAAAATACGGTATAATAACGTTACAAATGATTTAAATAGTAAAATAAAATGTTAATATAGTTTTATAAAAAAATTAGTTTATTTCAAAAATTAGAAAATTACGTGTACAAACAACAATAGTGGCTCAAATTCAACCGGTTTTTCGATTTCATTTCCACAAATGTCCTATAAACCATTTTAAAATAACTAATAAAATTTAAAAAATACAAAAAGTAACATTTTAATTAACATATTTAAACCAAAAAGAAGCAAGTATGTCATTTAATTTGTTATTTTAGGCAATTAAAATAAACCAAACCTTCAATTATGTCCAGTCCCCCAACAAGTATTGAGTAATGTAGCATCATTCTTAAATGTCCATGCAACGTTCAAACAATTCTTCAACAAAAAAAGGTTTTAAAATTGATGAGGTGCCTAATTTTTGGGGAATGTCTTAGAAAAATAAGGGTCATAAGAAAGAAAAACCCCTTCCTTAAGAGATTATTAAATTTATTTTTTAAGTTTAATTTTGTTAAGCTTAAGATACGCCGGGAATGTTAATGAATTTCGAAATTATATTTTAAAATACCTTACAACCTTTTAATCCTTCCTCAATTTTGTTAAAGATTGCGCGGTTGGTTGCGGGGCGCGGGTCCCAATTTCGTCAAATTTTGATTGGACCAAAACTGAGTGAGGCGAATGGTGTCCAAAAGGACCCAAAGGAGGATCCGGCTAAGGACCAAATTTTTTGGTTCGGGCTTGTCATCAAGTTTCGGGTCGTTTGATTGGACAAACAGCTTGAGGACGGCGATTGTATATCCTTTTAAAGGACCGAAGCGGGATGCGGTTCAGGAATTGGCAATCCGGCTCCGGACAACGTGGTTAGAAGCCGGATTAGAAATGCGGGAAAAAGGGGATAAATCTCTGATGGCGGCCAGCTAGGCTTTGGTGATGCGGGTTGGGGTTCCGGTAAACTTAAAACGATTATAACGGGCGTTGGCCTCGCTCGGGACTTTAAAAATGATGCGTTGCGGGAACTCCCGAAGGCAATTTCACGCGGCGCTGGCACCACCCTTTAGAAGATTCTCCTTTTACCCCCCTTTTTTCCAGAGGGAAAATTAAAGGAAAAAAGGCAAAGGCGGTTAAAAAGGAAAGATTATTGCGTAACAATTTGCGGCTGTCCCCAAACGACAAAGAAATGCGCGCGAACAAAGATGTTTATCTAAAATCATGAATACTAAATTATTTTTCAAGGCACACTTAACAAATAAGCATTTTTATGCTCTTATTTTATTATCTATGCCGAACGTATCCTATTAAAATTTTATTTTGTTTTCAAAAAATTTTTTAAAATTCTAATATTTATATATATAATTAATCTTCATTTTACCTGCTATATGGTAATAATTGTTAACCGGAAATATATCGTGTTTTTAACTTTCGCCTTTTGGTTAAGTAAGAAAACTGTTTTAACTCAACAGTTGATTCCTTTTTATCACTTAGTAAGGTTATTGCGTAGGTCACCGTAACTTATCATTTGTTTTTTCATTAGAAAAAGTAGTCGTAAGAATAATCCATTTATTACAGCTACGATGTCATTTGCATTTTAAGTCCTTTACAGTTCAATTAAAAGTTGACGTATTAGGTAACCATTATGCCACCATAACTAACAATGTATATCGAAAATACAAAATATAAATAAACCAAATTAAAAAGGATCCAAAAAATATTTCTATAGATAAATAAAGTTTTTGATATACAAACTTTGAAATAAATTGACTTCCTTTTAACAAATCAACCCGCAACTTGGAGTGTAATTAAATCGTCACTTATATTGTCTTTCGTATATTAAATATAAATGAAATTTACCCTCTGAAATAGTACTGTTGTTAACATAGCGTGTGGTTAACATAATTTATAGATATACAAAAGTTCAATATCATATAGCCCGACACTCAGTAATATATTCGGCTGCCAGTCAGTGCACGAGGATCTATTAGTACTGTATAAGGATTGTAACTGAATTTGAAATTTGAAATTTAGTGAAACGAAAAATATTATGCCATCCTGCAATGTAGTAAAAGTAAAAGTAAAAAAAAATCTTAATAATTATTTCCTTCGGAGGCAAAACTAACAACAAATTAAGAAGTGTAGAGAATTTAAATAAAATTATGTAATAGCTAAATAATAAAAAATGAACGTAAGTAATGACCAATTTACTAAATATTTAAGTTATTTTTAAAATATTGTTAACTACAATTGTGTAACAATAAAGTATTTTATTTTAATATATCCAAACCTTACTAACAATAAAAGGGGTCTGATAGTCAGAGGAATTACTTAACATTTGCGTTATGTTTGCGAGCAGCTATTACGTCGGTAGAAGTACATGTAATAAAGCGTAAGTGTACAACCTTAAACGTAAATCATTCCCTTTGGAAACTTTCTTGCTGTCCTTCACTTTCCTTTTCATGTAAAAAAAACCATAACGAAAAATGCACAATTTCTATGTAAGTTTTGATCTTAGGTTAAATTAAGGAGTCAAATTAGGCATAATTGTTTGTTTTACAAGCCATTATGCTTGTGAATATTTTCTCAAAAATCGTCAATATAATTTTTGCCGTTATTGGACTTATTTAGTATACTGATATCTAATCCATTCATCGATTTACTCCTTGAAGTTGTTGTTGGGGCTTTTGGCTATATATATATATATATGCTAAATTTATTATAATAAGTATGAAAGCAAAATAACTTCAAAGGACGTACTGACTGCGGAAAACAATCAGTAAATATCTTACTGCCTAGATATTTTGAGTGTTTTGTATATTTGCAAAAGGAAATGGCGGAGCACAAGGTAGTAATTAAATGTTTTGTGCAGTATTTGTTATAATAGTTTTGTTTTTTAAACGACCAGATAAATAATAACATTTTACATGTTTCCGTCTTCAAATTGACAATCGGTAGTGTTTAAGAAGTAAACATTTAAGTATATATACAGCTTGTTTAGATAGCATCGTTTTATCTACGTTATTTTACGACTCGCGTCTTCCTATATATTGGTTATACTTCTCATTGTAATAATTTGAAAACGGTTATTTTGATTTTGCAAATAGACACTGGAATTTTCTTTATCTCTATAGATTAAAGGTACATAAAAAGATTGGTAGCATTATCTACAAATTCAGCGTTTCACTGATATTAGTTTTAATTTAACTGCATCGCATTAAACGCAAATATTATAGATGACATATGTATGTACATATTATATTATGATTGCATGATTGATAATCAAGGTTTTATGTACTAGTGCATAGTTATACATATACAACGAGGTTTTTCTGCCAAGAGCAATTTAAGTAATAAGTAAAATTATTACAAGACAACGGCAGACGGTCCACCCACCAACCCGCATTGCACCAGCGTAGTGGGATACGGTCCAAAAACCTCCTAATGGAGAAGGCATATCTTAGTGCATGCGTGGAGGGTGGTGGAAGCCTATGTCAGCAGTGGACTAAAACAGGCTGGTGATGATGATGGTTTGATGTCATCGACGTCAAAGACAAGTTTTAAAACTCGTCTAAGCGCGTCTGCTGCAGATAATACGTATATTATGATTATGTTATTTTATTTGATGTAAATAAACATTTAGTATTACCATACTACATCTATTAAAGCTACCATTGTTAATGGAAGGAGATAACCTTGGTAACGAACCTCGTTTCGCCTTTTCTATTTTATTCAGAAATATAAAAGCAATTTATGGAAGAATAATGATACAATATCCAGAGTGGATCAACGTGGTAATTAACGTATGGAAAAATGTAAATAAAAACGTAATCTCTTAACCGGATACCTAGATATTAAATATTCGGTTTAGAGAGTACTAGTTCTTTCGACAAGTCGGTCAAAAACTCATGTCTCGACCGTCGATCATAGTTTTGTCTAATAAAACCATAGGAAAAAAAATTAAGATAACATCAAGTATTTATATCATGATTTCAAATTCTATTACGCATATTATGATATTGTTAGTGTATGAGATGGACTTACATTATCAGCCTGTGATAGTCGACTGCTGGACTTAGGTCTCCCCTAATACAGCCCTATCCATAAGGGTTTTTTTAGGAACATGTTCCACCATGCTGATCCAATGTGGGTTGGTAGGTGGACCGACTTTTTACATGCCCACCCGACGCATGGATCATCTTACTTTTGATGGACTCATGTCGTCACAATTACTCAATAAAATATTATGTATAAAACATTTTTAAAAATATCCCTTAAGATTTTACATATAAAACTTATATCGTTGTTATAACTATGCCACGAGACGTCAAATAATATATGACCTCGACTAATTATGACAGTTAATCGTTTGAATGAATGTTGTATGCTTCTAAATAAGGGCTTACGCAGTGCTATTTGTTAACGTCACGAGCAGTTTCCGTAGTACAAATCGAAATAATTCGCTAGTTCAATCCCTGCTAATGAATCGTTAATTCTGTATGAGATGTTGTTTGAACACATTCTTAAACGACGTTTTCAGAAATATTACTACTTTACTATAACAATAATAGTAATAATGTTAACTTAAGTGGTATTAAATTTTTTGATCTATAAACTACTGACTACTGACACATCATAGTGTATATGTAAAAAAGACATGCCCATATCACTAGGCTACAGAGAAGTTTAATAATAATATTAGTAGTATAGGCACTGAGATATTTTTAAATGTGATGCCGTGAATATAATGTATTCATAGATGTATAAGCAGAAATGGTATATATATGTTACATTTGCAATCACCATTGAGTTTTCTTGTTATACCATATTAATGTTAAAATATCACGTGCAGAAAAATAACAATGAACATATAATTTGCCAAATACTATAAGGAATAGTCTGGCACAATATTAGTACGTCAGTCACCGTCATTAACTCAGTAATTTGCTCATGGATTGCAATTCAGAAATTAACAACTTAGGGAAATAGTCCTCTAACAAGTTAATATTTAGTGCACCTTGTCGGAGCTAAATTGACTCTGAAATTATTTACGTGGAATGGTTTAATTACTTAATATAAGGGCATTTGGGATGGCTAGTTCTTAGTTTTTTCTTTCTGTATTCAAGAATTTTTACTGCAACTATAATAGGCATATAGTAATAAGGTATTGTTTTAATGCCACAATTTTAAATTAGGTTACCTGACTTTTACAGAATTAATAACTATTAAATAATAGTTTAAACAAAATTAAAAACTAATCAAAGAAAAATTTACTATTTAAAGAAAATGCAGCTAAAGAGAATAAAATATATTTGAATTATTACTAACCTAGGAAAAATATTTTAATGTAAAAAAAGCGTGGGGTACTTTTCAGGCTATTTTAAATAACTCTTATACTCATATTTGTTCATAATTTATTTAAAATTATTGATACCATGCACTCCAAACTTTATTACAATAAAATAATTTATTCTTACACTATTAATAATCCAAATTTATTTTATCGCTCTTTTTACTAGCATTTTTCTTTATAAAGGTATTTTTCTGCTTTTTAAACTCTTATTTATTTTTACTTACAAATTTCTGTATGTAATTATGTAATGTGTTATTTTAAAGAATTGGTTATATCCAACAAATTACTACTGATGACAAAAAATAAGTCCCGCTGAGTTTCTTCCGCCGGTTCTTCTTAGGTCAGAGGCGTCCTTTTTTCGAACCGGTGGTAGATTTTTGACAATCAATAAGTGAATAGCTCCCACGTTGAATAAAGATATTTGAATTTGACCGAACTCATTTCAGATCCCTTTAAAATTAGTGGTTACAATACAAAGATTAAATGGCTCGTAAATTTTCCATTTTACCGTAAGCCCTCTATGAGAATGTAACTAATCAGAAACTTATTAAAGCATCACTAACAGAAGACATAAATGTAAAGTCTAGTTCGAATTATTTGGGAAATTCCACAAGACGACATTGAAGTTATAATGTAATGAATAAAAATGATAACTCCTTAAACGTTAAATAAAATACGGTAGTTGTTTTTCTGGTTTGTCGGTTATTTTTATTTTATATTTCTTACCCTTCCCCGGATAAAGAACATCGGGTAGACCTATCCCACAGACCAATTTACGAATTGCGAAACATCGAATTAAGTTCTGATGGACACATTACGTCCACTCGGTAGGAGTCTTAATATTTCCCACGAGATCAAATAAAAAGTATGAAGATTTCTAAATAAAATAGGTGAAATTATTGAAAACCTAATTATTTATAATTTGCTGTGCCCCGCGGTGCTTCCCGCGGTTTATTAAGGTAAATAAATAGTGTATTAAAAATAATAGCCATTGACATTTTTAAATGAGAAATAATTTTATAGTTTGAGCAATGAATATATCAATTAACTAAATTCGATGATTAACGTAACGGGAGAATTGATTATGCTGTCTCAAGTAATTGTTTATACCTACTGAACTCTTGAGTACTGGTCCAAGAGTGTATGTATACATAAGTATCGTAAGTATAGTTTTTTAAATTTCTATTTAAAACTATTTTTTGAAAATGTTATGTATAAAGTTCTCTTTACATTATTATCGAATAAATACACTTATAGGGGTTAGATATTTTCCCGCAATAAAGCGTAGCCTATATGTTAATCCCAGGTGTTAGCTAACTCCATACCAAATTTCATTAAAATTGTTACAGCCGTTTGGACGTCAAGAAATAACAAACATACACACTCACAATATTTCGCCTTTTTAAATTATAGAAGTATAGATTATTTGAAGAGAATAGCTGATATGGTATAATTCCATACTTCCTCATAATATTACGAAAAACCACATTCGTTATTTTTATCACAACATACATTATTAAACAGGGTAACACATATTATTATGAACACAAGTTTTTTTAAATATTTGTATAGTATTTCTTATACATTTTGCATTTTATTGCTAGATGATGAAAGTATTTAAATAATGTCTAAAAAATAATCTATTACAATAAGTATTCTCGCGCATGTATTGTCTGGTCATAATCCTTACAAAGAATATCCGGGATGACTCCTACGTTTAATTAGTTTCAGAAAAACTGGCAACTTACCAGAGGAACTTCAAGTTACTTATTATTTTTTAGTATTTTATTTAGTGTAACTTTTATTATACCTTACGTTGGCTCTCTCTAATTGTATCACTATTTTTTTTTACTAGCTCAAATAACCAGCTATTAGTCTTTATATACAGGGCCCACCTAAAGCCTGAGGCCGCGTATTACGCAATAGCTAAAAAAGTTTTATACACCGATTTTATAACAATACTTAATTTAAGAATAAAGTCTTAAATGTCGTTAGTCTCGTAAATCAAATCCGATCGAAAAATGCAAGATTTTCTTTTCAAAGATATCTTTTAAAAGAAAATCTGCTTAATTTTTTATTTTAAAAATGTAGTATCTAAAGCCCAGATTGATTATTTATGAGAAGTGATTATATAAAAAAACGATATCAACCAATTTCCAAAACGACTATATATTGAAGATAAACAAAAAATAGTGTGTGCAGCGTAGTAGTTATATTTGATTCGCTTGACAAGATAAAAATCTATTCAAAAATTTTATTTTTCGCTTTATTCTGCGTTTGTAGCAATAAACATCGTGGATATCTGAAAAAAGGGTGGAAATGAAGCAATATGCCTAATGCTGGTCATTCATTACGTTAAAAGGCAAGATGTTGATTTTTATTGCATCATAAATCTTTTCATATCTCCTACGCAGAATAAAATGCTTTGATTTATTCTTGACAATTTTCTTATCATTTTTATCTGCCTTTTCTTAATTTTAAGAATGTCGACGTACTTATAAGATTTAACCTAATAAGGTAAGGTAGGACAGTAGGTAGTAGGATAGTAATCGTACTTATATTTTAAATAGGAAAGTATATAAGTATGGTTTTTCCTATTACTAAAAACTACTCGGTGGACTTTTATGAAATATTGCTATAATATATAACTTATACTTCAGAACTTACCTATAGACTTTAATAAATAAGGATATAGTGTAGTTTATTTAAGATATAACAAAAAGTGTTATCCATGTTATAAAGAATCTGCCATCGGCGAGTCACGTACTACTACTATTATGACATTGCTTTAAGTTTAAGTTTACTAACATAGGGTTCTGATTGAATAAGAACCATACCTGTATTTACTTTGGAATACTAAGTGCCTCTTGCTGAGATGTAAAAAGGATGTGTTGTATAAGTAAATTTACAAATAAAAGACAAGTATTTTTTATATAAAAATAGTATTATATCAGCCATTTCATAAATATCTATCATAAGCGGCTTACAAAACTACGATTACACGTGGCTCAGGCTCAGCGATTAATCTAAACATTCAAGTGTGAAAATAGTATACCGAACTTTTAAAAAAGCCACCTGGGCTCGGTTCGTATTTTCCTCATTTTATATATTGTTATTTTTTGTTTACAGAAAAGTAAAGAAGAAATTCTAAACATAATCTTTTGTTGCCTTTTAAAAGCCTTTTAGCTTTTAATTGATTCTCAATCAAATAAGAGAACAATCTTTCTTAAAATCAACTGACAAAATAGAGCTAAAGGATTTTCCAAAAACTTTATTTTAAAAATTTTAAAGCTTAGTCAATCTACGAAATTAACGTGTTAACGGGATCTTTGATTAAAAGAAATTTTTTATGTATTTTTAGTGTTTTTGGTATTTACTATAAACTAATCATTAATTAGTCATATGACGTAATAAGCAGAAAATATAGTTTATATTGATTACAAGAGTTAAAACCAACATACGCATTGAAAATCAAAAACAAATTGTCCAAAATTAACGATTTTAATATATTACAGATCTATAAGTTGACTGCTTATAAAAGAAAGAAGAAGAAAACAGCTAAGAAATATAAGATTGGATTTTGTCAAATAAAAAATATGCATACATAATTTATTTATGAAAGATTTATACAGCAGAATATTAATACAGCGCAGGAAAACAAGAAAATATAATGTAAATAAAGATACCGTTCAGTTTTTACACACAATGCAAACCAAAAGTACACGTCATTCACACAAAGTAAGACTCTCACACCGGGTTCGCTTTTGTTACGTGTTTTGCAGAAGACCTTTTCTAGCAGTCATAGAACAATAAGAATGTCGGAGCATGAGAGAAGGTATGACGGTTTACCTTTGTGTTATAAGGAATACCGCTGTCTGCGATATTACTATTTTAAATTTTTATAGTTCATGTTTCTAGATCTTCTTCTTATAGGTGTCTTTTATAGCTCATGTTTCTAGAATTTTTTTATTCAAACAAGAAAAATATTCGATGGTTTCACATTAAGTTTCCAAAAGAAGTCAATAATTGATGACTAAGCAATATATCGTTTTTAAAAAGAATAATTGATAAAATTCACAGTCACAAATAGATCTTTGTTCTAATTGATTCTTCTTTGCGTAGTGATATAAAACATGTCACGCACATGGTACGTTTTTAGCTTTATAAGAAAAAACCATTACGTTAGCTTATGTGCATCTTAACATATGGCATATGAATTAAAATAACAACATTCTTCAAATTACTTATATTTCATATAGTTCTATTTCATATTATATTTCGTTGATATATCTTGTTTTTTATAGGTTTCCTAAGGACTCCAACTTAGAGTACAGAGGCTAAGACCAAGAGCTCAGAAGTGTAGTATGCCGTTGGCCACAGACAGATCTGCTTCGGTGGTCAGCCTAAGCGTTCCTGGGACTCTTCAGGTGCCAAGAGGAACAGCAAACGGGTTTTAGACGATGGGAGTCAAGTATAACTCGTTCTTTCGCGATAGTTGGTATGCGTAGACATTTCCCCAAGAAAAAATAAACCATCCGCAATATAAACAAATAACAAATTGCTTTATTGACAACATCGTCTTGAGATTAATAAATATTTTAACAAAATGCCTTCTAGCACATTTTACCTGATATTTACCTTAAATTTAAATAAATGAGAGAACTCTAAATAAATAAACATAATATGGCGTAAAAACCTTAAAATTTAAAACAAATGCTAAATTAAGGCGAAATGAGCACCTTATTAAGGAAGACGGACAGAAATATGCAATTTAAAATATCATATTATAAAGAAAAAAGTACGTAAATTAGCATAACACTGTTGAGGAAATTATTTTGTATAATTAAGCACGTTTCATTTAAAGCTAGAAGATAAGGGAAGATTCATGATGGTATAAAAATTAACATCTCACCTTTTTATATAATAACCAGCATTAAGCATAATGCGGGTTATACATCTTTTTTATACGCTTCGCCTTGTTTGTGTGTAGTTTTTTGTTTACCAAACTTATTATTCTGTTTGAGATTTAGTAGCATGTTTTATTCAGAGAGTTTTGTACTCAATATTTGTACCATAAAGGGCAAAACTATGGAACCCTTTAAATGGGCTGCAAGGCCTATTTTGCACTATTATTTTTGACCACAGCTTTATATATGTATACATACATCATAGTTTATACGTGTATATATTAATATATATGTACGTATTGGTATATTATAATGGTAAATGCATAACATATTGATAATTAAATATATAAAACAAGATCGTTAATTAAGTTTGCGACTGACAAGTTTTTGGCAGTTTTATTTTGACATTTTAGTATTATTTTCGTATTAATAAAAACTTGGAATAAACATCTTAAAACAAAAGTTTAAAAATGAAATTATAATAAACTCTGGTTAAATTTTTAGAAAATACCTTTCGGCAATAAAAATAAAGAGACCGCCTTAGTTGCAAGTTTCAAGATAAAATTCACATCATCATCAAGCCTGTTTTAGTCCACTGCTGGACATAGCCTCCTATCCATTGAGGGTTTGGACCGTATCCCACCACGCTGGTCCAATGCGGGTTGGTGGGTGGACTGATTTACATGCCCATCCGAGCATGGATCATCTTACTTTTCAGACAATTGGTGATCGGCCCAAATTGCCCTAACCAACTAGAAACAACAATGAAAATTTGTTGCGTCCCTGCAGGATTCGAACCCACGACCTCCGGTTTCTAAAGCACGCCCATACCACTGAGGCTACAGGAGGCAGTAAGATAATAAGATAAAATTATTATGATCCAATTTTCAAGATTATCCGTTCCTGTAACGATCCTCTTTCAAGACAAAGAGTTTTGCGCGTTAAAGAGAATAGTCAGTGAAGGAAACATTCTGTAACTATTTGTTTATGTTTAATTATTTTTAATGTTAAATTGAGGGCTCCCTCAGATCATCTGTCACCATAACGCAATTTACTAGTGACTTTCAACTTACTTACTGTAAGTTTTGCTTTAAGAAGGCACAATATATGGCCTTAATAATTAGGATTTTTATAAAAAAAATTTGTTGCAAAAACAAAAAAATGCTATTGCGCTAATAAGAATTTATCTTATCATAATACTAAAATGTTTTATAATATGTTTACATAGAAAAAAAACAAAAGTATGAATTAATAAGCACTATTATTATCTTCTACTCGAGCCTCGACTCAACAAACTTGAAGTTTAATTCCTAGCAACCAAACTTTGCGATAATGAACAAATCGGTAAATTATTTTTTTAAATAACCTCAATAAATTTAGTTACTCGACTAGATTGTAAATCCACTTTCTTAGATATCTAATGAATATCAGAAAGCACACACATCTTCATTAACTATAAAATTGATTTTTAAAGGAATTATTTAATTGTTATAATTTACAATAAACACTCTTTTTTTAAACATCTATTATAGAAGCGAAACACTTTTTCGTGCGGTTTTAATTTTTAATGGAAAATGTCGTTCGCGCACGATTATCAATACATTAGGCTATTGTTAAACGGATAGAACTAAATGTAGCCTTGCAACGACCCCATTTGGATGATTATACGCCTTTGCAATGTTCCTTTTAAAACAAAAACCTTTGAACGTTGTGAAATTACCTCGACAAAGGAATCACCGTATAATTTTAATTTAACACATACTTTACTTATTTTATAAGTATCGTATATATTTTAATAAAAATAAAATGTAATGTCCCTAAACTTTCGAAGTTTACCTGTGAGAATGAATTTACGTCTAATACTTTATTGTAATTGCACATTGTGTGCATGTAACATTCAAAATGTAGGAAGAATTAATCAAAATATGTGATTCTATCCATGCAAACACTGTATTGGTTCCATTTATTGTATTATTTCAACCTGTGTCTTGGTAAATCTATAACTGTTTTTTTTTATTTTTTTCCTCAATCTTATAACAGTACACAATCATCAATCTTAGTGCTAAATGAAAAATTTATGCTACTATTAACTAGTAATTCCATTTAAACAGCAAAAGTAATAAAGCACAGGCTGGCATTAACAGGATCTTAATTGTACATTTTTTATTTTTTTTGTTGCCTACGCAGGTAGACGAACAGTTGGGTCACCTGGTGGAAAGCGGTCACTGAACCCTATAGACACTGGAAATACTGGTATCACCAACGCGCTGCCTACCGTGAAACATATGATGTTAAGTCTCAATTACCAAGTAAATACTACGCTGGCTACGGTGCCTTTCAAACCGGAACACAGTAGTGTTTTCACACTACTGCATTTAGGAGAGTAGTTGTATTTGACATATACTAATCAAAAAATTTTGTAGCTTCGATGGTTTTTTCACTAATAAAATAAGTTATTAATAAGTTATTAAAATAAGTTAAACACGTTGGTGTTCTTTTGCAAGGATTTGTGATTTCTTGTAATAAAATGTCTTAATAAACTTTTTTATATACATAAAATTGATAAATTTTACTGTATTTTGTATTTCTGTATTGGGTAGAGTTATGTAAAACATTGTTTCAGTTTATCTATTAATTTGAAGCCGGCATTCGTCCAACGATATTAATTTTAACGTCGTTTCTTTTAATTGCACATCAATTATTAATTTTTACTATTTTAAACCTAATCCAGCTGTAAAACACAAGTTTTCTTTGGTGAATAGTTCTTTAGTAGCGTTATTGACAGTTAATAAGGAAGTAAAAGTTGTCATTATGTGGGGCGGTGCGTGACATAATGATTTATAACGTATGAATTCCCTGATGAAATTTGTTTTTGGGCTAAGCTGGAAAACCTATTTTCTATGAAGTTGAACTTATCAGTTTAAGTTGAAAAAGTATAGTTCGAAACTGCGGAAAGGAAACAAACTGTAAGCACTAGAATTATTGTACCAACACTGTGAAATCTTTAAAGTGAATCTTTTGATAGTTCATGTTGATACGTTCTACATTTAACATTATTCTTTTGTAAGCGTATTAGATGGCTACGTTTGCCACAGGCGTTGCTTTTTAAGAGACCGAATAAAAAATACAATGAGCGTTATATATTACTAGAAATTACGGTAAATTTCAGTGTTGAATTTCATAAAACAATTACAAAAAAGGGTTCTTTTTAAATAAAATTATAAAATCTAGAAACACCTACTTTCCATATTTTACAGGTTTTATTTAATTTTTTCTCAAATGAAATGTAAAAATTTGTAGATTATGTGGACTACATTACGTTAACTGTTGTTATAAAGGCTTCATTATTTACTTCTGGAATTCTTAGTGTTGCAATGGTGAATTATATATTCGTTTTTATGATTCAATATAAAAACAAACAGCCTCTGCATAAATTTCCTTATTAATTTCTTCCTCAGTTTAAATAAGTTAAAACTTTAAGTTTACGTTAGGAAGGCTGAAATAACAAAATTTACAGAATTATAAACCGGACGTAAGTCGTACCATTTTCACATTGATAAACTTTTTGCATGGAATATATTTGTATGGCTTTCGCTCGCCAACTGTCAAAAGTAAATATGATAAGCAAAGAACATATTGCGCACCTGTATTTTTTTTATACAAAAGATATCTTTACTTTTACTGGCGTTGAATCTATTTTTTTTACAATTCGTTATGTGAGACGAAATTATTTCCAGTAACTTGAAAGAAAGGATTTTCATTGCCTTGTTTAGTCTATTCATGAGATACATTTAAGCAATTGTTATAAAAACTGAAAGATTCATTAATGGATTATAAGTTCTTTTCATTAGAAATTAGGATATGTAAATAATTTAACTTTATAAAATACATTTGTCCATTTTCACAGAATTAAAAAAAAACCGTAACATCCTAAGTAAAAATACCTATAAGATGTTCTAAATCCTAAAATGACACAACAATTTAAAACTTTTGTGCTTCTTCTTCATTCGTGAGTTCGTCAATTTTATTTAATTGCATATCCTTAGAATTCTTTTAGTTTAGTACAATATTTAGTGAAACACGTTTTAAAACGGCGTTGGTATTTGTATTATTAGGTGGTCCGACTTCTCATCTATCTTTGCAAGCATTTTAAATTGAATACACAAATAAATTACAGCGGACCTGTAAGAACAGCTCATAAAGGTTTTCAGACTCTACAAGTGTCAGCTGTTTCAGACGTACAAATTTGTTACCAAGTTCAGGTTTTTGTTCTAATTATAAAAAAAATCAGTAGGTTATTAGCATTTTAGCAATATTATTTTAATACTAATAGTATAAGCGTGACTTAAATTTGATGAGAAGTAAAAACTAATAACAGGCTTATTTAAGTTAATCGGCTTTGAACGTTTGTTAAGATTTCAAGATAAATCCGACAATTAATGCGATACCTTTTGCATGTTTTTTATAAAATCTGCTGTCTTAAAGTTTATTTTGGAGGAAATTTAAACTGTATATCTATATACTATAATAAAGAGTACTATAATATCATAATGTATAGTACATATAAATTCTTAAAATGTAGTACTCAAAATTGAATTTTAAATTAAATTTATATTTTTCGTTATATTAAACGCCGGCCACTGACATCCTCGGTGACGTCAGCCAGGACGTATATTGTATATATAAACATATCGTCCCTCTAAACATATCGCAGTGCTAAAATGTGGCAGGGTGGTTACGAGACACTGTGTTGTAGTCATGCTATTATCCGCTCATATTGCGAATTGACCATAAGAGATAGATCAAAATAATGGAAGTAGTACCATTATTTGTAAACATAAAAAATTGTGCCCATATTTATTGTCAATATACTAAGAAAAAGTTCACAGTATTAAATAATAATTTATAGATACAGAGCCCCAGCCGGTAACGGTAGGGTTACATGGGATTCCGAGGGAGCGGTAGGGTTACATGGGATTCCTCGCCTAAGATGGAATGCTTCATTATTCCATCGCTTTTTTCAAGGAATATTTTATCAACTGAATAAATTAAAATACTGAACAAAAAATATTATAAATATATTTTGCTTAAGATAAAACAGTAAGTATATTATTTGGCATATAGATGCGAAAGACGAATGCGTCAATAACGCATATAGATGCGTTATTGACGCATTCGTCTTTCGTCTGAACGGAGTGTGAAAAATATCCCCCACTTTCGCATTGACTGTTACTAATTATCCAATAATGCAGACTACTTCTACTGATTTGACTCCTATTGGCTTTTAAAATATTTTATAAGTAGTTTATACCTTTAAAAATAAATCCTTGTGCCTTATGATTTTTTACGACGTTTTTAAGCCTTTTTTTATAAATTATAAATAACAACGGCACCAACTGTGAGCAAAACTTTCGGAACAATAACAAACCTTTTACCCGAGGTCTCAAAAGCTCGTAATTAGCCAATAACTATTGTATTATGATGTATTTCTTTTAACGATACTTCTTGTTTGTTTTTTATAAGTTTCGTCGTAAGTATGTTAAAGATAACTTAATCCTATTCCTTTAACACTTACACCCTCCTAACAATGTTTAATGATAATCATGATTATTGTAAAATAAGTTGTTTCCTCAAAATTCTAGCACACCAATATTTTTTTTTAATACTATGTGCATACTCCTATTGATAGTTTACCCTTCCCTATAACAAAAAACAAAGTAAAAATTTTAACAAATAATTATTGTAAATTTATATAAAATTATGTTTTATGTGACCTAAAATCATGCAATACATGATTCTAAAACCTGAATAAAATATTAGTATACATGCTTAGTACGCAAATAAATTTACATAAAGGATTGTGAAATACAATTTAATCCCAGTCAGCCAAACAGAACTTTAGCAATAAATGCTATGTTTTCACAAAATCATTCTAACAAAGGGTTTGATTGTTGTATCCATCCTGTTAAAATACGAGGGTTACCAGATACCGGTAGTTGTAACTGGTATGACCAGATACGATTTCACATAACGGATATTGAAGATAGAGAAATGTTTTCAGAAAAGCATTTTTATATTTTAGGTTTAGGTGCATAGTTTTAGAATAACAGTAATTATTGTTGGACAAAGTTTAAAATCACATTGATTATCAGTTTTAACTGGCAAAACAAAGTATTCGTCATATTTATCACATTCATCATTATCATCATCACCAGCTTGTGAAAGTCCACTGCTGGACATAGGCTTCCCCTAATACACTCCTATACATTAGGGGGTTTTTGGACCGTATCCCACAACGCTAGTCCAATGCGGGTTGGTGGGTAGACCGATTTATTACATGCCCGTCCGACGCATGGATCATCTAATTTTTCCACGCTGGGCCAAAATTCCGAACTTGCTGAGCTTATAACGAGTGAGAATTTGAAATTGTGGTTTAAGAGGTTTAACAGAAACGAAATGTTGTACAATGCGGTTTTCCTGACTGAAGGCAGTATTTTTGAAAATTAGCTTGACTTAGGTAGGCTATGCGTAGATTATCAAAGGGTCCACGTTGGCGATTTTTCGCAATTTTTACAGTGTCATAAGTGCTTACAGTTTGGACACATGAAAGCCCGATGTACAAGACGGGAAAGTCCTTGCTCCCACTGTGCTAGCACCGAACATACAGGCCAAACCTGTCCCCATAAGGGTAAACCACACAGTCCAAAGCATTTTAATTGCTGTACTCATAACACTAAATTCCAAACGAGGTTTGACGCACAACATACAGCTAATTCAGAAGCATGTCCACGTCTACGAGCTATGAAAGAACGCGTCTCAAGTAGGATCAATTTGCGGCACATAATAAACTTAAAATTCTGCAGTCAATGTCGACAGGTCAGACTTTCTAGCCAAATGAGCTTGTATTCTTCAGGCTGATTACGACTTTGCGTTTGTTTCTGAGTCGTATGTTGGCTTCAAATACGTGTAAAATAGCCACATGTATTCAGGTATTCGAATCCAGGACTGATTCAAGGGTTAAAGCCTGTACATGGGCAAAACCTGCTGATAGACCCTTCTTGAAATAAGTCATATTCTACACGAAACCTTAGTGTTGTCCGCGTCTCGATTGAAAGCCGCACTGTACATCTGGCACCTGTTTACATCGAACCAATTAGGGATGATAGGGAGACTTTAGGGCGGCTTGATTCGTTTCTTAAGGCCACTGCGGATTTCCCAAGAATTGTCGCGGTGACTTCAATGGTTGGCATCCTACTTGGGGAAGTGACATCGCTAACAAGCGTGGGAATGAAGTAATTGACCTGATACACAGTAATGATATGTCTATTTGTAACATAGGCCGATCACCCACTTTTGAGACCGTCACCCACGGTCGGCCTAGGTCTTCAATTATTGACTTGACACTGACCTCTGGATCAATACAGCACTGTATCTCAAAGTTGCAGGTTAACCTAGATATCTGCCCCTCCTCTCAACATAATGCAATTAAATTTGCGGTGGATCTATCCATGACACAACAACACAAACAATCACTCAACGCAGGCACGATTCTTTACAAATCTATTACTGCGTGTTGGCCCCTTTTTAAAGAGGCTTTGCTTCTCCAAATGACCTTGCCAGATGTGATAGAGACAGGCATTACGAACCTGGACTCGACGGGACTTGACAAATATGTTGACAATGTGACCGATGTCATCCGTTCCGCCTGTCGTCAGAGTATGCGCACCAGGGAAAACAGGGAAAACGTGAATTAGTAACCCCCTTGGTGGTCGGACCAATTAGAAGCCCTAAAAAGAGAGGTAATTACCTTGCAGCGCCAATTACATCAAGCCAATCGTCGTGGTCAGCCACTTGAAGATATTATAATAGCACAAAAAGCCAAAAAAGAGGAGTATACTCAAAGCCTAAGGGAGCATTCAACAAAAAGCTTCAAAGAATTCTGCACCTTACAAAATAAAGAAAATGTCTGGTCCCTAACAAACAGGCTATTAAAGGAAGTCGCACCCAAGCAACCACCCCTCCACCATAAAGGTTGCTGGTGTTTATACCAAGACTGGACAGGAAACAACCAACGCATTACTTAACCATTATTACCCTCGCGCAATCCCGAAACGGAGCCCTGCCATGACCTACTCAGATCCCAATTCCTAGACCCATCTCTAGCTGAGAATGAACTTTCTTTCACTGAAGATGAAGTGCTGGAGCACTTAAAGAACATGAAGCCTAACAAAGCTCCTGGGCTTGATAATCTTGCTTCAGACATTAGTTTTGAATTTGCCAAAAACTATCCAAAACTCATAACTGCCTTTGTTAACCGATGCTTACATCTCCAGCACTTTCCGTAAAAGTGAAAGGAGGCTTATGTGAAAATTATCCCAAAACCCGGAAAATCTGTCTACCACTGCCTTGAATCCTTTCGTCCTATAGGACTTACACCCGTGTTCGGGAAGCTCCTTGAGAAACTGTTCATCAGCACAGTAATCTATCGAGCTTCGACAACTAATGGACTCTGCGATAGGCAATTTGGCTTCAGAGACAAACAAACACCACCCAGGCCATCGACACTGCTCTTCAGCGAGTAAGAGAGGCCAAGACCAATAAGAAACTGGCGGTAGCAATCTCCTAAGATATTAAGGCCGCTATTGATAATGCCTGGTGGTCGGTAATATTTCATCGTTTGCGGCACATCGGTTGCCCAAACAACATCTTTGGGCTAATTGGGAATTACGTCAAGGATGGTAGGGTGGTCCTTGATTACGCAGGTGAGAGAGTCTTCAAGACCATAACCAAAGGCTGTGTGCAAGGGTCAATCTATGGCCCGATCCTTTGGAACGTTACTCTTGATGAACTTCTGGAATGTCTCCGATGGTTCACATACAGCCTTTTGCGGATGATGTTCTGCTGGTAATTCGAGTGCAATCGAGGAGCTAGAAGCGGCAATCAACGAGGCACTATCAAAATGATTCAATGGGAAACAGCGTCAAGTTTTCTTTTAAACCTAACAAGACGGAATGATAGCGCTTCTACTCCTAAAGCTAAGACGGCCAATGTGACAATGAAGCAACAATCTTCAGAATTGGTCGAGAGATCAAACTTTTAAGGTAACTATAGACGAAAAACTGCTTTTGGTCGCCACATCCTAGAACACTATAGCCAGGCCGTGTGGATTTTAACAAACTCTGCATTTTGAGACTCCGAGCACCTAACATCGATCTATCTTATATACATGTCATCCAGCCTAGAGTGACACTATGCTGCGGTATTTGGGGACATGCAGCAAAGCAAGTGGGGCATAAAAGACGACTGGGAGCATGCAGGTGGCTTCGCTATCAAAGCAATTAGAGATTCCGCACGGTATCAACATCTGCGGCTATTGCCTAGCTCAGGTTTACTCTACTGGATCCCAAACTTGCGAAGTGCATACTGCTGTAGAAAGAGCCAGACTTAACGGTATATCGGAAGCAGCCTCTGAAAAACTCACACCAACCAAAGAACTTTTACAACCTACGCATAGCATATAACCAATTTTGACGATAGTCCAGGTGAAGTGGATGCACTTGTCGGGCAATCGCCTGTTAACTATTTACAGACGGAAGCAAGCAAGACGACGGGACTCGTAGGCGCAGTCGTTTGTAACTTTTAACGGTGGAAAAGATTTACATTAAAAAGCTCAAACTGCATAACACCTGTACAGTTTATCAGCAGAGCTCTTGGCCAATCTCAGGCTGTAAATGGGTCAACACGAAATGTCACAAATACGCCACAATTTTCAGCGACTCTTTATCATCTGTTCTGGCATACAGAATGAAGTAGTAGCACCCACTTATCTCTGCTATTCACCACACTATAAACAAACACAGAACGAGGCATACTGGCACAATTAACCTGGCATGGGTTAACAGTCACGCGGGCGTGTCTGGCAATGAGGCAGCAGATTGAGCAGCCAAATTAGTGTCCAGACTGCACAAATCACTGGATTACGCGGCTTATTCAATCGCACACGTCAAAGTTCATTGCAAAAATATCAGCAAACCTACAATGCAAGCCAGATACGCCAGCGCTGACAAAGGACAGCATACCAAGACACTACTTCCTACACTAGATCACATCGACGACCTCATGGCATTAACTCGTCCAACCTTTCAGCTCACCTAAATTCTAACTGGTCATGGATATTACAAGGCCTACTTAAAACGTTTAAAATCATTGAGAAGACAAATGCCCTTGTGACGACGACAGCTCTCAGACGTTGACTCATCTTTTGGAGCACTGTTCAAGATTAGCCAGCCAAAGAACAGTTCACATAATGGCCTGCAGTACGAGTACGAGTGTCACCTTTTCAGCTTACTGACCTTATCCGTAAACCGCGGTTGGTTTACGGATAAGGTAGGCTTTAAATCGTTCCACCGTTTTGTCAATTATGTAATAAATAACCTGAAATTGTTTAACAATAGTCCATAGGATGCGCTGTGAGAGAAAGAAAAACAAATTTGTTACTATAATATCATACATCATGGTGTGTCCTCTGTTTTACTGTGGTAGGTCCCTGTTTAGGAGACCTTGCACGATATCCTACCGCGGTGCTTATTTTGCCGAACAGTAGTAGTGAAAACACTATGTGTTCCGAGTTTGAAGGGCACTCGTAGCCAGCGTATTTACTGGGTAACGAGACTTAACATCCAATGTCTCACGGTAGGCAGCGCGTTGGTGATACCACTGGTATTGCCAATGTCTATGGGTGTCGGTGACCACTTCCATCAGGTGGCCTGACTGCTCGTCTGCCTGCGTATGCTATAAAAAAAAAAAAAAAAAACTGTACTATCATGTGTTCTTTATACATACTACTTTTATAGTTTTTTGTTACTTAAATACTTTACAGTTCTCCTGTAGTTGTGGAAAGAAAATTTTAAATGTTTTTTTATCTTGTCTTTAAATTTCTTTGTTTATTTTATATTGCTATTTAACTGTAATTTTAATTTTTTTGTCTAGTTCTCATTGTTTTACACATTTGTCCTTTACGTTAATTATAAAAAAACCGTTTCTGTTGGTAGTTTGGGAATTTAAGGATGTTAGTTATAGATATTTACCGGTGGTAGGTCCCTGTTTCGGAGACCGTCTGGTGGACCACCAGCGGTGCCTATTTCCACCGCGAAACGTAGTTGAAAACACTGCTGTGTTCCGTTTGAAGGGCATCGTAGCCAGCGCATTTACTGGAAACGAGACTTAACACCCCTTATGTCTCCGGTAGGCAGGCGGCGATACCACTGGTATTGCCAATGTCTATGGGTGTCGGTGACCACTTTCCATCAGGGTGGCCTGACTGACGTCTGCCTGCGTAAGCTTTAAAAAAAAAAAAAAAAGATATTGTATCAAAACTAAACCCGTTTTCTTTGGGTTTGGCCTTCAGGGCCTGTAAATGGTCAACAAATTTTAAAAAATCCAAAGCGCTTTTTAGGGAAAAAAATTTAATTATACACCCTTTATCCTCTGTTTACCCTGGTAGGCCGGACAGAACCGGCAGGACCGGCCATTTCTGCGGAAGCAGAGGTGAACAAACTGTGCCGGCGGCACGACCACGTTAACTTCAATCGCACACGTAAACTCATTGCAAAATGTCGCAAACGTGCAAATCCAGATACGCCAGCGCGACAAAGACAGTATCCGGACAGTACCCTACCAGTCAGCATCGACGACCTCATGGCATTAACCACATTCGCTCACTTATTTAATATCACAAAGTTTTTAAAGTTTTAAAATCATTGAGATGACAATGCCCTGTGGAAAGACAGCTTAGACGTTTTCATTTGTTGACACTGTTCAAATTTGTCATTAAAACGTGTACATAATTATAATCTAGGTGTCACCTTTTCAGCTTCTGACCTTAGCCGTAAACCAACCCTTAAATCGTTCCCCGTTTGTCAATTTGTATAATAACTGAATTGTTTAGATATTGTCCGTAGGTGCTTTGGAGAGAGTCAAAACATAAAATTACTTTTACGTATACTTTATGATAATTGTTTTGTTTTATGCATCTTAAATTCTCTTTTATTTTAATTGCTATTTTACTGTAATTTTATTTTTGCTTTCCTATGTTTATTACATTTGTCTTTCTGTAAATATATCAAAAATGTTTCGTGAGTTTGCGTAATTAAAGGATGTTATATGGATATTGTATCAAAATTCAAACAACTAATGTATCTTTATTGTGTAAAAAAAAACAAAAACAAATGTAAACAAAATATAAACAATATGATAAAGAACAATAAACGTCTGCCGGAGGTGGTGTAGCCTCTGACGGAAAAACCAAAAAAAAAAAAAACTTTTCAGAATATTGGTTGATCTGCCCAAATTGCCCTAACCAACTAGGAAAAAACAATAAAAATTTGCAGGATTCGAACCCAAGACCTCTGGTTTCTAAAGCACTCGCCCATATCACTAGGCTGCGGAGGCAGGGGTGCATTAGGGGCCTATGTCCAGTATTGGACTATCACAGGCTGATGATGATGAATTCTCTTTGCAGCTAAACTGAAAATTTTCTCGTAATAGAGGTCACGCTCGGTCTTGATTAATCATAGGCAACATTAACTGATGATTTAATTTTTTCCTCCATGTTGCTGCAGGGCGTCTCACACTACGTTTGCCGAGCCTTGGTTTCCACTCCAGAACTTTAAGACTTCAGTGGTCGTTAGTTCTAAGGCTTATGAGACCGGCCTACTGCCACTTCAGTTTACTAATCTGGTGGTCTATGTAGGCGACTCCGTTGTGTTAATTGTCTGTTTAAATAAATAATGTTAACTTAATTACAATTTTGTGTAAGTGTAATATATTGAATCTGATTTACGCAGAAATCCGACTGTAACTGGAGGTCTTGCAGTATTAATGTGCTTGATTATATTTAAGCAAATGGATCCGGACATTATCCAGATTCAGTCTGTCCTTCTGTCCCACGAGCATGGAACCTGGGAAATGCTGAAACGACGAAAATTTTTAAATAATCATAAAGGAATTAAATGTGAAAAAATCCATACGATTGCATCATTAATTTTTTAAAGAAAAGGAAGCATTAGAAAATCTTTTATTGAGATGAAAAATATATATTAATGATTATTTTCCTTTTCACGTAGTTTAAAATTGATTCTATGAAAACTTTTATTTATTCGTAGGCTGATATCTAAGAGCTAAACAGATTTTTATAAAAAAATATTTAATTTCTATATCTTAAAACTGAGTTCCGTAAGCCACTTAAATTTCGCTTCTGTTCAAAAAATGAAAAAAATCTTTTACATAAAAATGGTAATAAACCTTTTGTAATGAATGTTGATGTTAGCATAATCCTCTCTCAATTTAACTTCCACTTATAAGAATGCCAGTTTACTAATGGATTTTAATGTTTTTAAAATTGTTAGCTCCTGCATTACTATTTGATGCTGTATTGGTGAAATTTCATTACGATTTATATTATTGTAAGGTTCATTACGACACTGCATGATTTTAAAACGCATTATTGAAAAATTTATGTGCGCAACTCAATAAAATTAATAACTCAAAAAAACTAAAAATAATTTGATTAATTTTCACATGATAATACCGAATCGATAGTACTGTTCGAATTGAATACAAAATTATCATTGTGGGCAGTAATGATCACTTAGGGGTTGATCATCTGTTTATTTACTTCTTGTTTGATAGAGAGTAATATTTCTTGGCCATGTTCAGTGGTTCAGTCGTATTAAATTACATATTAATTTTCTTAAATAGCTTAATTTTCTTTAATAGATACGGTTGGGACCGCTTCGGTCCGTCACAGAGTACCAACCGCCTAAGGTGTTGTGAGAGGCTAATTGGGATTAACCCGTTTGGTCAAACAACTATTGGGATAATTTCGGTCGGCATCCGACCGCACGTGTCGGTCACCTCGCGATCCAGATCCAGATAGTTTTCGTTTCTTTTCTGTTTCGGCTTTCACGAGGTTTTTGTCAAATGGGATCGTGAACTCCACCAAAATATAACAAAATAAGAATACCCTGGAAAGTGCCCGGTCCATCATCACCCATCTTGTATTTATTATTATTATGCTGTTATTGCTTAGTAGAATAAAGTTGTTGTAAATAATAAATAATTTTTTTAAATTTGAAAAAGGTACATAAAGTGCCAGAGTAAAAAGATCTAATGTTTTACTTTCAAGCAAACAGTGTTTTGCACCTAATTACATAAAATATGCAAAAAATCTACATTAGAACTAATGCGGACCTTCGCAACTAATGAACCTATAAATCTGTAAACGAGGCTTGAACAGGACTGGTTTCATTGATGCCAGATATGGTACGGTGGTTTTGCAATCAACGATGTGGTTTAATGGCTGAGCCGACCATGTACCCATTTCATAAAGCAAACCGCTACCAGGTGTTAGCATTGATTAAACACCTCACACAGAAGAATTAATTTTCCTGTAACATTCCTGACTTATTGCAAAAATTTTGTAATATTATTTGCAATTGTATTCTTTGCTTACGCGAATACTGTACATGTTAAATAACACACTTTTACGGGTTTTTTGGCGTTTAATTTAACTTAATTACAAAATGCATTCGATATTTACAAATTTAATATAAAGGCGTACAGCGAGTTTTAAAAAATCTGCATAATACAACAACAAAAAGTAAAACTTTTCTAAAATATAAGTAACAGCTGCAGAAATCGGGGCATTATCATCAACGAAACATGTTGTTTATTTCCTAACAATAAACACAGTTAACCATGTAAGTTATGTGTCACAGAATATAATTAATCGCTCAAGGAACTAGGTAAACGAGTACATTAAATTTTGTGCAATTTACTAACGCTTTGTCAAATTTTAAAAACCAATATTATATCATTTAAAGCTTTTTTATTACAATTATAAAATTAGAAACGGGACCTAGGACGCCTTAGACATCAAAACAATGATAATTTACTGCTTATTTTTGAATTTGGTTTCATATATATTGTTTAATTTTACTTTTAGTAATAAATCATTGAGACTAAATGCTCCCGACATCTTTAAATATGTTTATGCAATAATGAAAATAGTTTTGAAGTATCAAACTAATCTGGTTAATTTAAATTCAGTCTTATTTTTGGTTAAAATTTCTCTTTTATTCCTCTTTATTGACCGTATACACAAGTAAATTAAAAGTTCTGCTATTTAATCTATTAAAAAACTATTGTTTAACAATAGTTCTTGAATTATATATATATTTTTTAATTAATCGTTATTTGTGATAGATTATTATTCACAATTCACCTTAATCAAAAAGAAACAGCTTAAGTTTAGCTAGCTTTTTCTTAATTATGACCTACCAGATCATCATAATAATTATTTCTGTGTTTCTCAAATTCGAAGTGAATATTTTTAGCAACAATTCACCAATTGCTCTTTTTCAGGCTCTTAAACTTTTAACGAACTCATACCACAAAGTCCGGTTTTAAATGAAATATTAAAATGTAGACCGATTTGGCTTTCGTTTAACTTTCGGAAATTACATTTGTGATATAAATTATGCCGTTTTGTGTTAACTTATACATCCCTCTTTACGGTTAGTTCTGGAATTTTTTACAGTTTTGTAAAGTTTTTGGAAAAATTTAAATTTATCAATCTTTTTATTGTTATTCACATCACAATAGATAATTTGATTCCTTTTCAGAAGTTGGACACGGTTTTTGGAATTTTCTCTATAATGCCTCTTTCTGACACGTCAGCTAAACCTACAAATACTTTGCTTGTTTTTATCGTTTCATCTTACTTACAACATAAATGTATGTTTATCTTCCTCCTATTCTGTACAGTAAAACTTTTAAACAATTAAAATTAACTTTGTTATTGATATTTCGTCGTAGGTAGAAAATTCAATGTTATCTAAGAGAAAATATTTGCTTTTCAAATTGGTTGATCGGCCCATACCTATCATTTAAGAAACACATAACATTTCTATGATTCTTTCTAGAAGGGCTCATAGTAGAAAATTATCTGGTTTTGAAAGCAAATGCCAATAGATATTTTACGAATATAAGGTACGTTATGCCAGTCAATTAAAAATAAATCGAGAAATGTGAGAATAGTTTGAATGGTATACGAAAATAGTAAAAGTTACTTTAACAAATGCAGTACGTTTTCATTAGCATTATTTTAGTTCAACGACTACGAAACGCTTAAAAGTAGCAGACTGTTCATGGCATTGATTGAATTTACCTATACGGTTTTGGTACTAGCTTTCTTTTACTTCCGATTAGAAAGCCCACTAATAAATATACTAATTATATAAAGAAAGTCTATGTCAATCATTAAGAGTCTTTTCTATTATCACTGAGATGCTGTTACGTAGTTTTGATACATGGTAAAAATTTAAATCAGGAGATTTTCTTATTAGTTAAAGACCAAAAATTTTCCTTATAATTTTATGAACATAGGTTTGTGTCCATGTCCATGTTATAACCATCAACCATCAAAACGCAACGTTATTAGGCTCACAAATGGCACAAAATGCAAGTTAGTTATTGCTAAGCTTCACTTTTTTCTTCTACTAATTTTCTAGTCATAACTTGCGCACAAATATTAAATTATGATGATTTTTGGATAATAATAATAACAAGACGCATATATACAGGAAGCCCTATCATCAAATTCAAATTCAAATATCTTTATTCAATATAGAAGTTTACACTTGCTTATTGATTGTCAAACACACTACCACCGGTTCGGAAAAGGACACCTCAGACCTGAGAAGAACCGGCGAAAGAAACTCGGTTATTTTTTATGTCATCTGATATTTGATAATTCGGTATTACATATTATGCAATTTTGAAACAAGACCTGGAGCGAGCATTCATTTGAGGAGCAAATTTATTAATAACCTTAACGTTCCTTCGTTACCTTTTAAATTTATCAATAGTTAAATTCAGAACGTTAACTGGGATTTTGTTGTAAAAACGTATAAATTGTCCCATAAAAGACTTACTTTTTCTTCGCAGTCTAGTTGTTAGAAGAATTAAATTTTGTTTGTTCTTTGTATCTATGTCATGTGCATCACAATGTCTTAGGAAATCATCTCTATTTTTTTGCACATACATTAAATTTTCTAGTATGTATTGAGAACTAACGGTCATTATTTTTATTTCAGTGAATAACTTTCCTAATGATTCTTTGGGGCCCAGGTTATAGACTGCACGAATTGCACGCTTTTGGAGGACAAAGATCGTATTAGTATCTGCCGCATTTCCCCCCAGTAGAATGCCATAAGACATAATACTATGAAAATAGCTGAAATACACTAAACGAGCTGTCTCAATATCAGTTAATAATCTAATTTTTTTCACTGCGGAAGTTGCAGAGCTTAGTTTACTTGCTAGCCTATTACTATGGGGGCCCCATTGTAGTTTTGCATCTACAGTAATTCCTAGAAATACAGTTGATTCAACTACGTCTAACGCCTCTCCATTCATAACTACTTCAAATTTACCATGCTGCACATTAGGAGTCATGAATCTAATACATTTTGTATTACTTTGGTTTAAAAGCAAGTTATTAAAAATAAACCAATTCGCTACTCTAGAGAGAGTATTGTTTACATCGTCATTTATTGACGTATAATTTAATTTTACGTACGTTTCATTTTAAAAATCAAGGAGGTATCATCTGCTAATAATACTATCGTAAGTCGTTTATATAAATGAGGAAGAGAAAAGGCCCAAGAATGGATCCTTGTGGGACCCCCATATTTACCGGGGCTCCGGGAGATCTTTTACCATTCACGTCAACGCTCTGAATTCGATGGCTCAAGTACGAGGACAGAAGGTTGAGTGCGGTATTTCTTATACCATAGTGACGTGATTTTCTGACCAGAGTCTCATGGTGTACACAATCAAAAGCCTTTTTGAGATCACAGAAAATGCCTGAAGCATCCTGTGATGCCAAGCCTCAAAAATGCTTTTGACTAGCCTAATGCCTGCGTCAGTTGTTGAGCATGAAAGTTGAGTATAATGATGTCATATACAGTTCCATTTTATGCGCGTGTTTTAACACACTTGTAGCTATAGAGTTGTCAATAAAAATATTATAATAAAATTTCAATGTGAAAGATCATATCTTATTTAATACGTTTACAATATATTGTACGCATTGAAGAATATTAAGCGTGAAGGCACAAGTTGAATCTGCAGAACGTATTACCTTTGACTTTGAGTGTTTGCTCGGCTGAAGTGAGCAACATAATAAATATGAATTCCGCTGAGCAGTACACATGGCATACATTATATATTAAAAGAAAAAACTATTCTAGTTTAATAGTATAGTTTTATTTATTTACTCACGTCGACGACGAGCAACAAAAGTACGAACAACTTTAAGGTCAAAATTTAATACGCGTTACAAAATTTAGGGATTTGAAATAATATATGTACCTACATATAATTACACAAAATAAAAATGCCATAAAATAACTAACAAAGCAATTTTATTGATATTTAGAGAGGTCTTATCTGAAACAATTCTTTTAAACACTTCGAAATTCAATTCGATAAGGGAAATTAATTTTCAAACACAATCTTTACTTTAAAAAAAATAGCCAGAGAAAAGCATCAATAAATAAATAAGATTTGTGGGAAAGATTTCAAATTAAAATTTTCAGTCCAAAATAAATTTGTGCGCATTGATTATAAATTAGCCGCTAAGAGTTTTGTGCTGCCGTTTTTTACCAACAACGTATACAATGAAAATTGTATTCATGTCACACAGTTAAGACATTGTCAACAAAATCAAAACAGTCTATTTAAAAAAACGCTGCCTAATAAAATTTAAATGATGAAAAAATTTTATTACTGTCGACTCTTTCTCGTACTAAAAATGACCCAAAACAAAGTCTGCAATTTTTTTTAAAGAGGCAAACTAGCATTTGAGAACGTGATACACCTGATCGTGAGTGTTATCGCCGCCCATGGACATTCGTAGCAGAGGAGCTGGGAATGTGTAGCCGGCCTTTTAAGAAGGAGTAGTAGGCTCTTTTCTTGAAGGACCCTTAGTAATATCGGTCCGGAAATACCGCTGACGACAATTCGCTTCAGAGCAAACACGCGCGTGGCAGGAAGTGGCTTGTGAAACGCATGTTGGTGGATCGACAGCCATCAAGGTAGTGTTAATGATACTTGGCATCAAGTCGCGTTGTACGGAAACAGAATTTCACAACACAAGCATACATATAATAAGAATAACCAACAGTTGCCAAAACTATGCAAACATAATATAATAATAAAGATAATACATAAATACACTTAAGTTTTCTCCAAAACTTAACCAACTTGAAAATCAAGCAATGTCTGGTTTGACGTAAATAAAAACGAATTTCGTCGTCATCATTTCACCATATCAGAGGCCACTGCTGAGCATAGGCCTCCTACTTAAGTCAAATAGAGGCAGGACCCTATGCCACCAGCATCCGAGAAACCGTCCTGAGATTTCTGCCCCTGCTTTTTCAATCTCTTGTATGCCATCAAATAAACGTTTAAATATAACAAACTAAACTTTTATTATTTCAATTATTTACATAATAAATAACATAATATTGTCTTAATTTGACTTTGAAAATTTGTCATCGTTTTATTTGAAAATATTAACCGTATACAGTTATTGTGCATTATTCGTAATATGAAGGTATGTATACGCACTCGTTGACTTTATTGTTAAAATTATCTATCTATTTAAAAGATTATGATCAAAATGAATAATGAAGGTACATTATTTATAAAGGACGCGCTTTATGCTCTACGAGCGGAGAAACGACGTAACTTATATTTGTATATAAAAAAGACATACGCTCCGAATTGAGTACCTCCTTTTGTGGGAAGTCAGTTAAAACACCGGGTGCTTCCATTTCCGGATAGGTCCTAGATTTTTTTACATTAAGGGAATAAAATGTAGTACATATACATTGTATAAAAAATATTCAGTATCTGAAACTAATTATAAGCAAAACTAGCTTAGCAATTTAAAGCAGTAAAAATTGTTTGCTTTATGTAGAAATATACGTTTCATAGGAAGGTTCAGTAAATTGAAAATTCGGTATATATCATAAATTTTAAATGCGTCTTGAAGAAAACATCATTGTGGGCCATCTATGTTGCGTGGTGTAGGTGGTAATGGTGGCTTAACTTAATAGGAAAGTTTAAAATAATTTAACATAGAATAGTACATCTGACCTAGAGCTTTTAAGAATTTTAAGACATATTTATGTTAATTAATCTGATATAAATATGTATATTACAAAAAATAAGTAAAGTATAAGTCATTAGAAAATTCAATACGATTATCTCTACTGGTAAAACCGTAATTCTTAGCTTAGTGTCAAAATAAATGTCTTGGAAAATTTAAGTTACAGCGGCAGACAAGCTGAGATAGGGCTTAAAACTTTGTATTAGGTTAGTCAGTTAAAATAAACTGGAGTGAAATTAATTTATTATTCAAATAGCTCGCAAACGTAGATCTGTGTGTATCAAAATTAACATCATCCGATACAAAACAAAATTCGTCATCTATTTTTATGATTTTCTTTAAATGTACTTTAAACAAATAGATAAGTTTCTAGAAAATGTCAATTGTATTATTATTATATTTTTGGAGACTGAAAACATAATTGTATGTTTCTCTTGTCTTTCTAGTCTTTTCTACAAGTTTCCTCCTATCTTTTATCAACGGTCGCTTGTCTGGGTCCTCAGGTCACTGATGTTACAATTATCGGCGATGATGCGGCGTGACCTGGCCTTTAAATGTCTCAATAGTGTGTTTAACTAATAGGAAATACCTCTAGATCCCTAAAAACCCTGCGTCACTAAACGACCTGTATACCTCACCTCGTAAATAGAAAGTAAACTCGTAATAAAAGTTATATATTTATATACACTTTAGGGTCGGTAGTTATATAGTTTTATGGTAACATGTACAAATTAAATTTTGGTACCTATGTATAGCTTCAAAGTTTCGGTAGGTTACAAATCGATAAGTCGCTAAAGTTGTGCCTTCTGGCTGAAATGATGCCAAAAAGAAAATTGTAGCATTTGCCTGAAAACTACTCAGTGAAGAAAAGGTCATAATGAGCTTACAATACAAAAGCTTCCAGGAATACTGTTTATTCGTAACTCGGTTTGCTATAAAACACACATCTCAGTTAACTATACGTTGAATATGCTTAACACACATTAGGGTCGGAATACAAATTATTTTTATATGATAAGTTTCTTTTTGTAAAGTAAAAAATAAAATGAGCTATTGTTTGTTTTAACCAACTTATCCATTACTCTTTCAAATTTTGTTGAAAATATGGTTTGTTTGTCCCTAATAATTCCAAAATATTTTTTGGGTTAATTTTTTTTTCTAAATGGAATTTTCCGAAAAATAGGGTTATAAAAAAATTAAAAAGTTTAAAAAATTTAAAATTAGGTTTTTTAAAAATAAAAACCCAAATTGTTAAAATATATTTTATCAAAAAAAAAACTGTTTCAAACCCATAGGTCTTAAATTATTTCATTTTAAATCAATCAAGATATTTTTTCTGAGGTCCGAAGGGAAAGAAAAACTTTAATTATGTTATGCTTTGTAAGTACAAGTTTTAATTAAACATTCTCGCCGAAACAAACTGGAGATATTTTAAATCTGCACGAAAGTGCCACTTAAAGGCAACGGAGTAAGGAGTAAGAGCAAAAAAATACAGAAAAAAGAACCGTTTCTAAATAAATTTTTTGTTTAAAATACTACTAAATAGGAAAAAGAGATTTAAAATTTTTTAATCTAATTTTCCCAAATATTGCTTTTGTAAATATCAATTTTTTACTTTATTTTATTTAAGAAATTAACTATGAGGTCATGTAAAAGGGTTAAGAATTTTTGTCATACAAAACTGAAACATCCTGTTAAAATAATGTCCTTGGGACTTTTGGCCGCAAAGCAGTAGCTAAATTTAATCCAGTGTTGAAGATTCGAGAAATTTTTAAAAATTAATGTACTAAATATAATGTTAATAAGAGCTTGAATTTGAAAAGAATAAGAATTAAAAAAATTATTTGAAAATTAGAAAAAATCAACTTAAGACCGAAAACCAGAATAGTGTGGCAGTAGTAGGGCGTTTTTCCTAAGTAAAATATTAAAATTATTTTAAGTTGAAAATTAGATTATTTAAAGCTACTCCAAATCCCTTCTTTATGGCGATAATTAAAACATTTTTTTTTTGAACAAAACTTTTTTTTATAAAATCCTTAATTATCAAGGCCGTTTATTGAGCGTCCTTAAAGCAAAAAATTACAGCATGTAACTTGAAAGTATTAAGAAAATTACGTTTTGGTGACAGACGATCAAAGGCAGTCCACATTTTGACATAAAAAAAATTAGACATAAACTAATAGAATGATCCCATCGCTGACTATTCTCTACAACGCGCAAAACTCTTTATCTTTAAAGAGGATCGTTGCAAAGACGGATAATCTTAAAAATTTTATCTTGAAACTTGCAACTGAGACGGTATTTTATTTTTATTGCGGAAAGGTATTCGACAGTAATAAGTTAATAAGTTTATTTTTTAATCTCCTTTATAAGCTTTTATTTTTAAAGAGTTATCTTATTTCCAAATTAATAATATTTATTTATACAAATTTGATACTAAAAAGTCAAAATAAAACTGCTGAAAACTTGTTAGTCACAAACATGATTAATGATCTCGATTTATATATATAATTATGAATATGTTATGCATTTATAATTATAATTTATAAGTATGAATATTAATATACATATATATTAATATACACACTTATGAATTATGGTGCGTACCATAATTTTGTAAAATTTGCAACAAGACAAGATTTTTGAATGAAACATTTTATGTGATAAAAACTATGACAGATACAATAAAAATGTTTTAATGATTTTTTAAATTTTATATGTCATTGTACTGAAACTACCTGTTTTGATGAGTTGAGACCCATAAAATAAAACCTACCTATAAAAAAAGTAATAATTTAAAGCTGTTTAAGACTGCATTTATATTGCTAAGTTTTTATGTACAACTCCGGATCATCCGCGATAAGGGATATAATTTTTTGAACGAAAATCCATGCAATAATGGAATGGACATGAAATACAAACATAAATCATTACGTTTATTTTTAAACAATGTAATACATTCATCTCACTATAATACTATGTTTTAATGTTGGTATCACTAATAACAACTTTGTTGGCTTACTTATTTGTCAAAAGATAATGAAGCAGATTTTTACAAAGTATTTGCATTATCGTTTTTCGCCTCGGCCTATATTACCATGACAACAAACTCCCTACAAACTCAAAGGCCATGTGAGATAGTAGACACTTGTAGAAAAAAGACTTCTAGCTCCTAGCAGCTTTTCAGCATTTGTGTGCGTAGCTAAACTTGGTTCAAGAACATAAGGAAAAAAGTCAGCGGTAAAACCCAACCATCTTCTCTATTAAAATTTGGATGTTTTCTAATTTCAATAGCCTCACGGATCATCCTTGGAAGGAATCGGTGTTCTTAAGCGAGGATTTGTGGTCGATCAAATCTGATGTAATGATTTGGGTGATTTAAAGAATGGTCGCATATTACCGATTGTTGGGTCTTTTTTGTTTACGTCAGCTATATGTTCCTTCATGCGGGTTCTTATTGCTCGCTTTGTTTGCCCAATATAAGAGAGGCCGCAGTCACAATATAGCTTGTACACTCCTGGATCTTGTAGAGGAATATTGCAATGGACAGGTGGTAGGAATTGACCAGTCTTCTTCGGCAGCTTGAAATAAGTTTTCATTGAAGCCTGCCTCAAAATGTAGCCAATCTTGTCTGTTACACTTCTAAAAATGGTAGAACTGCAGGTACTCGCTCCACTGTAGCTGCCTTCACTTATTTACTGTGACGTTGCCGTGGCGCAGCAAGCTTGTTGTATCGCAGTACTGACTTAACATGCTGAAGCTCAGCAGCCACATGTTCATCGTCACATATCCCTTGTGCCCTCTGAAATAAAGATTTGCCCATGGTAGCTAACTGGGATGAATTACCGTTTAAATATTTATTTGTATGATTTTTTGATGGCGAATAATTAATACATCAACTTCATAGTAAACTGTATTTTTGAATTTATGGAGTTAAGGTGGTCTAAAAATGTATTTTATTTTTATCATATGGTAAGATGGTAAATGTATCATTTACATAGCGCTTATAAAATCTTGAATAATTGGGAGTAGTGAGTCCACTCTCTCTCAGACTCAAAGTCCTCCATAAAATGTCAGCAACAATAGGGGACACTGGGCAAGCCATCGCTACACCATCCATCTGCATGTAGAACTGATTTTCCACATTAAAAAGCCGGATGTTAAGCAATGTATACTGTATTGCGATGTTATTTTCCCTTAACTTTCTTGTTACAATATTGATGCAAGCAAGGTAAAGATATAAACAAAGATTGGGCACCAAAACTATCTGTGTTTATTACTAGATTCGAATGTACTGTGAACTATATATGATGTCATCTTAAATGTAGATTAGGAAATGATTGTGCATTCTCCTTAACATTCAGAAAAAATGCATCGGTAGGGCAAGGTAAAAAGTTAGTGCCAATGTCTATGGGTGTCGGTGACTACTTTCCATCAGGTGGCCCGGCCCGAAGGGTCAGGATCTCCATGTGCTAAACTAAGTTAAGTCAGCCAGGCAAAATATAATTTTAAGATATTTCTAAACATTAAGATTAATATATTCAAATGAATAACAATTTTTACAACACCAATATTGTTGTGTTAACCTTTTAACGTTTGTTTAACCTTAGGACAATTTGGGCCGATCACCTAAACGTCTGAAAAGTAGGATGATCTATGCGTCGGATGGGCATATAAAAAGTGGATCCACCCACCAATCCGCATTAGACTACCGTAGTGAGGTACGGTCCAAAAATCCCCTAATGGAGAAGGCGTACATTAAGAGTGGCCTATGCCCAGCGGTGAACTAACACAGACTGATGATGAATTAAATATATTATATTATACTATTATATAAATATATATATATCTATATATATAATAGGAAAATATATGTACTCAATTAAATATGAATGCTTTAGAAAATGCATTTATTTGTTACCTATAAATAGTTTTTCTTTTCAGTTACCGCTCTATAGTAAGTGTAAAAAGGGAAAATAATCATTTTCTGTGCAGGGCATGAGGAGAGTACAAAGTATTGCTTAAATACAAAAACAATAAAAAATTGTAGCATTAGAAAGTCTTGAAAAAACTTGCATGGATTGAACTAAAAGAGAATCACAAATACGTGGGTCAAAAGAGTATAATTGAAATTATAAATGAAAATTTCTCGAAATAACTTTTTTTAAAATAAGAAACATTATCTGAAAATAAGAAATGTAAACCTGATCTATATAATTTATTTTTATTATTTCAAAAATAAAGATATGCAAAGTTCAGATTCATTTCAAAATTGGTGTCACTAATTGAATATCTCTAAATATACAGGGGTGTATTATTTGCCATATTAAAAATGTTTTAAGTATTTTATTAGCCTTGTTTTAATAATGGCTATCGTGGGTCATTCTTTAAACTACGTACTAATTATATACAATCGCGGGCTTTATTATAAAACATGTAAAGAAGTACAATTATGTAAAACATAGTTTTAGTCTAGCTTTTACAGTCTATGCAGCGTTTGTGATTAAATCTTAAGTGGTTGCATACATATATATATATATATATATGCCTATAACCTATATAATATATATATATGTTCAATATTAGGACGTCAGTCACAGTCTTTAACACAGTAATTTGATTATGGGTTGCAATTCAGGAATTAACGACTTGGGACAGTGGCACTCTAACAAGTTAATATTCAGAGTATAATATCGGAGCAAAATTGGCTTTGAATTTATATACGAAAATAAATTTTCATTAAATGGCTCATCTCTTAGGTGACATGGTTTAATTTATTAATATAAAGATATTTGGTATGCCTATTTCTTAGTTCTTCTTTCCATATTGAAGACTTTTTACAACGTCTATAACAGACATATACTAATAAGTTATGCCATAGTTTTAAATTAGATAAGCAGATTTACTTTAGAATTAACGGTTTCTATGGTTTTAAGTATTACATTGTTTTTAATGGATTTCATAAGTTTTAGACATTGTACTGTACGATCCACCTGTAAACACTGAAAACAGTTAAATCGCTTCATACCCATAGCTATATACCCCTGTTGTTTTTAAAATTATAATAAAAATAAGAAAATAACATCGATATTTCAAGATAGAAAACCAACTTACCAAGTACCTTAGTTAAATATCATTAAAATAGAAATTTTAATTTTACACACTAAAACATATTGTTTTTGATACATTTAATACACAAAAGCTGATAAATGTGTAAGAGACATGCTTCAAATAAAAGTTAATAATAGATTGTATAATTTATTTAACAAAATATGTAACACACGCTTACAATTTTTTGCTAATTATTTTAAAAGAAGACATTAAAAATAGCCTCTTAGTTTCTTTCGCCGTTTCTGCTCAGGTGCAAAGGGTCCTATTCCCAAACGATTATTTGACAATAAATATCCATTGCATGAATTTGAATTATAATACATTTTTAATATTGTCTTCCTGCAACGTTACTAATTAGGGGACTTTGAAAGAATCAATCCATCGTTATTTAAACTGATACACCTATACTATATAAAAATCGACGAGGTAATTCGAGATTGCATGATAGATGATGCGGAATAGTGTACGCTTGCAACTGTTTGCAATAGAAGCAACTGCGACTACATCTAATCAAAAAGTGCAATTTTTTGACTCTATTTCTGTAAAAACGGCTTTAAAATCTGGTTGTTGTTTTTTTTAGTTTATTACGTAAATCCTGATTTTAAATTAATTTAACACCTAAAACTTTAAATAAATATATTTAGTACGCTTTGTATCCTTTATTTTTAATTCTTACAATTATTTCTAAATTTTTCCAACGATTTTATACGCTCCATAGATAAACATCTCCTTATTATTTTGTTCTAAGTGTGTGTTCTGTAATAAATGTGTTAATATTATTATATACTGTCTTATTTTAAGAGAAAAAATTACTCACTACTACTAAAACTCGATAACATACATAACTAAAATAACATAAAATACTTTTTAATTTTTACAAGTTTTAATACTAAAATGAAAATAATAAAACCTTATGCAACGTTAAATAAAATACACCAATATTTTTTCCGGTTTGTCGGTTATTTTTATTTTACTTTCTTTACATTCGTATTCAAAACACTGGGTAGACCTATTTCACATACCAATTTGGAGCTTCATTGGTCCCGTGTGAAGCATCGAATTAGGTTCTGATGGACCCATTACGTCCATTCGGTAGCCGTCTTAATATTTATTTCCCACGAGATCAAATAAAAAGTATGAAGATTTATTATCCCCAAACAAAACTTTAATATATTTAAAAGCTAATTATTTTTAAGTGTATCAAATTTACAGAAATTTTATTATTTCACGTCAATAGTTCGATTTAACAATTAAGAAATAATTATGGTGCCAATAATTGTATGATTTAAGTAATTATGACGAGAAATTTCTTACATGTTAGTGGACTGCTTCAAAGTTTATTCAAATGGAATATAAATGTAAACATTTACTGGAAGAAGAATCGGCGAAGCAACTGACTTTGTAATTATGTATTTATAATAATATTTGTGTATATGTATATATTTATATATATTATATTATATATGTATGCATAAGTAAGCATATATTTATATACGTATTTATGTTTATGTATGCCTATAGTGTATTTATCGTTATTTATTAAAAAAATATATTTTCTACCTTGTACTAAAATTTTATCTTGAATTTACACCTATTTTTGATTCTTTGTTATTCTCATATTGTACCTTAAGAGCACCCACGCTAAATTTTTCATAACCTCCCTAAGGTTGGCTGTTAGATAATGCCTAAGGCATTAAGCCCGCCTTTGTATATGTAATTGTGCAAAAAGAATAAATAAATAAATAAATGTAACACACAACTAATTGCATTTATTACAATCCAATAATTGACAGCTTTTGAACAACATAAAAAAGCTACAGGTAAATATGTATGATCCACCAAACCCCGTATTAGTTCTCCAGAAAACGAGAATCACCTAATTTCATAATATATTCATTCATTTCATTCATCATCAGCCTGTGTTAATTCACTGCGGGGCATAGGTCACCCAACAAATCAAACACTGCTTTACGGTTTTTAATGACACTTTTTCATCAATCAGTTTTTACCTTAGAAAAACGTATCATGTAAACGAGGTGATAAAAGCTACTGTAATATGGAGTGCATTATTAATATTGTCCATATTAGATGGTACATAAAATAGGGCACTTTGTGATTTTCAACTTCAGTCCGACAATAAATGTAATCCGTTTTATATTTCAAGGTGAAATCGTGTATCTATAAAATTGCTATTCAAAAACTGTGTTTCTCACAAATATAAAAATTCTTTTCGGAAAACATTTCACTATCTCGAATTTTCATTGTATGGAATGATATTTAGTAAAAATCCTTCCATTTAAACAGACACACAATAAAGGATTGCCGTTGTGTCATTGATTGATTTTGTGAGAACATTGCATTTATTTGTAAAGCTCTCTCGGGCTGACTGAGATTAAATCTCTTTTACTAAGGCTTATATTTATTTATAAGCAAATTGAGCATTTAAGGATATTTCAATATATAAAACTGGTGTAATTTTACATATGTTAGCAATTTTTTACAGAACACTGTAATTAATATATAAGGCAATATTTTTTAATAACACTCGCACAATATTACATATTAAATAATGTAAAAATATATCTGCTAAAATAAGTTTACAGTAATAATTCTCAAAACAAAATGTTTCACGAAAAGTTTAAAGTTACGAACATAAAAATAGTATAGATGCTCATAAATTTATTACCATTTAATTATGACATTGTCCCATTTATGTGAAATAAATGAATTTCCGTTCGTTTTGTGGTCGTATGCAAGCATCCGAGTTTACAATAATGGGACCACACAACATGGTCCTTATCGTAACTATCACGAATTTGATTATTTCCTCCTTAAAAATCAGAACTTTGATGTGTAGGTTTAGAACTCTCGGAATTTATCAAGGGACTTATTTTTTCAAGGAATGTTCTTTTCTTTTATAAATTCTAATTAAAAAAAACCTTAAGTGTATTAAGAAACTTAGTACCAATTCATGGCAGGGAATATTACCATATACTGAATCAAGTATGCGTCTGGCTGTAAGATATAACACAACGCTCATGCTAGCATATCTAGATGATAGCGGAGATAGATCTTTTTCAACGTGTTCAAAATATTATAAAATGGCTTAATAATGAACTAAATGTTACTTCTGAAATTTGTAACTACGTGCGCAATGCATTTAATGTATGATTTCTGTTTCCATCAAAGCTAAAACAAAACACAGCTTTAATATATTTCCTTATAATTTTTAACTTAAAGCTTTTTCTTGTACATCCATTTACTGGATTTTATAGGTCCCCAGGTAAAAACTAAATGAACCATTACGTTTATTAACCATGATTTTTATTTCTGCAGTGAATTGTAGAAAAATTAACAGTAAACTAGTTGTAGTGAGGTATTTTAGTAGTTTTAATGAATTGCGAAGAAAATTCCTTTAAAATAAAAAAAATCGTTTCCTGAAGATATATCTTGTGCTCAGATTTTTATATTAGTTGATTTACAGATCACAATGGAGCCTTTAGTACGATCTTTGGTTTAAATTAAGCCAAATTCTGTATGTTTTAGTGATTTTTTGAATTAAGAAATATCTAAATAGTGCGTGAATTAATTATCGGGTGCATGCCGGGCAATAAACCTTCTATTCCCTCCCAACTACAGATAATAATAAATGAACACAAGCAGATCAAGACACTAGCAGCACACGTACATATCGATATTTGACTGGTGTCAAACTGTTTATTAGGTTTTCGTGGCAGTGACCTGATGATAGAAATAAAAAATCAATTATTTTAAGGTAAAAGTAAACAATTGCTTTAAAACATTTTTTTACTATTCCTACAACCAATATTTCTTAAAAGCAATAAAAAAGACAAGATCTTTAATAGTTGTCCGCACTTGAAAGTACGATCAATTTGTGTTCATTCACGTACTATTATGCGTAACCGTACATAGAAAGTAAATTATGTTATAATTTCACTATTTAGTTACCAATAGAAAGTTACATATAGAAGTGTTTATAGATGAGGAAGAGATAGACGTTGTTGAGTCAACCGTGTTTCTGGGAATAACAATAGATTAGACCACACCAATAGACCAACAATAGACCAGATTGCAGTGGGGCCCTCATATTAATAGGCTATCGAATAAACTCGGCTCTGCAGTATATGCTGTCAATAAAACCAGACTGTTAACTGACGTGGAGATGGCCCGGTTAGTATACTTTAACTATTTCCACTGTGTAATGTCTTATGGCATTCTACTGTGGGAAGTGCAGCGTGATACTAATACGATCATTGTTCTCCAAAAACGAGCTATTCAGTGGTTTATAACCTGAGCTCAAAGAATCCCTGAGAAAAATTGTTCACAGAGATTAAAAATACTAACTGTTACTTCTCAATACATTTTGAAAAACCTAATGTATGTGCAAAAAATAGAAATGATTTTCGCAGACATTGTGATGCACATAACATAAATACTAAAACAAACATAATTTAATTCTACCAGCAACTAGACTGCGAAGAATAAATAAATCTTTTATGGGACAATGTATACGCTTTTACAACAAAATCCGAGTAAACGTTCAGAATTTAACTGTTAATAAATTTAAAAAGTAGTAAAGAACGTATATGTATTAAAGGTTATTATAACATAAATTAATTTATAAGTGATAACACTGCCTGGTAATGGAATGCTCGCTCCAGGCTTTTCAAGTATAATATACGTATGATAGAACTGTACATAGCTCATAAGAAAATTTGTATCCCTTACTTTCTTTCTGCAGTTGATCTCAGGTCAGGCGTCCTATACCGAACCGGTGGTAGCGTCCTTGACAATCAATAAGCGAGTGTTACACTTCTATATTGAATAAAAATATTTTAATTTGAATTTGAATATATTATACTTTTGTAGCTTAATATCTTTTGAATCGTATCGTACATATTTCAAAATGGAATATATCAAGTGGACAACTTTACGGAATTTTCGCGTTAGCCATATATATATATGTTTTCGACGTTTCGGACACTTCATGATCTCAGGGAGGCTCAAACGTCAGAAATAACCACTTTGTTTTTTACTGCCTCCCCAAAAGAACTCGATTCAGAGCGTATGTTTTTTTATATATTGTTTTATATACTCGTTGCTCCGCTCCTAGAGCTCCGATAGTATTTATTCTATTTTTACATGAAATATATTAGATTTCCATTAGTATTTTTTTGTTGATAATTTTGTGAAAAGTAGTTTCATAGATATTTGAGAAATAAAAAAATATTTTTTATTACAAACACTTTTCAGTATTAACTTACAAAGCTGCCAAAACCGTAAAAGATATGACACAAAGTATGTTTTATATAATTACAGTACTAGTACTACTTCTTTAATATAGAATTTTATGTCATGTTTGTTTTATTCAAGAAAATTAACAAATCTTTAGTAGCTAAAATAAATTTCAAACACAACATTTATTTATAACATACTTTTCAGAGAACAGAAACTAAACCCTTTTATGATATGACAATGTTTGACGATGAATCTTCAATAAAAGATGTACACGATTAAGGGCCGTTTCGATATAATATCATAATCAGATAAATAGGTCTGTAATTTTTCATAATTTGCAATTTTAGCGTTCTAACTATTAATGTATTGTGAATTTAAAAAGGATTTATCCAATAAATAAATGATTTACTAATCAATAAAAACTTACAGGAGCATTTTGAAAACTAAATTTAAGCAAGACATTGTGTATCACTGAGATGGCACTTTTTATAAAATGAATACTTGTGATGAGAATAAAACATGTTGTGATCCGCTTATATAACAAATATTGGCAAATCCATGCATCAAGATAGGTAAAATTTTAATTTTATCGAAACGTATATTTTTTATTAGTTGTTAAAAAATGCCAGAAATAAATGTCTATTTGCCTTAAATATTTCACAGTAAGCATTGCAATGTAGAAATTTATAAGACTAACATAAAACGAGAGTAGGAAGTTATGCATGTTATTACGATAACAAACATTCAAAATTCATGTAGATCATAACTGAAATTTACTGCATACAAAAGATAACTTAATTTTTTTTATTAATTTAGGAAATACAGGCAGATAAACTAAGTATGTGTAGTGCTTGTATCGCCTGATTGTTATGATGCACTATAGTTCATTATCACCCTGTGTTAGTACACTGCTGTACAAAGGTCTCCCCCAATTCACACATCCAAATTTTTAGCACTTCTCATGACCGGTACAAATTTGAGAATTTATTCTAGAATCAAATGAAAAATTCAGCGGGTAATGCCTGTGTGTAATTAAAAAATAAACAAACAAAATAAGCATACATAATTTCTTGATATTATTTAAAAATTTATATTTTATGAACCTTTTATGCATAGGAGGTCCTTTATACCTTTTTTAAACTTTTTATGGTTAGTTTCTGAAATAGTCGAGACTGGAGGGGTTACAAGGCATCAACTAAACACTACACACCTCTGTTGAAAATTCTGCATTAAACTTTAGAGCAGTAACTATGCCGGAGTTACTAACAGCGTCGTTAATTATCGTATCGGTTATTAAGAGTAAGACGATATTAGAATAAAGACGTGTAAGGGAGCAGCAAGGGTCAGGATCTCCATGTGCTAAATTAAGTTAAGTCAGCTAGGCAAAATATAATTTTAAGATATTTCTAAACATTAAGATTAATATATTCAAGTGAATAACAATTTTTACAACACCAATATTTTGTAGTAAGCGAAAACACTTTTGTAGTAAGCTAATTGTGAAACTTGGTAATCTTACTCTTTGGACTCATTTATCTAATGTTATTTATTATAAGATTGAGTATAACATAATACATTAGCATAAACTAGTGTAAAAGCGTTATATTAAATAAAAATATATTTTTAAAAGATGATATATGCATAATCGTAATAACTTGATGTTTTCCTTGCATATATTGCCAATTTAAAATACTTTTTCATTGTTTACCAATTGTTGAGAATCATTAATTGTATTGACTTTAAATACGGTTTCGTGGTTTTGTTATTAACGATGTGGTTCATATGATTGATCGTATCCGTTGACCCCGTCGTATTTATCAAACCAACACCACCATGTGTTTAAGTTGACTAAACATGGCATGAAGGAGTTACCATGCATTTTATTTATGAGAATTTATATTATAAAATTATTTAAAACTGCCTCCGTAGCCTAGTGGTATTGGCGTTTGCTTTAGAAACCGGAGGTCGTGGTTGATATCCTCAGGGGGACTCCAGATTTTCATGTTAAGATGTCTTTAGTTGGTTAGGACATGTTGGATATTCGATTGTTCTGAATAAGTGAAGTGATCCATGCGATGATGGGTCATGTAAGAGACGTCACCCCACCGCATTGGACCAGCGGTGGATCGGTCCAAACCATCTAATGGATAAAGGTGTATTGAAGGAGTTCCATGCAGTGGACTATCAAAGGCTGATGATGATGATGATGATGATGATTTAAAAATGAAACATCCTTCAAGTGTAATTTAATTTAATAGATATTTATATAATTATATGATAGTATGTAGCATTGATTTACACTTAAAATTTACACTAGTGGCAAGTGTCAGTATTACCAATCCCTACACCTTAATGGGTATTTTAATTCTTCTTATTTCATATTGGATTAAAGTCAGTTCACCTTGATAAAGAACAGATAACGTAAAGACAATGGCATTTTTAACCGACTTTAGTAAATAATGTAGAGTATTATTTCGGGCCTTCCCTGTAAATAGCAAGTTTTACCAAAGAAGGAAATGAAAAAAAGATAAGTAAAATAAAGATCTGTACGCTTGTACGTTACGCGCCTTATATAAAAAAGTATTTAACAACTTATTCGTTAAATTTAACACTCACTCTACGAAAATGCTATGTAGTAAATTTCTGAAACCAAACAAACTGCACTACAAAGGATTTGGTTTTGTGAATACGTCGTACGTGTCAGGCTGAATAGAATTGAATCGCGTTTCACATATGCCTTGTGTAAATTTGAACTCTAAGCTAACGTTTTCCATTTATCTTTCATATCAAGTTATAATAGTATAACCATGTTAAAATTGTAAAGAACAGCATATGTATATGATAATAACAGAGGACATTATTATCACCGCATTTTTACATTATAGACCTGCCTCTTTTTATTTATATAACCCTTCTGTACGTGTGTTAACGGCGAAATCCTCTTAAACAGCTGGACCGATTTTAAAGTTTTTTTTTGTGTGTCTTCAAGTGGATTCGAGTATAATTTAGATTAAAAAAGAAGTCTGCAAAATGGTGTTGCAAGCGGTTTTCAGGTTATTAATCTAAAAAGCTACTAAATGTCTTCATTGATTAAAAATATTATATTATTAGTCTTCTTTATTTACATAGTTTAACATACTTATCGCTTGAAATATCATAAAGGAAAACATCTTTTGGATCTACTAGTATTATATATCTTTATATGTAAACAAATTGTTAGAGAAAATGTTAAGCGCTATTTGAATACAAGACAGTGGAAGTATAATGTATTTAAGTTTGATAAAAAGCATCCTATATAAGAAACGCATATTCAGTACTAGTCGTCGAACTCTAAGGGATGTTATTTTATATTAATAATACAGGTAAAGAAACTTTGATAATTTTAATACGCTGTAATTAAACATTGGCTGCGTTATAGAGCCTTATGTGGTCTCTTATTTTTGAACTCATCAGTCTTTATTACTTTAAAAATCATTACATTTTGCATACCATTTTAATATTTCATTTGTTACTAGAGTCATAAATAATACGGCCACGTTCTCTAGAAACATAAAATTTAATTCATCTTGTCAATTTAAAGCATTTCCGATATCTTTTTAAACGTTTTACTTCCTCCTTTGAGCTGTTAATTATTTCGTTATTTAAGCATGTGGAATATTTGTCAGTCAAATTAATTCAGGTCTTGTTGGTTAAAATTTTTTGGATTATTTTTTATTGAATAGATTCTTATATACCACATTATTATTAGGCCTTGATATTTTGCCTTTCCAGCGTCCATGTTTACAACGCATACTATGCTGGAATATGTATGCACTTTATTATACTTCAAATAAGGAATTAGCTAATGGATACTTCTTTCTATTAAGTTTCATTTTGGCGAAAAGAACTTATGTATGTGTATGTTAGGTGCGTGCTATCGCACCATACTGCAGAGGTGACACACAAACCAGACATTGTTAAGAGCTGTAACGTGATAATTTTAAAATCAGCTGCTATTAAAAAAATATAAAGTATTGTTTGTTGTTAATCATTGTTTTGCATATTACTTATGAAAAACTATACTATATTTAAAACAAATTTGTAAAATTTATTTGAGACTTTATTTCGCTGCTCGAGGATCGCTCAATTTTCTATTTGAACATAACCACTAACAAATAACGTGCATGTGAAACCTAGTAATTAAGAAAATGAATTGTGGTAAGCGTATTGGACATTAAGTTTTATTTACCAATCACGTAAGTAGAGTTAAAAGACAACTGTGAACAATACAACAAACAAAAGTTTATTAAGTTCAGTCTGTATAAAATATTTAATAGGCAGTAAACAAAATATCTTATTAAAAAAAACCTTGTCGTAATGCTTCATCCTAATGAATGGCCTGATGTAATAGATTTTATTAGTATTACTAAGAATCTTTGTGAAATTTTAACATGTAATAAGAATATATTGATATAAATATATCCTTTATATTAGATATTATTCTGATGCAATTTAAACGTTTTGATAATTTATTCATTTTTTGAGATCATATATTCAACATTTTACATAGATATCAGAGGTTTGCACTATATATACATACGTTGTTTTATTTCTTCTTATATTGATAAACAAACGAGCGTGGTGCAGAAATTCTAATGATAATGTTTGCAAACAGCAATTGTTAGATTAAATCACCTACACTGTATTAAAGACAGTGAATAATAATGCAGTAAAGCCACTCATTGCAATTTATGGAAGGTTACGACCTATACGACCACAATGTAAACTTTTCATTATGTTCGATATCAATAACTTATCTTCTTCAATGCAAAATCATAAGACGAAGAACAAAAGGTAAAAAGTAAGGTAAATTTTGGTTAACATACTTTTGCATTCACATGGCATAAAACTTAAAAAAAAGAAAGTATCTCTCTCTTATAGTAGTCTGTAGATTAAATAAATAAAAAATGGTAGAAAGGAGTCAAAAGCCATGAATTTGTTGCGGTTAAAAGCGTTTACTCCCATGAAGTTGCTGCTTCATAAGTTTTGTTAATCATCATCAGACTGTGTTAGTCTACTGCTAGACATTGGCCTTCTCTACTTTGGGCCCTTCTCCATTTAGGGGGTGTCGGACCGCATCCCACCACGCTTGTGTAATGCTGGTTTGTCAGTGGACCGACTTATTACATGCCCATCCGACGCATGGATTATCTTACTTTTCAGACAATTGGGTGATCGACCCAAATTGTCCTAACCAACTATTAAACAAGAATAAAAATTTGGTGAGTCCCCACAGGATTCGAACCCACGACCTCCGGTTTCTAGAGCACACACTCTTACCACGAGGCTACGGAAGCAATTACCATACGCCAGTACCACTAGGCTACGGAGGCAGTTAGTTTGTTAAAATTTTAGATATTAATGTGTCATGATCAAATAGTTAAATTTTAGTTTATTGTATTAATTGTTTGTTATATTTAAATACTTTTTATATAAAGATTAAGTAATAAATTTAAAGTAAATATTTTTTTCATATAATTTTATTGTAATATAAAAATACGTTGTATTTGTTATAAAATAGTAATATACCATATCGATAGGTTATTTAAATCATTGTTTGCTATAAATTGTAATTTTAACTGAACCGTAACTTTTATTTAAGAATCTCAAAAAGCGCGGACTCGATGTATCAGAAGCCTAATAAAATGAAGGTCCATTTCTAAAAGTTCTCCTTTTCCTAATGATCCAATGGCACTCGTTGTGTGAATTATTACCTTAATTCGGAGTACGGCCATTGTTCAATGGAATTTGTAAATTGGGTCGATACGTAAAGTTTGCATTCATCTTTGATCTCGAGCCTCATCAAGTCTTGTTTGCTATTTTCTGAGCAAATTAATCTGCATGTAACGGGCACAGTGAATATCCCTATACATTTTCATCTTCTCACAGCAATAGCTGATTTAGTCGAGGTGAAATAAAATATACGTAAGATTTGACAAGACTGTTGTTACTTTTGTAGATACTCCTATAGTCGTTAAACTCGTTAGACAAGTAAACAAATAAACTTTGGTTTCAGTTTTGTAATAAAAGAGTGTAGTAATATGGATTCGCCTAATAATTTGGTTTGTATTAAAAAAATAACATCAGCTATTCAGTTTTCTTACGTAAAATTTAAGCAAAAATTTAAGCTCAAAAAATGTCAATTATGTAATTTTAAATATTCATTAAATTTTAAGTTAGTACCTTTTTTCTTATAATACTGAGTTACTTTATTATCCTGAGTCATGATAATTTACATAATTAATGTTTTTAATGTTCTATTTTTAACGTCACAGTATCAAAAGACTTCCTTTGTACTTACTTTTTACTTTACTTTATACGTACTTTCTTAACTTAGTTCCATCGTTTAATCATTAATTGCAATACACGAAAATAGTATAGGCCTATTGTTTTTAGAAGTTATTTTGGTATTTTTCATATAAATTAAAATCTGTGCATCGTAGTTATAAAATAGAGATCGAATTAGTGGGGCAGAGTTTATTCCTTGAATGTGGGTGCGACAAGAAAAGACGGCTTTTAGTCGTGAAGTACGCAAACTTTTATGTTCTCTTAACCTAGATCGGACTAAATTTAGTACAACAGATTCATTTATCAGATTTTGTCTAGTCCAGTAGAGTTTGTCACGATTTAGAACACTGCGTTTCAAGTGCTATCATCGGCATAGCATAGTATAGATATTTCAAAAGTGCTTTCATGCTTTCGATGTTTTTCTACGAGTCATCTACCAAAAGTCGACGCTATTTCTTTATGTCTCAATTTTTCAATTTTAATTGTAATCAAGAATTCGGTAAAAAAAAAGCCCAACTACTGCACGAAAACAAACCATTCTCTCACAGTGTCTCCTCTTGTGCTCTGACTTTACCAAGGTGAAAACATTTTAAAACATATATAAGGAAATTTATAGAACACAGGTTTCTTAATCCTTTAACATTATTGTTCACATTGCAATATAATTCTGTATTAATATATTACAAATTATTTAATTCATTAACTTGGCGTTTGTCGTACTCCTATTAGTACCACTTTTGTTCGATACGGGTAAAAATACTCATATTTTTATTTGTCTATCAAGTATACCTTCAAACGAGGTATAAAGAGAGTCCTTTACGATAGGAAGCGCGTTGGTGATACCCCTGGTATTGCTGATGTCCATGGGCGTCGGTGACCACTTCCCATCAGGCGACTGCTCGTATGCCTTCGCCGGTAATAAAAAGAAAGTAATTGTTTTGTATTAGAAATGTTTCTAATATGTTTGTACCTAAAGGATGTGTAGTTTAATATGAAAGAAAAGTAAGCAATCTTTGCTTTCTTTATTTAATAAACATTTAGATAAAAACTGCTATTATATTATTTTTTTTCAAGACTACAACAACGTAAAAAAAAACATATTAATGGGTTAAATATTAATAACATAAATATAAATTGATTATATATTAATATTTATTATAATCATTTATTTTATTCTTTAAAGTCAACCTTAAAATACACAAAATATAGTAAAATACGCAACAACCATTCTAATAGTTTTAGGAATATAAGTTTTTTTTATGTTTATTGTATTTTCCGTATGCATTTACACCATACAGACAATAATGCTCCCTGCACACCTTTTTTGGCAGCTATGGCAGCACGAATTAGTTTTTTCTTTTCGGGTTGATAATTGGGATTGTTGCGGCACACGTTTTTCTTGATATCATTGCAATGGTGGCGGAAAATAAACGGAAAAGCGAATAAGAGATTATTGCTAAGCAATACCAGGCCCAGTACCATCCACAGCCCATATATAGTATTCAAATGGGGTCCACGAAATGTGCTTATAAAATTCAATAATGCAAACGGCGCTCATTCTTAATAATATACAGTGTCGGATAACTTAATAGCACATATGCGCGTGCGGCTTCCGGTGATTTTCACCGAAAACTACAAAATCAAAAAGTTTAACAAAGCATATTCGCGAAACAGGTCCTTGATTTAGCAAATTCAGTGTTATATATAATTTCGGTTGTTACGTGTAATTACACATTTGTTGTTTCTAATATTTTTAATTATTCATACTTTAATTATTCATACTTTAATAATTAAAAATTCAATTGAATTCTGTGTTCGAAAGGCTGCAGATCGCGACGAGAATAAATTTTCCGTCTTATATTTATTAAACATCAATAGAAAGCCTTAAACTTTAAACAAAACTCGCTTAAGAACACAACAAACCAAGAAAAAGCCTTTCAGCGGCGCATTAATACAAGCCGGATCAACCCTTATCGCTTTCCGAGCATTAAAAGCCGATTATTTATAATAATCCGCTGAACCAATGAAGGTCATATATATATATATATATGTACGCGTTGTATGTATAATTCACTTTTCTGCGAATAAATCTCATGTTTTTCATAAAATGGTATCGTCTATCTCAAGATGGTTACAATACCAATAAATGTAATTTCTTTTATGACATCAACATAATGTCACTCTATTTTCTTAAGTTTTCCCAAAAGTATGAGTAATAGTTTATAAGGTCTTAATTTAGTTTTCGGATACACATCTAGTTGCAATAACTACAATAAATTAATTTAAAGATATCTGATAAACTATATTTCTCCTAATCTTAAGGTTTATAAAAAAACAAACGTGACAAAATGACGAAGCTTGAATCCGCGACTGAAGTGACTTAAACTGCCCATGAGCAAAACATATTTCAAATTTATTTCGCAACCTGAATTCAAAGTACTTTATGTTCCCTCTCTTAAGTAAAGTCGTTCAACTTAACTGCAATTATATGTAGTGGTTTCAGATGTAGGCACTAAATTACCGCATGATAACACTACATTAAAACAACATTACGCACAAAAAAATTAAATTCTAAAATATAATATTTTGTAAATATTATATGCCATTATCAAAACTTTTTAGTAATTATATTAAAGACAAATAAAACAAAATAGCAAACCAACGAGACAAACAACTTTTAATAAAATCTAAAAAATAAAAAATAGAGTTTCAATTATGAAAACAAAATCTTAGTTTATACTATATTTGAACATTTTATAATTTACTTACTTTTAAACCTTTCGTGGGCCTTCACAAATCTTTAAAAAATTAAACTAAGCCTTTTTAGTCTTTGTGGAGTTTTATCAAGTCTAATGTATAGCAATTAATGTAATATTAATAAGTATTAAAGTAATATTTTTTCTACGCTTCAACCAAATCTGAAGCTTACTTAAAATTAAACTTTACACTTAAAATTGCTGAGCAAAATAATTGAAACCCTATCTTGTGACTGCAAACAGATGTACTATGATGAGCAATCTTTGCCATACGCAAGATTAGGCAGCTAACTGACGAGGCAACTGGGTTAGATAAAACTAGTTTATTACGCGTACTTTCACAGCCTTATGTCCTATGGATTATTATTATGGGGATCTGCAGCCGGTTTGAACACAATATTTATACTACAAAAACAGGCTGTTAGGGCAATCTACAATCTGGGTTCACGGGAATCTTTACGTAATGTTTTTAATAAAACTGAAATTTTAACTTTACCCTCGCTATACATATTTGAAAATATTATGTACGCGCGTCAAAATATTCATATGTTTGCTAAAAAAGATATTCGGCCACGCAGGGGTCAAATTGAGCCCCTAGAGCTACCCAGATTTAGACTGACCCGAACCAAAAAATCTTTCATGTATAATAGTATAAGAATGTATAATAAATTAAATGCCAGCCAAACGCAACTGAATGATTCGAGCTTTCGTAAAGTTGTCAAAACAACGCTTATAGAAAAAGCTTACTATTCTGTAATAAATTATATTGAGGACCAAGATGTGTGGAAATAGTTTATATTCTGCGCTTGCAAATCCCCTGGTAACTTAAAAAAAAAGTGTATTGGTCAAATTTTGTAAATACTAATATTAAAAAAAAAAAAAAAGGCCGCAGAGTTTCTTGCCGGTTCTTCTCTGGACGGGTCTGAGATTGTGAACCGGTGGTAAATTGGTAAATTGATAATTTTTAGTAGTTTAGTAGAGCCTAAATTGAATAAATTATTTTGACTTTGATGAGCGCAATCATAGGAAATGTGTCCTTTAATAATCATGCAATGACCACTTTGTCGGTGTCAGATAAGATACACCCTCAGATACAAAGATGTACTTAAGCGCTACACAATGAAAAGGCTAAGGGCTTTGTACACTAGGAGCCGTAAGCTCCTTGGCGCCTGAAATGGAGAAACTTAGTGAAAACTAAAATCTAAGGCTTTGAGACAATCCGCTGCTCGGAACTAGGACACCGATGAAATAATTACAAAGCATCTCAACCTGGCGCTGTTTTATATAATTATTCCAAAAGTTTTATGCTACCAGTATTGAGTACATACGTTGAAAAATAAAATCGGCAATGTTAGTAACACTAGAGCATAGTCAAAGCACAAAACAGGGCCATTGATTAATCAAGATTAACTTAATGAAAAAGAAAAATTCTGTAAAATAAAACGTTTTAAAATACCACTAAAACCATAATACGACGATTGAATGTTACAATTGCTATGTAAGCTTATACGTTGTTATGTTATCTAATTTTATAGCTCATATTTTCTTAAGAGTAAATAATCTCAATCAGATAATAAATTACTTATACTAATGTTTTTCATCCGTGAGTACAGTGTCAAAGCGAAGCACGTATATGTATTCCCTATTGAGTAATAAGTTATGGGATTATCAGATATAGCTAGATAAACCGAGTATCATTTATAATATCTTCCAATAATACATAATAGACAGATGTTTGTTTTTTGCCTGTGCTAGATAAATAATAGAAACATTAAATGATTTATTCTGTATCTTAATCAAAATTAGATGCAAAAACATTTAATCATATGTAATATCACCGCACCTAGCAACTATATTCAATGTGTGTACAAATAGGGGTGAGTTTCCTGACCGTATGAAGCATTGTCATCATCTTTGGAAAATTTCTATTGAATCAATTAGTTGAACACTTCTATGGTAAAACCTTCTAAATAATAAGGAATACAGCTTCACTAGAGGCCGCTCCACAACTGACGCAGCTGTTTGGCTTGTTAAAAGTATATACGAGGCTTGGGAAGCATCGCAGGATGCCTTAAGTATTTTTTCCTTTTTTTTTTCGGATGAATTCACGTTGGTGGAGTTAACCGCTACAACCCGGCAGGTTCGAGGGGCGTGCAACTTTAAGTGTGCACAGACTTCACCTTATTCTGTGGCTTAGTTCCGAGGGACCAGAAGGGGATCTCGGCTCGAGGCTGCCACTTGTATGTATACCGTAAGCGTGCTTGATCGAGGGTGCCCACGAGGGCCGAGCCTCCGGCCTGATCAGCGCCTGGTCTGGTCCATGCCTATACCCGTTAGGAACACTTATCGAGGGCGCCCCGGTGGAGTGAACCTCCGGCTCGATAGTTGCTTTATGACTTTATCTGAGAATTTAATTTAACCGCCCTATCTAGATGGCGAAAATCGGCCTTGCAGTGCTGATATCTACTGAACAGGATGTACTGTTGCCCTCGACGGCGAGGGCGTGTCGTTTTTGTCTCAGTGCTTTCCACGTGCTTGTATGATGGTCGTCCATCATCCGTGTCAAGTAAAACATGCGCGCTCGCCTGTGTTTTTACGTTTCCTTAGTGCGTTTGCTTGGGACGTAAAGCGGCGGCGCTCCGTACCAATTCGTTGAGATGTTGCGAAGCCGAGTCAAGTTCTGATTGATGTTTGTTTGAGGTATTCGCGGATGGTCGAATTCCAGATCCATGTGCGGTCGCGGTTGCGAAGGTATAAGGCGCACCGTGGCCCTGCGCATGAATCTGTTTTGCAGGACTTGAAGCTTTGTCAATGTGGGATCGCTTTGCATGGCAAAAGACGGGACTGGTATATGTTAGGATTGGACGTATGATCATCTTGTATACAGCACCTTATGTGCCAGAGACAACTTGCTTTTAGAATTTATAAGGCAGAACATGCGACCGAGGACGAAGGTCGCTTTGTTTTGACCTGCGTGTGTAGGCCAAAGGTTAGGTGGTGGTCTAGGATTACCCTCGAGGTATTTGGTCTGGCTGACCCAAGGGATGGGGCAATCAGGAGGCGGACATTTGAAGGAAGCAACGGCCTTCGTTTCCGAGAAAACAGAATATGCGCGCTTTTGAAGGGTTGATTTCGATCCTCCATTTCGAAACCAATCCCTAGGGTCTTAGCTGGATTGGAGTCTCTCGATAAGAGGATAGGACATTTACCGGAAGCATAGATGCATGTGCATCTGCGAATAAGGCGTGTTTACAAGTTTGAAGGATGGGATGTCGTTAGGTGTAAAGGGTAACAACACAGGGCCCAATACGAGCCTTGAGGTACGCCGGCTAGGACCGGGTGTGGTTGCGATTTAGTAGCCCTCAAGCGGTATCTGAACGTTCGATTCGGAGAAAGTCTCGTATGATGAGTACGAGGACGTGTCGGAGCACGCCGAGCTTATATAACTTGTGATAAAGCTCTTCAGTGCCACACTTTATCGAACGCCTTCGCCACGTCGAGAAAAGTGCTGCTGTTGTTTGACTCTGTGTCATTTTGGTTCGGATGTGTTCGTGATCGATGGACTTGGTGGAGTGCATGAATGTTTGGCCGAAAGCCGGAATTGCCTGAACAGGAAGCCCTCTCGAATTCATGGAATTCGTGAAGGAGCTAGAATTAGGTTCGTAGATTTTCCCAAAGCCTTTGAGGAGGCTAATGGGACGTAGGAGGTGGGTTGGGAAGGTGGTTTACCGGGTTTTAAGAACCCTATAACTTCAGCGTCCTTCCAAGTGTTTGGGAAAATACCCTTGGAAAGAGCTGTGTTATATATGAGGACGAGGAGGCTAATTAGGTGAGTCGGTAAAATTTTAATTACGCGGTTTGAAATTCCATCGGTGCCCGGGGCTTTCCGTGGTTTAATGTTTTTGATAATTGACTTGACTTCGCTTTCCGTTACCGGTGTAGTTATGTCGCGCGGAGGGATTTGGGTCAATCGGTCGACCTCGCTCTCTACCTTTCGGAGGTGAGCGGCATCGACCGGTTGAGTGCTTGGCGTGCATTGGGCCTCGAGGCTGTCGGCCGGGCATTCGGCTTTTCCTCATCGAGAAACGCTAGAGGAGCGTTGGGATCTTTAGGATTGTTGAGAGGCGGTCATTGGAGCGAGTCCGACACCGCCTTATGGAGGCTTTTGGGAGTCGCCAGAAGGCGAGATGTGAGGATGATATTGCTTAGATTGTTATCCCACCGATCGTTCCTGAATCTCAGCTATGCGCGTCTTGGACTGATGTTCAAGGGCGCGCAGCTGCTCGGTTACGCTCGGTCGGCTACCAATCGTGGGCACGAATCCGCCGCCCTCTTGCGTCGCAAGAGGTCTTTGATGTCGCTTGACAATGCCAGCGGGGTTATCCTCCACCGGGACTTGCCTCGAGGAAGCCTCGACGACATTTTGGACATGTCTTGTGAGCGCATGAGCAGCGAGATTCGTGTCATCAGCGCTATTTAGGACTTTAGGAATGGTGTCAAGGTGGGGTGAGCTAGTGCAGTCTAGCTGGGTCTTCAGCTTGCGCCAGTCAAGGATGGTTTTGGTAGTGATGTTGGGTGAGTCTGGAGGTCCTAATTTGAGGATAACGGGTCTATGATCTGAAGTTAGGTCGTTGATGACCTCTATGCCTCTGAGAGCGAGGTTGACATTTTTGAGGAGGGCAATATCAAGCACATCCGGTCTGTGGTTCACATTGTGTGGAAAGTGCGTTTGCATCAACGGAGCAACGATACTGAAATTTAGTGTTTCAGACAGAGCGTCTAATGATAAGCCTCGCGAGTTGTTACTATGACTATTCCATCGGGTGTGCTTGCTATGAAGTCGCCGCCAAAATGACGGCGCCTCCTAATGAGAATAGTTTTCGAAGTCGGATTTCGCGAGTTTGGATGTTATACGCTACGATATATATACCGAGGCTATTGTAATAGGGCGCGTGCCCTGTCATGCGTAGTCTACAGATCGAGGCCTCTACATGCTAAACGTCGACGGCGTGTCGATTCGCAGTGCAGTGACTTTTATAATAAATGAGAGTGCCGCCGTGTGAAGCGCCAGTCCTGTCATTTCTTATGATGTTATAGTTAGCTATTTTCGGATCTCCTCTTCCGGGCTTTAGGAATGTCTCCTGCACCAGTAGAATGTCGACGTCGTTTTCGCGGAGGAAGTTAGAAATTTCGACCTTTTTATTATTCGCGAGGCCGTTTGCGTTAAAAAAGACTATATTTATTGCGCATGGCTTTAGACGGCCCGGGCCGTTCGAAACATTAATGGGTGTATTATCCATTATGTCCCGTAATAAGGTCTACTAGTTGCCTATACTCGCGTAGTATGGCAAGGCGGGCTCCGAAGTTACCTATTGCGGCGTCAAATTCCGCGGTGAGACGATCGAGCTCTGCAAAGTCGATTTTCGGCTAATTGCTCTAGGCTGTCTCCAGCGCGCCATTGCTATGGCTAGCGTACTGGGGCGCGCTACGCGGAGCGCTAGGTGGTGCACGTGGTGCGGCGCTACGCGGAGCGCTCGGCGCGGTTTGAGGCGGTGGTTGTTGCCATACGGGCAGCGGAGCGCTACGCGGAGCGCTGGTTGGCAGTTGCCACGCCGGAGCAGGTCGGAGTGGTGGGAAGGATGTTAGGGTTGGCACCTGGGGGTGCCTGGGTACGGATGGGGGTGGAGGCACCTTACGTTTGGGTGCTTTAGGGCACCCATGGCAATTTGCCGTGTGGCCAGGGTTTTGGCAGTTGACGCATGCCGGCGGCTCAAAGGTGAGCAGGATGTCCTTATCCCTAGGACGCGGACAGTCGGGGGTGCCGTGGTCGCCGAGACATTTGACGCAGCGAGGTCTAGCGTGACAGTTACGGGCCGAGTGCCCTTACATTTGGCAGTTTGGTCACTGCGCGGGGAGTCCGTTCGAGCGAGGTGCTTCGAAGGATATGCGAGTAATATCGCAAATGTGTCTAAGATCATAGACTTTTTTGCCCTCTGGGGAGCGTTCCAGAGTCAGAAGGACCTCATTGTACGGCTTTTTTGTTTTCGTGTTGTATAGCCTGATTGCAGAGTATATCGGTATACCCTGTTCTTTGATGAAGTCTATAATGTCCTGAGTGGCCATCTCCTTCGGCAGTCCTTTGACGACCGTCCGAAGGACGCGCTCATCCGGGAGCGCGTAGGTATGATAATAGAATTCGTTCTTCTGCAGATACGACGTTACGTTTCGGTGTGCTTCCACCGTTTCTAGCTGCAACTTGATCCCTTGTAGGGTATCAGTTGCCGTGAATTCAAACTTATTGGACAAAGCCAATCGTAACTGAGCCCATTTCTCCTTGGATCGGATGTATAGTGGGGGCGGCTTTTTGTCTCTAGGCGAGACAGTTGGTGGTTGCCGTGAGGCGGCCGAAATTGTTGGCTGTGAGGCAGCACTTGGCCGTGAAGCGGAGGTTTGAGTTGGCTGTGAGGCAGCACTTGTTGTTGGCCGTGAAGCGGCGGAGGCGGGTTGCGATGCAGCACTAGAAGACGGCCGTGAAGCGGCTGGTTTTGGCACTGAGGCCACGGAGGCAGGCCTTGCGGCCGAAAGATCGTTGGTCGATGATTTCAGCGCTTTGACGGGTGGATCGGGTGATGATGGCGAGGACGCCAGGGGGGACCTATTTTTGCGTTTTTTGCGCGACTTGACCGGTAAAAATCCTCCTGCGTCACTGTCGTAGGCTTCGTTGGCCCCGACTTCTGTCTCGACATCCATTTCGGATTCGGATGACGGGGTTGGGGTAGAGTCCTCGGATTGCTCTTCGGTCATTGTGTCGGAATCTTCCGACTGCTCCGACACGGACGTGGTGATAGGGGTCGCGGCGCGAAACGACGCGGACTTAACTATCATCCTCTTAGATTTTTTAGAGCCGCAGCAGGCATCAATGGCAACGCGGATGGCGTCGATTGTAACGTGCGCGGGTTTATCCTTATAGTCCTCAAAGTTGAGGCCGAGGTCGGACAAGGTGTACTCTAAGGTCGGCATTTTGCCTGATCGCGTGAATCTACTTGTTATTAACTATCATACAAGCACCCCCGGTGAAGCCGGGGGTTGTGTGCCCTACCCTCCCCGCCCTAGTGAGCAGGGAGGTGTAAACCTGACGTATTTTAAACTCTAGCGCTTTAAGAGCGCTAGGTGTATACCTACGCTGCTGCCTAGTGCAGCAAACGACGTTATATTTGATTCTAATAAATACCACGTGAGTGGTGTGCGTGTAATTTAACTATAATCACGATGTGACGTGGCTTAAGAGAACAAACTAAAGTTTAATGGGTCCCTACATCTCAACAGAAACCTGTAGAACGGGGGAAAAACGGAAACGACTCACCGGACGGCTACACAGCTATCTACACTCAGGCGCGTACGCCTAGCGCGTCGGCACTGATGCTTCCGGCACACACTGACACTTTAGTAGCACTAATACACGGCGACTCGATGACACGACGACACGGCGTCTTCACTCTTCTGCCACTTGTAGGCGTCGGGGGGGAGGGCGTGGTGAGGCGGTGGGATCGAGCGGGCTTGTCCGGTCGATCCGAAGGCTAACTGCGCACTGTGTTGTTTATTGTTGCCTTAAGTATTATCTGCGATCTGTCAAAGGCTTTTGATCGTGTTCAACTTACGACTCTGGTCAGAAAACTATGTCACTATGGTGTTAAAAATACCGCACTCGATCTTCTTATTTTGTACCTGAGCCATCAAACTCAGAAGGTTGACGTGAATGATAAGAGATCTCCTGGGAACCCGGTATCCATGGGTATCCCACAAGGATCTATTTTTGGACCTTACCTCCTGCTTGTTTATATAAATGATCTACCACATATAGTTAACAATAACAATAAGATAGTATTATTTGTGGACGATACCTTTTTGATTTTGAAACTTAGACGTGATCAATGACTATGTAAATAATACTCTCTTCGAATTAGCGCATTGGTTAAGTGCGAATAATTTACTATTAAACAACAAAAAGACGAAAGGTATTAAATTTTGACCCCTAATGTAAAATGTGGTAATTTTCAAGTGTCTTTGGATGTGTCAGCGCAGGACCTTGCTAACTGTGTTTCTTGGCATAACAATAGAGGCTAAGTTCCTATAAATGGATTGACGAAAACATAGCTCCGCGGCATATGCTTTAAAGAGAATTAGACAAATAACTGACGTAGGGACAGCCCGCTTGTATATTTAAGTTACTTCTACAGAAAAATAATTTTTGACAATCAATAAGTGAGTGTATCGCTCCTATGTTGAAAAAAATATTTCATTTTGATTTTTATTATTTTAAGAACTGATGTTAGTTAGTTATATTAAATTTCATCTATTGTTGTCATTAATTATCAAGGTATACTGTAATTGCTGTTTTAATATATTATGCTATAAATAATGTCATAATTATTGAATTTATATCATATTTAATTAGCTTAGTAAGCCGCTTATTATATTTTTATCTACATCCAAAAGAGAAAGGTATTTATTTCGGAGCTCATAAACTATTTGTGTACAATGTAAAATCTTTCGCAAATCTTAAAACTATACCTATTTCTGTTATGTAGCCATTTTCAGTTTATTATACCTTATTGAATTAAACCCATCGCCTACACAGTGGAATTTAGTCATTAAATTTAGTATAAAGTTAGTAGAAAATAAATGTTGTATTTGGTACGTATTACCTATTCCCTTCTGTAGCGACTACGGGCTTAATAATGCAGAAGCGCTAGTTTATTACTTTATAAACTCTCTCACTCGCAGTCCATCAAAATCTAACTTTATCAACGATAATGGACTCATTTCCTGCGAACAACACAATTTGTACCATACAGTTTTTCAAAAATATGTCTCTTAATTTTTTTGTATTGAATTAGGTGTTAATTTAAAACGTAAAATTTAAATTCTATATGCCAGATCAGAATAATATAACACTATAAAATACGTTCGAAATTTCTATTTTATTTTCTATAATCTATATGCTTAAGGGATGTATTAAATTTTCATTGTTACTTGTCACATTTATTTTAGCATGTTTAGTAGGCACATGAATATCGGCGATGCGAAAAATTAAATAGTATATTGAGTCGAATATTTTTATTTTACCTTTTTTCATGTATTCTATGTATACTGTAATGTTGTGTTCTTTTTATTCAATTCATCAAAACTTACAATGTTGTTTGAGATACATTGGCAAAGCCTTATATAATAAATTTCGTACATGATTAAGAAATTGATAAGGTTTTTATTAATTATAATGTTAAAATAGAAAAGATGTAATATATTGATGCATCTATAATTGCTATCGAATTTATGCGTGATATTTTAAGAGAAAAATGTTTTTTCCACTTAAGTTTCGAGAGTACAGCCTGCCGTTGAAATACGAAGTTATCACAGTTGAAGTTCGCTGAAACCAATTTACATGATAATCCATCTTTGTAATTTTCCTTTTAAGCGATACTTTCGAAGACTTCAAAGGATTTGTAAGCAAACGATATTTATCGATAAACTGCATAAGCTTGAAAGAAAATATTTCTTTTTTATCTTGTTAGGTTCCTACATAAGTATGGCTATTTCGAGGTTGCTCTTTGCCTTAATTAAAACAATTACAAATTAGAACAAGTAAAATTTAACAAAAAATATGACCGAACAAATAGTACACAACCATTTGCGCATTATAAGCAGGTGTCATCTTGAAGTCTGCAAGAAACTAACCCGCGGTTTCCGCCACTGCGTTTTAAATGTCTAATATATTAATAATAATATTTTAATCAAAATGTTATATATATTTTTAAATACATTAACTTCTATTATAATATAACATTAAATTACTTTTAAATATGGTTATTATAGACCATTTCAAGAAGTACAATTATATAAAACATAGCTTGAGTCTATCGAGTACGGTTTCGGTATCGTTTCCAATTTAATCGCACAAGGTTGTGATTTTTACGCCCTAATTTTCTTGAATAGCTATCAAACTAGTTAATCTTATATCTATCATTTAAAACAAAAAATTAAAAAAAAACTCTAGTAGGGCACACTACGCATATATAAAAAAAAACATATGCTCCGAATTGAGTACCCCCTTCGTTTGAGAAGTCGATCATATTAAATAATTCATTGATATATCAATAAAAAAGAACTTCTCTTACAGTGGGAGTTAATATTGTTTTGCAGTATAATTTTTACTTGCAAGAAAATTAATTTTCTTTCCGTCATAGTAATCTGCACATCACTGTCCTCATCTCGCTTTTAACCCGGCGAGGCTGTGGTGAGGTGTGAGATACCCCACGCTTTACTTGAACGACCATTTTGTTTTAAATTTTTGCTGTAACTGTTTTTCTCGCCGCATAGCTGGAGCTAAGGAGCCGCGGGAGTGGATAGTGGCGTGATCGCAGTGTTGCGCTAACCGGCGCTTGAAATATTTGTGCGTAAACTCCTGTCGGGTACGTAATACCCCGCCACATAGTTGGTGTGTGGTTATTGCGCTAAAATTGAATATTGTTTTTTTGGTTTCTTAGCTAATTATTTGTTTTTGTTTTAGTTTTTGATCGAAAATGAGTTTCGAAAGAGATCAAAGGCATCTTGAGTTCATAATAGAGGAGGTATTCTAAGAATGTTCGGGTCGGGTCAAGCTCCGAACCCGAATCTAATTATTGCAGCTAACATAACGTAGGATCTAAGACAGTACAGGAGATTAGCTATCAAGAGCTCCACGGAAGATGAAAAGAAGCCCGAAATTATAACATTTTATAATTGCACAAAAGCAGGAGTAGATGTTGTCGATGAACTCTGCGCTACTTACGATGTTTCGCGTAACAGCAAGCGGTGGCCTATGACCATCTTTTATGGGATACTAAACTGCTTCAAATGTAATCATTATTTTTCGGGAAAGCAAAAATGAAAACATAAAGCGAACAGAGTTTATCCGTAATCTAGGGTTAGCTCTGGTGTATGAACATTTACGATTACAAAAAGACCAAAAAACATTACAGTCTATTTTCGAAAGAGGATCTGTTCTCAAATTAATGAAGAACCAAGTCATTCACTACAGAGTAGTACTGGGCGATATACGAGATGTGCTGATTGTCCAAGGAAAAAGGATCGAAAGACTAAGCACTCTTGCTTAACTTATGGGTAGGCCATATGTATAGAGCATGCAATATTTTCCTGCAAAAATTGTTGTGAGGATAACCCTAGTTCCTAAGCTGTTCCAAAATATTATGATAGTTTTTTTATATCTAATTCAAAGATTGATGTTTTCTCCTTAATTTAGTAGTTGCTATTTAAAGTTAAATTTTGTTTTTGTTTGTTTTAGAGGTTTAAGAAGATAATACCTATTTTTGTTTAAAAACAAACTCAGTATCATTTATTTTCCTAAATAATAATATAAAAAAAATTAAAATATTAAAGTTTTTTCATTAAAAGCTATTTTTGTTTATATTATTATCGCAAAACATAACATTAGAACTTAATTTATTGATATTGTGATATTTATGGCCAATTTAATGAGTGGGTCTGTCAAACCCCACCACATACTCATTGTTACATTTTGCCTACACATTTTGTTACACAGCCTCGCCGGGTTAAGTCATAGCGACCATTAACCATAATTGTAACCCTGGTTAGCTTCCGCCTTTACACCTTATTTCACTATTCTTTTAACTACGAGCACGTTAAAAAATGCGCCACGATTAAAGGCAGATATACGACAGGCAGACGTCTGTCAATTTTGCCGATATTTTCCTGTTGTCAATCGCATGTAGCGTTTTGACAGGTTCCTATGGAATTAATCAATTATTGACCGTTCACCATATGCGTTGAATAACTGCATTTAATACTTCATTGGCTGTGAGTTACATGTTTGGGATTGTCAGTTGTGATTCTCTTTTGATTGTTCGGTATTCAATAGTTTTTATTTTTTGTTCCATTTAGATTGATAAGTTTTGAATTACTCGCTTTTTTATTATGGTGAATGCGACAATATTAATGAATACAAATTTAGATCGATAAGTTTTCAGTTACTTACGTTTTTATTATGATATATTAAGGTTTAAGTAAGGTTTCAATTAAGATTGAGCTTTAATTTTAGTAGTTATTTGAATAAAATCCTTTACAGGACTGCTTTACGTCCGACCAAGTTGGCGCTGCGAGGGCTTCCTGTAGACGCTATTAATTCTATGTCATAGAGCAAGCGCTTTACAAGAGCGGTCCTTAGAGATTACGCTATTCCTACTTTTACCAATAATATCGTAATTCGAACTAATGACACTTACGAACAAACATTAAGCCATAGAAAACAAAACAGAGTTAAACAAAGTTAAACAAACAATTGTTAATCAGTTTTGGCTCCACTGTGCACTTACGACGAACTTAGACCTGTCCATAGAAGACCCCGGCAGAAACTCAGGTGTCTTTGTTTCCATGTAATTATATATATCTACTTTGTTAAGTTATAAAATTTTAACATAATATATACAAAATGCATCCATTCAAGGAGATTTGTTGGTCCAGAATATGACTTACTCTCACATAGGCCTTCAACTCAATGTTGTTTTTAATATAATATTAGGCATTTATAGTCTGTGTTATTGTGAGTATTATATTAAAATAACCCTGTGACGTTGTGAAACATTATTAACATTCTCTACGGGAATTTATTGGTAGCACTTACAATATTGAACACATTACGTGTCATGTAAATAGTTAGTTTACTCTGTATTCTTTTATTGCTTTATATTTTATTGTCTTTTTTTTGGCGGGAACTTCGAATAGAGCGCGCGCACAATTCAATTTTCTTTTTTATTTTAATTTTAATTTATTCTTTCTTTTTATAATTAAGTGTAAATAGTAAAATTTAGAAGCAGTGACTCATAGAAATGGAGGGTAATGAAGGGGGCGGGGATAACCCGCCTACTTCAAATAAAAGGACTTGCATTGAGGAGTATGATAGTGATCCTAAGGCGAACTTTGGCTTAGGCGGTGGCGGTGAGCGTAATGACTCTTATCTACCTTTTTCCAAGCCAAACTATAATAAAATTTATCCAAAAAACTCGGTCAATACAAAGTTTAAGGTATTTGTTGACAGACAAGAGCCCTATTTATTTATATCACATATTCGCTACACAAGTTAAAGGTGTGACGGCAATTCACAGAGTGAATGCCAATAAAATCGCAGTTATTTTTAAACAGTACAATACAGCAAATTATTTTATTAATAATACACCATTTAAAAAAAAATGAAATAAAGGCTTTCATTCCTGCTTAAAAAATAGAAAAAACAGGAATAATAAGATTCGTTCCAGCGAATATCTCAAACAAAGAGTTGTACAGTAGGTTGTCATCTATTTATGAAATCATTGCAGTAAGGAGATTTTCCAAAAATTTCGGACATGAACATGTTCCATTACAAACAGTAAGCATAACTTTCTTATCAAAAAAATTACCTTATAATGTACAATACGACTTATTTTCTTATACAGTATTTGAGTATTTGTAATAGTAAACAAAAATGTTCCATTTGTGGAGGTGAGCAGTTGTATAAAGAATGTGAAATCAGCTGCGTTAATTGCAGTAGACCTCATCTAGCCATATCAAAATGTCCTATTAAAATAAAGAAAATTATTGAAAAGAAATCTAAAATTGCTTATGCAAGTGCTACCTTAACTAAAGAAGTAAATAACAATGACTTTCCCCCACTTCCAACACCAAAAACAACTGTATATAATAGTGTAAATAAATTTGTATATAACTCTGTAAATAACCTGTACCCATGTAAATAGCCTGTACATAGTTCTGTAAATAAGCCTATATATAATTCTGTAAGTAAGCCTGTATATAATTCTGAAAATAAGGCTGTAAATACAAAGCATGATTTAATGCCTTTAGAAAATATTAAAAATCAAATTGTCTGCAACGATAATGTAATAAGGGTGATGATTCACCTAATACAATAAAAACAATTCAGGATATTTTAATAAAAAAGATTGAAATCATGGATCTAGATCCTTCACAGAATAAGTTACGTATTGCTCAGTATAACATTCAAAGTGCTAATAATATTAGCGTCATTCGTCAAAAACCCCTGCTCATTAAATTCTTCAAACAACAAAACATTGATATATGCCTACTTAATGAAACATGGTTTAAAAATAACAAATTTAAAATACCAGCTTATAATATCTATAACAGGAATTCAAACAAGAGCCATAATGGTGTAGCAATTTTAATTAAACCTTACCTTAAGTACAATGTTATTCACACTAAATTCTATGAGGATATTCAAACTGCTGCTCTGTCGTTATCAACAGTAAGAGGTAATTTGACGGTTCTCTGTGTTTATTGCCCACCTACTAGTCATCACATCAGAATTCAAAGGTTACATAGTATAATTAATAATCTTCCTAAACCAATATTTGTAAGTGGAGACTTTAATACTCATCATATGGCATTTGGTTGTTTATCTAGCAAGAATCGAGGCCATAGGTTATTTAATATTATTGACGACTTAGATTTATGCATTCTAAATGATGGTAGATTTACAACTGTCAACTATCCCAGACGAAATCCTTCTGCTATTGATGTTAGTTTTATCAGTGCTAGTCTTGCATCTTGGGAGTGGTCTGTCCATGATGATGCCATGGGAAGTTATCATTACCCAACAATAACATAAATATCCTTAACTATTGATAAATATCACATTGGTTCACCAGTAGATAAATTCTTATATAAAAAGGCAGATTGGACAAAATATAACACTCTTTCCAGAACAGTTTTTAGAAATTTTGTCTTAAATTCAGATGACCCATTATTAACTTACAACGCTTTCTGTTTCGGTTTGGATACACTAAAAATTGTGACCATTCCATTTACAAAGTCAAGTAGCTTTAAAAGCAGATTTTCAACATCTTGGTGGAATAATATTTGTGAACAAAGTGTCATTGCATCTTATGATGCTTTAAAATTATATAGAAATTTACCATCCATAGAGAATTATATTAACTATAAAAGTAAGGATGGACAGAAAAAACGAACCATAGCTAAACAAAAAAAAATTGGGTGGAATAAAATAACTCATACTTTCAGTAGAACGACACCCATTAGTAATATTTGGAATATGCTTAAAATCCATGGTCAGAATTTACAATAAGTTTACAATCTAGACCTAATACAACACCTGGTATGGATGACTATCCTTAACTATCAATTAAAAATCTAGATCACCCAGTTCAAAAATTATTTCTAGATATCCTCAATCTACTTTGGCTTAACAAATATATTCCACAGGCGTGGAAAATTCAGTGCGTTATCCCAATACTTAAACCAGATAAACCACTAGCATTTGCTAGTTCATATAGACCCATATCATTATATTCATGTCTTGGTCCAATTTTTGAAACAATGTTAAAAGTCCATCTAGACTGGTATATTGAAGCTAAACACATCATTCCAGATGTTCAGTATGGCTTTAGGCGAGGGTGAAGCTGTGCTGATAGTTTCATCTCTTAATACCTGATCTGAAACACGTGAAGGAAAAAAACTTACAAACAGTTTGTATATTCCTTGATGTTCAAAGCCTTTGATAGTATAGATCCTGGTATACTTGTGAAAGTTATGTCAGGGCAGTAATACCTGGATATCTTTGCAAATGGATATATAACTTTTTGAATGAAAGGACAGTGTCTGCTCTATTGCCATTATTGTATAATATCTAGATTAGTGAAATTTGCAACTTAGCAGACAATGTTATAATAATGTAAACGCTCTACAATTTGCTGATGACATAGTTTTGTACAGTAGTAACTATAATTTACAAGTAGCAATGGACAGTATTAATAATGCTTAATCCAAATTGTTTTATGATTATAATGACATTTTAAATCTAAAAATTAACCGATCCAAAAGTAATGTAATGAATTTCACTATGGATACACCAATATACAATGTCATCTATATTGATGAAGTAATAAAAATAGTAACCAGCCAAAAATTTATAGGCATAATAATAGACCAGAAATTAAATTTTGAATCACACATCAATCATATTACCAAAAAAGCTATAAGAGGTCTAAATATTATGAAAAGTCTTGCTGGAATTCCATGGTGGGCAGACCCCAAAATATTGTGTTTAATATACAAGTCAATTGTAAGAAGCTATTTTGATTATAGTACCCTTGCTTATCTGAATAGTTCTCATGTACATAAAATGGATAAGTTACAGAATAAAGCTTTAAGAATTATATCAGGTGCAATGTGCTCAACTCCCATAAGGGCCATGGAAGTTGAGACAAAAGTTATGCCGTTAAACTTAAGGCGACTTTTACTAGCATCCAGATACAGTCTGAAATCATTAGCTACTAATAATTAGAGTCCGACCGAAACTGGTTTTCTGGCCGAAACCGAAACCGAAATTTCGGCCCTGGCTTCAGTTTCTGCCGAAACCGAAACCAAAACCGAAACTCAGGTGGTCAAGTATAAAAATTATTAAAATACTGATATTTGGTTCAATTTAAGCACTATTAACTCCTATTATTATCATTCATTTTATATATTATTTTGGGAATAGTTTTTTATATAAGAAAATTATAAACTTAGTAATTATTTTTTCAAATTATATATCTTATAGCAAAGTGTTTCAGTTTTTAATAAACAAATTACTAATTGTTACTGTTTCGTTAAATACTAAGTATTGGCATTTTGAGATCTTACTAATGAATTCTTCGGTTTATATTTGTAGTTCTGAGGAGGTATCAAAAAGTAGTGAGAAATAAAATATGATAAGGTAATTACTTATCTTTCTACATAGTCTTCAAGTTTCTATTACTACTACCCTAAACACGGAAACCTTGTGCTTGTCTTGGCTAGGTCCTGCAACAAGTTCACCATAGCATCTTTTACTTCTTATCGTCTATGCACATGATTTAATAAAAGACTTTACGGATTTTATCGCGTTTAATTTTGTTTACAATTTTCCTGACATTTTAAACACTATACATGATCCATGGTCAGGGGCGGACTGAGGTGCTGTTCGCCTTTTAAAGTATTTTACCCAGCCAACGTCATTTTGTGTTTTATTTATTAGTCCGTTTTACGCATCATCAACATCAGCCTTTGATAGTCCACTGCTGGACATAGGCCTCCCCTAATACACCCCTATCCATTGAGTCCCCGCAGGAATCGAACCCACGACCTCCGGTTTCTAAAGCAAACGCCTATACCACTAGGCCGTTTTACGCGTACCGAGCTTATATCAGTAATTTTATAGTTAGGTTTAATTTTGTAAATAATTGGATCCCAAGTAGGTGGTAACACCCAACCATCATCATCTTCTCTATTGATATTAGGATATTTTTTAAATTTCAATAGCCTCGCGTATCATCCTGGGTAGGAATCGGTGAACTTATATAATGGTTGGATTGATCAACTTTTCTTCTGACTTTTTCAACCGGTGGTGCTTCACCTCAGCTATATGTTCTTTTATCCTAGTTTTAATGGATCGCTTAGTTTGGCCTTTATAAGAAAGACCACATTCACAATCAGTCTTGTAAACTCCTGGATCTTGCCAGTAACTCCTCTAAAGTACGGCAATATAGCAGGTACTCGCTGTACTGCGGCTGGCTTCACTCGGTCCCTGTGACATAGGCATGGGATTTGCAGCTTTTTGTCCCGCAGAACTAGCTGATCTATGAATAGCTGAACTTGAAGTTGGGCATAAATAGTCTTTTATTAAAACATGTGTAGTATTCGCGTAAACACAAGAAAATATTATGTCTTCGCACATGTTTTCTCTTAAGTATTCTTACAATTTGCACCAGATCTGGTGAATAAGGCGATGCTGGAACAAAGAATCGAAGACTATTCCTTTATTAACATTACAAATATTTGAGCTACGGCCTAGTATTTTTTCCCTACAACGGAGTGTATATTGTTCTCACTAATATTTGATCCCTCTTGATATAAGAATCGTCAATCTCTTTTAGGTAACTTGGAATGGTTGTATGAACTAAAATCAACTGATCTGAGCTTAATTTTGATAACACATCAAAATGTAATTATCTTCTAAAATTAGTTTCGGTTTCGGCAAAAGTTTCGGCCAAATTTGGCCGAAACCGAAACTGCCGCCGAAACTCGATTTTTGGCCGAAACTCGGCCGAAACCGAAACCGAAACCGAAATTTCGGTCGGACACTACTAATAAATATAAAAATAATTAAAAAAAATGCACCATACCTAAACATTACTCTCCCTTCATCATAAACCGTAATGACCAGTCGTAACAAATATACACCACATTTTTCCAGTATATATCTGGAAATAGATAATGAATATATAAAGACCAATAAACAGTCTCTTTGGCCATGTTATTCTAATAGTTATCACTCCATTTCACATCCAGTTAATCTCTAGCACAATTTGTAGTAACTCTGATATGGTTCAGTTTTTATCACATAATTATACATAGTATATTATCTATACTGATGGCAGCAAAAGAAATAAGTACGTTTATGCAGCTTTTTATGATTCAAAGGCCAAATTTTCTCAAAGCTTCGTTTTGAATGACTCCTGTTCTATTTTTACCGCAGAGGCTTATGCTGTTTATCTGGCCTTACTGCAAATTAATGTACCTGTAAATACTTTTTAATAGTAACTGATTCTTTAAGCCTGATAAAAAGTATAAGTAATATTTCGGTAAATTATAAAACCAATTCCATCTTGTATAGAATTTTATTCTATATAAGAATAAAAAATATTTTATGTGGGTACCTTCACATAAAAGTATTACTGGCATGAAAAAGCTGACCGTGCTGCATGTGAGGCTATAAACAGTATCGACGTTACAGACTCATTATATGTTCCATTTACTGACTATTACCTAAATATTAAGGAAAACATTTATACTTTGTTGACGAAAATGTGGAAGAAAGACCAGGAAAACAAGGGAAAGTGGTATGGATGTATCCAAGAGAACCTACCTGTTAAACATTGTTACGTCAAATTGAAAGCTTTTGAAAGTAGAGATTTCATTACAACAATAAATAGATTGAGATTTGGCCACAATACAACACCGTCACAACTAGCAAGACTTGGCATTGTTCCAAACAGCAAATGTGTACACTGTCAAACAGAAGAAGGAACGATGCACCATATGATTTTTGATTACAAATGTTTTCTAATTCAGAGACTTCCGCTGGCTAGTTAACTTAGTGTTACCAGTGCATTTAAGTATGTGCCTTCCTCCTGCCCGCCAACACACAAATATGTTTTATTTCTGACACACGTTGAAATTTAGAAAAGTCTGTCTCCGTGAAAATATCGTGAAATTATATTGAGGCGCGTAATACATTCCTCGCGAAACATCGAAGCACGTAGAAGTTAGTACGTAAAAGTTGTTTTGTATATATGTATAAGGGATCAGAATGACCCTTTATGTTTGTGTCGTCTACGTCGGGAATTTAAATATGTAAAATAAACGCTTTAAAATCCGTAAACAGTCCTTTATTCAATAATGTATAGTATTCGCGTAAACAATAGAAATAATTACCAATAATAATATTTAAAAATAAAACCTAAACCTCTAATTAAAATATTTTCGAAATATCAAGGTGTAATTAATTAAAAATGCATAATTTGCAATCTAATGTCATGTAATATGATCAATCACGTTCATAATAAAACCAGTAATTTAGTTTTAACACTATTTTTTTTCTTGTTTTAGAAGAGACAACTGTGAAGGTTATCTCGAACGATTCGTCACGTGGAGTTACAGAAAGAGATAGATACAAAGCTGCCGCACAACGAGGCAAACATGATTGTTCGTAAGTTCATTCCTCTAAGCTTAAATCTATCACGAATTCGTAGCGCTACGCCGTAGAAAAACTTATTGCGTTTGTCCTAACTGTCACCGTACTCCAGTGATATGAACTCCCACTTTAGAGATCGGTGGTCTTAAGTTCGAATTCTGTGGGGACTAAATGACTTTTCTTTTTTGTTTTCAAGTTGGTTAGGACAGGCTGATGATCCGATTGCTTGCAAAGTAAGATAATCCATGCGTCAGATGGGTCAATTTATCATCATCATCAGCCTGTGATAGTCCACTGCTGGACATAGGCCTCCCCTCATACACCCTTATATATTAGGGGGTTTTTGGACCGCATCTCACCACGCTCGTCCAATGTGGGTTGGTTGATGGACTGACTTTACATGCCAATCCATCATCTTACTTTTCAGACAATTTGGTGAACGGCCCAAATTGCCCTAACCAACTAGGAAAAACAGTAAAAATTTTGTTGAGTCCCCGTAGGATTCGAACCCGAGACCTCTGGTTTCTAAAGCACACGCCTACACCACTAGGCTACAGGAGGCCGATTATGTCTCATGTATTTTATTACTAAATATAGCCCGTGCATTTTCCTAATCTGCTTTTACAGGACGTGATAATTCCCTTAAAAATTAATTTATTACATTTGAAATTTAGAGGACAAATTATTTCAGAGATTAAAGGGTATTAGCCTTTTAACGCTATCTTATTCGCCATAGTTGCATTAATAACTCATCAGCGGATTAGAGCTTGATCTAACACAAAAGAGAAAATCATCGAAACCGGCAATTAATTCTCGACTCAATTCAGTATTTCATTAGTGTATTGATTGATACTTGTCTTTGCAGACATCGTCATCCCGTCGCTACTGATAGCGGCGCTCTTCATTGGCAACGCTTTCATCGTGCTCATCATGTATAAGTATAGGAAACGGTAAGATATCTTAGCTTTAGTTGTGGTATAAACAGACTCACAAAAATTAATCTTTCTTGTAGTGTTGTATTCGTTTTTAAATGAAGCTCCTTGAAACAATGCGTCATAAGTTCGAATATCGTTAGGTTTAGTTTTAACAATTGAACAAATTTGTTTTCAATTGCGTCGTGAAACGTTATTGGCCGAACTAACATAAAGACGCTGTGGCCTCGCCCGACCTTTGTAAGTCATCCACAAAACAGGAAGTTCATCCATTAGTACTGATTGCGTCTGTCGTCTATGGAGGAACCCAATTTGAACTATTTGTGGTTGCGGTTGGTTATCATACATTTATATACATTAACACGTCGTATATTGAAAGTCATCTCATTTACATTATCATATAAATTGTAATTGATCCTTTAAATAGATATTTTTTTTTATATTGATTATATTTTGTCCTAATTAGCGTTTGATTTTTGTTTTAAACCCTTTTTTAAAATATAAATATTTTGTTTAATTCTTGGTTCTTTTTTTTTATATTTAGTACTATTATTAAATGATTATGGATAATCTTACGTAAAATTTGGTCTTTTTATCTTTGAGATACAATGCATGATAAATTATCACATGAATAATGTTTTCATTGTTATAGTAAATAATATTTACTGATCCTTTTTTCAAATATTCAACGCATTATTCGCTAACTACGTATTTGGTAATTCCACACATTAACGTAACATATTCATAACGTCTAAATTTATTTTTTAAGTTCTCTTATTGTAATCAATAAAGATATAAATTTTATATTTTTTTAGGATAAAGTTTAATTTGTTTAGATTAAAATGCCATTCATAATTTAAAGTCATCATCATTATCACCATTATCATCATCAGCCTGTGATAGTTCACTGCTAGACATAGGCCTTATAGTAAATGCATTTATATAGTACATGCCTTATAGTACATGCACTTAATAATATTTTTATATTATTTCCTCTAAATTTTGGAGACCAGATGGGTTTACTGGACTAGAAGGAAGCTAGTTTTTTGCTAGAATAAGTGAAACTCACGAGTATTTCTTTAGTCTTGCAAGCTTCGTGTCAGTAAGCTAGACGTAAATTCTTGTAAAATTTTTCATCTCTGGTATTTATTTTCGCATTGGCGCAAAGATTTATTTTTATTCGCTATAACCATAGTTTTATTAATCTCTCTTCTGTAGAGCTTTCGATGGCTAAAGAAGATTCCTTCAAATAATTGTCTTCATTAAATACTAAAAAAGTACCTAAAATAAATCCTTCAAATAATTGTCTTCATTAAATACTAAAATACTCTCGACTCGAAGCTTTAATCTCCAGTGTGTTTTTATACGGCGTGACAGCAAACCATTGTTATAATTAGAGTTTGTGGGGCATTTCAAACCTTTTTGGGCGTGTAATCGCAGCGGTTAAATGCGACAACTGCGATTGGATATTCAAAAACAAAACGTATTCGTAACTAAAATTCAATAATATTAAGAAATTATAGAGATGAGAAGGAGCTCTATTAAAAAGTTCTAACTAAGGAGTAAGCTATGCGTAAATAGTTAAGCGTTTCTTTAAACTATTTATATTAATTAAAGTGTTAAGGATCTTTTTGCAGGAAGAACGATCATCTTGAAGACGAATTTAACACCATTCCACTGTGCGTCAACGGCGGCATGCACAATGCGGAAAATGCGGTCGCGTCGTAAAATCTGGCGGAGGTTGCCTGCTGAGAACCGTGTATTTATTCCGACCTCACCACTTCAAGCACCGATTGTATCTAGCCCTAGGATATTTAAATGGAGTTGATTCTTCCTTTCTATGGACTTTGGGTTTTAAAGTAGTTGTTCATGAATGTACTTTATTCCGCCATAATGAAACAGGTTTAACGGGGCTTTCTCATTGGTGGTAATGAAAATTTTCAGATTTTCAAATTCGTATATAAATATGTAGATTGTTATCATGATCGCTGTATATAGTTTAAGTTTTATTTAGTATAAAAATATTCAAAATGGAATGTTTATAATAATTTAAAATATATGGTGAAATCAGATTGAAATAATTGTTTTATTAAAGACTGAATAATAATGAAATATATCAATAACGTTTGATGGTTTTGTAATGAATGTTTAATTAGTTGTTTGATTTAACTATTATAATATATAAGTAAAGTTGTAGCACTAATATTTTACATTAGTACAGATGCATACTTCAACAATGTTGCGTGATTTAATTAATATCCGTGTTAGGGTGTGTATCATTATATTTTTTGTTATAATAATTAAATGTTCATGATTAGGACAAATAAAGAAGTCTAAATTATAGCAAATTTTACATTTCTGATTTGGGAACTACATGAACTACTAACTAGCTTTTTCAATTACGTTGAGATTGAAGCAATAATGTATAGTAATCATTAAATCTTTAAAAATCTAGCCAAAAAGATGTCTTCTGTAGAAATAATAACTTAAAATAATTTGAATTATTTTAATTATTCACCTTGATTGGTGTCTTTAACTGTACTGTACTAGCGCACGTTACAAGTTTGTCCTCATATTAGGAAATAACGCCATGTTAAGATATTCTTGAGGACCACTATTTTTAATAATTATAAATAGTATAATAAAAGAAACGCGAAATGTAAGAATAAAGTATTAAAGTTATCTTGTTAATGATAGATAATATTTCTATGTATGTAAATATCAAAATTGTTCACAAACATTATGCAAATTATGTATTATTATCGTTATTATTTTTTCTGCTAAAATAACGTTGTCAACTACTAAAATTGACCGATATTTAATTCTAAGCGAGTATTCATTTATTTTAAATTTTTTTCTAATTGAAGGAGCGCGACTCTTTAACAATTTCCATCGGAAATAAAAAATGTAAACTCACTTTACTTCGTCAAAATATTATTAATGGTTATCAATATTCCAGAACAATAGTTTACTTGTAAAGCAATTTGTAAGTAAACGTTAAATTGTTGGCAACAACTAACAATTTTAATAGTGTATTGTAAACTATGTTATATGTAACTATTTCTTTTATTTACGCGATTATACATATCAAATCCACTTATTTACGGATTTTTCGCGTTCATCATCATCATCATCATCATCATCAGCCTGTGATAGTCCACTGCTGGACATAGGCCTCCCCTAATACACCCCTATCCATTAGGGTTTTGGATGACATTGTTATGTTATTAAATATATTTATTCTCCGCCCTTCGCCCGTGATCATGGATGCTGAAAAGAATCCTGAAACGTCGGGAATAAATATATTTAAGTAACGCGAAAAATCCGTAAATAAGTGGATTTGATATGTTATATAGTTTATTTTTTTTTGGCTTTACGCAGGCAGACGAGCAGTCGGGCCACCTGATGGGAAGTGGTCATCGATTATCATAGACGTTGACAATCACCAGTGGTATTGCCAACGCGCTGCCTACCGTGAGACATTAGGTGTTAAGTCTGTTTACCCAGTAAACGCTGGTTACGGTGCTTTCAAACCGGAACGCAGCAGCATGTTTTGCCACCACTGCTTCTGCGGCAGAAATAGGGCACCGCGGTGGAACTCCACCTAGACGGTCTCCTGTAAACAGGGACCTACCACCGGTAGGTGACTATGATTTGTGTTTGTTGACAATAAAGTTCTATAAACCTAAACCTAAAGCGATATTTTGAGTCTCGTTTACCCAATAATTTTTCAGGCTCCTACGCCCTTTAAACCGGAGACATTACTGGTACGTAAAATTTTAGTTATATATTTATAGTTATATATTTTTCTATAACATTAAGCATGCACTGATACATTTACTCGACTGTTTGTGCTGCCAATACTATTGCCTCTGTCTATTTTATTGAATTTAAAACGAGACCAAGCGTCTTAGACGTTTTCCAACAAAACGATTGATTAAATGATGTTGTTTGTTGATTTAATAAAAACTTACGGATTTTATCGCGTTTAATTTGGTTTACACTTTTCCCGACGTTCAATAGAGAAGATGGTTGGGTGATACTATCTACTTGGGATCCAATTATTCACGAAATTAAACCCAAGCATAAAATTACTGCTAGACCTTAAGATACCATAAGCTCGGTATGTGTAAAACGGACTAATAAATAAGATGCAGAATGACGGTGGCAGGGTAAAGAACTTTGACAGAGGAACAACACCTCAGTCTGCCCTTGACCATGGATCCTGTAGTGTAAGTGTCTGAAACCAAATTAAACGCGATAAAATCCGTAGTATTTTATTAAATCACGCGTAAACACAAGAAAGATATAAACTGTTTTTTTTATTTTATAACTTATCATACATAGTTTCATAACGCGTTTGTTTGTTACATCTAATGTTTTATATCCCGAATGTCTTGTGATTTATGCTCTGTCTTCAAATATTTACTTTGTAATCTTCAAACACAGTATGCTGATATGTTTACTTTTAAGTCTATTTCAACATTGATAAACGACAATTGTAACTAAATTCATAGGTCTTGATAAGGTTTTAGTGTTTGTAAGTCTTATTTGAAATAAGACTTCTTATGCTTGATTTAGTTTATTGGAGTGCTTAAAATAATTCATAGTCTGTTACCCTTAGATATAGACGCTATGTTTATCTTATAATTAGACCTCATAATGCAGCTTAATACAATTACTCATTTTGGCAAGAAATACCGGCAATTGAAGCCATTGCTTTTATTTTAAACATTAAGTATATCAATAAAGTTACCTTACATAGTCTTGCATTAAACAGATTTTATTGTTCTCATACATTAAACAAAAACTCACCGTTTTCCTTGAGATTTTTTTTCTGACTTATACTATTGATTAAAGATTTAGACAAAGGGTTTTATGATCTTAAAAAGTTTTAAAATTAGTAGGAACTCATAAAACCTAAGAATGCCCGAAGAAGGAACGACCTAAGAATTAAACATAAGGTACGATAAAGTAAAATGAAAGCTTTTATCCTTGCACAGTTTCTGGTGGAAATTAATCAGCGTTTCAAATCTTTTAAAGCCACGTCGGTTATTAATTAGCCCCAAAGCGCTTCGTGGCCACAACCTGATGTAAATAATTGAATGTTATCCACAAATGCCAGCTTTTAATTCATATCCATGTTTCGGTACCTCTATTGCGAAGCTTTACATTGGATAGCATATATGTATGTTTATCAAATACTCCATTTGATACCTCGGTTTAGTATAAGAGTATCTGTGTAATAAAAACAGTCTAAGTTATGAATTCAATCAAACATTAGAAAAGTAAGTTTTATTACGAGCATAAAACACCATAGTTGAATTATTTAAGCCTATATAAAAATCATATTAGTTACATAAAACTATGTAAAAATAATATTTATTATTAAAATAAGAAAAGAATTTATATTCAAATTTTAAGTAGTTGTAAGAGCCCGGGTTTTGACTGCTCTGCTCTGATGAGGACTTTGCTGATAAGAAATCGTTGTCTCTTTTTTAATTATTACAGTAAAAGTTGATTAATTAGTGACTATAAATAAAATAATGTTTGTTCAAAGCCTTTAATTAATAATTTAAAACAAAATACGTGAGGCGTACTATCCTGTGTATAAATGAAGTATAGTGTAAAATTTTGCTTCTTTTTGGTCATGGTGGAAACCAATTAAACCATCACAAAACCAATTAAACAGTAGCTTTGCATACGTAACAAAATAGATTTATTGTTGTGTAAAATCGATAATGTATTTAATTATTAAATTATAATATCAGTATTAAAAAACGGGGGCAAAGACGGGTTATGTCGGACTCCTCCGACTAATACCACCACGTTGTTCCTTCCTGACGCCTTTAGGGTGGGGTCACTAACGCGCCCTTCGTCTCAGCCCGTGTATTCAGGTAACAGACTCCCCCGAGTCTGTTACTCAGGGGCCATGGCAGCCAGGAGTTCCAAACCCACGCAGGGACGAGACTCCCAGCCTCCAGCGGCGGCCTGGATGTTAAGCTCCACCGCTAGCTCCAACTTGGCCGCAGAAGGAGGAGAGATCGACAACACCAAGCCGAATGTCCTGTCCACCCAAGGCCCCTCCACACCACATCAGCGGTGCGGTCCCGCCGAGTCGCGGAGGATAGGGAGAGCGGCCTACGAACTACCGACATTCCTTTTCCCCCGCGACTCCTCCTTCGTTGCGAAGAACAGGAAGGGCGCCACACCTACCACCTGCAACCCGTCCCTGGCACCCTCCAAAGGCACATCCAAAGCGGGCTTATTTAGCATGCTTTGAGCAGCGTCCTCCACTGCCGGCCCGGTTCCTCAGGCCGGCCAGGTTCCTCTTGGCTTTCCCGCGGCTAGCCCAAGCCGCAGGTACTGAGCCCCACCGCTACGACAAAGCGAGAACCTGTTCGGGGAGGACCTTTTGCATAACTAGCTTATGTGTCTTTAAGTCTTTGCGACAGTGTCTCAATAGTACGTAATTAATAATTATTGTCTATTCAGGGCATCGTTGTTCAACAAAAAATTAAAAAAGGACCGATTTAGTTAATATCTTATATGTAACTTATCGCTGTCGATATTCACGCTATTGTTATTTTCGCAAGAAACTTACTAAAGAAATTATTTATTCATGATACCTTAACATTAACACCTTTTGGTCCTTATAATTTTACCATCAGTAGCAAGGAAGCTAAACGTTACTAATTAAAACAAAATGCAGTGTTATGCGTTTTGCATATCATATCTTTACGCAAATAACTGTTGTTCAAATAACTTGCTATTATTTATTTGTATCGAAATGTCAGAGAAATATCGTAATTTCCTGTTATTCATGCCCACGGTAACGATAACAAGAAGCTCTTTATAAATAAAACGTAAACAAATAAGTGTCAACATTATAGTTATTATCAATTTTTAGATAATGATAAGTATGACCTAATGATGTTTATTTAATTTTAAAATACGTTTTAATCGACAATATACGCGCTTGAAGCGAAAGAATTCGTCATGACATAATAACACATCCGTTACTTTGTTATGACGAACGCATCATGCATTCCCTTTCTTTTACCACTATCTGAAAAGTATATATTTTTCATAATAAACTTTATGCGTTTAGGATCAACTAATAGTGAATAACTAATCAAATATACATATATATATATATTGGTTCTATATAAATATATTTTGATTACAACATTTTCTGGTAAATATTTTTCTTGTATGTACGCAGAATAGCTACTGGTATTTAATTTATATCGCATTTTAATAATGGCTTACTGTATTGTTGTCAATGAAGATGGTCTGAAATTACTCACAACGATATAACATTTAAAAGAAAATATTATCTTCCGGTTTAAAATTATTTAACGGTCAGTTGCAGCAATCGTTCTTAAGAATACAATTTATTTATAATATTGTGTTCTAGTTTTTTATTATTACTAAAAATAATAAAAATTTTAAATATAAGCTATAAAATTATAATTAATTGTGAAATACCAACATTAAATGTAATTTATTAAATCTGTATTATTTTTTCTATACTAACAGTAGATGTTAATGATTATGTTATACTTATATTTATTTTACTATTTTTTCCTAAGAACATTAATGAAGAAAGTTCGTATTATTTTATCCCGACTTTCTTGTATTTAAACATGTTTTATTTAACAAAAGTATTGTACAAGTTCATGTTTAGTTAAAGTTTAAGCCGTTAAACTTTATTTAACGTGTCTAATCCAAAATATAGAACATGGACTAAGTGTGGTAATTAGCATCATGTTTACTCGAACCTGTATAAACCTGTAAATGGACTGGTTATTAAATAATAATAGATTAATTATAACTAAAACTTTTTACGGTTCATGATAAATTTTCAGGCAACCGTTTATGAAACTGGGTGGTCTTAAAAATGTTAATGATTAGTCGATTGCATCAATTTTAAAGAAACCTCAGGCTTCTGGATCATTTAACTCATTAAACAACTGTCTGATCAAAAAATAATGCGGTTAAAAATGTAACTACGAAATGCAGGCAAAAAAGTTCCACGCAAGATTTGAAGTAGACCTGAGTTTACACATAGTACGAAACTTAGCATTAAGCAATGCATATTTTGTATTTTTATGTAAAAAATAATAAAGAGCATGTTCTTTCATTTACCTTAATATAATAACCAAATTAGCGTATTTTCAGTTTAATTTTAATTACATTTTAATTACATACAAATAGTTTTATTATAAATGCAATAATCAATAATGTTATTGGAATAATTATTCGAATTACATTATATTTTGCTAGCTTAGTAAGCCACTCATTACATTTTGATTAACCTCCAAAAGGGGAAGGTACTTTATTCCGGAGCTCATAAATTAATTATGTACTTAGAAATACGCAACAGTCAATTATGTCTCTTTGCCGATTATTTAAAAATATACAAAACAGTCTCTGAGTGCGATTTAGATAGAATGAAAAATGGTGTAATTTAAATGGAATGACAATAAATACAAAAAAGTCCTTTACATAAAAATTTCTAAAACGAAACTTATCACATCCTGTTATATATTAAATGTTGAAATTTTTCAGCAAATCAATGATATCTCTGAAATTTGGGTGTGATAATGGATAACGTTTAACACATACATAGATACATCAATCTAATTGTTAATAAAGCTGCTAAATGCTCAGTTTTTAAAAAGACATACTCAAGGGTTTACGTCCTCAATCACTAAAACTATATTATACAACCTGCTGGTTCGCAGTCAACTTGAGTTCGCATCAGTAGTTTGGGATCCCCATTGCACTACCATTCGCAACGTATTGAAAGCGTACAGCGTGCATTCACTAGGCACTTGGTATTTAATTTCTTCTAGCATTTCTTACCGTACTACATACGATCTACGGTCTGAAATATTTTCAAATAATATCGCTTTTGCAATCCGTTGCAGAATACTTCAATCATGTTCCTAAAAATAATTTCTGGAAGCATAGATTGTAAACCACTTACATCAGAAAATCAACTTTAGTATTCCTTACCAGCACCAATGCTATTCTATCACTAAAATTTTCCATATTCCGCAAGTAGAATAAACCTCCATAAATATTCCCCCATACAAAGTTTTGTAGCGAATATAACCAAGTATGTGATTAATAGACGGCATCGACTTTTTTACTGACACGTGTCCTGTTTTAAAAACAAACTAGTATTCAAGTTTTTTGTTCTATAATTGATCAAAGATTGTAATTAACTTTTGCTTCGTTTTTTCTCTTTAGTTGTTCTTTTTATGTCGCATTTTTAACAATTAGCTAAGTGTTAAGGTTATTGTTCGTTGTTTTCAAAATTATTGTAACATGTCATAATTGTAATAAGAGACGCTGTACATGCCTGTAACTGGCTTACATACCTGTACCTAATTTATTATTCGTTAATTGTAATGCTGAATGTTTTGTGTGTATTGCTGTTGGTGTGTCTAAATTAATTAATTAATGCTACAATATAATATCGTGCGCAAAATTAATAATTATACCAACTTCTACTATGTAGAGCAACTGTTCAATTTATTACTTATTGAGTAAATCCATTGCGGACACTGCAGAAGTTATTAACTTCAGTATAAAGTTAGTAGAGAATTAATGTTGTATTTAGTACGTATTACCTATTACCTTCTGAACGTCTTCGCGCGTGATAGTGCGGAAGCGCTAGCTCATTAACTTTATGAACGCTGTCACACGCAGTCCATCAAAAATTGACTTTAATAAACGATAATGGACTCATTTCCTGTTAACAACACAATGTGTACAGGAATCATCAAGTTGGACAAAAAATATTTTCTTTTCTTAACAATTTTATATGAAAAAATATATGAACAAGTACACCACAAAATTTAACTAACATGATACACTAGATCTAGCCATTAGAAAATTTCTAGTAGCTATCCTATTTTAACTGACTATTAATTACAAGGTTATTAATGACCAATTAGAATTTAGTCCTGAACTTAGGTTCAGAACTCAATTCTACGTATTGTTTTTTCTAGATTTTATATATCAGCAACGTCCTAGCATACTGATGCATACACATAGTATTTAAATTTAAACTAATTGACACGTGATATTTACGTATAAATAAGTCTTTTTCGAAATAAAAACATAACATCATAATCATATATTATAAATTAAGGAAAATTAACTTAATAATTTACATGTTCTTAATTTATAAGCTACAATTTGATTGCGCCCACCGTAGTTTTAAATTTATTCTTATATATTTCGGTTTAAGTGTACTGTGTGCAACTAATGTCGATTATTACAATTTTCCATTAAAGTTCAGCTTAGTCGCTTCGTAGCATGGTCTTTCAATTAAATCGAAAGTCGCTAATCTTTAGTTTACCTGGTGCGGTTCGAATTTCGGCATTGTAAAAAAAAAATTATATTGTTTAGTATCGTAACACGATACCACGGTACAATTATTTTACCTTTTTAATGTATTCTTTGTATTATATTAGACAAATAATGAATTTGTCCCTATCTCTATTTTTATACAAATGTTTTAGACTTACAATGTCGTTTCAGCTAGTAGGTCCTATGAAAACCTTATTTTAAAAAATGTATTTTATGATTAGACAAGGTTTATATTGTTATTAAAAAAAACGATGCAATTTATTGATGCGTCTATAATTGGTTTGGAAACAGTATATAAGGTGATGTATTTAATAGGAAAAGTTTTTTCCACTTAAGCTTCGAGAATATTATTTTCTGCCATTTCAATACGAAGTTATTACACTTGACGTTTGCTGAGACTCAATTTACATGATAATCCGTCTTTGTAATGTTCGTTTTGAAGCTTTCAAAGGATTTATATGCTAATTTTCTAATAAATCGTATAAGAATTTAAAAAAATACTGATTTGTTTCTTATATTAGGTTTCTATTTAAGTATGACTTTATCTATGCTGCTTTTTGCCCTAAATAATAAAAAAGCAGTTGCAGAATCGTCACTTTTACTGATAACTCTTGAAACTCGCTAACTTAGCGAACGGAATCTTTACACATTTTATAGTCAAGTTTTAATTTAACGATCTTCTTATTGTCCGATAAAGGTAGCAGCATGAAAAAAAATCGTGATCATAAACGGCCGATCTTGTTGGCATCCATTAACAAGATTTGCTCATAATTACCACGTTGAGCAGGCGGATTGATACTTGTACACTTGTACTGCAGATCGGTCTCACTCCCACTGTAAGGCAGATCCGCAATCAAGTCAAAAAAACCGTTCAATTCAGGTTATTACGAAAAAGTTTCGTTTTTATATAAACCTGGTGTAATCATGAAGTTAATTAGGTTAAGGTAAATATTTTTTGTAGAACTTATTAACCTTTTCCGAAAATTTTTGATTTCCGGGTACTAGGCTTAAAGTTTTAATAAAAAAAGACGCTTACGCCCGAGTTTTACTTTACGCCATTGTAACAAGGATCCGGCTAAATTGCGACTTGCAACGATTTAATTTGCATGATTATCCGTCTTTGTAATGTTCCCTTTTAATGGGGGCAATCTCGAAACGTTGAGACGAAAACTTGACATGGGAACTACGGTTACATTTTATTTCGAATCATTTACGTTTTAATCGGTCATTTATTAATATTTTAAGCATAATTAGGAAAATAAATTTACACACGTCCATTTATTATAATTATTGTTCAAGAACCAAGAAAATTCTATACGGCATTGAACGTTTCTTTAAACTATCTAGCTAAAAAAATATATAAGCTTCACGCTTCAGTAAACTCATTTGCACTATTTCATACTAATCCTGAAGAGGTGGCCAATATAATAAGAACCCTGAAGCTACAATGCGCCCCTGGTTGGGATAATGTCTCGTCTAAAATAGTTAGAGACTCATGTGATTTTTAAGTCAACCATGCAGTACCTATATAATCGAAGTTTTGAAACTGGTATCTTCCTGAATCATTTGAAAAGCAAATTATTGTGCCAATGCATAAATCGGGCCTAAAAAAAATTCCATCAAACTATAGGTTTATATCTTTAATACCAACATTCTCAAAAATAATCGAAAAAATAATGAACCACAGATTGACCAATTATTTAGATAAATATGAATTAATTAGTCCATCACAGTTTGGATTCAGGAAAAAAAATGTACTGAAGATGCTGTTTTAAAATTATCATCTACAAAAATACTTTACCTGATCAAGGAGAAAGATGTCTTGAGTATTCCTTTGATCTGCAAAAGGCTTTTTGATACGGTTTCTATTCCGATACTACTAGCTACACGGGAAAATGCAGGAATAAGAGATGTCCCGTTAAAATGGTTTCAATCTCTATCTTACGGGCAGATCACAGACAGTAAGAATACAAGAAGAAGTAAGCAACTGCGCTTAACATGTACGTGAAGGGTAATCCCCAAGGAAGTGCTCTAGGGCCTACATTGTTTTTAATTTTCACATTAACTCAATTATGTATGCGCTTCGTAGCGATGCTCAAATTATTATGTTCGCAGATGATACTGCGTTCTTTTTCACGGAACTACATGGAAAACTGTTTTTGAAAAGCAGATAATGGCTTAAAACATGTATCATTTGGCATAGAACAATCACTATCACTCAATACGATGAAAACAAACTACGTTGCATTTAGCAGATCTATTCGTACAAGGCCAGATGACTCGCTCTCACTAAGAGTACATTCTTATCCTTGCAACAGAAAATCTCACTCACAATTAGAATGCAGTTACCTTATTTTATCGCGTGTGCCCTCTGTAAAATATTTAGGAGTTATAGTAGATTAAAAACTTTGTTGGAGACCACAAATTTCAGCAACTACAAGCAGGATAAGAGAGCTGATATATATTTTCAAGGGACTGCGAGATGTAGTCGATGTAAGCACTCTCAAGTCAACATACTCAGCTTTATGTCAAAGCCTTATCACTTATAGCATATGTGCTTGGGGCGGCGCTCCCAAAACATATCTTATAGAGTTAGAACGCAGCCAGAGGACAATATTAAAAGTTATGTTAGTTTACATACAGAATCCTACGGCAGACCTCTATAAGATATTAGATGTAATGACAGTTAGACAAATATTTATACACCGATGTCTTCTAAGATACCATACTGCTAAGGTTCCAAAACTTATTTTACAGAATAAACGTGAAAATACCTGTCCTCTACCATAGATAAAAAGTAAAGCGGCACGTCGACACTATGACTATTTTGCACCGATGCTTTAAAACAAGCTTTTACAGCTTGATGCAACAAAAGGCTGTAATAATTATGATTTTAATAATATTACGATAAAATATTTAAGTCAATGGATTATATTTCAATAGAAAAACTTTTCGAGATGGGAGAATAAATTGCTATTATTATTTTTTTCTTTTTACTATACAAATGGACACAATATTACACACATGCACGCGCACTATGTCTTCTCTCTCTCTCTTACACACACACACGCACGCACACACACACACACACACAGGAGAGAGAATTATGATTGTAAATATTAAATATTCAATACTAATTGATTTGTATTCAGTCATTACTTGGGAAGATGCTGAAGCCTGTAACACAGTTTTTACTAGCACAGGCTTCAGAGCTTTCACATACAATGTACCTTAACTTACAAAATAAAGAGTTATTATTATTATTAAACTCATATCATATATTTCTTTAATTTACCTTACATTTACATCAATAGATTGTGAGTAAATCTTACAAAATATATATGCTTTTCTTAAGGTATTATGCTTTAAGGTACCATTGGATTTTATTTTGTCTAATGTAATCTTTTAGGTTTTTCCAGCGTTTTTGCCTATTATTAATAGCAATATGTTAATTTTCAGGATTGTTATAATTTTAATTTATCAGACGGTTCTGCATCTATTATTTAGTTAGTAATCTGATTACTGTGGGAGTGAACTAAAAGCAGCACATTAAGAATATAGAAAAATTATCGAATTCAGTGAACAAAAAGTGTAAAAGATCTAAAAACGAAAGTCAAGTTTACTACTATAATATGAAAGACGATCAAGATAGGCTAATGGGCCGCCTCTAAATTTATTTATAACAACATCAAATATATTGAACTTACCTTTAAATTAGTTTTTGAATCTCAATTAGAATAAATATAGAATTGGCTAGTTCAAATTTAAATGCTAAGTATAAACTTTACAAGTAGTACCACTAAGAATTGGTCTAGATTTAAGATCTATTGGACAATCACAATCGACCACAATCGACCTCAGAGACCAGGGTTTAAATAACAAATCTTCAGTTAAAGAAACAGATTCAACATATATGATCACAGATTTAACATACCTTTTGTTAAAATTTTATTTGTGTACCTTTGTTAAGAGTAAGTGAGTTGTTCGTATTTGACCGTATCTTTTCAATATAGTATATTTTTTTTGTAATAGAAATTAAAACGAGTCAATGTGTCATTGAAATATTGTACAGTTCTTATTGAACTTCCTGCCAATACTGTAAACGTTTGCATATTCTAAATTTAGTGCTCCTGTAATATACATAATTAGTGGCAGGTTAATCTCGGTTGTAAAGTTTGAATAAGTCCTAGAAAAACAACTTCGTTAAGTCTCGGCTCACAATGCTCTAAAACTAGTTTAGTATCGTCGGATTTTCGTGACATTAATTATTTAATTTATTGTTTAAATTTTAAGCGAAAAGTATTTATTGACAACGTTGTATATTCTAAAGCATATTCCACGCAGACCAAGTCGCTAGTATGATTATAATATGTAATAAAATTTTCTAATACTTCAGTTGCCTACGAATACACTACACAATCACTTTTAAAAGATAATGTTGTTGAATGTACAAAAATGTTTAATTTTACTGATGTATGTAGCAAAGACATTATAAGTGCATGTGTTATAAGTGCATCTTTAGCGATCTCAAAAAGTTTTTGATGGCGTACAGCATGATTAATAAAAGCGAAGAGATAGTATTATTTGCTGATGATATTTCCTTATTCTTAAGTTAAACGACAAAATCAATTAATGACGATGTAAATAATACTTTTTCCGGTGGTAGGTCCCCTTTATACAGGAGACCGATCTGGGTGGGTACCACCACGGTGCCTATTTCTGCCGCGAAGCAGTAGTGTGAAAACACTGCTGTGTTCCGGTTTGAAGGGCACCGTAGCCATCGTATTTACTGGGTAAACGAGACTTAACACCTTGTCTCCCTGACCCAAAATATCCCTGAGAAAATTGTTTACAGGAATTAAAATACTAGCCAATACTTCTCAATACATATTCGAAAACCTAATGTATGTGCAGAAAAATATAAATGATTTTCGCAGGCATTTGTGATGCACATAACATAAATACTAGAAACAAACATAATTTAATTCTTCCAGCAACTAGACTGCGAAGAATAAGTAAATATTTTATGGGACAATGTATACGCTTTTACAACAAAATCCCAGTAAACGTTCAGAATTTAACTATTAATAAATTTAAAAAGTAGTAAAGGAACGTTTATGTGTTAAAAGTTATTATAACATAAATGATTTTATAAATGATAACACAACCTGGTAATGGAATGCTCGCTTCAGGCTTTTTTTAATTTAATATACGTATAATAGAACTGTATGTAGCTCTTTCAATGAAATTTATTTATATTTGATTATTTTGAAAGATGACAAAATAGGCCCGCTGAGTTTCCTTCACCGGTCCTTCTTAGGTCCGAGGCATCCAATTCTGAACCGGTGGTAGTGTCCTTGACAATCAATTAGCGAGTGTTACACCTCTTATTGAATAAAGACATTTCAATTTGAATTTGTTTATCTTAATTTATGTGAAATTTACCTTTTTGCGATTATTTTAAAACACAAAACGAAAATTATTAATTATTGATCTTGAATAACATGTTCGTAACATTAAAAGACACGTAACTGACATTGACACGTAACTTCTAAACTTTTTTCATATCATTGCACATTGTTAAAACACAATGTTTAAATGTGAAAAAATCTTAAACACTCTGGTTCATTAACATTTATAAAGATGTCTTTGCTAAAATAAATCATATAACTTTCGTTCATCATCATCATCATCATCAGCCTGTAGTAGTCCACTGCTGGACATACTCCCTAGGCCTCCCCTAATACACCCCTATCCATTAGGGGATTTTAGACCGTACCCCTCAATGCTGGTTCAAAGCGGGTTGGTGGGTGGTCCGACTTTTTACATGCCCATCCGACGCATGGATCATCTTACTTTTCAGACAATTGGGTGATCGGCCCAAATTGCCGTAACCAACTAGGAAACAACAATGAAAATTTGTTGCGACCCCGCAGGATTCGAACCCATGACCTCCGGTTTCTAAAGCAGACGCCTATACCACTAGGCTATGGAGGCAGTTAACTTTCGTTAACACATCTAAAAAAATTCAAATGTCTTAGGAAGTGTGTCATTGTACATTTTTATATACATCATGACTGTGGTATCCAAATTACAATGAACTCCTAAGCAATTATAAGTTATTAAAATTATCAAGGCAAACGAGACATACATCATAAATGACATTAAAACGGTACTAAACTTAATTTGAAGATTCATGTCACTTTTATCATTTTGAAACCAAATATTACAAGTCACGTTTCATAAGTTCAATTCTTTAATAAAATAAATATCAGTGAAAAACTCACAAGATTAATCATACACTTGATAGACGTCATAGCTCCTAATACACCCTTCAAGGTTACTCACACTGTCTGGTTGTACACATGATTGTTTTTTAAAACTGGTCGCAATTTCTTAGATAGGAAAAAAATAAATTGTTTTCAGTGAAAAATAACGTTTACACCACACGAGATTGCTACAAGTTACAATTACAAAATACAGTTCAATTTTTTAATGAAATTTATAGTTGTTTCCAGCAATAAGTTAAGGAACAAAAAGTTTTAGATAGTTTCCATTGCAGAATATTTTCTCTCCGACGCGCAGTATTCTTTGTCTCGAACGAAGAACATTACAAAGACGGATAATCATGTAAATTGAATCGCACTTACTTGCAACTGAGATGGCTCCCTTCTTAAAAAGTTATTTTCTCTTTATGACATTATTGTTTTTAATACGAAGGGGCAAGTTGTGTCGCCACTTTGATAAAGTTTCCTTTTAATTTACTAGTCCTGGTTCGGAATGTTTGTATTTTTTTCCTTGACAGTTATTTAATTATTTGGCGTTGGTTACAGTTTGTAGGAGTTTCTATTTAATATAAGTAATATTTAAACATATTATTTCTTTTATTTACGCGATTATTATACGTATCAAATCCACTAATTTACGGATTTTTCGCGTTATTTAAATATATTTATTCCCGACGTTTCGGATTCTTTTCAGCATCCATGATCACGGGCAGACTAAGTTGGTATATGTCTGTATCTCTATGTTTTTGAATAACCGTCAGTTTTTATTTAAAAAATTGACATATCTTTCAAATTCTTAATTTTTAATGTTGGTTTGACAAAAAGTATTTATGTTGTCCTTCGGTTTTGTAGTTTTAATATATATAGTTTTATTATAATATAATATACTTAAGTAACGCGAAAAATCCGTAAATTAGTGGAATTGATATAATATTTAAACGTTATTTCAAATACTTCTTAAATTTCAGGGTTTTTAACCGCCTTCAAAAAAGGAGGAGGTTCTCAATTCATCTGTATTTTTTTAAGTTTGTTACTTCAGAACTTTCGCCTGGGTGAACCGATTTGGATGTTTTATACTTTATTTGAAAGCTGATGCTTTCCCTTTGGTCCCATAGCAATTTGGTTCAGATTAGACAGTGGCATCCATGAAAAACTGAATAAGTCAAAAATTTACATTAAGTATGTGTTCAACAAATGGACAATTAATAGTTCAATATCACTTCAATCGATTTCGATGATTCCTTTTTATTTATTTATTAGAAAGAATGTAATTTAATGGCAGTTTATCAGATTATGTTTATATGGTTAGATAGTTCTGATAATGGGATCCATGAAAAAGCGACGGAACTCTTCAAATCTTAGGAGTAAATTAACCATACACAAAAGAATCTTTCATTGGCTATGGGCCGTCCGTAAATTAGGTGAGGATCGAAAAGTGGGGAAAGGATGAAGTGGGATTTTGGTGTTTTTTCAGTTTAGCGGAAGTATAATTAACTTAGAAAGTAAAATTAATTAGCCTTCCAGTGGGAGCGCTTCTGACGTAGGAGTCTCGAGGAGGTAGGTTAGTTTTTTCGCATATTTTTGTATAGAATGTACAAACCGACTTCAAATCGATTGGCGTGATATTGAGCTATTAATTGTCCATTTGTTAAGCACATAGTTAATATAAGTTCCAGACTTATTAAATTTTTTCAAAGTGGCATCCACCAAATTGCTATGGGACCAAACGGGAAGCAGCAGCTTTAAAATAAAACAAAAACATCCAAATCGGTTCACCCAGGGGAAAGGTCGAAGGTAACAAACATAAAAAATACAGACGAACTAAGAACCTCCTCTTTTTTTTTGAAGTCCGTTAAAAATAACTGCCTTCGTAGCTAAGTGTACATATGTACGATGACACACTTCCTAAGATTTTTGAATTTTTTTTAGATGTGTTTACGAAAGTTAACTGCCTCCGTAGCCTAGTGGTATGGTCGTTTGCTTTAGAAACAGGGGGTCGTGGGTTCGAATCCTGCGGGGACTCAACAAATTTTCATTGTTATTTCCAAGTTGGTAAGGGCAATTTTGGCCGATCACCCAATTGTCTGAAAAGTAAGATGCGTCGGATAGGCATGTAAAACTTCGGTCCACCAACCAACCCGCATTGGATCAGTGTGGTAGGATATGGTCCTAAAACCCCCTAATGGATAGGAGTGTATTAGAGGAGGCCCATGTCCAGCAGTGGACTATCAGAGGCTGATAATGTACTAAAATAATCTAAACTCATAAATAAAATTGGAATATCTCCTTGTAACACCCAAATAATCGTTTTTAGACGATTACATTGTGATATGTAACCGATACATATGACAAAACAAAAATTGTTTTCCTTTTTTTTGTCCGTCTATATGTTTGTATTGTCTAATTTTTGGAATGACCGGTCTGCTTTACACGGGACTTTCACTGACGGATAGCTGATGTAACTAGGAGGACTTAGACTACTTTTTTATAAGATGTTTTTTTATTTTATTGCACTCGGACAATGTCGCGGATAATAGCTAGCGTAAAATATAATTCTAAGGAAAACGCTACGTGTAGAGGTACAGCAAACTCATACATCAAGTAGGTGAAGGTGCTGTCTTAGATATGCAGGAAGTTGCTGTTGAATTTGGCTATTGGGGATTGCGAGTAATCTATGGATCCAATCCAAGTATAAAAGCTGCACTAAATAATTCAAAAATAAATCTGATGTTTTAATATAATCTTCGCTATACATAGCTAAAAATATTATGTAGGATTTCTTGGTTTTTGAAAAAAAAAATGCAAGACAAAATGGGCTTATAACAATATGCTTATGCTTAAAAAATAAATAATATCTCTTGGGTAATGGTATAAAAATGTGTGATAAATTAAATGACTACCAAAGACAATAGAATTATTACAGCTTGCGTAATACAGTCAAGATAAACTTATAAGATAAATTATTTAATAAAATAACATTAATTTAAATGAACTTTCCTTTTCTTTATACTTTATAATAAGCGTTCATCGCAAATTAATTTTTTTTTTCAGCGCACACCACGCAATCTATTTTAGTTCGTGTTTGTCATCTCAATTTATTTTTGCAATAAAATCAATTTAACCTTAACTTTTGAGCGTTGATAGCTTCCTAGCAAATAAAAAATTAAAATATTATATCTTGCGCATCACGATGAAATAATAATATTATAAGCATTGTGTTGTTCGTACCAATTGTAAAATAAAATATTTTTTACATGCATACAAAAATAAATGATGGATTTGCAAATAGGTTAATGTTATTCACTAATGGTCAATTTAACCGAATCACCTAAATACCTCTTCCGTTCTTCTTTCTATATAAAGAGCAGTAGCAATTGTGAAGAACTTGAAAGGAAAATTTGGTTAAATGTATATTAGATAAGATTAAATCTATCTTCATCGTCTAGCGTTTACAAAATTATCACAGGCAGTGTTGTTACATATTCAATGAATTATTAACGACAATCTAGCAACAACACTCGTAGAAATTGGTTCCTTAATAAACCTTAAAATCATATTTGCAGTTTATTATTTTTAATAGCAGCAGATAAGTGCTTATAACTATAATATGTAATTGCATATTTCATTTGGCAACTTTGAAACTGACCTTCGATATGACCTATTTAAAACCATGATAATTACTTACAAAAAAGTTTTACGTAGTAGGACCAGAAAAGATTTTAATTCTGTTTTATTCGTTACTATATCACATAAAGACCAAAAGAAGGATTGGAAATAATATTTATAGGTATAAATAATATTCTATTTAATTAAGAATTGGAAGGAGAAATAAAGAGTGTTGGCGACCCAAACAGTGTTGAAGTAGGTCAAAGCTGTAAGTATAAGGTAAAATGTTAGTTTACTCCACAATATTGTTTTATCTTAACAATAACATAATTCTATATTTATAATACGAAAAGCAATTACGACATTAAAGGCGGACATATATTTTTTATTTTTTTGAATGAAGCAGCCCAATGTACAGGACGTTAACCTGATGCAAAATGATACGCTCTGTCCAAAAAAATGCAGCTCGAGATGCCACAAGTACGCTTACTGCTTGAAGACATGAGATGTCCCATTTTCTCTGTAATTACACTAGCTATTTGGGCCTTCAAACTGGAAAAGTATTTTTTTCCTTACTACTCTGCGGTAGAAATATCACTGTGGTCTTATTGTGTTCTTAAAAGGGCCTACTGGTCAAAATAGTCCACGTCAACATACAGCGTAACATTCCAATAGAAATTTAGACTAACCCAAAACTCAATTGCGCAAGGATGCTGCAAAAATAGAATGGGAATCGGATTTTGAAGGGCAGTCCATTAATGATAAAACTCATTCTCTTAACACATTATTCACTGACTTGTATAATTGCCATACCCTAATCAGGAAACTTAAATTAAGCCATCCACCAGCTCCTTGGCTTACTGAGGGCATTCATAAGGCGAGACGACGTAGGGAAAGAAGAATATATAATATAAGGGAAGAATTGGTCGCTGTACAAACTTGCTCGGAATAGGTGTAATCAGATGATACGCAATGCTAAACGCCGTTATATCGACGAAAATATTAATCAGTCTACTCCTGCCAATATTTGAAAATCCCTTTGAACTCTAGGTATCGGTAAATCGCGGGTATCAAACCTTCCTAGCACTATAAGTTTAGATAATTTAAATCACAATTTCACTTCCACTTCTTTTTTAAATCATCTACTTACATCCGAAACTATTTCGTACTTAAATGGTTTGACGCGCCCTTCTATACATTCGTTTAATTTTTTTTCAGGTTCTTTGGAAGAGATTAAGAAATACTTGCAAACCTAGGTCCTTCAAGTTATGACTAATTGGGATAATATTACCGTTATAAACTATAGGTGGAAGTGCAGTAATATCAATCTTGCTTATAGCTCCAGCACTTCCAACCACTACGGATTGGACTTGGATGGATTTACTGCAAGCCCGAATCTATCGCACCAATTTTTAATAGATACCAAATCAACGTTAATAGAGCTAATGGCTTGTGGAAGCATTAGAATGTTATCTTGAGCATACAACTGGAGGTCATCGGCATACAGATGATACGCACATTGAAGATTGTAGGTAATAAGACGGTAGATTCAAGATTAAGCCAGCATAATGATGATTCATTATAAACAACTGACTCCTGGCGCCATGGAAGATATGAAAAAAACCATTTCAGTATTTCGTCAGAGATCGTTAGATGGGAGAGGATTGCAAGAAGGATATCGTGGCTAACGGTATTAAAAGCATTCCTAAAGTCAAGGAGAACTAATACTGTAACCTTGGAGCTTTCCATGCCCGCTCTAATATCGCCAGTCACTTTAAGCATGGCGGTGGTGGTACTATGTCCAGGCCGGAAACCTGATTGTATAGGACTTATCAGTTTATTACTGAATACGAAGCTGGAAAGTTGTTTATGAACACAAAACTCGAGTACCTTAGAAAGGAAGGGCAAAATAGAAATAGGTCTAAAATTACTTAAGAGTGAGGGATTGGAACACTTAGGAAGGGGACGGATAAGAGCTTTGCGCATTATTATCAATGAGGGAAAAGTTCCTGAATGTAAGGAAAAGTTAATAATAATATGATAAGCATCAAAATTAAAATTTGTGATATGGAACTTAACTACAGACTAAGCGTCACGAGGACAAACGTCATATGTCAAACTCAGTTTGACGGTACATTAATAAACAAATCACATTACAAAACAGAGATCGAAAATATACATCAATGAACAGCCTGTGATAGTCCACTGTTGGACATACTCCGGGCCTCCCTAATATACCCCAATCCATTAGGGGTTTGGACCGTACCCCACAATGCTGGTCCATTGCGTGTTGGTGGGTGGACCGACTTTTTACATGCCCATCCGACGCATGGATCATCTTACTTTTCAGACAATTGGGTGATCGGCCCAAATTGCCCTAACCAACTAGGAAACAACAATGAAAATTTGTTGAGTCCCCGCAGGATTCTAACCCACGACCTCCGGTTTCTAAAGCACACGCCAATACCACTAGGCAGTTCAAAATATACATAGAAAACTAAAATAAAAAGGTAAAGTAAATTATAATTGATACCATATTTGTTCCTAAGTTTTTTACTGAGTAATAAAAAAAAGTTACACAAACATCTAATAAAAAGTTAAACAAAAGAACATAATTTTACAATAATTACCAAATTTAAACCAAATTTAATGTCACGGTTTTGTTTGATTCGGGCCACAGCGTCTTTGGAATTTCCCGCGTTAGTAATCTGTGCCTGAAGGTCGTCAATGCAAAGATTTGTTTCAATGTTTTTATATGTATATCCAAAAGTTTCTGTTTAAATGTATATATTTTTTGTACATTTTTGTTTTTTTAAAGTAACCGCTCAGGCGATGTGGTAGTTCAGCTCATATTCAGTGTTCACAGGAAATGCAATATAATTATTAGAATAAAACTGTGTAACTATTTCATTATACGTTTTCTTTCAGTCATTGTAAATGGATTAGTTCGGTTTTAGGTAAATATGACATTCTGAATAAATGTTTGTCATACTATGTAAGTAAGCCGGTAAGCCTAAGTAAGTTTAAAGCTAATACATAATATATATGTTGTGCAAAAAGACTACCAAATATACAATATTCCTTGCACATTTTTACATGATGTCACACACAATGTGACATTACATAAAAAAGTAAAATGTCAGGTCGTTTCGTCACGTAAACATGTTATTCCCGAAACGGTGTTGCGTTTTACACTATATGTCAATGAAAACAAAGTTTATTTTTGCGCGAATTCCAATAAGCAAATATATTACTTCGTAACTCAAGTGAAATGAATATTTTTGTGGAATAATGATAATGTTACGTAAAACTCTCCAATGGAGTAAAACCTTTTATACCACTCAAGGCTGAAAAAGGGTATTTAGCAAATTGTTTAAGTTATTATTATGGACTGCTGCAATAACAGGCGTCATTTGTAATTAAATAAATATTTAACTATTTTGATATGAAATTGTTATCAGTTTAGCTCATTTCATTGTTTATTATTACGACCCATTTGTTATTGATAATAAACATTAAGGAAACCTACATGTTGTACTACTCGAAATGAACACCGATTTTTTTCAGTTTGTCATTAATTCTCACTTAGTTACAATAAGTTATAGCATTTGCATTTGTAATGTATGTGTTTAGTTTTTGAATTATTTACGTAGTAAGCATTGTTTATCTTAATTATTTCGTTGTTAGCTGCTTTTTTGGTAACACAGTTCTCTAAAAATGAATTTATTTGAAAGACCAAACCTTTTTCAGCAATGTGCTAAACCATGCGCCCACTTAGCTAACAAACTTTCTACATTGCCTAAAGAATTCTCTTACCGCTCTATTGTTCTGACTTATGAAAATCTATAATCAGTAACTATTTATCCTAACACAAAAAGTAATAGCAATTTCTTAACGATTACATCAATAGTTTTCAAAAATAATTATATCATTTTTATATAGATCATTACTGAGAATAACCGGAGTTTCAGGACTTCTATGGTCCAAGCACCAAGAACAAGGATGATTATATTTGCATCTTATTGATGAAAACATTTACATAAGTTACCGTTAGGTAAAATATTTATAATGTCTAACAAGAGATTTAACTTTTATAAAGAACATTACAAAGACGGATAATCATGTAAATTAAGCTCTGAAAATTTAGGCTGCGGAAGTTGCAATGGCAGGATACAACACAGTCGTAACTTAAGCGGAAAAAACTATTCAATTTACTCAAGATCTACAACTTCAGAGAACACTATGTAGATTTTTAATATGTAAGCCAGCGTTTGAAACATAAGCGGAGTCAACATTTTTTTATTTACAACACTGCTGTTTTTTATTTCAATTGTTAGTAGAAAAGAAATTTCACTTTGACCGCGTTCATATTATAAAAAAACTGGAAAACACTGTTGTTTTCAATTATCGAATTCGACAGTATCTAGTATGTATAAAAAAACAAATATCACTTAAGATCGATATAATTTTCGTAATAGTTATATGTACTTTCAAATATTTTATTGACACATTTCTAAATGTAAATGTAAAATACGAAATACATACTAAAAAATTATACAGAGTAAACTAATTTTATGAACACAAATTGTTTTACTAATTTTTGAGGACCGGCTATTCCGAGTAAGTACACTTTTCTAATAATGACTCAAAAAATAAATTCATTTCAATAAACTATTATTTCTTATATTTACGTGATTATTATAAATATTATATCGACTATTTCCGGGTTTTGCGAATTAATAATTTTATTTATTCCGAAGATTAGCATTTCCAGCATCCATGATCACGGGCAGATAGGGATAAAAAGTTGAAAGAGAAAGCAGAAAAAGGATTTGATTTTTAATTTTTTTCACAACATAAAAATGGAACAAAGGCCAAAGATAAAATTTACGAGTTTTATAAGCTCTGCATATATTTTTAAGATACTCAATTACACAGCTTGTAAATTCCATGAGTTTACAGGCCACCCAGTCATAAATTTTTTTAATGTCTAAATAACAAAACATCTACCAGTCATACGTATATAGTATTTGATTTGTTATTCGAATTGCTTTTCACGAAAACTAAGTAATGGTATGTTACCTAAACATATACAACTGAAAAAATAAAAATACAAACCAATTCACTACAAATAAAAATAAAAAAATTATTACATTATTATTTAAATATTTCTTATTTCGTTATAATATCAAATCATTATTTACGGATTTTCGCTACTTAAATATTTATTCCGACGTTTCGGATTCTTTAGCATCTGATCACGGGCAGACTGATCGCAGTCTGCCCGTGATCATGATAAACTTTAATAACAAAAATCAAATAAGTGGTTTATATATTTCTTTTCGTATATTCGAACTGAGGAATTAATTTTCTCTGTACGGAAAGTATCACGCCACTGCTTTTAACATAACGAAGAATAATATAGTGAAAGTTCTAGCTAAAGTTAAGAAAGTAGATGTAATTGTAAATGAAAAAGTGTTTAGTTGATACAAAAAATAAACGATGGCTATAGATCTCTAAGTATCATAGAAAAGTTAGCATACACTCAATAAAATCTCGTTTCCCTACTTATTAATCTTTATGACTATCGACTAAATTTTATGTCCTGTGAAAAGGCCGGTTTTATATAACTTATTTGATTATTGTAGCGTTTGTCATTACAATAATATAATATACCATATTATAACAATATTCTCACTTGTCATTTACTTAAATCGGAGTTATAGCAATCTGTTTCACTCAATCATTTAGATTTGTATTTTGGTACAAAAAATTGTATAGACTAAAGAGACTATAATGTTGTTCTTTATGAGTAGTATTTTATGACCCGCGAATGTTATTTTTATTATGTAAATGAACCCTTTTACTTACTTATTAATATTCTGTAGAATGTAGAAATGAAATCAAAAAAGATGTATGGTTTTAACTAAATTTAAATCAGTTCTCAATTTCAATTTCAAATATATTCCAAGCATAGAACTATTGCGTTAGTATCCTAATACCTATTATACGATTATCGTGATTATCTTCTAAATCAATTAATATTAATTAACGCTCGCTGGCACGTGTCGTATATCATAATGCCTTTTCAAGTTATCGCCATTCCCATTTAATGGAACGAAATCCCTCCAAATTCTATATGGTAGTATTAGCAACACATGTGACGAGGTACGTTCGCAATAAGATTATCGCAAATGAGATTGCTAATTTAATACGAATAAATTTTATGTTTCGTCTCCGTTTATATATGACGGGTGTAAATTTGATGCGTAATTACATACGTGCGTGGGCATTATCCAATGAAATACTTAACCCAGAATGTACAAACATATGGATAAATGTATGCATGTAAGCAAAGTTACATTTGTTTAAATAAAAATCGAGATAAATGTAAAGTGTTTAGAAAATTGGGAAACGGCTATCTTCAAGTTTTACACTGAAAACTGCTATGAAATGTTTATTGCATTAGGTTATATAGCAATAAAATATACATTTATTTAAAAGACTACAATAATCCTAAAAATACTTTAGGAAAACATTTGGGTAATTGTGTTTATTGTTCAGTTGTCATGATTTTTTATTTATTTTATGAATATATACATTTATTATTACATTTCACATCGTCATTTGCATCTGCATTGAATTCATCGTGGCAACAGGGTTTTAATTAGACTATTTCAGTAATTTTTAAGGAAAAAGCTCAGCTTTGGTTAACTGAAAACGGATGCTTTGTGCTACCCGTGGAATAAATATTTATGTACATTGTTTTTATTTAATTCTTTAAAATATTAAATCAGCTGCTGTACATTATAAATCCGTTTAGATATAATTACTATTGAAGTACAAATGAAATCAAAATATGCGTATCACTTTCTCAAACATATAAGCATAATGGAAGTAAAAACGTTACAGCCACATATGATAAAGTCTAATTTGAATCAACATTCGTGACACGGAAGCATCATCATCATTCTCTTAACGATGCATATTTTTTTAAAACAGACATACGACTTAAGTAGGGGCTAGAAAATTGCTTATTTGCATTTAAAAATAGGTAAATTAAAACTACCCCTGCATAATTTTGATACGGATATTTCATAATTTCTATAAATGTGCTGATACAGTTATTGAGTTAAATAGTCATCAAAAAAGTTATAAAAACTTATGCTAAACTAATACGAAAAAATTTAAAAAATAATTCTTTAAATATATACTTTTATTGGCTACAGTGAAAGGTGGTTAAGTTTATCTTCTACGAGGGATAATTGTGTTAGAGGATCTAAAAGTGTAACAGATAGCCTTTTTGACGGGCCCAATAAAATCTGTACTCTGTCAACTTTATTTTTTACGACACGAAGCCAGGAAATAATTGAGTACTACTACTGACCCTTTTCTATCAACTTTCCTAATTTCGTGCTTTTTTACGACTTTTTTTTTCAAAGACGTAACGACGTGTTACTGTGTACATTCGAACGGTAGTGGCAAAACAAAATATAACTATAGCTATTTCAATTAGTTTTATTAAATAGAATTATCCAATGCTCTGATAAAATAAAACTTAATTTGATATTTTAACATTTTTCTGGTTTTATTAATACAACAAGTTTCCGTTTCGCTGGTCCCTATTGTGCTACGAACTTGTAGTAAAAGAATTTCAGTATGTTCTCTTTATCTACAACCTTGTTAAAGGAATCAGTAACTTGGAAATTTCGATTGAGTTGTTTATATTTAGATTTATATATGAGATTGACCTTTAGTTTGTCCTGTCGTAGGTCGTAGAAAACATTTTGATGTTCGTACAAAGTCCTATCAAGGATAATAATAAAATTGTAAAGTAAAAATTACAAATAATAAATCCATACACATTATTTATACAAGCATCAAAATTCACTCAGCTTTTTATTTAGATGTTTGTAAGTCTTCGTCAATATTTTTTATACCAGATCCGTATAATTACGACGTTTATTAAGTGCAATTAAAAATATAAATTTAATAACTTTTTGTTAATCAATAACGTTTATTTAAAAATGTAAATCATAATTTTTATTTATATAACAGATTTGTGTAAGATTAAGTTACATTTGGCTAAAACTATGGAAGTTAAAATGATGAACGTTAAACATATAATGAGTGTTTTGAACAGTTTCGCATACAGGTTTTGTGTGTTAAAAGAAACCACAAGCGTTAGCATTTTCTATCCACATTTTATTTCAGTATTAACTCAAATAAATCGTAGTAATGGATCTACAAATTTAGCAGAATGGATTATTAAGGACGACAAATGAAATCATAACGCCCTTAATGTAATTATTTATTACCGTATTTTATGTCCCGCGAAGAGAACGGCTTTATATAAACCGGAATAAGAATAGGAAATAAATCATTGTTTAAATCAAATACTTGAATTATAAATCACCATCATAAATTAATTGATATCCAACTTCCAGCTATAGGAGTACATCGTAAGTGCTTATAATAAGCGATGACTTACATAGCAAATAACAAAATAAGCATCGGCTTTGATTTTTCTATGCAGATTAAATTAATTTAATCGACATAATAGATCATATTGCAATTTTTAAAATATGCTTTTATGTTTTATAAATATTTAAATAAACGTGTTTCGTATTTATCAAGGTACAAAGAAACAATTGTTTTTTAATGGTAAGTTTTCAAAACAATCAAAAATTTTAAGGTATTTTTTATTTGAAGGTCATTAAAATAGTTTTATAAATCATGTAGTCACGTATGGATTAGACACTACAGACAGAAATGAATTATATGTGTACTCATGCGTTTGGTTACCATTAGAAAAGTAACTTTAAAGGAATAATATAGAAGGCAAATAATAATGAAGTATCATGCGCAAAATACACACTATTAAAAGCTGTCCCGTCTTCTAATCATTTGACGATGTAAATGAATAACGTAAAGTTCCTAGTTAGCAAATCCTTTTAAAAAGTAAATAAAATGTCCACACACTTGTGACTGTTTTCGAAATTTTATTATATAAAAAAAGGCTTTTCTAGGTCCACAAAATAGCCGTTCACATTTGCAATGCAACTTTCTTTTCATATAATTTTTGTCATTCAAGCGATGTATTAAAATTTGGGAATCAGTAGTCACAAGGAACTATAACCGGTGAATAAGGAGCGTGCGGTACCAGCTTGAAGCCCGACTTATTAAGTTACTAGGGTCTTGATGAAAGCGCAGTTTTTTTGGGGAATCCTAACAATCCTGTAATAAATCGTCTAAATAACCTTGCGTAATAATGGTTAGTAACTGTTCTTTCCTTTTACAAGTAGTTAATAATGATGATTCCTTCAATATCTCAGAAAACTGGCGCCATCAACTTCGAATCCGATAAAATGGTTTTCGCCTTCTTTGAGGTATGACAAAAAATATTTTAAAATGGCATGATTTTTAAATCTGATTTCACAATGACGACGGTTTGTTTGTGAATTAACTATGACCTGTTTTTAAAGGTGAATTTTTACAAGTTATTAATTTATAAGATTGTACCTCCCAGTGATAATGCCGTCCACAAAAAAGTTGTCACAAGGACTTATGAAACAGCCTTCGCGTCTTAAAAGAACCATCTAATGAAGTTTTTGAGGCTACATTTATTGCAGTTAAAAGTGTACATTACGATTTTAAATGTCAGAATAAAATAAATAGTGTTGTGTCGGTACCACGTTAAAAACTTTTGTTCTTATGCAGTTGTAAGGAGTACGTATATTTTACTTCATATTATTTATATGTTGAATGCTTAGTATTGTTCATGCAATCTGATATTTGAATAATAACTACAATGTTTTAGTAAAATACTAAAATATTTATTTAAGACCAAGAAAAAGCAGAATTCGAATACGAATTACTAGAATAACATGACGGATTTTAAGAAGCTCAGTGGAGTGGTATAAGGAATTCTCAATAAGTTATAATGAAGTCGGTTGGCGTCAAAAAGTTTATGTAACGTGAGTGTAGAAGTGTGAAACATGCATATTTTATTTCATAAATCTATTTTAAAGTGACCTCTATGATAACTATAAGAATGGTTAATTATCGATTAGATATAATATAACTAAAATTTTATTATTACTTATTTACAGAGAGAAAACATATAGTAATATAATTGATAATTAATTAAATTATAATGATGCTATAATTACACACAATCAGGTAAGTGTGAACCTTTAATAAAGATGATTTAGTATTAAGTCTGTAGTGACGAAGTATTTTTGTATAAACGGAATGAATTCATTGAGTTATTTTAATTAAAACTCCCAACTATCTTGTTCAATACGTTACGCATTTATTAATTGTATACATCACAATAAATGAACCCAGTTAATTTACATAGCAATATTTAAAAATCCATTCCGATTTTCGACAATAACAAATACACTTTCAATTAAATTCTATTGTTTGAATCGTATAAATAATGTTTATGAGTTCAATAGGTTTAAGTAATTTTAATGTATGTATAATTTTATTTAAAATAGGTTGTTCAAATACTTAATTATTTTAAACATGAATTATACATGAATTATTACTTTTGAATTATTGAACAGCTGGCTAAAAAACATAATAAAGTACATAGTAGACAAGTTTTATTTCTTAACAATTCTGCATTTGCAAAATCTGAAAATTAGTGAAATATTTTACCTCTTCTCCTAGTCATTTTCCAAAATAATCATAAATTCGGCTTCTAATCCATCCTGATTTACCTGAAAAATTGGTTTTATACAGCTATGGTTTCATATTGGTTGTATATAGCGTGGCGTGCATTTAATCTAACCAAAGATAATTGGATGCTCGACTTTTATTAACCCTAACCAACCAGGTAACAACGATAATCCAAAATTGTACTTCCGAAGGACTCGAACCCACGGCTTTTGTGTTTGTAAAGTAAATGCCAATATCATTACGCTTAGGGGCCATTATACTCTATGAAATCGAAAAAATGTATGCTGGCTTATTAATACAAAGTTCTTAAGTCACGTTATGATTTTCGTTATTTATGACTTTAGTAGAATCATAGACATTTTAAGATACTTTATTATTTTAAAGACATTACAAATAACTAGATTAGATTTAATATTTTTCAACATAATTAACTAAACTTTTTCTATTTATGTCTAATATTTTAGCATACACTTTGAGGTTAAAGGCTTAGTTTTACTACGTGTTGCTAATTTGATGGTTACGAAATGGCTAAACCATTTGGAAACCATCATATTACTTGCGATACGACTATGTGGTTATCTCCTAAAACAAATAATATTAATTAACGCTCGATCGCACATGTCGTATATGATAATGCCTTTTCACGTTATCGCCATTGCCATTTAATGGAACGAAATCCCTCCCTATTTTATATGGTATGTTATTAGCAACATATGTGACGAGTTACGTTCGCAATGAGATTATAGCAAATGAGATAGCTGAATTTAGGACGATAAAATTTTATTTTTTGTCTCCGTTTATTAGATGGCGGGTACAAATTTGATACAGAAATAAAATTCATTTCAAAAGCGTTATTCATCGGAATTCAGAAATCTCGGAATAAAATATATTTATGTAGAACGCCAACATACATGATTTTAAAATGAACCGCCTAAATACGTATTGATAACAAATAATTAATAGTAAGAATAAAAATTTTAATCATTAAGTAGGCAGATTAAATTTAAAAATAATATAGTATTGTAATCAAAAGCAGTTTTAAACAACACGCTAAGTTCTCGGAGTAACTTAATATTATCTATTGCATAATTATCGCGCAAATAAAAGAAATGATAATGTGCAACATTATCTGGTTTATGAAGTCGGAATGGTAGATCATGAACGCCGAGCTCCTAGATTTATTTACTTTAAGTATTAAATTTTTATAGATAATACATCGGATAAAAATTTTGCCGTTAGTTTATAGTTATTACTATTATTTGGATAAGAAAAAAAACACTTCTGGTTAAAATAGCAAACGATCCTTTTTAATTTAGCCAAATTAGACTTAAACGCTTATAAAGTTAACAATCAATCTTTGATTGGCTGTATTACTATATCTGTATATATACTTAGAACAGATTTTCCTTCGTATTTTTTTGAAAGGAGATTCGAGTTTTCGCAAAGAAAAATAAATTCTCACTACATCTATAACAATACATTCATCAGAACACTAAATGTATTACGCTACTTTGTTGCCATGGGTTACTTTATAAATATCTATTCTAAGTAGAATTTGACTAATTGCATGCATTAAAGGTATCCGAACATGTAATGTTAGGAATGTAATGAGAAAGAAATATTTAGACACATAATAGCCGTTAAGCTAAAGTAAAATCTATCCATCTTTATCAAACGGATATGAGCATCCGTAACACGTTGCGCTTGTTTTATTTATTTCCTATTTAATCTTTATTTATTAAATTAGGAAGATAAAGAACCTAGAATTTAATGTTTTTTCGGTATATAAATGGAACATACACGATAACTCGAAATAGAATCAACAATGGCTTCCCTGGTAAGACTTACTTTCGATGCTTCTCATACAATAATATTGTGGTATTTTATTTTTCTGATAAATTTAATTTTGTCTATTTTAGAAATATTGATTATAATTTTGGAATTTATAATGCATTTATATGTTTAAAAATGATATAAAAACTACTAATCATAAAGCAATATAGTTAAAAAAGGGGATGAAAGGGTATTTCAGTTACATTTTCTTTAACAAAAAAGAAGTAACTTGAATATTAATAAAGTCTTCAATTTTTTAAGAAACATGTCATAACCTTGCAAGTTCTCCTGGGTCTCAGTTTATGCCGTAAACACATGCCAAAGCTAAAGCTAATATCCTTTTCTTTTAATACAAATTATCAAAAATGTTTTATTTAATTTGACTTTTCATCATCATCATCATCATCAGCGTGTGCCAGTCCTCTAGAACGAGGACATAGGCCTCCCTATGCACGCCCATATCATATCGCATCACGCTGGTCCAATACAGGTTGGTGGGAGGACCGACTTGTTACATGCCCATCCGACGCATGGATTGATCGACGACGGCCCAAATTGCCTCAAACAACTAGGAAACATGAATGAAAATTTGTAGAATTCCCGCAGGATTCGACCCCGATTTGACCATTAATTATTTTAATTATTCCCTAGTAATTTCATAACTAAGTATGTTTGTGTGCTTATTATACAAATCGTATAGTCAGTGTCATTTTATGCTCGTAAATTCCGTATTAACTGTATCCTTAACAGATGATAGCTGATATTTAGCGTTGTTTTTCACAGTCTTGATTATAGATGTAGAGATCATAATATTATATTTGTAAAATATTGTTCACGATCTTAATGTCAAAATTATTTACCATTACCTTTTTTCAGACCTACTTCACTCTCATCATGTTGATGTGCTTGATCCCATCTCTAAATGGGGCTTTTTATGGTAGAAATGCCAACACCGATGAAGCGAGCTACGAAGACGCAGTTGTTATAAACAGTGCTACACCTAAAGACCTATTAAAAGTGATTGACATGGAGAAGGTCCTTTTAGTGCTGTCACAGTTAATAGACATCGAGAAACTTTTAGACTTCTTGCTTTTCCTCGCGAATAGTATAATGCTCTTTATGATTAATAATACTAACTAGTGTTTATTATTTTTTGTTAACATAAATAAATACAGATAGAAATATTTATTTCTCCTTTCATGATTTTTTTCAATTCGACGAACGAGTATATATATAATAACAAGCTAGCATATTTGGTAATATAAAAGAAATAAAAAAATGCAATGCTGTGATTGATACGAGTATAGCTTATCATAAACTTTTCTTTGGTAAATTATATTCTTTTAAAGGTGAATGTAGAAAAGTAAATATAAATATCGAAATTATCAATTCATCAGAATGCATTATTCAAGAAATGTTTTGTTTACTAGTAGTGTGGACTTTCAAAATTTTGATGAAACTTTAAATTAATTATTATAATATATAGGAAATATATAATTAGCAGTTTTATGTGTTAAAATCATGAACAACTAAAACTATATAATAATGTTTCAAAACCTTTCACGAAACTATTTAACACTGTGGCGTTTTCTAAATTAGCGAGTTTATAGTTAAAAATTGTCTCTCGAGATGTATTTAAAGCAATTTGATTAACTGAATATTATTACATTTACTTACTAACCGATAGTAAATAATCCTTTGACTTGAGTGATCAAATAGGCGTCGCAAACTTTGTTCATAACGTATCATAAACTTGCCCGTGTCAATATTAACAATGAACATAGGACACTTTCACGTAAGTTTAGTTTGTCATTAAAACGTATGTTTTGTTCCATTCAGTAATTTAATAGTAATGGTTATATTGGCCTAAATATCATTTTAATACCCGTCATCACTTTTATCCATTTGGTCTTAAAAAATATGTCTTCAGCGACGTCCTCGGTGATAGGCTGCATCGCAATAATATTCAGCTGTTTAAAAATTTCCCAAAATATACTATTTAAAGTGAATATATGAACATGGTTCACAGGTTATTAAAGTACCTATTAAAACATAAACTATTAAATATGATTGATGGTTAAACCTAGACTTATCCTTTATTGATCTTAACATTATATGAAAATAGTAAGATTTCGTTTGTTGTAATACTGTATATAAATAATATGTATTGTTTTTTATGAAAAACAATACAGTTTTTAGAATTTTACTTCAATTAATTACTTTACTTCTGATTAGTGGACGTCATGGGGATAATGTAAAATATCATACTTTAAATCATCACCCTTTATAGCGTCAACTACATAGCTATGGACACTGACAGAAGGCTGAAGTAATATCGGCGATATTATTAACAAAATTATCACGTTAATATCGGTAACGTTGTTGTATAATAGCACGTAACGTTGGTTGTTGAATAGGTAATAACATTGATTAATTATTATTACAACGCAAGAAAAATGTATCTTTTGCACTACGGGCTTTATATTGGTGATACAAAATTAACAATATTTCCATTTTATGATAACGATGGTGGATTTGTGCTCCGATAAAATCCAATTGTCAACGCTCGGTACGAACGGCGGATTTTATGTTGTTATATTCTAATAAATGCTGTGTAATATTTAATAACAATTAACTTAATCAACTTTATAAAACTAACACGTATTGTTTTATTAACATATAATGTAAAGGCAACATTTATGACATTTTGGTCAGTCCCTATTCGACTAACTTTACACATGTCTAAAAGTGGTAGGTCTACTTTGTGTAGAGGACCACCCGGGGAAGTACCACTGAGGTGCTTATTGCGACCGCAAACCAGTAATGTATGAGCACTATTGTCTTCCGGTGTGGAGGGCACCGTAGCTAGTGTAATGACTGGGTAAACGAGATGTAACATCCCATTCCTCATGCCACGAGCGTATATGTGGCGTCTTACGTTGCGTTTCTTGTGGGTATTACCATACGTTAAACATCGGCAGGTGAACGCCCTACCAATGTCGTCTCTTTACAACTTCTCAACCAATGAAAGATGTTAGTCCTGTTTACGTAATAACAAAGAGCTCAATCTCTATTATTTTCTATTTTTATTAACCTCATTACCAACCATATTCAAAATGCGTATCATCTGTATGCTGATGGTCTGCAGCTGTATGCTCAAGCGGATGCTAGTAGTTTTGGAGATGCTGTTAATAACATTAAACTAGATAAGGCTGCCATTTAACTTTGGACTTATCGGTTTGGTTTGGCTGTCAACCCCTCGATATGTCAAACAATCGTGATAGGCAGTTCAAGAAATTTAGCTAAGATCGATTTAACCACTCTGCCTGTGGATATTTTTGACAGTCTTCTAATACTATACAGCCAAAGCGTAAAGAACCTTGGCTTGAACATTGACATCGCCCTAAGCTGGAAATCACAAATCGCTCATGTCAGTCGGAAAGTTACTGGTGCCATGTGGTATCTATATAGACTGAAACTTTCTGCTCCCACCAACAAACGCAATGCAAAAAGGTTTGTGCAGACTTTAATTTTTCCTCTCATCGACTTCGGTGACGTGTGCTACTTGTGTGTGTTGACCTGAATGCAAATCACCTCAGTAAGCTTGACCCTCTTCTAAATAACTGCATCCGATTCGTTTTCACCATTCGTAAATCTGACCATGTATCGGCCTATCGTATTTAGCTGCGGTGGCTGCCCATTTGCCAAAGACGCACACTATGGGCGCAAAAAGTACAGAACAGTATCCTGTACTTTTTTCTTGATTCACCTTTTACTCCGACTTATGTTCCTCGCATCTTCAGTATCTACATGAAGTCAGTAACAAAAACTATCGCTCAACGCATAATCGCCTGTTTCAATACCCTATTCGTTCTTTATATACTTTATATACTCGTAATTTTTCGTACAATCGGTACACATGTGGAATGAGCTACCTCTGGAAATCATGATAGCTTAAAATCGAAAGAATCGAAGAACGAAAATCGTGTATACCTAATCAGTCAATTACAGCAGTAATAGCTAGGATTTATCATCTTATATTTATTATAATTCATGAATTATATATATTAATATTTTATTTATTGATTTTATATGTATTTGTTTATAAGTGTATGTAGTTTTATGTATATATAGAAATATGTATGTCATGTATGTGTTATCTTAGTATATTTATGTAAATTATTACATTACGTTAAACTTATAACCATCTTGGTTTGGAATATAAATCGTTTTTGGCTACATCTACTCAACTTTCCCTGATCCATTCCATGGTGGACTGGCAGAGAAAGCTTTTGGCATTAAGTCAGCCATTTTACTATTTAAATGCACATGATAATGATTATTTAAATCAATAAATAAATAAATGAAGAGCTTGCACTTGCATTCACGTTATAGTACATTGAATGCCCTTTTCATTGCTTTTTTAGCCTAGAGAAATGCCTACGCATACCCATCCTCACGGGGGCAAAGACGGGCTATGTCGGACTCACATCGACTAAAACCATTCGTTGTTTTATAGTCACTTTCATAGTCAACCCTTAATTACAAAAAGGAAAGTTTGTTAAGAAATAACGGTTCGTTGACTTGTAGATAATTCTTAAGGCATTGAGTCTACCTTTTGTACACTGTGTGTCAATTAGTTTAAATAAATAAAATTAAAGAGAAGTTAATTTAAGTAAACAGAACCTAATTGACGTTATTTGTGCTACTACTACATTTTCAGTATGATTTGCCCACGTGTATACATTTTGTATAAAAAGAACAAGTACCTAAATGATTTATCCCTCCTTTTTTATTATTTTTTTTACCGTAGTGTACGTATACCAGTCTTTGCGGAGCAAAGACGGGTTATGTCGGATTCGTACCGACTATAATAACCACGTTGTTCCTTCTTGGCGCCATAGAGATGGGGTCACTAGAACTCTTTCGCAGTCCTCTGCGAGCCCACCAGCGCTGGCTGCCGAAGTAGCCACATCGCAGCCTTTTGGTCGTCTGCCTCCCTCAGGCGCGGCCTCCCGCTAGTCGGAACGACGCGCCCTTCATCTCGGCCCGAATTGTAGGGTAACAGACTCCCCGAGTCTGTTACCCCGAGTTTGATAATCCCCAGAGCGGCCTACGGAATACTGACGTTCCTCTTCCACCGCGACTCCACTTTTGTTGCGAAGGACAGGAAGGGCGGCATACCTCACCTTCTGCAACCCGTCCTCGCACCCTCTTAGTTGAATCCCAAAGGGCTCTTCAGCCCGCTTTGGAGCAGCCTCCTCCACGGCTGGCCTTGACCATAAGGGCAGCCAGGTTCCTCTTAGCTTCCCGCGGCTAAGAAAGTCGCAGGTACTGAGCCCTACCGCACGACAAAGCGAGAACCTGTTCGGGGGAAATTGAATGCCTTTTTGTGGGATTTTCGAGTTAGAGGGCAGCAGGGATATGTGGGCTCTCCAGACCAAGATGGAACGGCTGGTAACTAAAAACCAACGGTTGCTTCCTTCCTTGTCACTGTAGGTGTGGCTGCGGGCGCTGATAACAGTTCGGCAACCCCAGCGCGATGTGACTCTGCAGGCCACCTCTGCGGGTGTGTTGAGACACCCGGTCCGTCGCTTTAGGTGACGGCCGGAGCAAACAGTATGGCACCTCTCTGAAGCCCTTCTCTGAGCGGCAGGCAGAAATTGAATGTTTTATTTAACACAGTGGACATACACTGTAGTTAGAGTTGAATCATTTTGTTAAAAATCACTTTTAATGTTTAACTGATATTTGTTTCGGATTTGGTTATAGCTTTAAATATTTTTACTTTAACTATGAAGCATACAATTTTTGTTTCTCCTAGCCATTTTCATTAGGAGGGATAAATCATCCCCTCGCACAGGTTCCCGCATTGTCGTAGCGGTAGGGCTAGGCACTAGCGGCTTTGGCCAGCCGTGAGGGAAGCCAAGAGGAACCTGGCCTAGCGAGATGGGGCTGGACTGGAGGAGGCAGCTCAAGCGGCCTGAATAAGCCCGTTTGGATGCGCCTGGATGGTGCAGGACCGTGGAAGGAGCGTTAGACGCGCTGTCATCCCTGTTCTTTGCAACCAGGAGGAGGGAAAGAGGGTATCGCAGGGAAGAGGAGTATCGCGGGGAAGAGAGTCGGTATTCCGTTGCGCTTCCATCACCACGACTCGCGGGGCCGTACCGCTCGATGCGGTGTGGAAGCCGTGGGAGGACATTCCGGCAAGGTGTCGTCAGATCTTTCTTCCTTCGCGGCTGAAAATGAAGCTGGTAGCGGAGCTTAACATCAGGGGCCGCTGCTAAGACTGGCCTAGGAGCCAGTCTCTGCAGTCGACCGGAAACTACTGGCTTCATGATCCCAGTAGTTACACACTCGGGGAGTCTGTTACCTAACTACGGGACGAGACGAAGGGCGCGTCAGTTCCGACTAGCGCGGAAGCCGCCTAAAGGGAGGCGGAAGGCCGAATGTCGTGGATGTGGCTGCTTGGCAGCGCTGCGGTGGGCTCGCCAGAGGACTGCGAAAGAGTTCTAGTGACCCCAATCTCTATGGTGATTATAGTCAGGTTGCGAGTCGAATAACCGTCTTTACTCCGGCAAAGACTGGTCATACGTAACACGGTAAAAAAATAATAAAAAGGAGGGACTAAATCATTTAGGTACTTGTTCTTTACTACAAAATGATGTCAGGCAACTCACCGGAAAATGTGTAAAGCCAAATAACGGCAATAAGGTTCGTTTCTTCTTAACTTCTAATTGTTATTTATTTGAAACATGGTACACACAGCGCAAAGGTGGACTCAATGCCTTAAGCATTATCTATAAGTCAACGAACCGTTATTTCTTAACAAACTTTCCTTTTTTGTAATTATCATGTTTAAAATTGACAAATGAAATGATTTAAATTATGTTTGTACACCATTTGCTTTCTAATGTCTTAAAAATGTAAGGTCGTGGGTTTAATTAGTACGTTTGGTTGTTTAAGAAAATCTAGACCAGTCGTCAAGACCAATTTCCTTAAAACTAAGACGATCGATGTGTAGGCTCTTGTGTCGTCTTTAAATTTTATTTTTATTTAAATATTTATTTAGTTTATAAGGATGATTATGCCTTATAGAAAACAAATGTATCTAAAGTACATGCTTAAGATAATCACCACAAATATTTTTATGTAGGTTTGTCGCCTACACCATGTAAAACCAAATTAACATAACCTGAAGCTACCTAACCATTCGCGTGCCCTCACGCGGTCAAAAAGAAAATTGTTTATTATTCTTTTTATCTGAGAAGGGTATTGTATATCATTACATTAATAGATAACTGTGCAAATTGAATCGCACTAACTCGCAACTGAAACTCTTGTCTCATTTATTAATAGAAAATGTCAAAGCGAATTTAACTACAGGTACATAATATTACGTACGATTTTTTTTATAATATATTCTGTTTAGTTAATTTTAACTTATGTGTTTTAGTTAGCTTTTAGTTTGATAAAAATTATTATTTTTATTATTACTTATTAAATAATTATAGACATTTTATATTATTGTTTTGGTATCATATTTTATAATAACGTATAAATATTTATATTTCCATTATTTTTTTTCTTTATGATCACAAATCGCAAAGAAAATATATCTTTTACACAAAAACCAATTAAAAATAGGAGAGAAATTGTTTTGTAACTTGGGTTGAATTTTTTGTACCATTATCTTTCATTGACGAAAACTGCTTTTAATAAAGAATTCTTGGCACTTTTTCATTTTATGAAATTAAAAAAAATAATGTCCCTTTTTCTACGATGGAAGCAGTTTTCATAACATTTAAACTTGGCTTGATGTTAATTTTACAGTTTTATATCTTATTATTTTTGGCCGATTGCAAAATTTTGGTCAATGACGATAACAGTAAAACATTTACTTAAAGTATTGTAAAGAAGCGTTCTAACAGCAAAAAATAAATGGATATTTATATAATTATTTCTATTGCTTGCGCGAATATTATACATTATTAAATAAAATTACTTTACGGATTTAATCGCATATATCGGGGTAGGTCTACCACGTGACCACGGCGTCTGGAAAGTGTTCGAAACGTCGGGAATTTAAAATGTAAAATAAACGCGATAAAATACGTAAAGTAATTTTATTTAATAATGGATATTTATAATTATGACAATTTCTTTCCATAACGATTAATTTAATATAGCTTCTTTTTTCTATTTGCTACGAAGGCAGACAAGCAGGTGAGCTACCTGTTGGAAAGTATTGTGTGTATATATATATACATATATGGGTGTTTGATATTACATATATATGTAATAACCAACGCCCATATACGTTGGCAATGCTAGTGGTATTATCGACGCGTTATCTACCGTGGGACATAGGATTTTAAGTCTCGTTTGCCCAGTAAATACACTGTCTATGGTGCCCTTTCAAACCGGAACACAGTAGTGTTTTCTCACTACTGCTCACCCTGAAAACAGGAATGACCACCATTAAAAATTTAATCTCTTTGTATGTGCTCTTAATTGTTTATAATTAACATAACTACTACCTCCTTAGTTTAATTGGTTGGCGGTTTTCCTTTATTAAGAAATAATTCCAACTTTTTTTATTGCTTCAATTTTTATACTACTATTTTATAAGATGCAATAGTGCATTAGCAGTGGATACTGGAAATAATGTTTATTTTAACTCGAGTAACGGACGGTGCTGGAAGAAAAAGCACCGGTTAAAAAACTAGCCTATTTTTAATGACAATCTAAATTTAGACATAGGTTATTTTTATAGAGACATAATAGATAGTATTGGATCTAGACGGTTAAATTCATTTGTTATTTAAATAATATGCATAGACATAATAAAAGATTCGATTCCTGACGTTTCAGATACTTAGGACAAGAATAGACTAAGGTATTGTTTCTCGTTCTAGTCCAACTTTTTTCGGCGTTTTTTATGAAATACGCAGGGAGACGAGCAGTCGGCCCACCTGATGGGAAGTGGTCACCGACGCCCATAGACATTGGCAATACCAGTAGTATCGCCAACGCGCTGCCTACCGTGAGACATAGGGTGTTAAGTCTCGTTTACCCAGTAAATACGCTGGCTACGGTGCCCTTCAAATCGGAACAGCAGTGTTTTTACACTACTGCTTCGCGGCAGAAATAGGCACTGCGGTGGAACCCACACAGACTGTAAAAAGGGGACCTACTACCGGTGTTGTTTTTTTTAAATTAAACGCGATGAACTTTGTAATCTCCTGTTGAATTTTGTGTAGTATTCAAGTAATTTCAAGAAACTAACATTATGCATAGAATTTGGCCTACTACTAATTGAGATTTAATATTACTACAAAGTCTTTTTCTAATCCATCCAGATTTATCTGAATAACAGTTTTTACGCACAGCGATTGGCATCTGACCTCCACAACCCAAAGGGTAAATTGTGTTCTAAGGATAAATTAGTTGTCAGTAAATTTGAAAGCTGACTTTCTATAATGACTTCCAAAGATAGTCTTGAAAACAGGGACTGACTTGTTACATGCCTCACCGCATAAATTATCTTTCTTTTCGGACAATTGCATCATCGCCCCAATTATCCCAACCAACTAGAAAACAACGGAAGCAATTATGTAAGATAATTATTAAATAATTCAAACATCTTAACGTTGTTTCCTCGTGGGATTCTAACCCACGACCTCCAGTTGATAAAGCAAGGGCCAATACCCCTAAGCCACGGTATGTTAATATTATTAATAAGTAATCAGAAATAATGAATAAACTATCTAAAAAGACATTTTAAATTCGTTTGACCATAAAAAACTTTCACGTTGTGTTATTAGAAACTATGAATTTTCACACAATTTATTAATTATAAAAAAGTCCTAAAGACTCTTAGTTTATAAAATTATTTAATTTGTTTTAAATATTTACTTTTATATAACTCGTGTCATTCTTAATTGTAGTTTAAAATAGGTCCATTATTTAGACAACATTCTCATAAAAGCTATTATAAATTTCATGTCGATGTCTATTACAATAATTTCATGTCGTTAATTTATGATATACTAGCGACCCGCCCCTAATTCGCACGGGAATAGCTAATAGAAAATTTATCTACAATATTATGCATGTGTTATACATATAAACCTTCCTCTTAGATCACTCTTTCTATTAAAAAAACCGCATCGAAATCCGTTGCGTAGTTTGAAAAATTTAAGCATACTTAGGGATATAGGGACAGAGAAAGCGACTTTGTTTAATACTATGCAGTGATAGGGATAATAATCAGTATAACTTTCAAGTTGGCGGAAAATAATCCAATCAAGCGCCATACAGCAACTAATTCTTAGGTGTTCCCTTTTCCTTTGTCAGATTATTTTTATCTTTGTCAGAAACGGTGACCCTTGTCAATCACCTTCAAGTTTTTTTTGTTTGCTTCGATCGCCAGCACGGTTCTTATCAAATGTATGTTATAATAAAAATTATTCTATGTTTAGTAGGCAATATTCCTGAACACGTAAAAATCTTATTTAAACCTAAAGAAGTTACAAGAGAAAATAATAGCATTTTTACTATTGCTTTACAACATAAAATTAATTTTGTTCAAACTCTGAGTTACTTGGACACTGATCTTCAATCTAATTACACATAAAAGAGGGATGCCAAGTAGCAAGTAGTAGCATGAAGCTTAATCCAATTGTAATACGCCAACGAATATAAATATATTTAATATTTTATTTAAAAAAAACAATGAAATAAACATAAAAATATATTTCGGTTCATTAATAAAACGAAAAACAAATTTTACTGCGGCAAAGTTTTACATGTCAATGGCGGTGTTTAAATAAAATGTGTCAAATTTTATTTCTTATGAATAGTTATGATTCTAAAGCAAAATAGAAACATTTATTGAAGTGATGAGATTCCGCAGAAATAACAACGATAAAACTACTGGATATTGTTAAGCTGCTTGTAACGAAAGGGATCTATCATAAGAACTAGCTGAATTCTTTGAAGTAATATAGATAGGATTACTTTTATTGGTTAGTATATTTATAAATAATTCAAATATTAAATAAATTTGTGTTCATGAATAAACAAATTCTTCAAATTTTTAAATCAATAGCGCCAGCGATATTGTTTTAATACATTCCTTTAGGAATTAATTGAACAATTGAAAGATTCTTTAAGTCTGATTAGATAGAATTTGAAACATAAATACATATTTTAAATTGAGTATATATAATATAAAATAATCATCTTCGTTGTTGCACTTGTTTATATTAACTAACTATAAAACAAAACCCTTTTTCTCAGATCATTTTAACAAAATTATTGTGATAGCATTTGCTCACATACGCCTCTTTAGAACCGATCAGATCCGTTAATAACGTTTTATTATTAATGATCATCATCATCATCAGCCTGTGTTAGTCTGCTGCTGAACATAGGCCTCCCCTGATGCACGCCCCTTCCCATTAGGGGGTTTTTAAACCGTATCCCACCATGCTGGTCTAATGTGGGTTAATGGGTTGACCGACTTTTTACAATCCCATCCGACGGTGATCGGCTTAAATTGCCCTTACCAACTAGAAAACAACAATAAATTTCGGTTTCAAAACCACACGCACTTACCACTAGGCTACGGCGGTAGTATTATTAACATTATTTTTTATCGTCTTTGCCTAATTAAGGTTTAGTTAATAAAGGTTAATTAAAGATTAACATAAGCCATGCTAAAAGTAATAATTACAATTAACAAAAGAGTATTTCGGTTATAGTTCTTTTTTCAATAAATATGATAAACTTAACATACATTTCAGTAAAGTTTACAAAAGCTATAAACATGAAACAATGTTTAGTTACGTCTCTTTCTAAAATAATATAATATTTTTTTTGTTCTTAATTATATGTATAAAACATATAATTTATTATAATAATTTTTTTAAATTACAATTTATTAAAACTAATTTAAAATTAACAATCATCAATGTAAGAAAAATATTCGGAAATAAGGGAAAAAAATTGGTTTTGTTTTTAAAATAGGGAAAATTTTTTGAACCCGTATCATGATGGACTTGATAAACGCGTCGTTTGTTTTGTCTCAGCCCCAATTTCTCACGTAGTTCCATTGAATAATGTGTAAATTAGAGTCAAACAAAATTAGCTTTTCCGAGATCAGCTTCACTTCCTAATTGTCATGCTTATATTTTATTTAGAGGCATTGTACTGACAATTCCTTTGACCGTTTCCAAGCTTCATTCGTAATTACTCAACTTCACTACATAGTATAAAACAAAGTCGCTTTCTCTGTCCCTATAGGGATATGCGTATGTATATGGTGTGGTTATTTTTAATAGATAGAGTAATAGAAAAGGAATGTTTTTTAAGTAATTTTTTGAGTAATAGAAAAGGATATGTATACTTTATGCAAGTTGATTTTAGAGAAATGCTTTTCCATACATTTTATAAATAACAGTATTGCACTCGAGCAAATTTTTAATGTTGTTTCATAGTTGGTTAGGACAATTTGGGCTGATTACCCAATTGTCTATAAGTAAAATTATGCGTCGGATGGGCATGTAAAAAGTCGGTTCAACCACCAACCGGCATTGGACAAGCGTGGTGGGATACGGTCCAAAACCCTCTAATGAAGGAGGCTAGCATTAGGGGAGGTCTATGTCTATAGTTGTTTTTTGTAATGTTGACTTTTATTTTAGATTGGTTAGCGTCAATATGTCTAAAAAGTTCTTAGAAGATCTAGGTAACATGTACTTATCTATGGCACATTATGCACCTTTAATAGGTTAAGCCGCCATTCGCTTTATATGTAACCCACAATGATGCTTTTTTCATGACATTGCAAACGAAAGGAACGCATTTAAAATGTATAATTTAAACTGGATTGATCATTTTATTGAACTTACTTAAGAAACGTATTTTTCTACGAGAAGTAAACAATTTATCGCTGCTTTAACTTGCTTAAGAGCTGACTTATTGTCTTGCTTAAAATTAGCCTTAGGTCCTAATAATTCTTTAATAATGTAAATATACTACATATTATTTAATTTTTTTTAATAAGTTACAAGTAACATAGCAACAGTTTGAAAATGGAAGCACCCAGTTTTTTAACCGAATTCTCAAATAAGGAGGAGGAGGAGGAATATTCAATTCGGATCGTATTTCTTTTTTTATACACATATATTAATTACCTCCACTCCTAGTGCTTCGGCATTGATCATTACCTTTTTAATAGATAGATGGTCAATAGTCAACAATAAAGTCCACAGACGCATATACATATCTAAACATTGTGATTTAAGCTCTGTAACTAACTTTGGTATTTTTTTAAATAGACTGATAACACCTTTTTAAAGTAAAATCGTACAAGATATTGAAATAGGGGCCAGAAATATGACAGGACGGTTTCTTGCGTAATAAATACGTTTTTTTTTCGACTCGATGCTGGTGGCATAGGATCGTGCCTCTTGGTGACATATGGAGGGGTCCTATGCTTAGCATCATCAAATCTATTTACTGTTTTTATTTGTTTATATTTTCCCAATTTAATAAAAATTGTTATAACCTAGATTATGTTAATAAAACATACAGTAAAAACTTTAACAAAAAAAACGATAAAAATGTTATTAAGAAAGAAAAGAATTAAAGCCTTATAAACACATTTGTACTATAAATTTGAAATTTTACAGATTCATCAAACATTATAAAGAACTTGTCATATTCTAAAGCTTTGAAAAATATTTTTTATTAAATCCTTCCGTTATCGAAACACAATTTCATTATCGGAAGCCTTCGGAAGTCGAGCTTATGGATATTTTAATATAAGAACAAATTGAAAGGATTTGCTGCGAGAAAATAGATTTAGTAGTCAGCTTTTAAAAAGTGTCTGGATAAAAAATAGCTAATCTTTTCCAGCTCACGTGCAAAAGTTTCTCTTGTCTTATAATAAATTTAAGCTGAAATACGATTTAAAGATTAGGCAACGTTAACACCAACATTGAAAATTATGGTTTATACAATACACACACACAATCTCTGTCGAATAGTGTGCTAACACAACTGCCTCCGTAGCGTATTGGTTTTGGTCTTTGTTTTACAAACCGGAGGTCACGGGTTCGAATCGCGCTGGAAGCACCTGTGTAATATCGTTGTTTTTTGGTTGGTAGAAAATATTGTCTAATCACTAATTTAAATAAAATGCATCGCATGAGTAAAATATATTTAAAAAATTTGATATGAGTAAGATATTTTGATCTGTTATTAAGATAAAAATATTATACCTTAAAACATTTGCGGTAAATGGATTTCATGCGAAGTGTTTTTAAATTCGTTATTATTGTGGTTTTTAGTTAATATCAATGTTGAAATGTCTTTTTGATATTTGTGAAAATTGGATTACAATGAATAAAAAATTAGTATGTAAATACACTAATAATATTAGACTTCTAGTTAATTTAATACACCACAACTAGTTATAAACTATGTAATTATTATTGCAGCCAAAAGTAAAAGTAGTACAATTATAAAATTCATCTTAGCTACTTGAGTTCTTAACTCTCGACAATTTTAAGCCACTCGTAATAACTTTTAAATAGTGGACAAAATAATGTTTCTATAAAGAAAGTTTTTATTACGATTATATTGCGATATCAAAAAAATCTGTCATTTAAATTATAAATGCCCTGATTGGTCTGAAGTGGGTCTCATCGTATATACAACTTTAATTGTTTTAATTTCCCGTGGCCCTTCTGCGCATTACTAAAACTTACTGGAATACCTTTTCTCTAATAAGACAAAAGAAGCAATGTAAAAACTTTACTTTTACTTTAAAAGACAGTAAAAAGTAAATAAAAATTGTTGATTTTTATTTGTGAGTCCATTCAACAAGTCAAAAATAACTTAAGCTTTAAAATCTTTTCTGCATTTCCCTAATAATAGACTTCCATTGAACAAAGACGGCGGTCTCCAATTAAGGTGTGAATAAATTATAGAAAGTACCTGTCATTAGGTCACATATTTTCAATAACTATATGATAAGTAGGTTAATGGATATTTAAGAAATTAAGACAATTACGGCATCACAAATCAAACCCTCGGGCGATTAAATTGCAAGCGCTGGCTCAACGTAAAGAGGTAGACTTTGAAAACATAGTTTAAGTCTATCTCTTTACGTTTAATTAGTTCTTGATTTTACTACATAAATTGGACTACAATAAAGTCTGACATCATAAACCTATGTTTTAAGAATAGGTAACCCATAATAACGTGAGCATTTTAAAAAAATGCAATCTGGCATGTTGAAAGCTCATTAAAGATAATACAGTTTAAGTTCACATAAAAGTTATTGCATTAAAAAATATCATTCGATTTCCATAAAACGTGACATAGGAGATATTTTGATAAAATTAATACCTTCAAAGTTATCACGAGATTTAAAATCGCAAAGCAATTTCGTACAGAGAGCTCATTGTAAACTACTTATATTGCGTGAAATAGTTCACACAGTCTGAACTCAGTCACGCTATTTTTTTTAATTTCACTTGTTTAGATTGTCCTATTAAAAAAATGTGTTAATCGTGTGTTGATTTTATTTTTGTTACATTATTCGTCTTGTGTCTTGTTCTGTCTTATCTCAAAATGTCTCGGCCGATTTGATGGGATTTCTTTAAACAAAAGCTGATATTTTGTTTTTGAAAAAACTAAAATATTTTTTTGCATATTTTACCACGCGGATAAAGTCACGTGCAAAAGCGTATATTTAATATACATATATGTACGAATGATAAACAATACAAACATGTACCAAAATGGTATAAAATATATTTGTAACACTAAACTACACCAATTATTTTTAATTTTATTTTTTTAATAAAATAAAATAAAATAGTTTTTATATATTTGTAATGAAACATTATTTTTATATTACAAAATTTACCACTTATATAATAATCACCCACTAGATTAGTAAGCTGAAGTGGCAGTAGGCCGGTCGTATAAGCCGTAGAACTGACCACAGCTGGAGTCGGAAAGTTCTGGAGTGGAGACCGCGGCTCGACAAACGTAGTGTAGGACGTCCTGCGGCAAGATGGAGTGACGACATTCGCAAAGTGGCCGGTGTGGGCTGAGAATAGCCGGAGATCGGAAGCGGTGGCGTGAATTAGGGGAGGCCTATGTCCAGCAGTGGACTGACACAGGCTGATGATGATATAATAATCACCTATTAAATTTTTTGCAAGAGAAATTTTTATTCAATTAAATTATTGAAATAATTATTTGTATAATGCCGAATTATATGGGCCAGTAGAAAGATTATCTAAACAATCACATAACCTTTTTTTCTACATCCATGAAGTTTTCATAATCTCTCGTTTATTTATCTATAAACCTATTAATTTTATACCACCAATTTATGGACTGCTAGAAAATGCTTTTTGGCATTGCTGCCGCCATTTTGTATTAGCGCCATTTAGTTTATGAATAAACTTTTTTAAAACTAATTTAATTATGAAATAAAATGACTTTACGGATTTTAATTCCGATGTTTCTAACACTTTACAGCGGCCGTGGTCACGGGGTAGACTTACCACGTAAAGTGTAAAGTGACGTGGAATTTTAAAGTGTAAAATAAACGCGATAAAATCCGTAAAGTCATTTTATTTAATAATGTATAGTATTCGCGGAAACAAAAGAACTAATTTAATTCGATAAAAATCTTAATTGTTTTATCTTTTTATATGTTTATTTTAAAAACAAAATGCATTTACAGCCTTCTTACGAACTTTTTATTCAGTGAAATTAATCAGTTTAACAATGTTATTTTTGTTAATTTACCGAAACAGTATGATTTACTGAATGCTATAATATTTAAGGGATGGAGCACCAAAACGATACGATACACCAAAACCCTTTGTTAAGTTGGATGTATGTATATAAAGTACGGGAAATTCATCTATTTGTTTAACGCTACGAATACACTCTCGAGAATAACTTAAATTATGGAACTGTATTGTTGACTTAACATCCTATTTCCTTTACAATTTGAAACAATGTTTGATTTTGTTTCGAGGGAAACAACCGAAAAGGGATGAAATATTTTGCTTGAAACAGATATACTATGATCATCTACTTTCGTCTTCGAATAATGCTCTTAAAAAGAACTGATATCTAGTTTTTTTTTTATAAATCATTTAAGCTTTTAAAATAAAAATTATAACATCTACTAAGCCTGAACTTTTACTATAAATTAGGTACTATTTTAGAAAAGTTCAAAAATGTAGCAAACATCGAATAAATTGACACTTGAGTACATCTAACAGCATCGTAATTATATTGTAGTTTTGTCATCATTGTCATCTTCACGTACGTAGGCTTTGTGCAACTCCATAACTAACTTTTATTATATCTTTAATTACATCTTTTAAGTTGATGGTTTATTTTTCGTAAAGACAACTATCGTGTTACAATTATATACAATTTAACAGGACATTTTAGAACAGATTTGCTGATATTAAAACAAGTCATAGAACTTTGCTCTAACTTTAAATATTTCCGTTTTGTGATTGATCATATACTATCAAAAAAAGGAAATAAATGACTTTGTGCCTGTAGGTACACTTATGTATTTAATAGAAGATAACCCAAGCCATCCAGACTCCCATTTTCATTACCGGGCGCTGTACAATTGAACAGATTTGGACCAGTTCCTCGAGCTGTTATTGCTATAAGTAGAAATGAAGTGAAGGTGAATATAGGAAATAGAAACTCTTAATAGGATACTACTACAACTACTACTACTCGTATTTTTATGATACTAATACCCTTTGTCACTGTAGCTTTTCGGTAAAGATTATTGGAAGAAAAAATTGGTCCAGAATTTACTTTAAGGGTGCTTTTGTTTTTAAAAGATCAATCGTTATTTCGCAAACGTCAGAAAAATAAAAAAACCCTAATTAAAAACAATCCAAGAAACTTCAAAATATACAAATTTAGTACAAAAATTAAGATTAACTTAAGTTATAAAATATTGTAGCAAACTTTTATACCGCCTACTTACTGCTGCCTCCTGCGGCTAGAGGTATGGGCGTACGCTTTAGAAATTGGAGGTCGTGGGTTCGATTCAACAATTTTTCATTGATTTTTCATAGTTGGTTAAGGAAATGCGTTGCCTGTGAAGTAACATGATCCATACGCCGGAGGGCATGAAAAAGTCGGTCCTGCATCTGATCTCTCTCCGATCGTGTCTTTAACCCGTCCCATTGGACTTTGGGAGTGAAGAAAGAGGGAGTGCATCTGTGTTTGCGCGTAGCAGCACTTGGTTGATCTTTAATACAGATTGGCCGCCGTAGTCGTAATCGACTAGGAGGACATTATTGAACTTTTATAAATTTTACGGTCAGTTAAAGGCATGAGTTGTGCAAAAAAATACTATTGGCTACTACGTAGTTCAATAAAAATGTAAATTTTGTTGTTTGCGACAAATTTGCGTCTTGAAATAGTCGAAACATAAATGAAACATCAAATATAAAACGAGAAATCGTTATTGTAAGAAAACTAAGTAAAGTTAGAATAAAATCTTTTTTTACTTATACCAGTAAGTTGTACGTACTAGAAATAGTTATATCGCAAAAACTAAGATAGCTTTTTATAAATGTAAAGTAAAAGAGAACATGCTAAAAATATTTTCATTATTCTTTATTCCCCTTTATGATATTCAGTGTTAAATACATTATATATTCTAATTGGTTTACCCACATATTTTTCAAAGACTTAAGAGTATTTTTCATTCCTTTTCCCGAGTTTCATTTGTCCCATGTGCAGTACCAGAACAAAATAATGAAATTACTTTAGACCTATTACAGTTTTTTAACTGATAGCTTGGATTTTATTTCTCTCGAGGGATAAGGTAAATTGGCAGGATAATCTTGTCTTGAATTAATTGAAATACAATATTTATATTGTATAACAGAAATGTTTTTTTATTAAAAGGTGCTTTATTTTTTATGTGCTTTATTATTATTATTTTAATTGTAAAATACTCTTTTCAAAGCATCATCGTAACAGTAAATATGCAATAGAGAGGATAAATTAAAAAGAGTAGATTTAGATTTATCTGTTACTATGAAAAGATTTTATGATAATGAAAAAGAAACGAATTTCTCTACCTATTTTGATTAAAAAAATTGAAATAATAAAAAATCCGATTGCTAATAAAGTGTTTTCCTAAAAACAATGTATCATAAGGCTGCATTTCACTCTTATTTACATAATAATATAGCCTTTTATTTCCGAAAACTTAAAATTAATAACAAAAAATAAAACTTACAACTATAATGATGCAGTTAAAGAATGCCTCTGATTTCGGTGTACCTTACGGCAAAGGCCTCTTCCAATTTTTCCATTGTTTATTATCCCCTGCAACTCTAATCCAATGTGCTCCTATAGTGAGTGTCATGTCATCCTCCCATCGTCTTACTTGCCGTCCTCTACTCCTGACACCGTCCCTTGGGTACCAGACTGTCACTTGTTTGCTCCATTTCTCCTTTTTGCATTGAAGCATATGCCCTGTCCATCTCCATTTGAGTTGATCGATGCGTGCTAGTATGTCTGTTAATTTGGATCTATTCCTTATGTCGAAATTTCTGACTCTATCTTTTAATTTTAAGTTTAGCATGCTTCTTTCCATACCTTTCTGGCATCTTTCTAATTTGTCTCTGTGATGTTTCTTTTATGTTATGTGATTTTCTAGGGTTTCAGTTCTTCTGGTTTTCTTATCCTTCCTCATGTTTTCGCGTATTTGTTTGCTAAGATGAGAGATTTCATTTTGGTTATCTTTCTTTTCCTTTTTCATTATAAGGTTTCTTCTATCTTTAATAAGTTTTAGAGTCTTTTCGCTTAAATATGTTTTGTTTGTTATGTCTTTTTGTGACACTATTTGATTGTTAAGCTTATTTTCGATTTTTGAATATTTTTCGTTTAAGTCTGTATCTGAGGTTACGGGTTTCATTAGATTTTCTGTGATGTCTGTTGAGTCATTCTTTCTACTCGTTGTTTTTAATTGGGTTATGCATATTGTTTTTGGTCTTGGTTTTTTAATGTTCCTTTCGTTTAGGCAGTTGCGTACCATTCGATGGTTCGTATTAAAATTTAAATGTGTTAAGTTTTGCTCAAGTAAGAGTTCAACCAATTTTTCAACGTTTTTGCTTCTTTTTTCTATAGCGTATTTTCCTAATATATGGTCTTCCCTGTTAATCGAGCACCAACTTGGGCATTAAAGTCACCCACGAGCGCAATGTTACTTTCCGAATATTGTTCAATTACTGCTTTCAGTTTGTCGTAAAAGTCTAATATTTCCCTTTTTGTTGCTTGTTGTGTTGGCAAGTAGACTTGGAGGACCGTCCATTTTTTGGGATGTTTTAGTAGGTTGATATACAGCAGCTATTCTATCCGATATTCCTTTAAATCCTTTGATTTGGTTTATTAAATTTATCTTTACCAAAAACACTACTCCTCTTTGACCAGCAACTTCACCTTTGCGATACAAGATATACTTACTTTTCTCTTCTATCCCTTCTCTCACACTCGCATTTCGCTTATAACTAGAATATCCCACTTGATGATTTCAAGTGCTAGTTCTAGCTCATGTAAACTCCCTGGTGTTCTCAAAGTTCTTGTATTGAGTGTGCTTATATAGAGATTATTTTGTTCTTTAGTGTTCTTTTTGTACAGGTTTTAATTGATAAAATTGTTGGAGGGTGTTGGTCGGACTTCCCCACGGTGACCAGTCGGCTTGGGGAGCATTTTAATAAAGTTTTTCTTTCGTTTGTTTTGTTTCTTAAGGGTTGTGGTTTCCGTTCGGAGAAGGCCTCTACTTGTTTTTTGGCAGCTCTGGCATCGGGTTTGCTCTGTCACGTGAAACATATGCCAAGATACTTGGTTTATTTACTTCCCTTGTTGAGCTTTAAGATGTTACTATTGTAACAATACTTTCCGAGTTTTGCTTTTTCTGGGATGAGGTTGGTGATTTAGTTGTCTCTCTCTTCCTTTTTTCGCGATGCGCGGTGTCCGGTTTTTCAACAATTAGTTTGTCGTACTTTACGAACGCTATGTTTCCATTTTTTCTTTCTTCTTCCACTTTGGACTGGAGCTGTTTACGTATTTAGAGAATATCCTTGGGGAAGTCCTCTTTGACAAACACGTTTGTGGGAAGGTTGCGCTTGTTTTTCAAGTTAATATGTTTTTTCCAAGATGGTTAGAGTTATTATAGCTGGGCGATCCTTTTCCGATTTCTTTCCAATCCTTTGGACATTGCTTATTTCTGGCTATTTAAATGCGTTCCCGATTCCACCAAAATTTCCTTTATATGATCAACTAACTCCAGTTCTTTCTTTTCGTTTTCCTTAATACCAAAAAAAACAGGTTATTTCTTCTTTTTTCCTTATCATAATATGATATTTTTTGTTCTGGACTACTAAATTTGGATTTGAGAACATCATTTTCTTCTTTCAAAATTTTTAACTTTTCGTCTAGAGCCTCCATTATATTTTTCGTTATTTCCGTTGTTAGTATTTTTGTTTGTTCATTGAACTTTTCATTTATTTTGCTTAGTAACAATTCTATTTGTTTTTTCATTTACATGGTTTGTTTTTTTTTTTGGCGAGAAATGCTGGTAACACCGTGATAAACTTTAGGGTAATTTGATTTCTCTGTTGTAGTAACACTTTCCTTTGCTGCCAGTAACGGATGTCAATGTTACTGACAGATATCACTGTTATCATATTTTTGAACTATAATGTTAGCACTACGTAGTCGTGATTTGTGAATTTAAAAATGTTCACTTTTGAAGTTATGATGGGCCGATTTATTTTGATTGTAATCCGTGAATATAGAATTTTCACTTCGAATCTTTGTTTGATGTTATGTTCGCGTTTATTTCCAGTAAGTTTCGAAGTATTTTGTGTTACACTTGCCACTTTTTACACTGTAAATTATAAATAACTGCAGAGCTCTTTGCGGTACGTGTTACTCGCTTACGCTTTCGTCACTTTCGTTAATCAATCTTTGGAAGACTCTAAATTAAGTAAAGTCAAAAAAATAGAATCATTGATTTTTAAAATGATTAACTCAAGTTTAAGGACCAAAACTATTGTTCCCGTAAATTTTTTCAAAATTTAAATCAATCGGTCCAGAAAAACCGCTAAACCGATCGATCTACCGATTTAGGGAGGTCTTTGGGGTACCTTAGACAGTAAAATTTTTGCCTAACCTACGCATTTCTCTTATTACTGTGGGAAATACAGTCGACCAAAAAAGGGATAATGGTCCTTTTTTTATGGCATACGCGAGCAGTCGAGCTACCTAATGGGAAGTGGCCACTGACGCCCATAGACATTGGCAATAGTAGCCAGTGGTATCGCCAACGCGCTGCCTACCGCGAGACTCTACTACTACTACTACTGCTTTGCGGCAGAAATAGGCACTGCGGTGGTACCCACCCCGACGGTCTCCTGTAAAAAGGGGACCTACCACCGGTAAAGGGGACCTACCACCGGTAGGTCTTTTTTTGCTCTTTATACACGTTAACGTTTCAGGCGGAAAAAAAGAATTCCCTTCAGCCATGACAATTTTTGATATTGTAAATTTATGGAATAAATTAAAACTCTCGTCCGCTTGCTACACGATCAGCAATTTCAGAGATATCGGCAGTCGAGTGAAAAAGGATTCTTTTGAATTCAAAGTTCGATATCTCGAAGGCAAATGGTTGAATAAAAATCTGTCTCTTGCAAAAAGCAAATTGAAGCTGAACAAACAGGCTGTACAACCACGTATTAGTGTAAGTCTAAAAACATTTTCCATGTCCGTAGTGCGAAAAAAAAATGTAAAAATTTAGATTTGTGATCTCGAGTGTAACTGTTTTTTACGTTGACCTTTTTGTGTGATTCATTATACAATTCGTTTTTTGACCTTGACATATACCTTGACTAATTATATATGTAAAGCTCTGCCCAAGAGCATCATCTTTAAAATTCTATCGAAAAAAAAAGGTAAAATAAGAGATAGCTGTCCTAGATGATTAATGGTGAAGGATAGAAAAATATACCAGGTATTGAATCCAAACCTTTCTTTCAGCTTGAATATATTATTGTGGGGCACACATTACTGTCTCAAATATAATGCATACTAGTTGTGAAGGCAGTAAGTCCCTAAAACCCACCGCTAATACAGATAGTGATTGGGACGATGACGATTTGGTACCTCTTACAAATCAGAAATTATGAAACATTATTTCGGGGCCTGATTCTTTAATTTCTGATCAGAGCAAATCTTTATTGCCTCATAAAAAGAGTTTACCCTTTTTCAAAGTGTACAATGATTCATATAAGAAATGTATAAATGACAAAACACCATCAACGTATCTTCAAGCTTAATGACTTAAAATTGCAAATGGCCATGCTTCTCCGACTTACCGAAAAATATTTGCGCTGGTGCGTATGTCCTCGTACAATTGCTCAGCAGAACCGGCAAACGAAATATTTTAATATCGTCATGAAGGATTGTAGCGAAGTGATAAGTCAGAGTTCAAGTTATGACGACGGTTGATGCCAAAGGATTCATTCGAAATCTTCAATAACAGCAGAAGTGTAATTTGAAGTCATATTTGCAATATTTGAAGCGAAATGAATGACTGATGGAAATAATATATTTTTAGAATTTAATTATTTCTATTGCTTGCGCGAATATTATACATTATTAAATAAAATTACTTTTCGGATTTTATCGCGTTTATTTTACATTTTTAATTCCCGACGTTTCGAACACTTTCCAGCGGCCGTGGTCACGGGGTAGTCTACCCCGTGACTACCCCGCGATAAAATCCGAAAAGTAATTTTAGAATTTTCTTCAGATAATTGCGTGTTTTAAAAGAAATAAAAAATAAAGACTTAAATCAAAAGAAATAATTAATATAATTTCCTATAAATATAATTGTACCTAATAAATATTAGTAAATTTAGTTCCTATCTTATTAAAAATCTGGTTTATGTTGACTTAAATTAGTCGGGTTGCACCCGCCATAATCCAGTGTTGCACCCGCGATTGATTAAAAGATTAATAAATCACTGGTTATTTTTAATTTTATTTAAGTTTTTATTCTATGTTCTTTGTTATTTTATTGTGTTTAAAAATATTAAGGCACAACGTATTAAATGTATCACAATTAACGGAATTATGTGTATGATGTTTGTAATCTAGAAAAGTTGGGCCAAATCTGTTCACCCCCAAGGTTCTTTGAACGTTTCTCCTGGGTTTTTAAACAAGATTTAAAAACAAATTGTTAGTTAATATAAAGAGATTATATTTAAATGTAGTCTTTCAAACACTAATCTTATTAAAATGTTTATTATTTTATAATGATAAACTAAAACAGACGTCTATATGTTGCACCCGCGATAATGGAATGGCCCATTAATAAATCCTTATATTTTTTATTTAGTAGATAATACCAAGATTTATTAATATCTTTACATCACGATAAACAGCAAATTAACTATCACAATGAACTCTAGCGTTCGTAATGGACTACTCTTATAGCAAATTACTTTGACAATGCTAATGATAGTGATGAATGAAGACATAAAGGCAAAGTAGGAAAAATATCAAATCCTTTTACTATCAATCTATAAAAATTCTGTTTATATAGTTTGGCGTATTTATGTTCTATATATATGTAATTCTTATTGATCAATTGGTCACCGAGATATAAATATACCTGTATTAGCCACACGTACAAGCATAACTTTTTTCTGCAATAGGATTAAAAGCCTTATCTTATTCTTTTAGGATCTTGTCTAATCTTGAATCTTTACGTGACGTTTTTAATAAAACTGATATTTTATCATTGCCTTCTTTCTACATATTTAAAAATATTATGTACTCGCGCAAAAATATTCATGTGTTTGCCAAGAAAATATATTACACCGCGCAGGGGATAAATTTAGGCCTAAGAGATCGATGATAAAAAGAGCCGGCTTTTATAAGACCGTTTTATATCAGTTATGTCTACTTTATGTTTAACATTTAAATTAAATGTTGTAGTTTGTATTGGAGCTGAGGTTATTATCAAGATTTTATGATATTAGCGTATGATATTTTATTTAAGCAACGAGGATTTCGAACGTTTAGTGCGGCCTGTTGTTTTTGGAATGAAATACTCCACTTACTGGGATGTGTTATTAAGCTTAGTTAAAATAACATTAAGTGCTTTAATGTTATTGTAGTATCCAAAAACACTACGTCGATTTTAAATAATTAAAACAATGAAGGAATAAAAATACATTTGAAAAATGTACTTGAGACTAAAAACAGTTAAATTACTATACTTTTTCAAACGATATTGTTTACACTGAAAATTGTTGAAATATTCATCGAGTACGTCGCATATTCGCAAAATCCTACAAACAAGTACACTTCATTTTCTGCCCTAGCAAACTACGTCGACAATAGTTTAGGCGAATGTGAATGTCATAAAACGCAGGAGCCTCTAAAAGGATTTAATTATCTAAGATTAAGGAACTGTGCTTAAAATTTATTACATATCCTTATTTGAGCAAAATTGTTAGGGAAGATAATATATTAGGAAGGATTAAAGTTATTTATTTCACTTTATTCCTATATAAAACCTAAAGTTATGATTATCTGTCGCATTCATGAAGATATTAAAAAATTGAATTTAAAAATTAACATGATCAATGTGAAGTTTGTCTTAAATTTGCGATTTGATTTCTATTACTTTACTTGTTTTTAAAAGAAAGCATATAGTTTAAAGCATTGAATTGAAGTAAATTGACCGAATTTTTAAAGTTATCAATGTTTTCAAGATGAATGTTTTGTATGAAAAAATAAATAGCTAATAATGTTTTTACTTATCAATCAGATTTGCCTAAATTTTGAATCTTTTGAAAAAATAAATGATAAAATCTAGAACAAGCACCTAGAAATAAGGGTTTGTATAAGTAACCGTTTGTTTAAATTCACTACGATGTAGCTAAAAAAGCACGTAAAAATAATTTGAAGTAATATGAGCTGAAACTCGATCACGATAGACTACAATGATTTGATGCTTATTTTTGTAGTAATTTAGTAGTTACAACATAAATTGTATTAACTTAGTAGTTAGCACTTTCATATCGTTAAAACAAAAAGCTTAACACCCCGACATACAACCGTATTTGTAATATGCCTATTGTAGTTCCCTTAGAATTTAACAAAAAGTTATTTAATATATTGTAATCATTTCATATAATATAAAAAAATTATATGTTAATTTTAATTTACGAACAGAGTTTTAATATACGTAAAGTACATATTATGAAAATGTATTCTAACTGATGTAGGCCTACGCATAAGTACTCCTGTGCAAATTTTATAGAAAGTACGTCTCGCTTCTGGTATTTACATAATAAATGTTAACTGTAATGAATCATGTTTAGGTAATTTGGGCGCGAGATCAAAGGTTTTCTCAGTAAACATTTGGTTTTTAATTATTAGGAAAAAAATAACGTAACCAAACACATTTACCTACTTTGATTTCTTATACCATAATTTTACGAGATTATCCTTTATGTGATTTTGGTAACACTGAAAAATATAACAAAACCATTATTTTAAAAATACTGTTTTGTTTTATTTAAAATACATGTGTAATGTGTACAGTGTGTACAGTGCAAATGTATATAAGACGGAACATTTTTAATAGATTAATTGGAAATTACGAATAACATCATCATATTTATTAGGGGCTCCGGTATTGCATAGAAAATTAAAATTAACAGAAGCTAAGTTCAACGTAAATTCTCTCCTTTGTAATTTTGCGCTTGTTTTAAAAGTTGTCCAAACAGTTAAATTAAACTGGAAAAAAAAATACTAGAAACCGTGTTAGCAATTACGTCTCCAAAAACCGCTTTTATTTTTTTTAGTGCGATGTAAGCAAAGATGGACTTTTGGTGTATCGACCACCAAAAGTCAATCTTAACTTAAAAGATGATAAGTTAAGAGTTATTTAAAAATATAAAGTTGACTTTATCAAAAATACTGATAAATAAAACGTTTTCTCACTTAGAAATGGATACGCGTATCCGTCTTCCTGTACCAAAATTAAGCCTTTTCTTACTGCGGGAAATGCTTACGCATACTCTGGGCAAAGACGGGTTATTTCAGACTCGCATCCTTTTAGATTGTTCCTTTTAGAGGCCTTAGAGATGAAGTAACATGAATTTGACTCGGCTGCCCTTCCCCCCTCCCCCCGGACTGTTACTCAGGGGCCATGGGAGCCTCAGTGTTGGGCTTTGCCCCTAGCACATTTTCGGCCGCAGAAGAAGGCGAGATCGACGACACCATGCTGAATGTTCCCTCCTCTCACGGCCCTCGATATTGCAAAAGCCGTGCGGCCCGCTGAGTCACGGAGGAAAGGGAGAGTGGTCTAAGGTACGCCTCTTCCCCTGTGACTCCTCCTTGGCTGCAGAGGACAGGGATGCTGCCGCGTTCGTACTCATCCACCGTACCCTCCTAGGCACATCCATAGCGGGCTTGGAGCAGCACCCTCCACGGCTGGCCTTACACTACAGGCCGGCCAGGTTACTCTTAGCTCCCGCGCGGCTGAGCAGGCCGCAAATGCTGAGCCCCGCCGCTACGATAAAGCGAGAGTATTCGTAGAGATGTAAATTAAGCCTGGCTAAATTTACAACTCCGAAGATAGACTGTTCTCACTTTGCTCTAACTTATATTTGCGTGAGCTATTGAACATCGATAATTTACGAACACATTATGATGACGATAAAGCTTAATCTTTATATCATTTTAGCGTAATAATTAAGAGCTATATAAGTTACACTTTACCCAAATCTATCCATTATTTTTCCTCCAAGTCTAATCGTTAGCAGATTGGATTCCAAAAAAAAATCGTGTGCTTCAGAGAAAGCTGCACTGAACTCCCCCTGACTCAGTTCTGAAAAAAGTTGCATAAAACATTTTTACTCGCTGCTTACAACAAATCTTGATTGAAATTAGATTATTTACCTCGGTAGTAACTGTGCTTAAACCCTTCGTCACAGTGCAGTGTGGAGCATGTCTGTACCAAAGATTTACCAACATGTGCGTGTTACTGTGTGTTTAAATATAAAATATTTAATGTAAAATTTAACAAAAAAGACCATTTTTGATAGTAAGAAAGATATAATTTACTTCAATAATATAAATGTCTTTTTTTAAGGATTAAGTGATGTGAATGATAAATATTTTTTTATAAACCTTTAAGACAGATATTATTTTTTTAATGCTTAGAATACATGAAAACGACGATATCGTAGAATTCATACAGGAAGTTTAACATGATGTAAAGACAAATTTCTAACAAAACGGATTTATTTCGGAGTCTTTACATAAATAATAATACCTCTGTACATTTTTGTGAGTGTATATGGGTATCTACGTTGTTTAGATGTATATATAAACTTTATATGAGTTTTTTTAATTTTTTTTTTCGGAACTAGGTTTTCAGAACTATTCTTAAATAAAGGAGCCTAAAAATTAAGTGATATATTTATGAGGGAGCGACTAATACTGTTAGTACTTAAAAGTGAGGTAAATGTAAAGTCCAAGAAGAAAATATAAGAAAATGTGAATATTGAATTTAATGCTACAGTCTCTCTCAATCTACGCATGTTTAGCAACAAAATTTATCTTAATGATGCCAATAAATCCGAAAATTGCTTAAACATGTAACAAAGAATATAAAACTACTTCATTGCTAACTCAGTTAGATATGTTTCATGCTAATTTAAAGGTGTACTTTTTCAGGCAAATAAAGTTGGAACTAGAGCAGCGAAACCTGGTACAAATTCGTGACTGATTTTATATTAGTTAACACAGCGCTAGTACTTTTTATTATTTAGTTTACATCTTAACTAACAGATTATGAGTAACTTGTAATGCTTTTAAAAATTAAATAAAAATTACATTATTGTAAATCATGAAATAAATTTAAAAAGATTTGTTATCTTTTTTAATTTACACTTGACAAAATATACAAAAAAACATTGGTCTTACAAAAATATATGTGAACATTAGATGATGAAAATTACAGTAAGCATTAGATTATTTCTCTCTAAATTCTACATAATAAAACACATTATTGAATAAAAGGACTTTTAAGGATTTTATCGCGTTTATTACACATTTTTTATTCCCGACGTTTCGAACACTTTCCAGCGGGAATATTAAATGTAAAATAAACGCGATAAAATCCGTAAAAATCCTTTTATTCAATAATTATATAAGTCGTATTATTAAAATATTTTTAAGTAGATTGCAAGAAGATTAGCATTTGAGAATACATTACAGATTTAAAATACGTTAACAGAAATCAAAAAGCAGTGTTTGAAAAGATTTATCTTTAGCTTTATAGAACTAATATGTTAACACTGGTTTAATGGGTTTAACGTACGTTCAAATAAACACTCAAAACGAATGTTTTTGGTTTTCATTTCAGTACATGCAAAGGTAATTATATATAAAACACTTTTTTTATTTTAGAACGTTTATTTAGATAATTTAAATTTTATTCATTTATAAAGGTAACTTTTAAAATGTATTATGATCCTCAGGTTTAGTTACGTTAGGTTTCTAATGATAGATATAATAAAGACCATCTCTTACTTTAATTACAATAAGTTAACCATCTTTTAATAAAATCAAAGGAGATCCATTAAAATTTTTCATGATTTCCAGTTACGATCAGTTATTTTTAAGTTGAGTAGTAGGATATTAAATATTTTAAACTGTTTAAAAAAGTTGTCTTTTTTCTCTATTTCTTTATGATTTTGGTCATTAATTGCTATATATTCTAAAATTTAAAAGCAGATCTAACAGAACGTTCCAATATTCCTTCTTTGTACAGTTTACCATTCGGTTTATTTTTATTTCTATTATGTTTAGATCATCATCAGTAAAAGTCAGTCCACCCATCAACCCGCATTGGACCAGCGTGGGGAACCGGTCTAAAACCCCTGATGGATGAGGTGTGCAGCTACAAATACAATCAGCGCATTATCCTCCGCATAACACGTGCGTCATTCCTGAAGAACGCGTTGCATAAAGCAAGTCGCGCCCAACGCGCATGCGCGACTCGCGAGTATGCTACTCCGCTATATGGTGCTGTCTCTTTCTCTCATTTTATCCGTCACTTTTACAACACCATCAATTGTCCAACTAAGATCCATATTCTGCTTTCTTTTCATCATTCATCCGCCTTTTCACAGTGCGCATCCTACTTCTCGGATCGACCGGACAAGCCCACTCGATCCCTCCTGCTACCTGCACCGTCCGCTTGGCCACCGTGGCCACGCCCTCTTCCCAACGCCTACAGAAGCGAAGAAAGAAGATGGGTTCGCCGTGCAGTCGTGTTCTGCAGTGTTAGTGCCAGTGAGTGCCGGAGTGACAGTGTACAAGCGTCCAGAGTACGCGCCTGAGCGAGATAGCTGTGTAGCCGTCCGGTGAGTCGCTTCCGTTTTTCCCCGTTTACAGGTTTCTGTTAAGATGTAGGGACCTATAAACTGTTGATCTCTTTTGCCACGTTTCACCGGAACGTAGTTAAAATCAACACGCATACCACTCCAGGTATTTATTTTTATCCATTTAACGCTGTTTGCTGTATTAGTAGCAACTTGGTACTCACCTGCGCTCCTAAAGCGCAGAGTTCTTCATTAACGATAGGTGACATTCCTGCTCATTGGGGCAGGGGGGTAGGGGTACAACCCACGGCTTCACCGAGTTGCTTGCATGATCGCGAAATCGTACTACACTAAATTCAATTCGCATAAAAACTCATAAGTGTTCCAACTGTTCCAAACAGTTTTTAAGACCTACGGCAGATGTCGATGCTCAGGGAAAAGTCGCCGCAGGCTGACGGCCGATATGCGCCACGATTGGCTACCGGTGGCCTTCTCTCCGTCAACTCCCAAAGAAAGGAAAAAGGCAAAAATCGGCGCACTGACATAGGGTCCGCACCGGAACGGTCGAAAGAATCCGACAACTCATCCAACTTCACCACCACTACCACGTCTGACTCCGATTGGAGGTGAAAGGTTGCCATGAAGTCGAGGAGGACTCCGACGCAGAGGTTTCCTCAATGGTGTCGCGCGAGAAGAAGTCCAAATCTGGGTTCTTACCGGCATCTCGCCGCTCCAGATCCACCGATTAAAGCGCCGAAATCGTCGGCCAATGAGTTTTCGGCCTCAAGGCCTCCATCAACCAGGCCATCTGCCCCAACCCCCAAGGGCTATCAGACAACCACCTCAGGGCCTTCTGCCCAACAATACCAGGGCCATCGTACACCACCGCCTCCGGCATACCTCAGCTGCCTCCAGCAACCCGACGCCTCACGTAATCAACCAATGTCTCGCCTGGAGGACAAAAACCGCCGCCTATTTTTATCCGGTCCTAAAGACAAATGGGCAGAGCTTCGGTCCAGCTCTATCTAACCGAGGTCAAATTCACGGCATCTGATTCACTGGCAAATTAAGATTCAATTAGAGACGGTCACCGCACCCGTCAAGTTACAACGTTCCTTAACGCCAATAACTACTACTATCATACATACGCGCTCCCGGACGAGCGCGTACTTGAACAGTAGTCAAGGAACTGCCGAAGAGATCCCCACCGCGAAGTCCATGAATTCAATAAATCAGTAAACATGCCAAGCATGCAAACGAAGAAGTCGTTCATCTTGGTCCTTCGACCCTTGAACGTTCCCCGAGGGAAAATAGTCTCTGACCTAAAACATATTTGCGACATAGGGTCTGCAACACCTTTAAAGCACCTCAGCAGAACGTAATCCCAGGACAGTGTCACAACTGTCAAGTATAGGAGCACTTGGCCCAATTGTCACCGCGTCCTCGATGCGTGAGTGCCTTAGCGACTATGCCTCACTGAAGCTGCCCCCGTCCTCGCGACAAAGACGTCCTGCCTACATTCAAGCCGCCGGCATGCATTAACTGCAAGCATCGGGCAACATGGCGAACTACTTGGGGTGCCCAAAGCCCCCAAGCGTAACCGCCACCACCCTCATCCGCTCCTAGGCGCCCACCAGTGCCTTCCTTCTCATCTTCCGCTTTCCACCACTTTGGACTACTCCGGCGTGGCAAGCACCAAGCGCTCCACGTAGGCGCACCATTACAGGTAAACGCGGCGGCTGTTATTCCGCCATGCCCGTATGCGCTAACAGCCACCGCGATCAGAACCAGCCGAGCGCTCCGCGTAGCCTCGCACCTCGTGCACCACTAAGTGCTCCTCGTAGGCGCGCCCCAGTACCGCTAGCCATAGCAGCTGGCAGCACTGGGAGCAACCTTTTTTTTTTTTTTGCCGTTGGAAAAATCCAGCTTACGGATTCCCCGCCACCAAAGTGAGGGCAGCGGAGATATGTGGAGACTCCCCGGACCAAGATGGAGCGCCGGTATACCCTCTAAAAACCAACGGTTGTTCCTTTCTCATGTCGCTGTAGCCGGGGCCGCAGGCACTGATCCTGATCTTCGGCAACCCCGGCGCGACTGGCCCTCTCCGGCCTCTTCTCTCCAGGTGATGTTGGGACACCCGGAACGTCCCTAGGCGCCGTGCCGGAACAAACAGCACGGCGCTCCTCTTCGAGCCCTTCTCTGGGCGGCGGGCACCCTCTTGCCAGCCGCCCAGAGGCTCAATGTCAGGGGAAGGTTGCGCGCGTACGCCACTCTTCGGCGCCCTGGCCTTCTTCTGCAGATAGCCAGGGCGCTCACGGCCTCCCTGTCCCTTTCCGCAGCCTCCTTCCGGGCCATCCACGTCCTCACAGAAAGCAGGACGGCGCCCCGACCTTTCGCTCTCTAGCATCCTGCGCACTACGGCGGGAAGCGAGGTCGTGCCCTGACACTACGCAGCTCTCGGCGTTGCTCGACCCAGGCTGGGCACTCTTCCGGCGCGTGCTGGGCCGTCTCTTCGGCACATAACCCAGGTGGTGGCACTCCTCGGGCTCTTACCGGCCCAAACACCAGGTTTACCTCCCGGAAACAGCCTGTCCCGAGAAAACCTGCGTCGCGCCGGAACGTTAGAAGGCCTTCTCTTTCGGCCACCCAAGAACGGGGTAAACTTTGTTTGACAGCCGCCTGGGGTTGCTCAACCGCAGCTCCTCCTGTATTCAAGGGGCGAATTCCTCTCTGCCCCCCCACCTTTCCGGGGCTGGGTAAAGGCCCCGGGACCTCCCCTCCTCGCCCAGAAGAAGGTGACGCGGGATTTCTGCGTCTGGGTCCCAGGGCGAGGCCAGCCAACAGGCACCCGCCTCGCCGGAGTGGTCCGGAGCCCCAGCCGGCCCGGATCCCAAACACCTCTGGGTTCTCCTTAGGTACCGTTACTCTCCTTTTGGAGGGTGTAGCCCCAGGGCCCACAGGACCATGGACCCAAACTGACTCCGGCGTACAAGGCGGCGACAGGGCTCTGGGGTCCTCCGGTGTTGGGGAACCGTCTGCCGGGCTGCCGCTGCTCCTGCCACTCTGGGCGCGGGCGCTCGAGGGCGCAAAACCTCCATCGGCGGTGGCGGGACCCAGGCCGAGATGTTTTCATGGTCCGGCGGCGTCGCGCGGACGCCGAAACGATGATATGGGCGTCCCGGTTGGCCGTTCAAGGGCCCTAAAAATGGGGGCCTCGGTTTTTTCCCCCCTCCTGGTCCCTGTGCCGGATGCGCCCAATCGAGGCGGCCCCGGCGGTGGCGAGGAATCGCAGCCCTGCAAATTGGTGCCACGGGCGGTGACCGAAGGGTGTCGTCCCGTAACCAAAGTGACGTCGACCCCTCGATTTTACCCGGCGCAATCCAACGGTTTCACAAAGGCGGGTCCCAACCGGCCCTGTGGAACTCCACACCTACCCTCCCGATTCCGGGCCCATCTCGGCACGAGACTCGACACGTCGATCCGACAGGGGCCCCGATCGCCCTTTCGGGTAGGGGCCCCCGGGTATCAGGCGCCTCCTTTTATGCAGGCCCAGGAGGTGGAATCGTTGGCGTGGTGCCCGCCAAACACCCTCACCCGGGACCCCATCCTTAAAGGGACCTGACCCCGCAGCACCGCGTGGACGGTCGACCGGCCCTTGCGGAAATAACCCCTCCCCAGGTTTGGACCGCGTGCTCCAGGTGCTGGACGATGCGGGGCCAACGGTTCTCTCAAAGGGTTTTCCCCATCGTCCAACAACGATCGGCCCGGGCGGAGGGGAATCCGGGACGCCCCACTCCCGGATGAGGACGGAAGGTCTCCTGTCTTCCCACCTCTTTTAAGGCAGGCCAGACGGGCCAGAAAACATCGCCCTTCACTCTGGGCTCAAGGGGTCCCCTAGGGCCAGCAAACGCGGTCCCCGGAATCCATCGGGACCCGGGGCGGTGCGTTTGCCCCATTTTTGAGAAGGGCGCGAACTCTCGGGCTGACTTCTGACGCTTCCGGAACTGGGTCGACCTCATCCGTCCCAGGAACCATCAGAAGGTGCCGTGTGCTCCCCGCTTTAGGAATAAAGCCTCGGCGTGCCCAACCAACTGCGGCGCCAGACTCTCCAGAGGCCCGGACGAAACCTATTCATCACCATTTTGTAGGCCGCCCCACCGGTCACTGTCTAGCGCCGCCAACAACTCCTCCCCTAGGCGGCGATCGCCTCGGCTATTCCCCCCAGAGCCCATCCTTTTGCTGGGCGGCTTGAAAGGGGGCGGGCCCAAATTCGGCCCTTCCAGGGCCGGGTTTCTGGCCGGCCCGGCGTTTCCCCGGACAACGCGTTGTTACTGGGCCGGCCCCCCGTTTGGGCCAAACCCGTGCACTTTCCCTCCTTGCCTTGGTCCGGCCGGGCCCAATTCCTTTAGGGGTTTTCACCCAAAGGTTAACAACCCGGGCCGGGTTTAGGAGGGGGGGAGACGGTTTGGCCGGGGACCATTTCGAACCCAAAATCCACCCACCCAACCTTTGTTGGGTCCCAATTTTGGCGTTTCCCCCGGAGCCCATTATGGCCCCTCCACCCCAATCGACAATTTTGGGAGAAAAACGGCACTTTTTTTCCCCCCCAGAAGCCTCCTTTCTTCCCACCCTTCCGGGGGCCCGCACCTTGGGGCCTTCCTTTGAGGTCGGCCAGGGCCCGGAAGTTATTGGGGGGCGGAAGGACCGAATCGGATGAACGAACCACTTTGGCGCCTGCCAAACCCCAGCCCTGGGTTCGGCGAGGGCCAAAGCGGGGTGTAACGACCATCAATTGGAGGCCTTTGGGTCCCCCCACCAACGCTGGGTTTGGGCCCGGACAAGCCCGGCCTCCCAAGGGCCACCCCTCCTGCCTTCCCGGTTTGGTTGCAGGGAACCCCAAGGGCCGGGTTTTGGGTTAGCCGCCGCACGGGAAGGCCGTAAGGAACGGTCACCCATCGGTCTTGGGAGCCCTGGAAGTGGCAAGGAGACTGTTGGGGACGCCCGAAAGACAACTTCTCCCCGGCCCACGACCCTATTTCCACCCGGGAGGGGACCCCGCAAGCAGTTTCCCACCAGACCACCCGCGTTGGAAGGCCCACCGGGTGGTGCAAGGGCGGTCACCAACCCTGGGGACCGGTCCCGGCGGTTTCTCCGGCCACGGGGTGACCGGGCAGCCGCCTTTTTGCGCTACCGCCTCCAGCCCCTCCTCTTATCTACGGAATCATCCGGGCCCGAAATGCAGGTCCGCCTTTTCGGGCCTGGATAACCACCTCTGGGAACCAATTGGCCTTTTCCAGCCGGGTGGTTGGCCTTCTCCCGCTGGCCCCGGGGAACCTGGGAATCCGGGCCCCTGTTGCCCGGCGGAAGCAGAACCATCGATGCCGAATTCCTCCGGTTTGCATTTTTTTTTGGATCTTGGGGATGTCGGCCCAACGGTTTCTCAGCTGCTGCCGGCTGCGGTTTGATTACTACAGCCGACGGAGGTTGGGGTTTAACCCACCCCTCCCTGTTGCTGGTGTCGCTGGGGGACCAGCGCCAGGCGGCAGTTTTTCGGCGTGACACCAGGAAGTCCACCCATCCGTGGAATGCTCCTTGCCGCCATTTTGCTCCCTTGCCCGCGCCGGTCGCATCCTGGCCCTGGGGTTGGTCCGGGGCCCTTCTTCTTCCCTTTTGGCCTTCTCTTTATGGGGGAGGTTTGAAGGGGCAACGTCCTTCGGCGGGGAGCCTTCACCCCCTTCGCTGCCGCAATTGGGGCAGCAAGGGAGCAGGGGCCAGAAGGCCCGGTAAGGGACGGAGGCCTCCCACTGCCCAAACGTAAAGGGCCCCCGTTTATCGGCGGCCAGTGGAGGAACAGAGCCGCTTCTCCGGCAGTGGGCAGTCCCCAATTGTCGTCGCGTGGGCCTGGAGCATAGGGCCCCCATGTCCGATGAGGCGCCGCAGTATTTTCCTCCAACATCGGTTGGAGTCCCTCAATGGACATCTCCCGGCCACCGCGGCCCTTAACCCGGTTCTCTGCTTAAGGGCCGCAGACGACCACCTCCTCTTGGAGCCTCTACTCTCGCTTCCCTAAGCGCCTTTTTTGTCGGCCAGTACTTTATTCAGCCGACTGGGTAAACAACTCATCACATCCACCAACTGTTTTACGGCGGAGGAGCACTCTTTAAGGGCACGTACGTAAGTGCCCTTCAGGTTACCTGATCTTGGGAGCCTGGGGATGATCTCAAGATTTTTGGGCCGCCATCCTTTGCATCCTCCGCCGTTGGCATCCTCCTCCACGGCCTCTCGCTCCCTCCGGCGGCCTCTAAATTTCTTCAGGCGTCCCGATCCTTTTCCCACGCTCTGCTGCTCGGGCCTTCTTCGTTTTGCCAGCAGGACCAGATCGGTGGTAGGGTCCTGCTGGCTGCCACTTTCCATCCGCGGTCCTCGCAGCGGTGCAGCATTTTAAAAGCGCCCACGTTTCTCCGCTATGGTGGTGCAGGTCCCCTCTTCTTCCCGCCGCCACCACCTTTTTGCGCCGGCGGTCTTCCTCACTTTGGGACTCGCTTTGGTGCCGATATCCTCTCTCGTGCGCTTCCTGTTATAAGGAATTTTAAAATTTATACCCCGCGCCTTCACCCTCGAAACCGGCCCTCACCTGGTCCGCGCCTCTCCCTTTCGACGTCCTCCGAAAAGGTTTCGGTGTCCGTAATCTCCCATTGTCGTCGTTGTTTTGCTCCCTTGTTTTTGTTCGATTTAATGTTGTCCATACCAAATCCCACGAAAAGGTAAAGGAAGTCCCCACCGGGCCAGGGGACCATGAGCACCGGAACCCTATATATACGCCTGGGGGGGGAAGTTCCCAAAGGTGGGCCGCTAATGGCCGGGTGTGTCTTCCAGCCGCTCTTGCAGCCCCAGGCCACCACTTACCACAACGCCGAGATCAACGGTTTTTTTAGAAGGTTGTCTCCTCGCGGTCCGGCCAATGAAGGCGGGACCCTCAGCACTCCGCAGGCCCGCGGGACGTGATCCCGACACCCCGACGGGCCGGGTCGCCCGGTGTTCGGCAAAGCCGAGGAATACCACCGAACAATCCATCGTCCCCTCTCCGGGGACTTCCATTCCTTAATCACGCTCTTTGCCCTTTGCCCCAATCCCCCACACACTTCATACCTTTGCTCTTTTCATACCTTTGCTCTTTCATAACATCACGCTCGGCAGGCTCCAAACGCACTCGCGGAAGGTGAACCGGCTCGCATCCCGTGTTCCCTCTTAACAAAAGGGTACAGGGAACGAGGGTCTGAAGCCCCGCCACAACTGGCTTTCACCTCGGGGAAACCTGCTCCTCCCCCACATCTCCCCTTTAACGGAGCAGGATGCGCACCCCCTGTCAGTTTCTGTCCCGCCGGCCAAGCCGGTCCCCCATATCTGGGGGCTGCCCTATCCGCAACCTGGGGACCGCGCCGGATGGGAGATCGGCAACTCCCACCCGGACTGGGGCAACCTAGAACAATAGCCGGGACGTAAATACGGCTCAAAACACATACTGCCCTCGCTGACGAGGGCAAATAAATCCCAAAAAGCAACTGATCAGGCCTAGGTTCCGGCCCACTGGGGCGCCCTCGTGGCATGTGGCTAACGGGTTAGGAAAGGACCAGATCAGCGGCTGGGTTAGGCCGAGGCTCGGCCCTCGTTAGCACCCTCGTCACGCACGCTTCGGGATAAATAAATGGCAGCCCGAGCTGGGGTCCCCCTTCATGGATCCTTCGGGCTAAGCCAAACCTCCCAAAACATTTCTCGAACAGAGTTCCTTTATAAATACAATCTTTTTATTCTATAATTATCAATAATTTGCAATACAAGAACAGTAATTTGGGACTCAAAGCTTTGCTCTCTTAGAATATTTATTTATGCATTTGTTTACGCTCCCTGGTAACTCTGCTTTTCGATAAAAAAATATAAAGAAAGGAATGTGGATTTTCTTATCGTTATTATAAAAATTATTAAAAGAAATCAAAATTAAAAAAATTATAATACAGAACATAAAATAAAGTTATTCTTGGACTATATTTTCTTTTTTGAGATACAGATAAAAATAGCGAAGCTAATAAACGAGTTCAAATGTTTTCTTTTAGTAAAATTAACTTTACCTCCAACTTTGTAGACATAAAAATATTATCAATAGAATGAGGTAAGGGGAGGCAGAGGAAAGAAACTCAAATATAATTTTAGATTGATATCTTTGCTTTAAATCGGACGATGGAATTCATTGGATTAATGAGCTTTAAAGAGGAAAAAGTAAAATTACAAATATAATTAATATCGGTGTTTCAAACTTATTGTTCAATATCAATTTTTAAATTATGCAACGTACAATAATAATAATAATAGAATAAAGATAGAAACAATGTTTTGCGAAAAAGTTTGTAATTTATTTACTATTATATCCCTTAAAATTTAGTAATTTTGAATAAATGTTTTGGGATAAAAAATTAGATACTTTTGATATTTTGTTTTGCACTCAATAATTGAGAACATATGCTCATGGCTCAAACGGGCAAAGAATTTAAATTTGACAGTTATCAGCACATCGAAAAGTTTTTTTGGTTTATTAAAACCTTTCTTCTTATAAAGTACTATTTCAAATATAAACAGATCTGTGTATTTTTAATAATTTAAACTAGTTGATATTTAAACATCATAACCTATCACGACGTATATTTTAAATGGAACCAAATATCTAAACACTGAGGAATGTTCGTCCAAATGGTTTGGTTTTTGTCATGTTCATGAAAACAGAGCGAAAAACATATCTTTGATGATGTGAAAATAAAATTAGAGGGGACAAAGTGCTGGTTTTAGTGCAAGTCCATAATCTTTATTTGTTGTTGACTGTTTTCGCTTAGCCCAACAATGTAAATAGTTCTAAATCCCTCAAATCTACAATAAGTACAATTTATTATTTTTTTTTCTTTTACTTTCATCCATAAATAAATATAAGTTATAAATAATTTTGGTGCTATTGCAACATGCTGCAGGTAAGAAAAGTTATGGTTTCAATCATTGCTACTATTACGCAAAAAGATAGATTTATTGCTTCGTTTACAATCTGTAGAATATAACATTATTGTCATTAGATAGGTTTTATTTACAAAAGCAAAAGTTGTAAAGTGTATTCATAGTATAGTAAACTTTACAACTTTTGCTTTTGTAACATAAAATATCATATGCAATGTTTATAATTAAAGAAAAAGTTGAATATTACACCAGCTCTTTTTTATGTCGAGATCGCGAGCAAACAAGATGAAAGCTCACGTTTTCACCCTCAAGCTGACACTTGTTTAGTCCACGACCTAATAATATATGTCTTTTCGGCTAGAATTATTTTTCATGGTTTTTATGCTTAAGCATATTAGTTACACTTGAAATTTCAACACCGAGATAAATTGTAAATTTTACGTTTTATTACACGTTACTTTTAGTAAATTAAATATTAAGCAATATAGTTTCGCTCCGAACAAATACTTAAAGGGATAATCATCTTAAATATATATTTACCTTAAATTAGTATAGGTTAACATTTCACAAAAGAATGCAGTAATATTAAGAGCGTAAACTCCTGCGTATACAGGATAGTGGTTGGTACCACTATCCTAAAATTTTTCGAATTTAAATGAACCCGTTATGATTTCTATATTATAAGCAGCCGTGTTAGGCGACATAGAAATGCACAAACATCCTCCCCGCGTTGAGAAAAATGTTATTTTCTCAAAAATATACGTAATTTTGAATTCCTTACTCTAAGCGTTAATTACAATTGAATACAGCGTTTATAGATAATTCACTGGTTTCAAAAGTTTAACAATATTTTAAAGCGATATTTTAAAGGCGTGAATACTTAAGTTATAAAATACTTAAAGGAGGTTATAATAACAAAGCGAAATGAAATGTTAATATTAACTAAAGCGATAACTATAAAAGTAACTAATATAAAGAAAAAGTAACTAAGAACATTTAAGAATATAGCCTAATATAAAATGAAGAAAACTTAAATACTAAAACTTATTGTAAGGGAAGGACTTAATTTAACCACAGAACCAGTGGCTGTTTTAATAAAGCTACAAGTACAAACATTCGCATTAAGGTAAACTTCGACAATATTGGCCATCACCAATGGTGGAATATCATCCTGGTGTATAATTCTACTGTTCCTACTTGAATAGCATTACATTTCTTATAAAGCCATTTACGCCTTATCTGTTGAGAGATTATTATATATTGCGAATTAAAAGTAATGCGAATTTAGTACCTAAGCCTACCAAAGTATATGGATAAGGTACTAACAATAGATGAATGTGAGTGGGCGATAAGCGTTAGGCGAAATAAATTATAAAATGTTAATGAAATAAACCCCAACAATGTTGAAATAACTTTGAAACAAGTATATTCATGGCGTGTATTATATGAACACGTATTCAGGTAATATTATATAACAAATGCCGCGCTTTGAAGGATTTGACAACTACAAAATTAGTTACGCAATCTACGATATTTTAGAAGGACTATACAGTAACTGATCTGTCCGGCTCCTAAGGACCAAATTTTAATAGTTGCGCGGACGCGTGGTCACTCAAGTTTCGTCAGCCAACTTGATTGAACCAACTTGCTCAGTGACGGCGATATTGGTAGATCCTATTAAAGGACCAGAACCTGAGGATGCGGTTCGAAGGACCATGTGCGTAATCCGGATCGGACAACGTGGTTGTGAAGCCGATTGGAATTATGGTAAAAGGAAGGATAAATACCTCGTCTGATGGCGGCACAAATGCAGGCGTCTTCGTTGATGCGGTTGGGGTTCGCGGTAACCGTAAAACTATAAGAACGGAGTGTTGGCCATTCGCGTCGCGTTACTTTAAAATATGATGCGTTGCGTAGGAACTCCCAAAGGCAAATGTCGACAGCGCGACCGCGCCACGAAGCACCTTTTACCCTCCTTTATTCGCGAGATGAGGAAAAATAAAAGGAAAAAGAATGGCAGCTGAAAGGAACGGTATAGTACAAAAGGGAAGGAAGATTATTACCGCGTACCAATTTGCGGTTGTGTTAGTCAACATAGAAATGCGCGCGAACACTAACTTTAAGTTTGCAGACCTATAGATACAGTTTGTATATGTTCACCATTTAACTTTGATTCTACTAACTCTGTGTTGGAACATAGTGTTGGTATCAGGAACATCTATTTAATCTTTATTAAGAGAAATTTTCTAATCATAAAAGTGGCATTCTAATTAGAATGCCACTTTTAATAATAACCAACAATGCTTAATTAAGCATTGTTGGTTAAATCAAGAATAATATGCTAGAAACTTTTGAAGTGCCAAGAAGATTTCTAGTTTAGTGTGAGATCTTGCCTAATAATTTCGCAAAATAAGACAGTTAAAGACTAGAGACAACAATAAACGAAAAGTTTTACCTTCCCGCTAAAACCTGATTGCTGAAAGGCATGGACAAAACTTTGCCTTCGATTCCTACCTATAACTGTGTTTTAAAGCACAGAATTTAATATCATATCTAAAGTTTACTTAATTTTAATTATGATCTTAAATTTAGTTTTAAATTTGGTGATTGACATCGATGCTTTAAAACATCGCCGAGAAGTATAAATAACTCAAAAGTGTAATGTAACTATAGCGGGCCATAAAAATTAATATATATGTAATATATATATTAATTTTTATATTGCCCTGTTTTTTTTACTTTGAACCAAAAATGGAACAATAATTAGAAATTACCAAATTAGTATACAGTTTAATTTTTACTGCCTCCGTAGCCTAGTGGTTTGCTTGTGCTTTAGAAATCGGAGGTTGTGGTTTCGAATCCTGTGGGGACTCTATAACTTTGCATTGTTGTTTTCTAGTTGATTAAGGCAATGCGGCTGATCACCCGATATCCTGTAAAGTAAGATAATCTACGTCGGATGGGCATGTAAAAGTCGGTCCTGCATCTTATCTCTCATATATCGTCTCTGCGCTCTTGTCGATAATCCGTCCCCAATGGGAACACTCAAAGCCAATGCTTAGAGTGTTTAAAGGACTAGGGAGCGCACATACGTTTGCTCGAACACTTGTGTGAAACTCGAACAATGCCAGTGCGCATTAATAAGGGTTATTAGAAATTTACAGCAAATGGAGATAAACAAAATGTATTGCTTTTATGAATTATACGACATTCAAGGTAGCGGGCGACCTTGATATATATACTTTTTGTAACTTTTATAAACGTTACCTGAATTGGAACAAGATTTTATGAAACAATTCAGTGTCATCATTTCTCTACCTATTAATTATCATTTTTATTATTAAGATGCAGTTTGACTTTTAATTCTAGCGTTATTTGCTATCGGAAGATGTAAAGAGAGAAATTAGAGAAAAATCTATACTTAAAATACACGTACATAGGTGATTATTGAATAAAAATGACGAAGACAACTAAAAATGTGCTATGTATCCAAAAATATTTTTTAAAAGACGGAGAAAACTATTGTTATGAAGTTGAAATATGTTCTTCTAGAAATCTGTCCTCAGTATGTACCAAATTTCATCTAAATCGGTTCTGTGGTTCAGACAGTAAAGACAGACAGACAGATAAATAGACAGACAGAGTTACTTTTGCATTTATAAAATCAGTATGCATTTACGAAATCGATTTACCAGGAGCGGAGCACCGAGTTACCTAACATATAAAAAGTAACTCTTAGGAATTATTGTCTCTTGGTTTTGATAAGACCGTCAAAAAATATATTTAACGATGGCATTTTGAGTTAGGTGGTTAAGTTAGTACTATTTCTAACTTAACATGAGTATTATATCGGCTTTATTTTTAATACTTTTACTATTGAAATAATTAAAAATCCGTAAATGCATTGTTCAACTAATCAAATACATTAAACTACTAACACTACTAGTACGCAAAAGTACAAAAAATATTTTTTATACTTTTGATATGAGGTGCGTAGCGACACAAAAATTATGTCTCATTATTTAAAACTTTAATTTATATACCTATAAATTTTTATAACAATAATGCATATTTTATATCAAACAAATTAAACTTATACCCTTCACGGTTTTTCATTTTCTTACGTTTAAAGGGAATTTTCTCTGATAAATTGGATGCCTAAAGCAATTTAACGATCACAACAGCGCTATGAAATATTCGTTAAGAGAGTTTAGAGATGTTCAATCTTTTAAAGTGAACATTTTCATTTCGCCAAAATACCTTAATTCATCACTGGAACGTTTAATAAACAATAATACTTTTTAAGAATTCACAGTTCTCCTGCCGCTGGTGTAGAAGACAATGTCACTCTCGAATCTGGCTTATATAGCCACGAAAGAGGTGTTCCTCTGATCAGATATATGCTTAAATCGTCTGTAAAGACGCAAAGGCCTTTAATAATAATAAGTTATGATAGCTTTATACTTTAAGGACTAAATGCTTTTTTGTATACACTATTAAAGTTACTAAGACCATACTATAATCCTGAATGCACAACAAACTGTCAACTTACGTACTCAAGACAATAAGGAATGATACCAGCACCATAATTTTTCCTATTCTTCACATTGCTAGTTTAATAACTCTGTAATTACAAAATTCTGAAAATATTAGTATTGAAAATATGTGTATATATTTGTCGGAAAAATTATTTTATTGGGTAAATGTAAACTTAGTATTTTGCATGACGCAGGCTGGGAGTTTATCTGAAAGAAGGATCTAAAAAAATCATGTTAATTTTAAAGTTTATATTCATCTCGATATCGGGTCAAACGCTCCAGCCTAAATAAATTAATTTATATGCATTATGAATCCTTAAATGTCAAAAACAAAAGCATATAAATAAAATCTTTTTCAAGTCTACTAAAATTATGGACAATTGAAAATTAATATTTGTTCTATCAATCTGTCTTTAGTCAATAGTTATAGTGGCGCTTTGGGCTGATGGGAATACTCAGGGTGGCGTGATTAAGAGCGTCTATGTCCAGCAGTAAACTCATATAGGCTGATGATGATGACGATGATGATGGTGACAAAAAGGGATGCGATGATATAATAAATAACAATAAAACCCAATTTTTTGCGTGTATGTTTTCAGTAAATACATTCAGGTGCTAATTTTTTAAACTTAAATACGATTTACTTTCATTCTGTGCCGCTAAAACTATTATTTAAACCCAAAAATACTGTATTCATGAACATTAATTAAAACAATTTTTATAAAGTATTTGAAATTTGAATTCTAATTGTGCTATTTATATCGGTATAATCGTACTGGCAGTCATTATAATTTGGCATGGCAGATTTTTGTATCCAGAAATCTATACTAATATTATAAAAAGGAAGCATTTCTATTTTTAAGTGACTGTTTATTCTAATTAAACTCAAAAACTATTGTGCAGACCTAAATAATTCTTTTCACCATTAGAAAGTTACATTCATATTATTGACCACTTTTACTCTAGGAAATTACATACAAAAATTAATTACACGGGCAGGCTAAAATATACGCATGCCATCTTAACATTAGTAGAATCTATTATTTACTAAATACAGCTAAAGTATAATGATTTTTAGAAAAATTTATGTATAAAATTTCGCACTAAGTTTAGCTCCGCATAAATTGTTTTTAATGGGTATTTTTGAGTGTGATTAAAATTTATTTCATTTTCCTCAAACCACTGATTTATTAAAGAAGGAGCCCTGTGCAATATTTTTATTTCACATAGAAAAATCAATTATACACAATTCATCTTTTGAATATTCAGGTTTGTTGATGTCTTTAAATCACGAAGAACTAATGTACAATTCTTTAAATGGAATTCAATTTAACATAAGTAGAATAACATATATTTAATACTGATACTATGCTATCTGGTTCCTCATATTCCCTGTTTAAATTTTGATTTAAACCAATTCCAAGCAGTATTTGTGCTTTAACAAGTATATTTATTTGTAACCAACTTCCATAAAACTATCTACTCACATATTTAGCTATTTCAGTGGCACTTTGTATGTGAGGATTTTTTATAATTTGTCAAAATCATAAATAATACTTTTATATTTATTTATTTATTCTTTTTGCTCAAAAAAGTACATAGGCGGATTTAATGCCATAGGCATTCTCTTCCAGTCAACCTTGGGTGGTGCAGATATTAAAAATCGGAGCTGCAAAGAAAAGCTTTATTAAGCAAAAACATAAAAAATAAAATATTTGTAACTAACAAACATTTCAAACTCAGTTTGTTTATAACATTTTCATAACATAAACAAAAATATATGCTTATAGATCAATACGCATACATGTGAAAGTATATAAATATATGTACAATCATATGTAAATAAATACATATACATAATAATAAAAAAATAACGTTAACAAATTAATGACGATTTCATTGGCCTTTAGGTATTTTTTAAATAGATAATCTTTAACTTTTTCTTAAAAGTGATGAATCCATTGGCTATCCTGATTTCAAGAGGTAGCGAATTCCGTAAAAGAATAGACTGGATAAAGAAAGAGGAATGGGTGAAGTCAGAACGAAGAATGGGGCATTGACAGAGACGATTATGCGTCGAACGAAGATCTTTGTTGCTGATCTTACATAGGTACTGGAAAACGGGCAGATATATAGACGGCGTTGCGTTAGAATTAAGAAAGAAGTGGTCAGGACTCGTAAAGAGCGTCGTTGGCAGATAGGCAGCTCGAAGTTGGGAACGATATGTAGAAACGTGGTCATACTTACGCAAATTAAAACGAATCGGCAGTTATTCGGAAGGCGGTCGAATTTGTTGAAGAGATTTGCATTCAGGTCAAATAGCACACGTCACCATAGTCGATAAGGGGAAGATCAAGGTCTGCACGAGCATGGCTTTCGTTTGACTAGGCAGAATTTTTTGAACTCTCAAAGGCATCGCAGGACACCAGTTACTTATTTAAAACGCTAGTTACTTGAGTCTTCCAACTTAGCGAAGAGTCGGAATGCAGGCCAAGATTTTTAATATTGGGACTGAGAGGTATAAGGCAGTTGTTAAAAGTGATTGGAGGAAGAGTGGTAAAGTCTAATTTAGATAAAGAGCGTGCACTACCAACCAATATTGACCTGACATTTGGAGGGATTTACGGCCAGTCCATTTACTGCACCAGTTATCAATAGCAGCTAAGTCGTTGTTTATTCTAATTATTCCTCCAGTAAGTTGGTCCACAGATTGCTGAGCGTAAAGTTGTAAGTCATTGGCGTAAAGATTATACGCACATTGAAGATCAGAGACGATGAAATTAATAAATATAGAGAAGAGAAGTGGAGAAAGTAAACCGCCTTGAGGAACGCCAGACCCAAAGATTAAGCAAACGTGATGAGGATTCATCAGCATATACTGATTGGTGGGGCCCTCGAAGATATGAAGAAAACCATTACAGTGCTTTATCTGAGACTATCAAATGAGAGATAATTGTAAGGAGGAAATCATGACTGACGGTACTAAAGGCGTTTGTCAAGTCAATGAGAACTAGAACAGCAAGCATGTTTGATTCCATGTCCGACTTATCGCCAGTCACTTTGAGTAAGGCTGTGGAGGTGCGTGTCTAGGTCTAAAACCTGATTGCATAGGACTAATTAGCTTATTACTGAATATAAAGCAAGAAAGTTGTTTATTAACACAAAACTCAAGCATTTTTGGAAGGAAGGGCAAAATAGAGATACGTCTAAATGAGAGAGAAGTGATGGATTCGAGCACAAGGAAGTGGCCGAACAAGGCAGTTTAGCCATAGGATGGGAAAGTCCTGAATTCTAGGAAAAAGTTCACAATATGTGTAAGTGGTGGGAAAATGAAATCTAGGATGGGAACAATCATTCGACGACATATTTGGTCAAACCAACTTCATCGGATTTATTTGGTTGATAGCATTTTTAACCTCTTCAGAAGCAACTGGAGAAAATCTAAAAGAATCCTCAGAGGGTCGCGTCAAACCATTTAAATAAGTAACAGTGTCACGCACCTTGAGATAATCTAAAATTGAAGTGGATGTAAATGTTCATTTAAACCATGTAAAGTTATAGAGCTTGGAAGGTTTGATACCAGCGATTTACCGATGCCTAGAGATCCAAGGAACTTCCACACATCGGTAGGAGTCGATTTGGTATCTAGAAAGTATCGGTGTTTAGCGTTGCGTATCATCTGAATACTAAAACTTTAAAATTTTTCATATTTTTGAAAGATAAACATACATGCTTTTGTTCTAGGTTGGGTTAGTACTTTTAGTCATCGCTTCTCTACCGTAGTGCGCAGGATGTTAGAGAGCGAAAGGTCGGGGGCGCCGTCCTGCTCTGCGAGGACGTGATGGCTCGGAGGGAAGCCTCGAAAGGGACAGGAGGCCTACAGCCCTCTGGCTATCCGCAGAAGAAGGCCAGGCGCCGAAGAGTGGCGTACGCGTCGCAACCTTCCCCTGACACTGAACCCTGGGCGGCTGGCAGAGGGGCCCATCGTCCCAAGAAGGGCTCAGAGGGAGTATCGTGCCGTTTGTTCCGGCACGGCACCTAAAGCGACGTCTGGTTGTCACCGAGAGAGAAGAGGCCTGAGAGGGCGAGTGCCACGTCGCGCTGAGGTTGCTGAAGACTGTCATCAGTGCCCGCTGCCCCGGCTACAGCGACATGCAGAAGGAACAACCATTGCTTTTGGCTATACTGGCCCTCCATCTTGGTCCGGGGCCCACAAATCCCTGCTGCCCTCTGGCGGCGAGGAATCCGAAGCTGGATCTTTCCAACGGCAAAAAAGTACGTTTAGTCGAAAGTTTAAAGCCGAACTTACGTTTTGGTCACACGCTTGTCTGTAAAGTAAGATGGATCCGGTGCAGAAACGTGCGTGGCCATGCGACGGATCAAAAAACTCTGCCCTGCGTGACCTTTCTTCGGCCTTGTCGGCTCCGTTCCACCGGACTATAAGAGCTAAGGAGGATAAGTGGTGGATACATCTGTGCACCATAATATCTCTTTTATAGATCAGTCGCCGATATTGTTAAATTTTAATTATTCCTTTATTTACGAAAATATTTACTCATCGCTATTTATTAAATAGTTAAGAAAAGTAGGTAAGAAATCAGAAGCTCAGAACCCTGACATTAAATATAAACAAAACACATTTTTGTTTAAAGGGTGCAGGTATTAAAACATTAAATGAGATGAATGGTAAAATTAATTTGCAAAATCTAAATAAAGAGGACCAAGGCCACCTGCTGAAAGGAATCAACATCATCGGTATTTCCTCCTTTGAAAGCCATTTTGTTTAATAAGACTAAAATGTTTTCTTTATTTTATACAAAGGAATTTGGCAAGTGAATGTATCTCACAGAATTTTTTGAACAGTTATTGAACACAAACTATAACTGTGTTATTACGATATACAATTTTAGTCAATATTGAAACTGCAGGCTTGTAGTGCAGTTCGCTCTGATCAAGCACGTATGTTCGTATTTGAAGTGCAAACAGTAAAGGATTAGACTCGGATGCATTATAAAACCGCATTGATTTTAAAATGAAACTGAAAAGTCGAAATGTTATAAACTTTTTCTGTTGGTTTGATAAACGTAAGTTAATCAAAGCAAGCCAGGCTTTATTACTCTTACTTTACTTTTACATTATTTGTGACGAGAAAATTTTTTGTGTTCATAGGTTTTATAATGATTTAGGTACATTTTTGTGGCTCGAAGCAGAGAATGTCGTTAAAAACAATATTAGACCATTTCTATATTATAGCTAGCAAAGGAATAAAGCAGACAGCGTCATGAAATTAAATTAAATTGCAATATAACTAATGTATTATAATATTTTAAATCTAATAGGACAAGAATATAAATAAATAAATAAAAGTTTTTTGGTAAATTGATGGAATGAATAATGATGTAATTATACTTTACAATTCATTTCATCTCATTACTCTGTGTGCAATGATGATTTTAAACAAGCGCAAATAACAGGTAAACGAGTAATGAGTTAATTTTCTTTAAGCGCTTCTTTATTATCTGATTTTGAAAATCCGCAGCTCAGCAATAAGAAGAAGATACGTACATTTACATACAAATACTAAATATTAATAAATACAAATATCAAATAATAAGTTTAGCTATTATTGTTGTAAAGACTAACAGATATTCACGAATTGTACGCTTAAAGTTGTCGCGATTGTAAGGCATCCTGATTTCCGAAGTGAATTCATTCCACAAGTGCACTGCTTGTATGAGGAATAGCGAGTGGTAAAGCCAGAACGGTGAATAGGAAAGTGAAGCAAACGATTATTCCTTTGCAAAGGTTTTGTTGTGACTTCACATAGATATTGAATTTCAAGGATAACTAGGTTGGAGTAACAGGTGAATCTAAAAGAATAGAGAGTTGTAAGCGCCCTTAAAAATCGTCTTTGGCATATGGATGGCACTGCATTTCAGCACGATAGCCGGACACGTGGTAAAATTTACGGAGATTAAAACGAATCGAATGCAGTTATTTAAAAGTCTATCAAAGCTTATTGAGTTGATCTGCATGCAGGTTAAGTAGCAAACGTCACCAAAATCTATTAGAGGAAAAACCTAAGTCTGCACAAGCACTGCCTTTATTGGTGAGGGCAGAATTTTTTCAGTCTATACAGATACCGATGGCACCAGTAACCTTCTGATTAACGCAAGCAATTAGTTTTTTTCCAGTTTAGGGTGCTATCAATGTTCAAATGCAGATTTTAACGCTTTGACTGATCAGTATTGGATGACTGTCAAAAACAGCCTCAGGTTGATTAGCATAATTTATATTTGATTAATTTAATTTATATTTCTTTAACTACCTAGCACGATTGCCAGACATTTAGATGGATTAACAGCCAATCCAAACCGATCAGACAAACCAAATATTTAATAACAGCCAAATCCTGGTTTATTTTAAAGAAGGCACCTGGTGAGCTACCAGCATCCGCTTGGGTGTATAGCTACAGATCATCAGCGTCAGATGATACGCACTCTGAATATCATTGGTAATAAGGTTATTAAAAAATAAGATAGGGAGAGAATACCGTCTTGAGGGACGCCACTTTCTAGAGCCATTCCAGCGCCTCACCGGAAACCACAAAATGTGACAGGATAGCGCAGCGGATCTCATAGCTGACGGTATTAAAGGCATTCAGAAATCTATTAAAACTAGTAAGGTAAGTTTGTGTATTTTCCATACCCTTTCTAATGTCATCAGTCACTTATAAAAGAGCAGTTGTTTGTTATGGCCAGGTCAGAAGCCGATTGTAGTAAGCTAATTAAATTGTTTCAAAAATCAAAATAAAAATTGTTTGTAAAACAAGACTCAAGAACTTTAGAAAGAAATGGCAAAATGAAGATAGGTCGATAATGTGCCAGAAGTGATGTGTTAGAAAATTTTGGAATAGGCTGGACAAATGCTTCAAGCCATGAGGAAGGAAAAGATCTTGACCACGGAAAAAATTATTGATGTGAGTGATTGCAGGAAGGAGATAATCAAGAAGTAGGACAATCATTCTTCGACCAGTTTGGTCCAGCTGAACTGCAGTAGACTTGATTGACAGCATGGTTTTTGACTTCTTCAGAAGAAACTAGAAAAAAAAAAGTGTTGGTACAGAAGCGCTACAAATCATTTAAATAAAGAGATTATTTTACTTTCTGTTAGATGATCTATTAAGGAAACTTTAAGAAAATTATGATTTAGATCATCTAAAGTGATTGAATTGGAAGTTTTGAGCCAATACCCAGGGTTCAAAGAATCTTCCAGATATCCGCAGGATTTAACGATGAAAATTATCACGAATATGTCGGCATTTGCGTTGCGTATGATCTGGTTGCAAAATGATATCTATATCAAATATATTTATAAGAACATGATTTATATAACAGTAAAGGCTTCGTTTATCTATACTATTAAAAGTTTTAGGCATAATTAGCGTTTAAATCATAAGTCAATAATCGATCATCTGCTATAGTATCTAAAGTAAATTGTGGTGCAATAACTATATATGTTATATATAATTCCCTGACAGAAAAGCTAACAATTAATCTGACATCTTTACTTAACAAATGCAACTTGCAATTTGACTGACTTTAGTTTTTGACAAAAATTCGATACGATTTATCGGACAAAGAAACCCGAGCATGGCGCGTTCCATTGCCCGTTGCGCACGGCAAACTTGAGGATCAATACGCCCAGCCTAATTGGATCTTTATCGGCTTTCCTCTCGAATTTGTGTCTCCAACTGCAATATGCCCAAGGTAGACATATTCATCGACAACTCGCAAGGAAACACAATCGACATTGACCGGCGTCTGGAGAATGTGTTCGTGAACATGACTTGCGTCTTGTCCAAGTTCATCCTGAGGCCAATGCGTCAGGATCATTCAAACTGTGCTACATCTCCGAAACCCTTAAACGTCATGGCCAATATAGCGATATCATCCGCAGAACGTAGTTGTAGAGGTACTCGCCGTTGATGTTAATGCTACATCCAGCTATCCAGCTCCCTAATACGACTTCAAAGCATTGTTGAACAGTTTCGGAGAAAGAACATCCCCTAAAGCACTCCTCAATGCATTTGGATCGGTCTCGTTTAACCACCGGAGCTCAGAATGGACGAAAACACTGCACTACAAAGACTTCTTAGCACCTTGACTTATTTATAAACGATATGACATCATCAGAGAGCTTCCAGAACATCTTTTAAAAAGAGACCTACTTATATTTTTCAAAGGGATCGTCTTGGTCGTATCATTGCGATGCCTATTTCTCCCGTTAATTATCCAGTGGTGAATAACTGTAGTAGTTATTCACCCCCGGATCAATACCTTCTACCAGTTTAAAGGACACACTAACACATTACTGACACACACATTAGAACAATGTACAAAGAACAAGTACAAAAGAGCGAATAAGGACCCTGATCCCATAAGTCAGGGAAAACACGATAAAAAAAAACATATTACTAAATTTATATTACAAAAAAGACACTTTAACAAATTTAAAATGCACTTTGTCTTTAGAGACAAAAGTAAGATATCACACAAAAGCACCGTTTGAGACAAGTTTTTAAGACTTATAATCAAGAGATTTTTAACAGTAATTTATTTGTATAATAATTATCAATTTATGGTTTTAACTTTGCTTTAAAATGTCTTATCTTATTTTTTTATATATTAAGATTGAAATAATTAGCGTGGGTTAATTTAACCCAGGGAAGCCTCTTCCAGGCGACACCAAACCCATCCAACAGCACTCGCCTTCCCACCTCTCCGACCTTCGCGGCCCGCGTGGCAGCAGCCACCGCCAAAGCCGACTCCGAGCGCACAGCATCGTGTCGCCGCTCCAATAGATGCTAGCGATTTCAATGGCAGCACTGGCATTAACTGCGCGTCATTGCTAAAATCGCTATATCTCTTTGATGTAAACAGAAATTTAATCACAGCAGATCCATTCGCCGCCACCGCCGGCGACGCTGGTTCTCAATTTTGTGAAGAAGAAGCTTGATTAACGCCATTAAAGCATAGTAGGTGGCGACAACAAAGCAGTAGCACCACCGTGAGGTTGAACTTACACACCCTTTGCTATATGGAAATTGTAGCTTATCACCAAATTAGATATGTAGGAGTTTAATGAAATTTAAATAAAAATATATCGGCTTAATTATGAGACTTTCAGTATTAATTGTATTTTTACGAGAAGCGACGTTTCTCTCGTTTTGAAAAAACTATTCCTAATGTAGGCTTTTGAAGAATAACATGGCCATTAATCAATGATTAGCAATATAATTAATAGACTAATATTAAGCTTAGACTTATTAAAATTGCGTCTACTAACCATCTATGGGCAAATAGCTAATCTGATTTTTAAAAAGCTTTACAATGTTTTGTAATAGTGTGAACGAATACTATTAACAACTATTATGACCGTATAATATGTTTTCCAAAAATAAAATCGGTAAACTTTCTATTTAAGTAAAGTTTTTAACTTTTGAGATAAAACTTAAAAGTATTTGATGCACCTTTTACAAATATGAAATAAAGTTTTAGAAAAATCTTCATGAAAAGCAAGTGCCATTACAAATTATAAAAGAAACCGTGATCATTCTTGAGCGTAGCGGTACAAACTCGGACAAAAATATTTTATATAACTTACGATATTAATGCCATATAAAAAGATCACATCGCAGTAAAATATATAGAGATCAAATATGAAGAAACCATATTAAAATTACTTATTGCAGAAAACATACTTTCATTGTTTTTTAGGGCAATTTGGGCCGATCCAATCCCAAATGTCTGAAAAGTAAGATGATCCATGGGTCGGATAAGTATCTAAAATTTGGGCCACCCGCCAACTGGCATTGGACCAGTGTGGTGGTATACCGTTAAAAAACAGCCTAATTGCAAAAGCGTACATGAGGGGTGGCCTATGACCAGCAGTAGACTATCACAGGCTGATGATGATGATGGTATAGTTTTAATTAAATATTAAATAAAAAATAATGCATCCAAATTGAATTACAAACAATGCTAAATTAATTGTAGACACATTAACTACAAAGACAACGTTGGTCTGTTCTAACATTATCACGTTAGGTGTTAACACATAACTAATGGTTTGTGGTCTCCGTAAGAGTCTTAAGGATTTCACTACATTACAATTATTAATATATGTACGTTTTATTAACAGACTTTAGATTGAATTTTTATAACGTTCTTTTTTATAATGTCCAGCAGTGGACTATCACAGGTAAATGATAATGATGATGATGATATCTTCTAGAGCGTTTTTATTTTTTTTATAAAGATTATGATAATATTACGGAAACAAACTTCAAGTTTTGTACACATCAATTTCATGTAATAATTATAAATTAATACTAAATGTGAAAATATTATATCCCTACTAAACATAATCAAAAATGTAAATTTAAATTTTAAATTTAATGTATTATATTTTGCAATCCAAGTCGACCAAGATAGTATTCTTTTCATAAAACAAGTTACTCATAAAGTTATTTTAAGGTATCAAATAAAATATGTAAAGTTTAACAAAAACAAATTTTATTATATTATTTCAACTGCCTCCGTAGCCTAGTGGTTTAGGCGTGTGCTTTAGAAACCGGAGGTCGTGGGTTCGAATCCTGCGGGGACTCAACAAATTTTCATTGTTGTTTCCTAGTTGGTTAGGGCAACTTTGGGCCGATCACCCAATTGTCTGAAAAGTAAGATGATCCATGCGTCGGATGGGCATGTAAAAGTCGGTCCACCCACCAATCCGCATTGGACCAGCGTGGTGGGTCCAAAGCCTCCAATGGATAGGGTGTATTAGGGAGGCCTATGTCCAGCAGTGGACTTTCACAGGCTGATGATGATGATGATGATGATGATGATCATTCACTGGAGATAAGGTGAATGTTAAATTGATTTAGAGTCGTATCTGATCAAATTTCTTTTACAGCTAAATTTATATTACAATTTAAAAAATAAGATTCGCCGTAAACATATGTCGTATTGTTATAGGCCCTTTTAATCATATAAATAAATATATAACACAATCTAAACCTGTCTACCAATCTATAAATGCTTCTGCTTACTTGCACTGTATAAGTCTACTATGATACTAAAACACCCTTTATTTGTTTCGTATTGTTAATACATAGTAGAAATTTAGTATGAAAATTACCTACCCATGTAAATATGTACGTTAAATATATGAACACACTTTTTTTCAATGTTATTGAGGATGAGCAAAATTTACAATTCGCTACGTATTGAAGAGCTCTTTCTCTGAGAAAATTTAAACGTTGTTCTTTCTAACACTTTAGACAACGGGAATATATCAGGGATGATACATTTGCTATTTCCTCCGTATATTGAACGTAATTACTAGACGTACTATGAATTTTAACGTTCTCTTAGTATCTAAAATTCTTTTTAGTACATTTTTCAATGTTAACAAAACAGACCTAGTGCGTTGTTTTTTTGTTTTTTTTTTAGGTATTTATTATGACACACAAATGTTCAATACGAACTCAACTATAAATTTTATTCCATCGATTTTTGACAAGTCGATTTTAAATTATTTAAAAAAAAGGATGCTGTTATTAGGTGCTATAAATGTAATATTTTTTTTTTAACTTTCTACAAGATTATTTTTTTTGACAACCGAAACGTGTTATTTGGCTGAGCCTTTTGCAAGCGGAGCCTGGTCGTTAAATGGAGTAAGGCCGGCCTTCGAAGTAACTCCAAGCAAGGCTAGAGAAAACCTGTTCTTGTGCTTAAGATTTCAGAAAGCTTAGGAAATATCCATGTAAAAAACTGTAAAGTAAAATTTTAAAGTAGTTTTTGTTGTATTGTTACAAGAGATTGACTTGTACATTAAGAATTGATTTATATATAATAGTTAATATAGTTATAATACTTAATGTGTACCTAAGTATTTGACTTGCTTAATATTACTTACATTACTTAAAGTAACATACTACGTTTTCGTATATTTATCTCTATTAAATTTTATTTTAAACTTTAAGGAAAATAAAACTGTAATCATATGTCCATACATACAAATATCAATGTTTTGTTTTATTTGTTTAAAAAAACGGGATAAAATACTTACGATTGGAGACAATAAATAGGTCTACTTTTACAGAAGACAACTAAAATGGGATAAAATACGTACGATTGGAGACAATAAATAGGTCTACTTTTACAGAAGACAACTATGGAAGTAGGATTACGGTGCCTTTTTCGTCGCAGAGCAGTGGTGTTAAAACATTACTGTTTTCCGTATTAATTCTAATTAGGTAAATGCTTGGCACTGTTTTCAAAAATGTATTTTAGAAACTCTAATTGGTTCATTACATTCCTTTCAGAATTCCGTACAATATTTCGTGTTTATTTTTAATTACTTAATATCATCTTAAATTTTTGCTTTATTCTGTTTTTTTTTGTTATAATTTAAAATAATTCAATATAAATAACTAAAATCGTTATAATACAAAAGCAATTACCTAAGGGTATCTAAGCAAATATAAAAATAATAAGTAAGTTCAAAAAATGTTAAACTATGTAATTATATCAAGGGTAAGTCAATTACTTTTTAAAAAAATACTGGATACGTATCGCACTGAATATTTTATTTAGTCAACTGTATTTTTCTTAGTATGTTGCAAAAATAATTAAAAATATTTGTGAATATTCGTTATGAAGTTACTCTTTTACTCTTTCGTTCTCGTCGTTATTTTTCCTACTTAAAGTGTCAAGGGGTTGCATTCTAATTTATTCAAAGTAACATCTGACCTCTACAACAAAAATCATAAAAGACACAGGTGGATTAGTTGTCAGTAAATTTAAAAGCACCGACTTCCTACAACGACTGTTAAAGACAATCTTAATAACGAAGACCGACTGTTTACATGTCCATCCGGCGCACTGATCTTGTAATCATTATTTATTAGCCTGTGTAAGTCCACTGCTGCCTTAGGCCTCCCCTTCTCCATTAGGGGTATGAAACTTCTATTATTCAGGATATCAGTTGTTCGGCCCATATAGGAATAAAAAAACACTGACAACACAAATTTGTGGTCCCAAAAGATTTAAATACTTCTTAAAAATTAATAAGTCCTTTTTTTCTAAAATACATTGGTAGCTTTCTTGTAACGACATACGTAAGAAAAATTTGATAAAATAATCCAGTATATAAGACGTACAAGTTTATCTGTTAGTAAGCCAAACTATTCAATAAATAAGAAATATAGGGTGAATATATTCATAACATTTTAAATAAAACGCGCAGTGCAATCGATTTATTTTTTCATAGGACGGCCATGCTTCGCTTATTTCAATTCCAATAGAGTGATTGCTAAGCAAGTTTCTAAAATTGGTTATCGTGTAGTGAATTTACGTAAAATTATAATGGAGATAGTTTTAGTTCTTTAAATTATAATAATAGGAAGAATTTTGTGATGATTTAGACGTAAATATTTACAATTAAAGTGAGAATAAATGATGGGAAAATACGCTTCTTACTGTTATTATAATAGTGTGTTATATAATTAAGTATCCCTGTATCACTACCTAGAAGACTATCAGCCTACGGCCTACGGCGGAACGTCAATATTGATTAATTTAATTAAGGCTCTTTTAGGCTTTTATTCAAGTCGAATCTATTAACAGCCCTGCTATAGCGGTTAAAATGCTAAAAAAAATTGAAAATAAGAGGACGGTCTGAAAAGTTTCCGACCTGACAATGATAAAAGATTTTTTTTCTTACTTTTTTTATTAATTTTTCTACATAGTCTCATTGTAACTCTACACACTTCTCCCAGCGATGCTCCCATCTCTGTAACCCGTCCAAATAGTACTTGGCGTTTTTCTCTGCAAAATAACTGTTCACAAAGGTGATTGCCTCCTCATTTGACGAAAATCTTTGTCCTCCGAGCGCAGTTTTTAGATGAGGGAACAAAAAGAAGTCGCTTGGGGCCAGATCTGGTGAGTAAGGCGGATGGTCAAGCAGTTGAAACCGTAACTCGTGGATTTTTGCCATGGCAACCGCTGAGGTGTGAGACGGCGCGTTGTCTTGGTGAAACAGGATTTTCTTTTTCTGCAAATGTGGCCGTTTTTCCGTAATTTGTGCCTTCAGCTTGTCAAGTAATGATGCGTAGTATGCTCCTGTAATGGTTTTTCCTTTTTGAAGATAATCGATAAAGATAACTCCATGACTATCCAAAAAAACAGTCGCCATCATTTTCCCAGCCGAAAAAACAGTTTTTGCTTTTTTTGGAGCTGGTTCCCCCTTTGCAGTCCACTGTTTTGACTGTAGTTTTGTTTCGGGCGTATAATGGTATATCCAAGTTTCATCTACAGTAATTAATCAGCGGCAAAACTTGGATTTATTGCGCCTGCTAAACTGCGCTAACAGAGCTTTGGAAGTGTTCATTCGAACATGTTTTCGGTCTAATGTGAGCAAACGTGGCACCCAACGCGCGGACAGCTTTCTCATGACTTAATCTTGATTTAATATGTGACAAACACGTTCTTTGGACATTTTCATAACCTCTGCTATCTCTCTCACTTTAATTCGGCGGTCGTTTCACACCATTTTGTGAACTTTAGCAATGTTATCGTCAGTAGTTGCAGTGTTTAAACGTCCTAAACGTTCATCGTGTCCCAAGCTCTTACGGCCACGTTTAAATTCAGCTGCCCAAAATTTCACTGTGGTAAATGATGGTGCAGAGTCCCCATACATAGAGTCCATCTCATCTTTGATTTGCGTAGGCGTATTGCCTTTCAAAAACAAAAATTTAATAACAGCTCGATACTCATTTTTTTCCATTTTCACAAAAACATTCACTTCTACTCACTCAAACGACCATCAACTAAAAACTGCGCGTCCAAAATGGCCGAAACTTTGGTTAGTAACTGTTAAAGTATGCACAAGCACATTCACTAGCTTTTATTAACGAGTAGTGCCATCTTTGAGTTGAGGTCGGAAACTTTTCAGACCACCCTCGTATGTTACAAAGACAACATATACTTAACAGATTCGTGATTATTAGTGTAATAATGTTTAGATTTTTACATTTTTCTCCCTATTTTTTTTTATTAAGATGCTGTTAACAGCTTTTCTTATTTGTTTTCAGTTAGTCAATTATTTGCATGAATAAAAGATGTAGCTGAAATTTCATAATTAATAAAGTGAAGGTATTTAGAATTTGGTTTTCCGAATCGTAGTAAAAATGCGATATCTATTTAAACGAATTAAAAATAAAAATAATTAACGAACCGTGCTATGAACCGTCCGCCCGGAACGATAACTTAATTGTGAAGCAAATTTATTTATAGGACTTTTAACACGACCGGGCCGTTAGAAAATAAAAAATACGTGATTGGATTGAGTTTTTATTGTTATTTTTATATTTATTTCATTAGGAAAAAATATGTTATACGCAAAATAAAAGACGTAGCCATCTTGTTATTAATTCGTCGTGTAGTTCCGTAAATACTATTATCAATCAAAAGTTGCAAATCTAAGATTTAGTTCTCTAACATTAAGTTGAATTTTCCTCATTCAAAACTTCGAAAGAAAATTCGCTAATGAATATTTAAAACCAAGGATTAGATTTTAAAGTTGGATTTCGTTATCGTATTGCTGAAGACAATGACCCTTGCAACCTAATTCTGGAGCCTTGGGGCGTTAGTGCTAATTGAAATTGATGTAAGCATCGCGACCAATATCATCATTTAGTAACGAAGTATGTTGTAGCAACGTGTGACTTGATTATTTGTTGGTTGTCGCTTTGCTAAGCCCTCGATGAAAATTCTGTAATAAGAACGCCATTCACATTTTACCACTTCAGTATTATGAGCAACATTGTTGACATCATTTGGCTCATGTATAACGTATTATATTAAACACGTTATATTTTATTTTACTAAACTATATAAGACTTTTTTTAAATAACATCGCGTGTCCTTGTACAAATATTGACCTAAATTAACTCAGTCAGTGTGTATAAGATGTACCTACTAAGCGAATTTTAAAAGTTTAACATTAATACTTGAATAGTGATATAATAGTTATTAAGTTTCTCTCTGATACCAATTATATTCTGAGTTCAAGTTTTTTTTTTATACTTTTAAGGTTGTATATAAATATTGTCGTACAAATAACATACCAAATAATGTACTTACTCGTGTTTAAAACTGAAATGTTTTTTGAATTATAACTAGGAGGTTATGATATATTAACTGTATTTATTTAGATCACCAGATATGCACAGCTGACCAAGACTGAGTGTTAATTTATTTGTGTTTAAAATGTATACCTAAGCTTATTCTTCCACTAAATTAAAAATATAACACATAAATAACACTAGCTTTCGTTACATTTACCGTCGCTGATACTCTTTAAAATTATGATGCATACTGATTTTCAGTGACGTCATATAATATGGAATAAAAATTTGCAGCTAGATCATAACAATGAAGTCTTGAATAATATATCGTCGGGAATGTCATATAAACACAATATAATTAAATGAAAATATAGTCCATTAAAATATATAAAATACATATTTATATTAAAGAAACTCAAATATCAAAATTATCAAAGGAGTAAAATTGTTTTCTCCATCCTTATTTGATTGTATTGCTACTTATTGGGACTTTGACGTTATAGCTATAGATTGAGTAAATTTCCTATTAAGAAATTCTTAAAAGCAATTATAGCCTATTACATGAATGACATTGCATTTTATTAGTAAATGAATACAATTTCGTGATAAGATTTTATATTTTTTGCTTTTTTAGTATACGATACAAACATCAACGAAAAATAATTACACTTTAAAATGACACCATATTGAAAGGAAGCCTTTAACTTAACTCGTAATAAAGTATGAGCTCCGTGAAGGTAAAGTGATTAGGCTTTTTGAGAGAGTGCTTTACCACATAAGACTACATTAAGATTTAAGAACACAGGATAGAGCACTAAAATATTGAACCATTACTAGGAAATGTTCACTAACAACAACTCAATAAGAATAGCAGTCTAATAAGGATTTCCATGAATTTAGTAATGCGAATGGCATTACTAAATTCATGGAAACTTTTTAATAATTTATAACTTTAATAATAAAATACTTTATGTGTCACTTTAACTTTAAAGAAATTAAAATTACTTTTATCAGTTAGACAAATTAAACCTTTTTTTATTTAAATATTACCCATAAATGAATCGGTTAAAATAAAAATATTCTCCTAAAGATTCTCGAGAAGAAGTTTCTCATAAAATACAAACACATATAGTGATTTCCTTCTGTGTACTCTTTAAATCTCTCACTATTTTTTTAGATCTCTTACACAATTTTTTTATAAATTCAACTAAATTAATTTTATTCAAACGAAACCGTATTGTTCTCTTAAGCTGAGATTCTGTTAGAATATTGTTTTTAAGTAATGGCTTCATTATGCTTCGTTAAAATCGGTGGCATGATACTTCCCGTAGCAAGAATATTAATTTGCCCATTTTACATAAAAGCTCTATAATATCTCTCGCTTTATAAGCAAGAAATAAAAACAAGAGTGAATTAAAATTCACTGTAGATATTTCACCGACAACTGTTTTGCCTGTTTCATGTCGTTACATGCAAGATGACTTATTGTTTACTTGTTTTACTAGAGTAGTTTAGGTTATGATGTCCAAATTAAATCACTGTTAATTATCTTTATTAAACATAAAAACACTTTAAAAAAAAAGCTTGTTCTTTACTTTATTTAATTGTAATAATAAAACATTTTTTAACCACGACATAAAAAAACTAATACGCGTAGGCATTGGCATATGCTATATATATAGTTTTTATTTCTTTTGAGAGAAAATATATTTATATTGTCTATGAGACAAAAAATGTCTCTCTACTAATATTATAAAGAGTAAATAACCATTTGTTTTTGTATGTACGTTTGTTATAACTAAATTCAATAAAAAAATCACCTTAGAAAACTATACTTACCTTAAGGAACAATAAAAATCACATGAGACCAGCCGTGGACAAACAGCTAGTATCGAATATAGAAGTTCCATTGTATAAGTAAGTATTTATTGATTGTTGAACTCATTACCACCAGTTTGGAATAGGACACCTAACACCAGAGAAGAACCGGCAAAGAAAGATTACTATGTCATCTTTTAAAATAGTTTCATAAACAGTGTTTCATCTCTTTCCATCGCTATTCTTATTATTAAAAAATCAAGATAATCTTTACAGTAAAACCCATCTTAGAAAGATAAATAGCGCTATAATAGTTTAATGTCATACCAACATTGATTAACATAACCTTATTTTACGATACACTGGTAAACATATAGATGTGAACAAATTTTATTACAACGGATATCATAGAACTTCAAATTAATTTATTTCAGACGGCTACATTTCATTAACTGTAACAATAAAAAAATCATTACCCAACACAATTGTTTATTCCAACCTTACGTTAAATCCATGTTCAGTTCAGTTATATTGAGATGGATTGCAAGGAATTGAGATGATCCAAATATTCATTGACTAGGTGGATGGCAAAGCCATTTAAATGAAAGGTCGTCTACATGCCCAATATAAAATTTCAAAAAATAAAAGTTTTATGCACTAAGGGTCCCCTAAAATTCGAAATCTACAGTATATGCTAATAGGGTTGCTCATTTCCAAGAACTAGCCAATTTTAAGGCATCGTTTAAGAATTTACATGTTCGTCAATAGACAAAAAATGAATTTAATAAGAATGATCATGGCATAAATCAAACAACTGAATGAAAAAATGACCGTAGTCGGTCAACACCTATACAAATAGCATCTTTCCATTAACTTCGGAACAATAACGTAAAAAAGACGAGAACATTATGAGGCAAATTATATAACCAATGGTTGGAAGTTTATTTGTTCGGACTTTAAATTGTTTTCCATTTAACATTTGTCTAGATGCAATCCCTACCATCAGTTAATTAAAATCGATTGTTATTTTTACCCGCTGTGGAATAATTTATTATTTTATTAATATTTATCGCTTTTATATTTTATTTGACGTTGTCCACTGTGGTTTTAAAATATTTAAAATTGTCGTCCTTAAAGATTATCTTAATGTTGTAATATTTTGGCTGTTAAGGAAACGGATCTTGAGTGACATAAATATCTACATTTTCTGTCATATTTCATGAATGTTTTTATATATTTTCCCCTAGCTATCGTTGGGTCGACTTTTAATACTTCAAGATTGTACCTGAGAAACGTCATTATTGAAGTTACTACCTCCGTAGGTTAGCGATATTAAACAAGGGTCTTGTTTACAAACCTGAGGTGATGGGTTCGAATTCCACGGGAAATAACTTTTAATTATCGTTGTCTTCTGGTAAATTACACACTACAATATAAGCCAATTATATGAAAAGTAAGATAATCTATGCGTCGGATGGAAGTGTGTTAAAGTCAGTCCCGATATGCAAGACCATCTTTGGCGGTCGTTACAAGATTGGCAGGGGCACTAACGACTTCAAATTTGCTGACAACTAATTTATCCATCAAATGCGGTTTTGGAAGTCAGTGTTAGTCACTCTACGTAAAATCTGTAACTCAGATAAAGCCGGATGGATTGGTAATAAACCCCATGATATCTTGAGAAAAATGGCAAGGTGAAAAGAAAGAAAAAAAAAGGAATTTTCCGAGTCTTTTATTTTATATTACTAATCTTTATAAGATATAACTTTTAGAGAACTTTATAAGAATAAAACATGTCTGAAGTGTCTTACCTAGTTCACGGGAACGGTAGGTTTCTGCGAACTGTGTGTTATATGAAGCAAACCAAAGACAAGAGCCTGGAAGCATAACATCAATAATAATAAAAAATTAATTTTCTTTTCAGTCTTTTATATATATAGGATTTTTTCGAGGTCAGTTGTGAGATTGCCTAGGAGTCCAATCAATTCTCATTTTGAAAAAGACTTCAGTGTTTTTTAACATTACTTTTTCTTATATAGTTTTAAATTAATAGATATTTTTGTAATTTATGATTTTGACGTACTTTCAATCGAACGAGTTATTAGGAACCCTCACCACCATAAATATGAATATTTAATTAAGGAGGGATTGATAATAACTTAGTTTTTACTTATTATCTATCCATCCCCAACTGCCTCCGTAGCCTAGTTGTATAGGCGTTTGCTTTAGAAACCGGAGGTCGTGGGTTCGAATCCTGCGTGGACTCAACAAATTTCATTGTTGTTGCCTGTCGGATGGGCATGTAAAAAGTCGGTCCACCCACCAACCCGCATTGGACCAGCGTGGTGGGATACGGTCCAAAACCCCTTCATAGATAGGGGTGTATTAGTGGTGTATTAGGGGAGGCCTATGTCCACCTGTGGACTATCAAAGGCTGATGATGATGCTCCATCCATCACGACTCCTTTGTAAATAAAGGTCTCCTTTTACAGAAGGACGTCTGGGGCGGTACCACCGTGGTGCCTACTTCTGCCGTAAAGCAGTAGTGTTACAGCAAACAGTAAACAGCACGGTGGTAGTACCAAATCTTAGTCCTGATTAAATTGGGCGTTGATGTCTCCTGTCCATCAGGTAGCAAGATTGTTCATCTGCCTTCGTTAGTAATAAAAAAATGTACCATAAACATAGGCATAGAAAAAAGTCTCAAGAACTAAGTCAGGAAAAAATATATGTATACTACACAATATATTGTAATAGTAATAATAGATCACAACACAAAGTTTGCCTACGACTTTACAGCACGAGCAAGTATTTTTTACAATTATCTAAATAGAGCAAATAATATATAAATTGAAACAGAAGAATAATAACATAGAAACTAAGAAATTACCATTTCCGTAAAATATTTTCTTTGTTTTGGTACATAAAAATTCCGTTTAATTCAAATAATGCCTGACGCTGTGATAACATTATTTTTTACTGTTATAATGCGAACCTGGAACTGAAGGCTTTAAATACTTTTAAAACCTTTCAAGGTTATTTGGTACATAGTTAGATTTAGTGTTATTCTGCCAGCAGGCACGGTCTATAGTAAAAACAAAGAAGAAGACCAGAAAAATTTAATGTTAACGCTACATTCCTTTAACATTATTATAGTTGATAAATTTTAGCATATCCGTTCAAGCTGTGGTGTTAGAGTGTTAATACCATGGGCACAGTTTAATAAATATCTTTGAAGCCGTTTTTGTTAGGTACTTTAAAATTTACAAAAGACTGCCTAAAAACACCTTTGTTGCAACTTTGTCGTCAAGGTAGATCTTAGGTTTGACTTATGGGTCGTGACAAAGGGCGGGTTTTTAACGCGTCCCTGCGCGCATCTTTAAGTGGTCTATGGCGCCAGTCGGGGTTGGTTTTCCTTTGGCATCCATTGAGTCAAAATAGGTTAAATGCCTACAGCTTACCTTCGAATTAATCTAAAAAATATTATATGACAAAAATTGACGAACAATCTTCACGATATAATTTTAACTTTATTTTGAGTAACTTCTGCAACGCCGATCTTTTTTGATTAGTTTTTTGGCCAGTTCATAACTAAAAAGACATAAAAAGTAATACAAAAAATATAAATGAAATAAGAAGGGTGCAAAATCACATAAATTTTTCAACGTACAAAATTTTTGAGTACGAATGCGCGCGACACTTACAATTGCTATTGTTCAATTGTCTTTCTTATTGTTAAGGACAAAATTAAATGGTTATAAACAAAAGTGGTAATATACTTAAAATTCCAAAAGGGAAAAGGTTTTAAAAATAAATGTACATTGTTACAGTACGTATAATGGTTGTAGATGAAATGCCTTACCAAAAAGAAGGTTTCTGTTCTAAAATGAATACAATTAACATTTAATAAATTCAATTCTAATATTATGCTCTATGTCTCGCGTAGTGAAAACATTTTGATCCCTTCTGTTTCGCCGCTTTGTGGAGCTATATTTTTCTTTCATTTTTCCCTTTAAAATTTTGAAAAGTCGTTTACTTTTCCATTTATCTACTTTCCCTAAATATTGTTAAGACTAAAAAGAAACTAAATTTTTTTTAGAAAATCAATACAATATCGAAAGAAAAATCTCTTATTTGTTTCAAATTAACAACTTTTGCCTCCAAGATATGTATTTGGGATTTAGTAATAATTAACAAACAATCTTGAAACACTGTTATTAACCACTGTTATGGCTTACATAATGGGAAAAATATAATTTAAACACCACCATAGAAAAAAATGGCATTACATTCTTGCCCGTTCCCAGAAACGATAGAAATTACAGATTTATGGTAACAAAATAAATAGAGTTTTAATCGAATTCAAGTAGAGTAGAACAAGCATATGGTAATAAAGTGTTTAGTACTTGTACTTATTTTCGAATAAATTGTTTGAATTATTTTTATACTTTTACATGTTATAGACTACTTTTACATGATAGCAGAACCAAAGTTATCAAAAACTATCGATTTCTGGAACTAACCCATCATGTGTTTATTGATGATGTGGGTATGTGCATTTATTTGTTGTCGGAACTTTCCTTGTTTTTTTTACCATAAATATTGATTGTTTGTCATAATCTGAATTGGGACGTCCATATCTTTCCAATTATATTCTCTTTTCAGATATATTTATATATAAAACAATTAATAACGAATGTCAAACTTAAAACTTAAATATCTCGGAAAGAGGTCGATGTGGATTGGTATGGTTTGGCACAACACGATCCAATTGAAATATATAAGTTTAAATTACTTTTTAAAGTCAAGATGTTGATACACATGAATACAATGAATTTGGATAAACATGTTAACAGAAATAATGTTTAAATGTTTCGTTGTATTAAACATGAAAAATTTTGATTTAACAGACAAAAGACCATTTGTACGTAGACAGTGCAGCCCTGATTTCTGAAAAAGCGTGAGCTGATTATCAGAAACCAGTTTCTTCTCCTTTAAATTACAATATTGCCTGTTTACATATAAGGTTTAAGTAACAAAAATAAATAAAAAGAGACAAGAACAGTTTATAACAACTGACAGTGGCATAAAGGTTCAATTAAAATTTAACCTTTATGCCAGTACATTTAAAACAATCAAAAAATTAAAAAATACTATAGATTTCGTTCTCGGAATGAATTTTGTGCCTTTGTGTTGTGCAGATAGATAATAAGAAAAATAAACAGCCAAAAAAAGGCTATTAGACAGCAAATTTTCCGTCTGATTATAATCAAAATTATTTAACCATTTTTTAGACAAAGTCAGCCTATGTTGCGTTAGGCCTTCGGTTAATTTTTTTTATTAAAAATGATATATATCTTTGGTCCGAGCTATACTCGGCGGTTATACTCGGTGCTATACTCGGAGTTTCTTTGTCGGACAAAATTCGTAATAAATTAATCAGGCAAAGAACTAAAGTCACCGACATAGTGCAAAGTATTAGCTCATTGAAGTGGCAGTGGGCCGGTCATGTAGTCAGAAGAACGGTTGCTCCGAGTTCTGGAGTGGAGGCTGCGTTCGGAAAGACGGAGCGTTAGTCGACCCCGACCAGGTGGGACGCCGATCTCCTTGTAGTAGCCGGCTCAAGTTGGCAGCGTGTAGCTAGGGATCGGCCGTCTTGGCATTCATTGAGAAAGGCCTATCTAGCGGTGGACGGATGTTATAAAGCGCCGACTAAAACCATGTCGTTATGAGCTCGAAAGTAAGAGCCAATAAATTTAACCTCTAAAGATTGTTAAGGTTCAGCAAAGTGACATCTATGCCGGTCCAGTGTCATGACAAAATAAGATTTTCTTCTTAACACTTATATCTCAATTATACGAAATATAACGAAAAAGAAAAAGTATGTTAGAACAAAAATGTCTAACCTAATTATCTGACTTTTGATAGATGGATGTATTACGAATGTAATCGGCTTACGTTTTCTTAGCTTTCTTCTTAGAAGTCGAAGACGAATTCCGAAGCCCTCTGATGTATATCAGGAAAGATTACGTATTTTCATTTAATTGAATTCAGTTGCAAGTTTTTGAAAAAAATCTGTAAAGCGTATAGCATATAGCTAAAGTTTAAAAGAAAATAGTCCCCTTAATTTTTTAGCAATTTGATAAATGTTTTTAGGCACTGCATGATTAATAGTTTGGCTAAGCTTAAAGCTCCATAAAATACACAATCGCTTAATGGTATGGTTACAATTTTTTTTGTGATGTATTTAAAGCTGTCATTTGGTTTTAATGTCATTTCAGACATTATTACTTTTAATATCCAGTTATATTAGTAATGGTTACATTAATTTAACGTTAACTTTGATCCGTGAGAGATAATTTGTTTGAGGAATAGCCGGAAATAGCTGAACTAAGCGCGTCTTAAGCCAATATTTCATGCCGGCCTACTTAGTGTAATACTACTTCACAGTGAACAAAGCACCGACCTAGTAGATGTGGAATCTGTTCTAAGTGTTCTGCTAAGCCATTGTGAATTTGAGGCTTGTCGATTATGTGCCTGAAATAAATAAAGCCATACACAATTTTTTTTGTTTCTTTTAGTTATGTTTTTGTTTATTTCAGACAGGTACGTTTCTTATCCCCTTAAACCATAAGCAAATACTAATAATGGATACTGGTTATATCCACATAGTCAATATTTTATATAAGAAACTTTTTGTTTTGCCAGTTAAAACCGATAGTAAATAAACTTTGTTTACCAAAGTAATTGTTATGCAATCACTACGCAAATGTACACCAAAAAACAAAAATGCTTTTTGGACAACATTGGCTTTCGCGTCTCGTCGAATAATCCTCGTGTTTAACAGACTGCATACAATAAAGGATTACTGTTAAGATGACGCTCTGTCAGGCTGACTGGGAATTAATTGCATTTCATAAGTCTATATATAAAATTTGTTTGCGTGTATAGTACTATTTGTTCACTTTAGGATCATGATTATGTATAAAAAACAGAGTAATTTAATAAAAATCTTCAATGATAAGATATTTAATAAAATTAAAACTAATATTTTCCTTTGTTTTATGTAAGGGTAAATAATGTGTTAAAAATAGAGTATTATATAAAATATTTCATTTAATATTCTTTTATTACTGTATTACAATAAAGAGTAAATAACTTATATCATGAGTAATAATAACAAAACGTTCATAGTATTACAATTTATCTTTATAATTATTTAACATTGTTAGAGTACGTAAGTGTTAATGGAATAGGAATAAGTCAACTTTGACATACTTACGACAAAGTTATAGAAAATAATTAAGAAGTATCGTCAATCCAAAAGAACAATATATTGTAATACATTAGGTATTGGCTAATAACGAGCTTTTGAATTGTCGGACGAAATATTTGTTATAGTTCTAAAAGTTTTGCTCACAGTTGTTGTCGGCATTACACAGAATTTACCGATAAAGGGATTATATAACCCTGAAGAATTCATGGGCGCGTGGACAAATAATTTTGACGGTGCGAACAGCTTAAAGATGATTTTAAAGTATTTAGGTATATGTTTAACAATTTAAAATTTATTTCAAGTTGCTTATATCATTTAAAATTTACTTTACATTTTGTTCTTTTGTAATAATACTTTTTTATAGGTGTATATATTATAATTATGATAAATATGTATGCTGTTAATGTGTCTAGATAAATAAATAAATAAAAAGATGTTACACACGACATTAATTAATAACTTGCTTGCTATATAATGATGCATGAAATATTTTTGAATAACATAAATTTCGCAAACACAGTTACGAGAAATATAAGTTTCTAGTATTTCTCATACTATACCGTTCAAAAGGTAAATAAAAGACCATTTGTCATTTTGTCTATTATTTAGAAGGAAAAAGTCGCGCGCTACAGCTAGTTTAATTTACTAAAATTTATTCTGAGCGAGAAAGATGATGAACAACATCAAAGTCAGTTTTGTTCGTTTACTTATCTCAGTTTCTGATTCATAATAATTACTGCTATTTGTCCTAACTGCCTCCGTAGCCTAGTGGTATAGGCGTGTGCCTTAACCGGAAGGTCGTGGGTTCGAATCCTGTGGGGACTCAACAAATTTTCATTGTTGTTTCCTAGTTGGTTAGGGAAATTTGGGCCGATCACAATTGTCTGAAAAGTAAGATGATCCATGCGTCAGATGGGCATGTAAAAGTCGTCACCCACCAGACCGCATTGGACCAGCGATGTGGATACGGTCCAAAACCCTAATGGATGGGGTATATTAGGGAAGGCCTATGTCCAGCAGTGGACTATCGCAGGCTGATGATGATGATGACTGCAATTTGTCATATTTTGAATGTTATATTAAAAACAAGCTATGAAAAGCCTCATTATTACTTTCGTTGCAATATCTTAGTAATTCCACAGTACTCTTTAATACTTACATCTTAAAGATCTTAAAGATAGATAACTGTATAAAAAAATGTATTCAATCTATTTGGTCTCAGTTCGATTTATTACACGACTCAACAAAGTTTATTTTAATATACCCAGTCAAGTTTAATAGCACTAGTTAGATTTTATGAACTTTTTTGTTTCATTTTAAATAAAACATTAAAAAAGCAGCATTACTTTACTGATATGTAGATATCTCGAGTATTTTATTTATTTGCTTTAAGTGGAAACATGTAAAGTTTAATTAGAACGTATGACTGTTCCAGTTTCATATACCCTATAAATAACTGATGATTTATGCCTGATTCACTTTGAGCATTATGATCTAAATAACAACAAAGTAAAATGTTTTTTTGTATGCTTTTGCGTCACTTTCCTTTCCGGTCGTTGTGATTTGCCTGAAACGTGGATTACAGGTCAATAAACGTTTAAAAGGTACTTAAAAATTTCGTGATAAATAAAATTTATTTATTTGTCATTTAAAGTAACTGTGAAATATTGAAGCAGTATTTAAAATTTAGCGGACGATTTGTTGATTGTAATACAACAAAATTTTACCATTATTAATTTTCTATAAGACATAACCATGTAACCGTCGTTCAATTGCACGACATCAAATTTAAATTGTATGATAACTGTTAAAAGGGCACAAAGATCAGTTCTTAAGGCTATGTTTGGCAAACTCTTTAAATAACCGACTTAACAACTTTACGAAAAATGCAAAGTTTTAAAACCTTCCGTTTAAAACGAAGATATAAGCTGCCCTTGCCCAGTATCAAGACACACTTTGCCTGACGCTTTAGTCCAAATTAGGACATTATCGTTAAAAAGAAGTGTTAGATCACTGTAATATTAAACATTGCTCTGTTATGCATATATATATATATACATATATATTTATGCAAGTTTTTATTTTTTAAAACTTCACACTATCCAAAATAACTGTGTTTTGAAATAAAAAGTATCTTTCTAGATAAAACCCTATAATAGTTTCACTGTTTTTATTGTATTTAATTAGCTTTTACTTTTTTTAAACTATTTTTAGCTACAAACTTTTTATACCACCGAAAATGCATAATAATGTGGGTCTTTAGATGTTTCCACCGATCACTTTGATCGTACTTTTCATAAACGTGATTGGCCAACCACAGGGCAGGCTTGTTTAGTGTGGTGCCAATTGACATTTATTTTGTAATGAACTGTCTTATTTGTGAATAAAGGTTTATTATTAAATATATATAACTAGATCTAAGGTAAGACACACACTTTTTACCTATTTGTTTCAAATTATTATTACAGAATGATATTTTGGAAAGTCAATAGGAATCTAATCGGTAGAAGTGGTCTACGTTATTGGATAATTAGTAACAGTCAACGCGAAAATAGGGATATTATTCTGCGCTAAGAGACGAAAGACGAATGCGTCAATAACGAATTTTGATGACACATAATATACTTACCTTTTTTATCTGCAGAAAAACTATAGTAGAGTTTTATAACATTCTTTGCTAAGAATTTAGATGTGTTTAGTAAATATAATATTTATTATTTATAACAAAAACAACTCACTATTTTTATTAACTTTTAAATACGTATAAAACAATCAATTTAACTACGGTATTACATCATTTTATATTGAAATGTTTCTGTAATTCAATAAAGCGTTGCTTTTTTGTAATATGTACAAAAATTAGTCACTCTGAGTACGCTTAAGTATGCCATCAAGTTCTTGCGGCTCTGGAAAAGTGATGAGAAAATGAAGCAATTTCAAAAACATCAATAGCAATAAAATATCTTTATTGGAATTTAAAAAAAATTTGGAACACTTTCTCAACCTTTACTTTTTTCTCAATTTATTCTAGTCTAGACCTAGTGATCTTAGTACTTTTTTTTAAGTTATCAGTATAGTTAGTTTAGTTTTATTATAAGTTATCAGTAGATATTTTCATAATCACTTTATATATAAAATTTTATTTCTTTAGTGAAGTTCGAGTAATAGTTGAAATCTACAAAAAAATTTAGGAACATAACTACATTGGCTTCCTGTGATTTTATATTTTATTTTCAATTTATCTTAGTATTTAGTTAGTCAATTGTAAATACGAACGATAGGTTTTCAAGGGTGAGCCAGCGTTTGCAATTGGATCGGACAAGAATGTGTTTTTGACGCCAAATTTTTCTTAATTTTTTAAATATCTTTAAACCACTTCAAAAAAAAAAAATAAACTACAGAACAGTTTAGGAAGCGGACAACGTCGTAACATATATATAAAAAAAATCCGTTAGTAATTTTTTGGGGAAATCAGTTAAACAATCTATGAAATCCAAAATAAACGAGATAAATGTACACATTATACGTTCCGGTTCCGTACCTAATATGACAAAAAAACATAAGTTAAAAGTTAAAGTTGGCAAGAGAGGTAGACGAACAGTCGGGCAACCTAATGGATAGTAGTCACCAACGCCCATTGTCATCGGCAATACCTGGGGACCCCATCATGTTGCATGCATGGTGTTGTGTCTCGTTTAGCCACTAAATGCTGGGTACGGTGCCCTACAAACCAGAACACAGTAGTTTTTTTATCCTTTTTCACGGTAGAAAAGGTCGCAATCACGTAAATTTACAATGTATTAGGCGTGTTTTTTAAAATGTCAGCCAATATCCCTTTTCTAAAAAAATGGGCAAAGAAATACTTAGCAGATTTCAAAGACTTTTATTAAAAAATCAACAAAACCGTTTATTATAAAATTAAATTTTGTGTATAAATACAACTGTCCAACGTATAAATAAAACCCAGGGCCCGAGGAAAGACAATTAATAATTATATGTTAAAGTAACTTTTTTTATTTAGCATAGCTATTTATTTTTTTAATATTAAATGCAAAACATTAATATTAAAATAACACAATAATATAAATTAAACTGATACAATGTTTGCATGGATAGAATCACATATTACTTTCCTTTTTGTATTTTTAAATATTTCATTACAAAAGTGAATTATATAAAAATGGAAAGGCCAGTTTAGGATTTATAATTTTTGGAAAAAAGTTAAGGATACATCGCCATATTATATGGCGTATAATGGCGGAGCTTTTTGAAGGACAAGGCCATTTTTTTTAATTTCCAAAGACAAGAGATAAAATGATATATGATTAAGGGATCTGGTAAATGTATATCATTTCTTTAATTAAAAAATTTAGAAGCTTAGATTAAGAATTAAGATAAAAAATTAAATTTTTGAGATAACTTTTTGACTTGCTTGTATTTTTAATTTAATGCAAAATTAAAAAAATATATATAATATTTAGATCTTTCATTTTATTCTCAAATTCTTTAATATACAATTTTTTGTAACAACAACTATTATATGTTATTTATTATTATTGTAAATTTATCGTATCCTTGACTTACCTAAAAAATACGTAAAGTGTACGTTAAAATAAAATTATAAGCTTATTTCTTTATCTAGTTGATGTTCACAACGCTCCAAGCATTTTGTTTTAAAAAGGAACATCGCAAAGGCGTATAATTATCTAAATTGGGTCGTTGCATGGCGAAATTTAGTCGCATCCGTTTAACAGTAGCCTAATACATGAGCGTGAACGACATTTTTCATTAAAAGTAAAACCCACACGAAAAAGTGTTTCGCTTCAATAATAAATATTTACTTTATAAAAGAGTTTTTAATGTAACATACAACAATTAACAATCCTTTTGTATAGAGTTTTACATGTTTACCCCTAAAACTAATTCTAAATAAATAAATTTATTCTTAGAACAACAAGTCTTATAAATAACACATGACATTAATATTGATGTGTTATAAATGCCACAAATCTAACATAGTTTATTTTGACATGTCGTTCCCTAACAGTCAAGGAACGCAAAACATCACACACACACATTAATTTTTACACAGGCCGTCCTCCGAGTGTTGGTTAGGCAATTTGGCCGATCACCCAATTGTCTCAAAAGTAAGATGATCCATGCGTCGAATGGGCATGTAAAATCGGTCCACCCACCAACCCGTATGGGACCAGCGTAGTGGGATACGGTCCAAACCCCCTAATGGATAGGGGTGTATTAGGGGAGGCCTATGTCCAGCAGTGGACTAACAAAGGCTGATGATGTGTGAGGTGATATTAATTCTGTATAGAAATCGCCTAATTACCAGTAATAATTGTGTTGTCTAAGAACATTAATTATACCATGCCCTTTTCAGGTCTATAATCCGCCTACTTCGAACCACACCATTATTTAAACAAAAGAGTTTTTGACATTTGTTCATGTGTTTTATTAACTCAAAGGTACGTATTTTTGTAACCTCCTTAACATTTAGACCAATATTAAAAATCAATATATTGTTATAATTTTAGCCAATGTATCGGCAGTAGTACAGCTACAGTTTGCTCTAATGCATACGAATGTTTGTATTTGCAATGTAATCAGTTCAGGATTAGATTCAGAGCTATACTGCAACGTTGTGTGTTTTCTTTCATTATTTATTTAAAAACAAAGCTTTAATTCTGCTAAAGAACTGAACATTTAGAGTTGTCATTTGTAACGTTCTTATTTTTCAATAGAAAAGCTACAATTTTGTAATAAAAATTGTAGCAAAATTTATACGATCACAGTTAAATGTTTTTATTTCTTGTTACTTTAATCAGTAAAAAAAATGTTAGCACCATAGTATAATAATTACAATATTTTTCATGGACTCTCTTTCTCACTTGCTATTGTGCATCTAGCTCCAACTAACGAAAGCAAGCATAATTTGTAATAGCTCTAGACTATTAAGACTATGGACTATTTTAATATGACGTGTGGAATATAAATCATGCAATTCAATTGTTAGATCAAAATCTTCAAAAGATACCTATTTTCTACTTTTTATCAAGTAAGTTCATCGAATAATAAAGGTTTAATCTAATAACGTTTACGTGAAAGAGAGAAACACTGTACGCGTATTTATTTATCCTTTTCTTAATTCAACAATATATATAACACAAAGTAAGTGTGGCAGTGTATTTTTATTATTTAACATTTGCTGATTCCCTCAGTAAGCAATATCCTCGACGAGATGAGGGAATTTCAAATACTCAAATAGTTTGACTTTCTAAATGTCAGAAAACGATAAGTTTATCTTAATGTCATTTAAACCATTGAAAACACCTAGCAAATGTAAATTTAACCACTTCTCATTAGTCCTGAGTCACAGAATTAATAATTTCTATAATATGTTATAATAACTTTAGCAACTCAATTTAATGGAAGCCAACAAGATCAGCCGTCTTGGTATGCATTAAAAAAGGCCTATGTCCAGCAGTGGAATGCAGATAATTTTTTGCGACGATAAAGAAATGTTGAAGGGTGATTGAGAAAAATTTCAATCAAAATTGCTCGAAATACTACGTAAAATTGTCAATTTTTCGCGTTTAATTAGGGAATGTCACGGTTTCGATGACTTCTCGATCGGGCTCCGAATCGTGCTCATAATTATTACTTATCAACAATTAAAATATAATATCAAGAAAATAACTACCTTTAAACCTTAAATAAACATCATTTTTCATAGATTTTAACCTTTAACTTGCTAGTCGACTCTGATTACGGCGGTCGATCTATATTTGAGATCAGACAACTGGGGCGAATCTGCGTCCTTAGCCCAGATGTAGCGGGCATATGCTCTAGAAACCAGAGGTCGTGGATCTGAATCCTGCAGGGGACTCAACAAATCTTCATTGTTATTTTCAAGTTGGTTAGGCACTTTGGGCCGATCACCCAATTGTCTGAAAAATAAGATGATCCATGCGTCGGATGGGCATGTAAAGTCGGTCCACCCACCAACCCGCACTGGACCAGTATGGTGATTCGGTCCAAAACCCTGAATGGATAGGGTGTATTAGGGAGGTCATGTCCAGCAGTGGATTATCACCGGCTGATGATGAAAATGGTAATGATGAACTGCGGAGAAGATATTATAGTGCACAAGTATACGCGCAGACTCAGGTGCAGATCCCTTTATACTCTCATAGCCCGATGGGATGGTTAACCGACAAGACCGGGGGGATATCCGACACTTGAATCATCTTACTTTACAGACAATTGAGTAATCAGCCTGCATTGCCCTAACCTACTAGGAAATGACATGGAAGAGTTGTTAAATCTCTACAGGATTCAAACCCACGAGGTAATATTTAAAGCAAGACGCTAATTTTATTTCGTATTTTCAAAAAAATAAACAACGTGATATTTTGCATAGAAATATTTTCTGAAATTATTTAATTAGGATGGTACGCAACTCATAAACATTTTCTAATGTTTATTTGATTTTAATAATAACTATGGATTTATCTAACTACAGGCACATTTTCGTATAACACTTACGATGAACTATGAAATGAATATGTTTAATGATAGTTGTGTTTTATAACGTCACGGGGAAATCAAAAGTTAGTAAAATAATATATGTTTATGTCGGCCTTACTCTTGCAAAATGGATTGAATCTGTTACAAAAACAAACTAAAATTTATATGCAGTAATTGGTATTGATACTATTCATATTATAATTCCTAATGTTAGCTGTTTCATGGCGACTAGACACATGGTATTAAAATTATAATTGGCAATAGGGCTGTTGCCCGCAGCACCACAAACAACGAAGATACAACTAAATAAATTTGTTGACCCTCATAATTCAAACCACGACCACCAGCAGTTAAATACGTTTATATGCTATAAAACTATGAGTCAACTTTACGCGTTTCAATTACATGCACTGCTACTGGACGTTCTAAAAAAAATAGAGTTAGTTCCTTCATTGATACTCCGGCATTTACTTGAGAGTCTTAGATTGAGTCAAAAAAGTCTTAGATTGAGCGATCGCACAAATTTTGCTATTGAAGGAGTATGAAAAGGGAAAATGAACCAAGGCTTTCGTCAACAAGGACTGCTAACATCCATTTGAAATACGGGCTAAAGGTTCTAATACATAATCTTCAGAATCTGGATTTAGGAAGTGCTGATACTTTTGAAGAGATCCTAAAAATCTGATGCCTTAACTTGTAGTTTAATATTGATTGATTTTAGTTTGTTGTTAAAATGGTGAATGTGTCATCTACATACCGCTTGTAGAGTCACGAGGCTGGATGAGGGTCTTCCCTTCAAAGTTCTCCATAAAGAATTGTTCATTTCACAACAAGTAGCCAGAAGTAAGACTGTTAAGCAGAGTCACATATTCATTCGGCTTTTTATTGTCCTTAAGTTCTGAGTTAGACATGTTATAAGCCGCCAAAGAATATTTGCCAATTATTATCCATAAAATGTAAAACTCCTCTACAGGTACAGGGTGTGTATAAACTAGACTGTAATTATGGTCTCTCTTACATTGGACAAACAAAAACACCAACGCCTAAAGAAATCTGTAATTTGCAACCATACTGTAGACAAACCCAATTATTATATTACAAAAGAACATGGCTCTATACCAAGGATGATTCGGGAAGCTATAGAAATGAAAAAATGAAACCCAAAGATATAAAAATCACAAAACTGCTGGCCAACATTAGTACTTTTTGTCAAACCGATATTCAAAATAAAGAAAGATAGTCATATTTTAAATAATTAAACCTGACGGTTATTCCAAAAACATTTAGATTCAGACATATACCAACTTGGTCTATCCGTGATCATGAAAGCTGGAAAGAGTCCGAAACATCGGGAATAGTGGATTTCATATGTATATTAATCGCATAAATAAAAGGAAATAATTAATTTATATTCGATTTATTCCCCTGTTATGTATGCCTGTATAGCCTCGTGTTTTACTGCGAATAATTAATAAATAATCTTAACAAAAACATACACATATAGTTCACGAAACATAAGTAGCTTTTGGGTGTAATTTACTCCTCCTAGCACATCCTTCCTTTCCATGAAACATGTATAAGTACTCCCTTTCTCGTGCACAAAAGCGAATTTCAAAAAGTTCTTTTAAATTCAAGCTTTACAGTTTAAAATAAATTTAAAAAATGAAGTTTTACTGGTAATGTATATTAATTGGGTATATTATTAAATAAGGTATATTAATTGTATAGGTCTATAATTAGGCAAAAAATGATTCATGGTTTTATCTTTTTATTAACAATGACGAATTTCTGTTAAGATTTTAAACCCAGATTGTAACCCCTATATTTTGTTCCCGTACCGCTTAAAATTAAAAAATCACTAGAAAAAAAACTTACTTGACTTTGTTTCTAGTTACACAAAATTTGATGTTCTTATTATGTTTAACATTTATGAATTTAAATATAAACTTCCGTCTCCCATACAATTCAACGCAAAAATACGTAAGAAATCTATTCACGCATGCTCCAACTTATATCATAATCTATAGTATGGATTAGACGGTAAAGACGGACAGACAGACGGAGCTACTTTCGCATTTAGATCAGTATAGATGTTTTTTAAATAATTTAAACGGCGTATCACGTATGTTGGTTTACATATATACCAATTATAAGAAAAGTTATAACTATCTTTCGTGACCGTAAATAAGTCTTTATGCAAGTTAATGCTTTTAAAAAATAACCGTTTCAAAGTAATTAAAAACGATTATTTTCAAGAAATTTGAGTAAAATATTAGTAATATTAAATATCTGAAACATTTCAAGCTATACTTTTATCATAATTTACATTTTAAAGTATATTGTAACGTTATTGTTTCCGTTACCAAACTAGGTTTTCATTCAATGGACTTTTAATTAAAATGGGCAGCTCGATCCTTTTATCTGTGTAGGTTATGCATCAATTCGAAATCCCAAATGAGGTGGAATTGAGCAATTTTTTTCAAAAATCCTTATAATGATGCCAACCAACAACTGTTTGATTAATTCTCCCATATGGAACATATTATTTATTACTACTTCAGTAGCCCGGGTTGGGTAAAACCAGGGCTGGGTTCAAAAACTTTTGAGAAATGGGGATCATCCAATTGCGTAAAAAATTAGATGAAAATACGGTTGGTAATCCGTTTAGGCCACTCGTCCTATCCGTGACTTAGTGGGGCCGTAATATAGGTGTAGCGTGAAGGGCTGTAGGAAAATGCATAGGACATATTTAGTAAGAAGTAATCACTTTCTTATTCTTCAGGGCCGTCAAAAGAGGAAGTCTGTTGCCTGTGTACGAAGGGCAAGTTTTTGCCAACGCGCCCTAAGAAGCATTAGTCCAAAGGCCCAATAAGGTGCAACTTTGATGGTCAGGGCTGGTTTGATTGCAGAAGAGTGCATAAAAATTACCGTAACCAGGAGTCCCATAAGTTCAATAAATTATTGATTTGAGCTTATAACTTATTTTAAAAAATCGTTGTTTTCACTGGCTTTTCACAAAACAAGCCCATTCCAAAGATGACTGACGATATTAGAGTATAGAGTTGATAAGAAAATCACATAAATAGTATATACATTAAGACATATACCGCAATGGTGTTGAAAGTCCAGAAATTATTGTGCTTATGTTCATAACATCTATTCCATGTATTAACCGAAGTAATTTAGTAGTAATTTCCTATAAAATCACGACTCTGATTATATTCTCTGTTAGTTTTTATTTATTTAAACTTTTTGCACAAAATGTGTATAGATTTAATGCCAAAGGCATTTTCTGCCAATCAACCTTGGGGTAATGCAGAGATAAAAAAGTAGGTGCAAATATTTGTAAGTTAGAAATAGAGAAAGTAATTTATCTGACCAAATAGTTAAATTTGAGATAAGTTCATAAGCAAGTGCTCTTTCCTTTCTCTTAAAAGACACAATACTTTCCGCCGTCTTAATTTCTAGAGGTAACGCAGAGGCAGGACAGACTGTATGAAAAGGGAGGAGTGCATGAAGTCAGAACGATGAACAGGGCATTCAGGGCAGAGCAGACGAGTATGCGTCGAACGAAAGATTTTGGTTTAACAAATAATTGGAAAATGGGAAGATATATAGGACGGGCACAGGAGAATTATGAAACGAGTATAGGTGGTTAGGGGTCGTAAGGAGCGTGCTGGCGTAAAAACCACTTCCAGTTGGAAACGTTGCGAGAGACGTGGTCATATTTACAAGATTAAAAACGAATAAGATGCAGTTATTTAGAAGTCGGTCAAGGTTTTATTGAGGTGATCAGCATTCAGGCCAAGATAGACACGTCACCATAGTCGATAATTAGGAAAAATTAGTGCCCGAACAAGCGTCACTTTCTTGGTCTGAATGGAGCAAAAACTTTGTTAAATCCGGATAAGGCAACCGCAGGACACCTTGTAACTTTAACACTAGACAACAAACAACACTTATTTTGGCTGTTCCAATTTAGTGTATTGTCGACAAGCAGGCCTAGGTTTTTAAAGTTTCCACTAAATGGAATGTGATTGCCGTTAAAAATTTATGGGGATTGCAGAAAGTCCACTCCGCCAAATTGAGTGGACTGCCAATAATTATAAGCTTGGCCTTGGGTTTACAGCACAAACCAAATTTGTCCACACCAGGTCCTTATTGTTAAGTCCATTAATTTACTGATAGCTTTATTTAAAATTAAGCACAGTTGGGTTATCGGCGGTGGATGATACGCACATTGCAGCTCAGAAGTGATAAAATTAATAAAAATCGAAGAAAAGGTGGAGAAAGTATACCGCCGGGAGGAACACCAGACTTGAGATTCGGCCCAGAAGATGACAGTTCATCACAACAACTGATTGTTAGCGCCCCTCGAAGATAGGAGGAAAGCCAATCCAGTACTTCCTTCGGAAATCATAACATGGGATAGGACTGTTAGGGAAAAATTGCCGTGACCGACGGTATTAAAGGCATTCGTTAAATCCATGAGCACCAGAACTGTGACCGTGGTATTATCCATGGCCGCCTTATATCGCCAGTCACTTTGAGCAGGGCAGTAGTCGTACTATGTCCAGGCCTGTATCCAGATTGTAATGAACCAATCAGTTTGTTGCTGAAAATGAAGATTGAAATTTGTTTATGAACACAAGACTCTAGTACTTTAGACAGGAAGGGAAAAATAGAGATAGGTCGATAATAAGTGAGAAGTAATGGGTTGGGGCACTTTGGGAGTAGAGGAATAAGCGCTATACGCCAGGGGTAAGAAAATGTACCTGAGCATAAGGTTAAATTAATAATGTGGGTAAGCGTTGGAAGAAGGAAGTTAGTTATGCAAGTAAATAATAAAAGTCTATTCTTGTGGTCTTTGTCACAAAATAAATGTGTTTTGAATGCAAGTGTATGTTTCAATAGTATAAATATGTAATATCTCTACATACATGTATCTATTATTTCAAAATATATATATAAACCGTAGCTTATCAATAATTTGATCCTTATAATCAAAAAGATATTTGAAACATAATCACTAATTTATAATCTAATAATTATACTGACGAAAGGAATAAACGGAAAAACGGAGGTTTTAGCCTGACTACTCCAGGGAAACAGTTTCTGTTAAAGTTTTTTGCTTAAAATTTGAAATTCTGAACTGAACTTTACTATATTGGTCGTGTAAGACGGTGGTTGCTGCTAAAGTTATTAAGACTTTCTAATTTAAAAAAAGGCAAATAAAGAGGCAAAAGAGTTAACCAACGGTGTCAATTACCAAACAAAAGCTATTTTTTTTCTCTTTACCTCTTTGCTGCTTTTCAAATGAATTTAAATCAGTCTATAAAATATAATACTCGATAATCGATTTTTTTTGTTTACTGGTATACTGCAAATGTGACTGAGTACGATCCGTTTTTGGAACACAGGTCAGTAATAACTCAAATGCTTTTACAGAGTTATCGCGTTTGTCTCATATACGACCATTCGGATTCTTTCTAACCTTCACGATTCCGGGACAGACACGTCAATGTAATTCAAATATTTTTAAATTTGAAAAATAATATATAAAATCATATTAAATACATAAATTTAAAAAAAAAATTCGTTGTGCTCAATAGTTTATAAAAAGCACTTCGTAAGCTACATCTGTGTTTTGCCATTCCCTTTCACAAAAATACAAAACAATAAATATGTCTAGGCATATTTTTTTCGTTTTCAATGGTTAAATTTTACAACGTCCATCATTAACTAGTTTGGTTAAAAATTCGAGAATTTTTCATGTATTCTCGCAGTAAGTACGTCCTTTGAAGTTATTTTGCTTATATTCTCTTGTTTATTGTAGTAATAAATTTAGTTCATATTTCTCATCAGTATACTAAATGAGTCCAGTAACGACTGTTAATGGTGTTTACTTAATGAAGTCATTCCTTACACTGTTGTGTTAGTGTTTTTAAGAAAATCTTCTCAAGCAACGAACAATAATGCCTACTTGGCTCCATAATAGCTTTTATAACTCCATAACCTTTTAGTTAAACCTACGTAGAAATTGCGCATTTATCGTTGTCGTTTATTTATTTTTCACATCATAAGGGTAAAAGAAAGCAAAAGAGTTTCTACGGGGAACGTTGTACATTTCAGGGGTTGCACTTACGGTTTATTACATGTACTTCTACCGAAGTAATAGCTGCTCACAAACATAACGCAGATGTTTAGTAATTCCTTCAACTATTATTACCAACAACTAGTAGGCCCTGTTTATTATTAGTAAGGTTTGGATATATGCAAATAAAATGATGTGCTGTTGCCTAATTGTAGTTATCAATACTTTCCAATATGTCATATCTATTAATTATCACTTAGGTTTTTAATAAATTAATTTTTTATTTATTAATGAATTTTATTGAAACTTACTGCACTTGATAAATTGTTCTAAGCTTAAACTCTCAACGAAAAAAATTCAAATATTTTACTTTTATACATAATTCATTACAAATATCAAGATTGGGGATTTGTCGCGAGAGGACATAACATTTTTCATTTCAATAGCAAAGTTATTACTTTCGTCAGATTTAATTTGCGATTTTTTACATATTTTAATAACGTTGAATAAACTGAATTATTTGAATTTTACCTTTTTTGATTTTTCCTAGTTTGTTTTTGAGTACTTTTTATCTGATATGATGCTTTCAATAAACTTTTTATATAGAAAACGTCGTCATTTTGTCGGCATTTCAGTCACAATCTTGTTAAACTTCTAACGGACGATATGATCTTGAACCTTTACCTTTATATTAAACTCCTGTTATATTAACAACAGTATTACAGAGGGACAATTTCATTTATTTTCAATGTACAATAAAAAGTTATAAATGACGATTTAAGAATATCTGCTACAAACTGACGTAACATGAGATTATTTTATTGATATAAACATACTTTGCGTCACCTTTAATTTCTTTTTTTACATTTTTATTTTGAAGAAAATATACGTTATGATGACATAATGTTTACTAATTAAAACAACTTTTAATTAAACTTTATTTTTTAAAAAAGGAAGTATTTACCTGAATAAAAGTAATAAAATAGAAATAAAATTAAGTTACATAAACTTTTTCTTTATTAAGTAAATATATAAATTAAGAAAATAAATTTCCTCTTTAAGTTAAATATAATGGAAACAGTTTTATGGACTACGAATTATTCACAAATGTATTATTAAGAGTTCAGTCACAAACCAGTCCCGAACTAAATCGGGTTGAAGTTTCAATTATATTTGCACGCCAAAGCAAGCGTATTTTTATTGTATTATGTTTATAAAAGCAACTTAAATTCAATTAAAAACAAAGACTCAATACAAAATGTCTTTCATGTTAACATTTATGGTAAAGTAAAAATTTGCAATTGATGGCAACTCTTTGAGAAATTTTCTCATACATATGTGCTACAACAGACTAATCTTAAGTTTTTACCGAGAATATCTTTTTATCTTGAATATCTTTCATCCAAATATTTTTCAAGTCTAATTTCAGATCACGTGCGCTCAGATAGATTTATTTAATACTATAGCAATATTTATTTTAACTTCAGAGATATATTAGTTAATCCTTAATATATTTAAAAATGATGTATCTTTAATCAAGTAATAAATACATATATATAGTAAAAAATAAGAACTTTATGAGACATCTTTTGATATTAAAAAACAATAATTTCTGTAAAGATTAATAAAAGCTTCACAGAATAAAATCTGTTTTTTTTTTCTGTGAAGTTTTTCAACGCATCCTCGATAACACCCTTAAAGAATATACATATGTATACTTCGTTTATTTAAGATTACTATCTTTTAAATAAATGTAAGGACGACTAAATAGGTTGTACGATTATAATTAACGAAGTAATTTTGAAGTACACATTCCCAATGGTCTTATGATTGACGGCTTTTTATGATTAGGTATTGATTACTTTTTTATCTACTGCTATAATTTTTATAAGAGATTAAAGCCTAAATTAGCCGCATTTCTCAAGTTTGCCCTTGTTAACTTTACCACTCTGTCTACTAATGGTATAACTAATTTGTATTTTATTCTTATTTGTTTATATCAATAAATTAAATACTTTAACTGAATTTGTAATAAATATGGTAACGATATTCAATCAAGGTTAGCTTTGTTGACGCAAGCACATAACTATCGTATTAAGAACTCGTTACAAAACGATTTCCAATAAATTTGGAGCAAAGTTTTACGTTATTCATTCTACTAGCACTTCAGAGAGTGGAAGGATATTATAAATTTATGTGTTTGCAATCTTCGACAGCATATTGAATTTACGGGATAAAATATGATTTTTAAAACTTGTTTTCTCCATGCAAGGAAAATCATATGTTATATCTTTTCCTTATTATTTTATACGTTGCGACTATTAATAAACTATTTTAAAGCAACTAACAAAAATTACGGCTTTCTTAAAATTTACTGAATGTAAAAATGAGTAATAAATATTTTTGTAATAATTAGTCATTTTTTGGCTATTTTATCGGAATTCTTGAATGATAATTAATTTTCTAAAATATATCAAGGAATGACTCCCTGATTATTCCTTTACAGGTATATTACTGATTATGTGTATCCTCTATTCTATGTATTATACTTAATATCGAAGATTATGAACATGTTGTGTTAGCTGTTAATAATACAAGTTCAATTATATGACCGCAGCAGTCTATTAAAATTTAAATTTCGAAAACTGATTTTATTGTAACTTGGAGTTACCCGCGACTTTTTTCGAGTTAAGAGGGAAAACATCGGTTAGATAGCAACGTAAGTACACGGAAAGCATGATATATCTATTTACTTATTTATTTATTTATTGTTTTTAAACAATTAAAACTGTACACAGGCTAAACGCCATAAGGCATTTTCTAACAGCCAACATTAGGTAGGTTACTAAAATTTAGAGTAGGTGCATAAGTAAAAATAAAACTAACAAACAAACAAACTACACGTTAAGTAGAGCAAGAATTATTTCATAAATACGGACTTTTAAAATATAAATACATTACCTATATAAAATATAACTATGTACCATATACATATAATACGGAATACATAAAATACTTACTCTGAACTTCAAGTGAGAGTTTCTTTGCTGACGCCTCTTTCAAAAGATAGTTACCAGAACCACAACATTTACCATCTCTAAATATTAGCCCAAAATATGGAACTTCGAAAACATAACCTAAAACACTTTGAGATTTGATTTGAAAGCTTCGTAAATGCACCACTTGGTCGGAATACATTTTCATTTTAGATGCATTTTAGGTGGACGAATCGTACGAAATTAGTTCCGCCTTGAATGTGCACATCTGAACAAAATTATATTATAAACAAGTGTAATGCAGGTACGTCGTTACTGATTTTTAATTACGGTTTATAAAAAAAATTATATGATATCTAACACAATACTAAGCACTACTAAACTATTTGCAAATTAAATTCCCGATATTCCTCAAAGTGTAGTATAAACACAAAAAAAATACCCTCATTCACGTAGACAAGTATTGGCAAGATTTTAATGCTTGGAACATCTATACATATACCGAGATATCAATCAATGGTTGACTGTTAATTTTTTAAGTCTAATTTGGCTAAAGTAAAGAGAACCATTTTGTATTTTAACTAGACCATCTTTTTTTTCTTATGCAAATAATAGTAAAAAATATAAATTAACTGCTAAATTTATACCGATCTGTTAAAATTTACTACTTACCGTAATTACATCCGTGAGCTCGGAGTTCATGATCTACCATGACTTCATAAACCAGATAATGTTGAACATTATTATTTCTTTTATTTGCGTGATAATTATGTAATAGATAATATTATATTACTCCGAGAACGTGCTGAAGATTGCTTCTATTAAAATATTATATTATTTTTAAGATTAATCTTTCTTCATAATTATTAATATTTTTATTCTACTAATTTATTTAGCATATCCTCTTTTTACAGGGACCTCCTGGGTGGGTACCAACGGGTGCTTATTTCTGCCGCGAAGCAGTAGTGTGAAAACACTGTTTCCGGTTTGAAGTTTTTGTTTCCGTGCGGCAACTCTAAGACATTCAACTCAATGTAAAGTCTCCCCAATAATTATTGTAAATAATTATATTTTATTAACTTCTTAACAATTATTGTAACGTTCTTAGCCTCCTTTGTATATATTTAAGTCTGTCAAATACTAGAATTCAGATTGTGAACTATTGTGTAATATTGTGTTAGGACGTCTAGCTGTCACTTCGCAGGTAACGTCTTTCTATTTAAATTTAGCGTATTGTTCCTTTATCCTCTTCAAGTGCTCATTTTATATTTATTCTTACTAAATTTAAATTTTAATTACCTAAAAAATGATGACCCGCAACACCAAGGCCCGTCAGGTTGAGGAACAACTTCATTTGGCCTTAAAGAGTTAAAGGGCCGAAAGCAATGTGAGCAATTGCTGGGGCAGGATGATACCGAACAGAAACTTTGAAATTATTGATAGAAATCTTAAATTAAAACAAGAGCTAGTTTAATTATACTCAAATTATTTAACTTTACAAGAGCAAAATAATAATTTGCAAAGTGTAGTCGATGGGTTTGACCAGTGTATTGGTGAGTATGAGGCAGCTCGGCCTCACCTCTAAGCCAAGTCTGAATTAAGATAGAGGCTCATAAAACCATCTGCATTTTAGAAACTAAAAACCAGAATTTAAAGACAAATCAAACCCAAATCCTGTATTCTGAATAGTAGGGGAAGTACCAAATATGATATTCTCAGTCTCAAATGTTACAAACAATGTAAGCACTAAAGATCTGACTGAAAAAGCAGAAGAAATTCAAGAAAATAAACAAATGCATTAGAAAGACTGAAAAATTGTTAAAATATGGGCGTAGTATTTGCAAAAATTAGGGCAAAATATGTAAAGACAGGAATTTACTTAAAAATAAAATAAACTTGTGCTAAGACAGCTCAGCTTTCTCATAAGGCTGCTGTCAGTATACTGCAGGCCGAGATTGCATCTTTAATGCAATCTTTAAATGTTTTTTCAAAAAAAATTAGGCATCCCTGAGGGAAATTTCAGAACACATTCTGGTTACACATGATCTTGTAGATTTGTGTAAACATAATTCTGACAGATTTGATTCCTTGACAAGAAATTATGTATGTGACTGTCAAAGCATACAAAGTCATTCAAAGCTGAATGGTGCTAAGCCTTTGTCTGAGACTGTAGCGTTTCACAGTGGCCTTAAAGTCACATCAGAACATATTTCTTCTAACAATTACATTAAGAAAGTTGTTCACTGAAATAAAAATAATGACCGTTAGTTCTCAATACATATTTGAAAATTTAATATATGTGGAAAAAATAGAGATGATTTCCTAAGACATTGTGATGCACATGACTGCGAAGAATAAGTATGTCTTTTATAGGACAATGTATACGTTTTTACAACAAAATCCCAGTAAACGTTCAGTATTTAACTATCATTAAATTTAAAAAGGTAGCCAAGGAACGTTTATGTGTTAAAGGTTATTACGATATTAATGAATTTTTAAATGATAACACAGCCTGGTATGCTCGCTCCAGGTCCTGTTTCAAAATTGCATAATATGTAATGCCGAATTTTCAAACTGTTTGTTATTTTAAAGATGACATAAAAATAACCCATGAGTTTCTTCTCAGGTCCGAGGCGTCTTTTTCAAACCTGTGGTAGTGTGTTTGACAATCAATAAGCAAGTGTAAACTTCTATATTGAATAAAGATATTTGAATTTGAATTTGAAGGGCACCATGGATCATGACTGTGATTATAGATGCTGGAAAGAAACAGAAACGTCGGGAATAAATATATTTAAGTAACGCGAAAAAGCCGTAAATTAGTGAATTTGATATGGGACTTAACACCCTATGTCTCGACGGTAGGCAGCGCGTTGGTTACCACTGGTATTGCCAATGTCCATTTGCGTCGGTAACCACTTCCCATCAGTTGGCCCGACTGCTCGTCTGCCTGCGTATGCCATAAAAAAATATTTGTTATCAATATGTTTTTAGGCGGTTCTTTTTAAAATCATGTATGTTACCGTCCTACATAAATATATTTCAATGCGAGTTCTGTAAATGCCCATGTAAAATGCCTTGAAATGAATTTCATTTCTGAATCAAAATTGTACCCGTCGTCTAATAAACGAAGACGAAACATAAAATTTAATCGTACTAAATCAGCAACCTTATTTGCGATAATCTTATTGCGACCGTATCTCGTCACATATGTTGCTAATAACACACCATATAGAACTCGGAGGGATTTCATTCCATTAAACGGGAATGGCGATAACGTGAAAAGATATTATCATATGCGACATGTGTGAGCGAGCGTTAATTAATATTAATTGTTTCAGAAGATAATCACGATAATCGTATAGCCGGTATTATGATGGTTTTGAAATGGTTTCCTATTTCGAAATCGTCACAATATTTGATTATGATTTAGGTATATAATTTAAAATAGCTTAGCATAGAAATATATTTAAAATCAGATAGGTAATGATATTAAGCCAAGTGTACAACAATATTAGATATAAATTTAAAGAGTTAAAATTTGTAAATTATGTTGATAATTATTAATTCTAATCTAGCTAACATGTAATTTATTTAAAATGACAAGAACCATTATCTGTAATAATACGTTATAGTGTCAAAATTTCGATTATCGACACGGACTTGTAGGTGGAAAACATTCCACAACGATCAATAGATGTAGAACGGCAATGAAAAATGTCTAAAAGGTCTATGTTATATTACGAAAATGATAATGTGACCTAAGAACATTGTATCAGTAAGTCAGTTCAAATTTGAGTGCAATGGTCCCTTAGCGTGGTAATACTGGTATTTGCTTTATAATCTAGAAACATTCGAGGGTACAACTTAGGACTGTTCCCAGTTTGGTTAGGGTAATATGAGTTGATCATCCAATTTTTAGGTTAGGTACATTGCAAGCTACGCTGCGTAAAAGCATTTATTCAGGTAAGTTAGCATACATTTAAAGCTCACTTCATGATAACTTTTGAAAAAGGAAGAAGAAACAAATTAGATTTCACAAATATTCAGATTCAGATATCACAAAGAGAGATAGTGTAACATATTTCACTAATTTTCAAATTTTACTATATTTTTCAGAACTGACAACTTACCTTGTACCTATACATTTCATCGTATGTATCTCTTAATAAGCTTTTAAATGATTTAAAAGAAATGATTTGCATCCGAAAACCGCCAATTAATAAACAAAACAAATCAATGAATATTACGTTATACCAACTCTCAAACAAATAAGTGTTTGAACAAACCATTTAAAAAAAAAATAACATTTGAATTTAATTGAACCTGCTAAAAATAAACAAATATTATATATTTAAATAAATAATACTGTGATATGAGTTAAAAGTGTATTTGTTTTTGCCGAAAACCTGTAAGGATTCATCAAGCATTTAAACAATGAACAGGGTTCATTTATTGCAATGTTGACAAGTTATGAATGCGAAAAGTATCGAACATAAAAGTGAGGAGTTTTAATTACAGTCAGTTCGTGCCGTTTATAAAAATAAACAAAAAAATATTTCGTAAATCCAGATTTAACATTAAATCATCATTATCGAAGATTTACACTTGCTTGTATCTAGCTATGGCATTATAATAATTTAATTAATTGCCAACTATGTTACTATATTATTTCTCTGTGTACATAAGTAATAATTATTTTGATTCTTATATAACTAAGTAAATTTTTGTTAGTAGATTTGACGCGCAATTTGTTTTGTTTCTTATAAAAGTGAGAAGAAGGTTAACATGATGCATAGTCCATGCGGAAAACCTTTAACACTTCAAAAAATGCCCTCGATGGTCTGATTTAGGCTTGGTATGTGTGTGTATGAACAAACTACATGATTTATTTTATTCTTATATTTAAACTCGTAAAATACCTTCACTTTTAATTGCAATAACTTTAGCCTCTAATACGTCAAAAGATAGCTCTCGTAAAGATAAGAAGGCTGTTTGATAAGTCCTTTTAAACCACTTTTTTGTATTACCACTCGCAGGCACAATGTTTAGAACCAATAACTTATAAAAAATCAGCTATATAAACAAGTCATTGTTAATATTACCACAAAAAAACCAAAGACAACGCCCTAGTGCACGCTTTAACTATTGCAATGACTAAAATTCAAAAGTTGGTCTTCGAACTGAGTACTGCATGCACCGCACCCGCAACTTCACTGGTTTTAGCTATTTGTATTAGTAAATGGCTTGGATGACGCAATTTTTTAAGAAAATAGGACTGGATCACGGGTGTAAACGGCTTTTTGTAGGGCCTTTTTTTAGAGATCAAAAATTTTGCAGGTTAATAAGTGTTTGGGCATTTTTTTTACTTTTTAAAAGGACTTACTGAACAGCAACTTTACAATATTCATCAACATCGTCAAATCATTAAAAGACGGGACAGATTTTAATAGAATGTTATTCAGTAATTAAAACTAAAAACTTTACAATTTTCTGGCTTCTATATTAATCGCTAAAAGTAACTTTTCTAATGGTTGACTAAACGTCAAAGCATTGATTACACATATAATGCAATAACAGCTAAACGATTTATGCGCTGACTTTCATTTCTTATATATCTTCATATCTCATAGTATCAAATCCATACATGACTACATAATTTTTAGAACTATTTTAATATTTTTCAAATAAAAATACCTAAGCAGCTTTAATTGTTTTGAAAACTTACTTTTAAAACCAATTGTTTATGTGTAATTCTATAATCTTTAAGAGATACGTTCATTAAACTTCCATATGTTATTAAAATATATTTATTAAAACTGTAAAATGATTAATCACGTCGGTTAAATAAATTACTTTTATCAAACACGTCCCGTTTCCACTTCGCTTAGAAAAATTAAACAAGACCTATTTTTTGTTATCGTTACAGTTTTTTGTTATATATATATAAGCCATAGCTTATTATACGCCCTTTCGATCCAACCAATACTCTAGAATTCGGATATAAATAAATTAGGCATGGTTATTTATCATATCAGTATTTGATTTAAACAATGATTTATCCTATTATCATTCATTTTATATATATATTTGTTCTCTTCGCGGGTCATAAAATACAGTAATAGAGAATGACATTACGGGCGTTATGATTTTATTTGGCGCTTTCAACAACTCATACTGCTAAATTTGTAGATCCATTACAACGATTGCTTTATATAAGTACTAAAATAAAATGTGAACACAAAAAGCAAACGCTAGTGGTTCTTTTTACTAACGAAACCTTCTTGTAACACTGTATGCGCAACTGTTCAAAACACTCATAACATGTTTAACGTTCATAATTTTAACTTACTTAGCAATAGCCAAATATAACTTGATCTTACGCAGATCTGTTATTTTTAGCTATATAAAAAATATGATATACATATTTAAATAAACGTTATTGATTCATCATTAGCCTTTGTTAGTCCACTGCTGGACATGGCCTCCCTAATACACCCCTATCCATTAGGGTATGGACGTATCCCACCACGCTGGTCCAATGCGGGTTGGTGGTGGACTGACTTTTACATGCCCATCCGATGCATGGATCATCTTACTTTTCAGACAATTGGGTGATCGGCCCAAATTGCCTAACCAACAGGAAACAACAATGAAAATTTGTTGCGTCCCCGCAGGATTCGAACCCACGACCTCCGGTTTCTAAAGCACACGCCCATACCACTTGGCTACGGAGGCAGTCAAACGTTATTGATTAATAAAAAGATATTAAATATGCATTTTAATTGACCTCTTAATTATACGGATCTGCTGAAAATCAACAATCATTGTGATTATAGATTGAGTGAAATATCATTATAGTACTTGTATAAATTATGTTCATGGTTTTAATATTTGTAATTGTTTTACGAGCTACGACAGGACAAATTAAAGTGCGATCTGCAACTCATTTAAAATTTCCACGTAACTGAATCCTTTAACAAGGTTGTAGATAAAGAAAACATACCAAAATTCTTCAATTTACTACAAGCTCGAAGCACAATATGGACCAGCGTAACGGAAACTTGTTATAATAATAGTTTACACTACGGTACGGAGGCAGTTGAAAACGTATAGTTAATTAGATGTTATAAAGTCTTTCTGAGCAATATGTGCAGTTGTTATTTGACTCTATAACGCGAACAAATTTGAAATAATATGAAATACGCTTCATGCATTTAAGAAAATCATTCAACATTCCATTAAAAAGTGCTCTATGCTCTAACAAAAATGTGGTTTTCTTAGGCATTCTATAAATTCCTTCTTTTTTAAACCTTATTTTATAAACTTGTATTTCATTAGACCTCAGATACTTAGGTCAATAGAACCCTGTCTTTCACAACCTTTAAAAATATTGATTAATTGGTGTACTTCATCACACACGTAATTGCTACAAGCAACGGATTAGGTCCGGGGTATGTAAAATTGTGCTATTCGCGGGTCATAAAATACTTCTTAAAAAGAACAAAATTAAAGAAGTTGTGTCCTATACTTTTACCAAAATAATGAAACAGGTGGCTATAACTGAGATATAAGTAAATAAGAACTGCGGTTATTTAAACGTCATTAATCAAATAAGTTATATGAAACCGGTCTTTTCGCAGGTCATAAAATTCAGTCATAAAGATTAATTAGTAGGGCAACGTGATTTTATTGAGCGTACTCTAACCTTTTTACGATACTTAGAACTACTTTTTTACAATTACATCTATCTTTTTAACATTAGGTAAAACTATAACCGAATTGGTTAAAAACAGTGGCAAGATAATTCCCGTAAGGAGAAAATTTATTCTTTAGTTATAATATTCTAAAAAAGAAGTCTTTGTTTTGATATAGATGTCCAAATCCGTTAGTTTTATGACTGATTGACCTAAAAAAAATATCTTAAAATGATTCGGGAAGTTCAAATTTGGCAACCAAATAGTTAAGCCATCCATTAGAGTGAACACAGATAAATAATTAGGAAAGTAATCAATGTAACATGGATAGTAAATCATTCAATAATAGTTCCTATAATATAAGACTACGAAGCAAAATTTTAATAACACATTAAAACTTGTGAATGTAAGAATATACAGTATTCGCAATAACAGTTAGAGATATACTTATACAAAATATTAGGGTAAAGGAGATATATTGGATATAAGTAATTTGGTGATATGTTTTAAAACACTTTTGTATGACCGCGTTAGCGAATTGCTACAAGTGTAAACGGTATAAAACCTTTCACTCGCTCCGGTAATTTGTCTCAGCGTTTGGCGAACAAAGCAATTGCTAACGCGGTCATCAAAGTGTTTTAAAACTATCACCAAATTACTCATATCACCAATATATCCATTTACCCTATATTCTGTCGAAAAACTAATGTTATCATTTATTACCCAATTATTGTCTTTAACGTAGAAGTGGTCACTAAATTAGAACTAGTAATTAATTAATTAGCAAGGTCAATGGTCATTCTACAAGGTTATCCTAAAATATATATTATAGCAACTTATATGATAATTTCATAAAGTAGAATAAAATAAATATTGTATTAAAAAACACAATTTTGATAATTTTCAAAAACAGTTAAATAATGCTTTGGGATAAGTCCACAAAAGAATTAATAACAACTATGTGACTAAAAAAAATTGCATAAAATGTATAATAAAAAAAGTAAAAAGTAATTAATAAGCAGTTGAATTATTTTATTATACTCCTGCTTGGTGCGGTAAAGAATAAATTTAACATCGTTGAGCCCTTATTGGGTGTAGTCAATAAATCTTTTTCGTTACCCGTATAATAGTTTTCCATCAAGTTTTATTGTAAGCGAATGATCCATTAACTTAGCCACTCACTGTGTCCAATAAAATACAAACTTATATATTTATTACTAGCCGCCCGTCCAAGGCTCTGTGCGTGTTATTTATATGTTTTTAAAATGGTTTTTCCTGGGGTAAAAGTAGCTAATGTTACTAGGTGAATTTAGCTCTCTGATTTTTATATCCATTTATATTTTAAAATATTTCTACTGAAATTAACGGGGAGAGATTTTTAGTATAAAACAATTGCATTGTAATCGTTTAAAGACAGATTAGGTATTCAGTTGAGATCTTTAGAAAAAATTTAAGGTATTGTGGTGACAAGAAGTTTCTATTAGAATAGTAGATGGGATTTTTTTTTTTTTGTTTAAGCTTATGTATATATATTTTTTCTTTACGCTTGAAATGCAAGCGAGAGCGCGGAGCAAGTGATAAAGAGACACAATCGGCCTCCGCCTTTGGCAGCGTTCGACATCTATCTATCTCCTGCTTGAGTGAGCGTTGCAACCACGTAGACCTTACCTCACCATTTTATTACTGAACAAAAAAATATCTTGGCCTTGACAGCCCGCGGCACTGGTTTATAAAGCAAGGGCCATTACCATTAGGCCACGGAGGCGTTTCCTTAACATAAGGCATATACTGATAGTTTTAAAAAGACAATTTTTCAACCAAACCTGACTTTGAATAACGATACGTAATTACTAAATGTAAAAACTGAAACAACAAAAAATAGCGAATGTCACTTTTAATTACCCCAAATTTAAAATAAACAAAAATTAATTAATCGTAATTTAACGAAAGTCTTCGTTTTTTTATATTTTTTGTGAGTGTTTAAATATTGTCGACGTTTCAGATTCTATGAGGTTCTATGGTCACGCAGCAGATTCTGTTCATCTGGCTGTCAAAGGTTTATCCAGCCACCGTAAGTTCTGGATCTTAATTGTTTATCCGATTTACGCATTTAAGTTTACGGTATCTTAAGGTCTGGCAATAATTTTTATCATACATTAACATTTTCCTAAGGTTTAAATCACCGGCTTCATATAAGTAATAAAGTTGTATGAAAGAGTTATTGCATTGGTTTAAGCAGTTTCGGACGGTGTAATTAAACACCAGTATGCAAATGAACTGAGTTTAGTTACTGCGATGCTCACAGTTAATGAATGCGTAACCTATCGAATACAATGTTTCTAGTTTTAATTAAAATAGCTCACCATGGGAGAGAATTAATTTTGTACTCAAATTGATATGTCGTTGCTTTGTATTGCATATTCGATATTGAAACGTCTATTTGGCGTTGTGCATATTACATGAAATGTTGTTTTAGATAAAGTATCGAAAGTGTATAGCGAATTATAAAAAAAACGATTCATTTGTCATGTCATACACAATAATTGTACATTTTCATACCATATTACATTCAAATTCAAATATATTTATTCATCCTAGGAGTGTTACACTTGTTTAGTGATTGTAATAATAAGATACACCTAATAAGAACCGACGATAGAAATTTAATAGGAAATCTTTAACAATAAAAATAAAAAGTCATTTACAGTGTATCCTTTGACACACAAATATTCTTTGACAAGTTTTTTTAAATTTATTAATGGTTAAATATTGATTTTAAATAAGTGAAATTTTAACAAAAAAATAAGGAGCGACTTCAAACAATATAACTATTTTACGCAATATAAGCGGGTAACAACGTGCTTCTATACGAAATTTCCTAGCGATTTCCGCCAACTCATTTTAAATCTCTGATATATTTTAATCAAAATGTCGTCTTTCAACTGTTTTATATACATTTCTATGTACAAAGATTTTTTTAATGCTTTTGCTTTTAATTAAACTTACATTACTAGTTCAAATGAGCTTTAAATATGCCTTAATGCAAGTTATAAAAATTAATACATTAAAATGCTTATGGGAAGTCGGTCAAAACCAATTACAGTTCTACTTAAGTTGAAGCCAACCATAGCTTACCGATATTTAAATTATTAGCTAGTGCGTGATATTTAAGTAACATTAAATTACATTTTTATAAAAAAATAAACTGCCTCCGTAGCCTAGTGGTATGGGCGTGTGCTTTAGAAACCGGAGGTCGTGGGTTCGATTATTGCGGGGACTCAACAAATATTCATTGTTGTTTCTAGTTGGTTAGGGCAATTTGGGCCGATCACCCAATTGTCTGAAAAGTACGATGATCCATGCGTCGGATGGGCATGTAAAGTCGGTCCACCCACCAACCCGCATTGGACCAGCGTGGTGGGATACGGTCCAAACCTCCTAATGGATGTATTAGGGAGGTCTATGTCCAGCAGTGACTAACACAGGCTGTTGATGACGATGATGAAAAAATAAACGCTCTATGTGTACGTCTACTTACAGAGTACATTAACTTTCTTTTCAGAAATATTTGTTTCGCAAACCGCCTCTATCGTACGGAAGAATTATGGAGAACTCATTCTTATATCAGTCGATCAATGATTGATGAGATATGAATCGATTTCCGAAGCATGAAATACCGTCCGTTATTCTAGGAATTTAATTTTTGTCTGGATCTAACAGGTTTATTGAAATTTCACAATTGCAATTAAACTTTGTAAATAAACACAATTAAGCATAACACTTATATGTTATTTCTATTCAGTATTTAGCGCAATTGTAAAATGTGATACAACTGTTTAATAATCACTCCCTTGCTTATTTCAGTTTTAATATACCTTAAATAAGCAAGTGGGTGTTCTTCTGAGTTTGTTTTACGTTTTATGATTGAATCACGTTGGTGGAGTGAACTGCTACAAACCAACGAAGTCGAGGGGCTGTGCGACTTTAAGTGTGCAGAGACTTCGCCTCTTATTTTTGGCCTAGCTCCAAGGGACCTCTGAAGGGGGACCTCGGCTCGGGCTGCCATTTGTTTTACCCATAAGCGTGCTTGATCGAGGGTGCCCACGAGGGCCGAGCCTCGGCTCGATCAGCCGCTGATCTAGTCCTTTCCTAACCCGTTAGCCACATGTATCGAGGGCGCTCCGGTGGGCCGAACCTAGGCTCGATCAGTTGCTTTTAGGACTTACTTATGGTGAGTTTTTACCCGACCTATCTGTTTGGTGAAAACCCGTCCGGCACGTGCGAGTACCTAGTGTACGGAGTGAATAGTTGCCCTCGTCGGCGAGGGCGGTATGTGTTTCGGAGCTGTGTTTTCGCACGAGCTTGCATGAGTGTGATTTCGTCATCTTGTTCTAATATCGCATGGCGCGCTCGCCTGAACCGTTTGTGATTTCTGAGAGCTATACTTGGTACGTAGTCGGCGGCGCTACGTACCAATTCATTCGGTTGCTGTGAAGCCGAGTCGAAGTATCGGATTGACGCTTGTTTTAGATATTGTTTAATGGTTGGTAATTCCAGATCCATGTGCAGGTTTTCATTGCGCATATAGTATGGCGCGCCCGTAGCTCTGCGCATGAATCTGTTTTGTATGACTTGTAATTTGTGTATATGTTTTTTGTGAGCGTGAGGAAATACAAGACCGGAGAAGGTCATGATTGGTCGGATTACAGTTTTGTAAAGCAGTACCTTGTTACGCAGGGATAGCTTGCTTCTAGGATTGATGAGTGGAAATAGGCGGCCTAGGACCAATGTCGCTCTATTTTTAACGTTGGTGAGGTGAGGACCGAAGGATAAGGTTCTGTCGAGTGTTACCCCGAGATATTTGGTTTGATCTACCCAAGGGATTGGGCAGTCAAGGAGGCGGATTTTGGATGGGAGTGGTAGACGCTTCCGTAACGAAAACAGAATCGGTGCGCTTTTAGATGGATTAATCTCAATCCTCCATTTCCGAAACCATTCCCCTAGGGTCGTGGCCGCGGCTTGGAGTCTTTGAGCTATGAGGATAGGACACATTCCGGATACGTAGATGCAAGTATCGTCTGCGAACAAGGCGGTGCTTACATGTCGGTGGAGTGGGATGTCGGTGGTATAACGACGAGTACTCTGCTAGTTTCCTACTAATTGTTTTATCTCAGTTAAGACAATAGACAATCAACTATGTTTATACTATACTAAACGATCGTCCCATCTGTCCACGCGTTATATTTATTAATGAATAACATGAAAATGTCAAGTATTTCGATGATATAAATTCTCTATATATTTATATATTATTTATGTATTTATCAGTCATCTAGTAGCCGTAGTACAAGCTTTGCCTAATTGGGGAATAGATGTCGTCGCGCTATTGTTCTGAAATATTAATTCATTTGTTTATTTCTAAACATTGAGTTGATTTTAAATTTGTGACGCTAATAAGTTTTGTAAATATGGGATAAGAACAACGTTCAACGCTTCAACTCTTTTGTCTTTTTTGATAAACTTTATAAGTTATTATTTTCACTGTTATTTGAGTTTTAAACTTATTTATGTTTCTTTCCGTGTGTTAACTTGGTTATCCCGCAGGCATACTTTTAAAATGTCGACTACATGAGTACATGAACAATTTTGATTAATTAAACAATTACTTATTAGAATTACGTTGATTTAACCGATTCTTGTTTCGGGTTATACAGAACCGTTCGGTTTGCGGGTCATAAATACTATCATAAAGAACAACAGTAATGGCATAGTAATTTCATGAGACGCACTCGATTAACCTTTCTGTTATGCTTATAGACTATTATCATGATTTATTTTTGGTTTCAAGTAATATACATTTTTATTTCTAATTTCATAAAAGTTTTATTTATTATAAATATTATCAATATAAGTCTGCCTCTAGATTATGGGATCTGCAAACGATATGAAACATCGGTAATATTCAAAATAAAATTAAACGCAATAAAATCCGTAAAGTCTTTTATTAAAAAGTAATGTTAATCTTAACTAATAAGGCTTAATATCTAGTTCTAACTTGCTAAATTTCTTAGTGCTTAATTATTTTTACGTAATGACTTCATTATGCTTCTTTAAAACCCGTGGCATAATATTTCCGTCGGGGAATGTTAATTTACCTATTTTACATAAAGCCTTACTTTTATAAACAAGGAATAAAAACAAAAGAAAATGAAACATAAGAAAGACATTGGCACTCAATTGTTTTGTCTATTTTATTGCCGATGTATACAAAATGAAACATACAATTTGGAAATTTTATCGAGAATCATTTTCAAGATTTCACTGTCTTAGCATTTACATATCTTATTTAAATTACACATTGAAACTCAAATTGCATTTCACAATATGAGCTGTTCCAGGATAACTTTTGTGGAGCAAGATTTATAAATTAATGATTATAATAAGTACTACTATTTTTAGACGTAAAAAGATTTTATAAAATAATTGAAAATAGGCATACAATATATAAATAATATTAATAACTAAATATTAGTAACTCAAAATGATGACGATTATATTTTATATTTTGTCTTAGCTAAATTTAAAATAAAGATTTTTGATACTCGCGAGCCTTTTTACATATCATAGCATATCAAATTATTTTTGGCAAAAAAGGCTTACAAGGGGTTATAATACAATTGATTTCAGTTTTAGTTACTAAGTAAAATGACTTGATTCAAACATAAAGTTGTTTTACGAGAACCAACATCCCTGACTAAAGGTCGATCTTTAACTTATTTAAAGTTTCCATCTTAGTGATTTCATTTTAAAAATTATAGATAAAGAAAATATTTCTGCATTTTTTAATTTACACAAGTTCGAAGCACAATCGGAGGATGAGAAAAAAAGATTACATTAAAAAATAGCAACGTTCTTACATAAATTTTAAGTAACTTAATGTTAACACATAAAACACTTTCCTTAATATTATTAGAATCTCCAAAAATATCCTCGCACAACGTAACAGAACATTTCAAGAAGTAAAATTATATATTACTAAACAGAAGCTTAAGTTAGAGTTGTATAAGATATATGGTTTAATTTTGTTTTCTATCGATCGAATTTAAAATCATGTATGTCATATGACTATAAACTAATTAGAGACTACAGTATTTTAAGATATAAAATTGTAGGTATAATTTCAGTGTATAATCATTTATTTCCTAACGTAAATTGCAATGCAGATCATATAATTTTGCTTAATAGCTAAAATCAAAAAAATATGTGGAATAGTATCGCTATGAGATCTAAAATGCACAATATACTTCGTAATTCGACAGAGTTTCATATGCTTTCTGACGTCACCTTTACCTAAACACAAAGATACTATACAAGTATTATTTGGTTAGGAAATGTCTAGCCGAATGTATTGGTCATAACAAGATAGTAAGTAAAAAAATATTATGACACGCTTCTTATTTATTACGATCTTCGATTTCATGTAAGCGGAAAACAAACTTTCTGTGAAAACAACAACCTGCCATATAACAAAATAACTACTTCTCATAGCCGGTATATAGCATTAAAATACTTTTTAAAGGAAACTCAAACGCACATTTAATTCCAACGATGCAAAAGAAGTTTTGTATCAGAGCAAGAATGCAAGCTAGTAATTAATTTTTCCTTATACTTGGTAGACTTTTGTAGGCAACTCAGGTCATCTTTAAAGACATCGTAAAATATAGAAAACAGGGTGCAATTACAAACAAGATAGGAAAACCGAAAAATATAAATGGAATGAAAACTGGCAGATGTTACGAATCATCAAGGTTGCAAAGTATTAAATTTTATTAAAATATCAAAAAAAAGAAAACCCGTAACATATCTACAGTGTCTTTAACATACAAAAAAGACAACTAATTTATGCTAGTGTATAAATCACTATTATCAGGACAATATTTTGTTTCAGCTAAAAGGGCAGCGTAGCTAATAATTCATAAAACAGACATTTTTGCATTCTTTGATTTCATTAAATGAAGATTATATAATCTATTATGCTTTTTTTCAGGTTCATTCATATAGCCGTTCTTAACGAGACGGTTAATTAGACTTTATTACTGTAAGGCTTAATAATTATTGTTATATTTTCTAAACAGCACATTTCTTTATCGTTTAGTTTTAACTAGTATTAAAACATAAATAACAACCTGCTTCTCTATTTGTTGGAAAACTAACAAAAGATAGAAACAGAAGACTGATACTTTTACTGGTGGTAAAAAGGGTACCTCTTTTTACAAACAACCGTCTGGGTTGGTACCACCGTGGTGTCTATTTCTGCCGCAAAGCAGTAGAGTGAAAACATTTATATCATATTGCAAGTAATTTTCTCGCAATAACAACGTTTCACTTCAAATACTTGTAACTTTTATTTATTATGACTATTGTCGATGATATTGAGTATAAGAACTTCCATTATTTTCTACGGCCTCCTATTTCACAGCGTTCAAAGGGGAAACGGAAGTTCTTTGTGCAAATAATAAACTGGTAGGTACTTTTAGACAGCAAGAAAAGTATGTATACAAGTAATAAAATGTATTTAGAAAAGGAAAGTATGTATACAAGTATTAAATGATTGAAAGTTGATAATCTTTTGGAAAAGTTTTCAACAAAAAGATTATCAGCCCTGAAAAGAAAGATCACCAAAACTGGCACTGTTGCCATAACTTATATATACTGTAATAAAATGTGTACGGGTACTGCGTTTATGGTACATCATTTCTCATCCCTTATCTATATAAGATACAAAGACACTTTACTGATCGTAAGAAATAAGAAAAAGTCTCCTTAACTTTATTAGTGATGTACTGTGTGTATTGCTTGTACAATAATATTCAAAAACTACCTTTTTATACAAAGGCAAGTGCACAGCTGCATTGATCGTATAATTATTATATATGATATAATTTTCAGAGTAGTTGTTTCCTTTTTCCGTAATAAATAATTATGATTTTTCAGTTCCAAAACTTTTTCTTATTTATCTCGGTTATATATCACAATGTTATCATTTATTTTTTCATTAAAATCAGATATTTTGAAGTTACAACTCATATTTAATATTTATTTGTATAGATTTATTATATAAACAGTAAAGAAAAAACTACGTGGCAAACGAACAAGACTTACTGTTAACAGTCTTTAATTTAACAAATATGCGGCTTTAGTTTCAGATAAGTAGGTAGGTCAACCAAAATCAATTACATAGATTAGAAACGGCATATAATTTGTAATTTATAATAATATAGATTGTATAACCGAACAATTAACCAGTGTGTTATTGTAAGATGTTGTGATGCAACACTAGTTATTTTGTTCAGATTAGGTAACGAAAAAATATTTTACTTATTTAAGTTATATAAAGTCCTCCTTAAAGGGTTCATATCAGAGAAATGTACAAATACAATTTCATTACATAAAAATGACGCTGTTATTCGGGTCTTACATTGCTCAGTTATGTCGTCACTACATACAATGATTTAACTTGTCGCCGTCATATAAAGCCGTTCACTTCGCGGGTCATGAAATATGTCATGTCGTAAAGAATAACATTAACGTAGGGATTTTATTGGGCGCACTCAATAAACCTTTCAGTTACACTTATGTGTTCCTTTATCCCGATTTATTGCTAGTTGCAACCAAATGTATAAAAAGGTATTTCCTGCTTGTAACTAGAAATAGCGATTAAAGAATGAATAGAACTATTTTAAATACTTATAACAATATTGTAAAATCTAAAGGAATTATGTTATCTCGATCATATCTGATTTACAAGATTTTTATCAGGATCGAGTTTTTATAACCGCTATAACAACCAGTATATACACACAACGTATATACTGATTGTAATTATCACTCTAATAATGTATTATCCCTTATCATTAAAAAATATTTTGGTGCAGTATTAATAACATCTATAACAAATTCTCTTTTAGGGGAGGTTTCTTAATGCTTTGCAAAACTATCAACTATCTTTTTGCCCGACTTACGTATGTTTTTCTTTTTCTTTGTTTGTTACCTCTTTGCTACTATTTGGATTATTTTTTTACATTATAGGTATAAGCTGTCATTTAGTCCCATTATTTTTAATAAGTTGTTTAATAGATATTTAAGGAATAAAAAATTACGTCACCGAAAATCACGACCACGTGCGATTAAATGCGGACTATCTATTTTTATTGTTGAAACATTTTATAGTAAGAAAACTTTTGTCTTCCAGAAAACTTGCAAGTGATTACTCTAATAAGACGACAGCTATAGAAAATGTTCGTACAATCTTTTCTGCATGTTGAAATTTTGTGTGGCGCTAAAATACGTAAGTAACAATAAAAGATTAGCATAAATGTAGAAAGAACGTCCTTTAACACAAAGGAATCCATGTGTTACGAACATACTATATAAGGGGCTATCACATTTGATGCCGCAATAAAATGTGAGCCATTACCGTTTTCATGAGCAACATTTATCATCCCTTATCATTAAGAAAGAAGATACTTCCGTAAATTATTTATAAATTATGTTATATATAAAAATGGCTTGCTTGTTTTTGTCTCTTATATTGTGGAATAATATTTCGTCAAGATATATATAGTCACATTCATTGTGTATAGCAACTTAACAATTGTAATAAGACGAACAGCTTGCACTATATTTAGTTTTCATTTGTTATAAAAATTTACGAAATCAGTCAATAGAACCGAACTAAAATAGAAATTGTAGCCAATCTTGTCAGTTACGCCTCTCACAAAGGGTAGAACAGCAGTAACTATGGAGTAGAAAATAATAATTCTTTAGCTTTTCTTAATGTTTTAATTATTTGCAATCCTGATAACACCTTGAGCCATACTGTGTATAAGAAACCAACCCATACAAATAAATATTGAAACGGTATTCACACCATCATCCATCCCAGTTAGCTACCATGGGCAAATCTTTGTTTTAGAGAGCACGAGAGATCTGATATGATGTACACCTTGCGGCTGAGCTACAACATGTTAAGCACGTACTGCGAGACAACAAGCTTGCTGCGCCACGGCAGCGTTACAGTGTCCGAGCGAAGGCAGCCACAGTGGACCAAGTACCTGCTGTTCTACCATTTGTAGAGGCATAACTGACAAGATTTACATTTTTGAGGGGTTGAATCAAAACTTATTTCAAGCCTGAAGAACATTGTCAAGTGCAATATTCCTCTACATAGATCCAGGAGTGTAAAGCCAGATTGTGACTGTGGCCTTCTTATATTGACAGACAAAGCGAGCTATAAGAACCTGCGTGAAGGAACATGTAGCTGAAATTAAACATAATAGACCCAACAAGTGGCAGTGTGTACCATACTTTAAATCACCAAACCATTACATCAGATTGGATCGACCACAAATCCTCGCTAAAATACACCGTTTCCTACCAAGGATGATCCGTGAGGCTATTGAGATTGGAAAACCTCCAAATTTCAATTGAGAAGATGATTGTTATAGGTTGACCACCTGCTTGGGACCCATAATTAATAAATTAAAAAAAATTGAACCAAAGCGTAATACCACTGCCGGCTGTAATGATAAAATCAGTTACTTTTATATAAGTCGGAGCACAGACAAAAATAATTAATTACAATTAAGATCTGGAAACCCCGCTTCAGCACTGGCAACAAAACATATACATCTCAGTGACCACGGCCGCTGAAAAGTGTTCGATAAAATTCCTAAAATTATTTTATTTAATAAAGTATAATATTCGCGTAAACAAAAGAAATAATTATGGATGAAGTGTAGTTTACGACACCCTTTTTGAGAATTATTTATTCTCATCATTGTATTGGGCTAATTGAATTGCTATAAAAATTCAGGAATCTACAGGATGGCCCATAAATCCTTTGAAAAGTAAAATTTGAATAAAACGAACAGGGTGCGCGTGAGCGGTGCAGGGGTAGCAGGGGGAGTAACTTCGGTTTATGGGAATTTAGTCCCGATGGAGCGTTTTACCGGAGCAGACCGTGCGTGTTGTGTGCGCGAGTTTTATAAAAACGACAATTCGGCAGCCGTTGCGCGGCGTAAATTTTGAGAAAACAAAGGTTTACACAACTTTGACGACACTCTAACTCTTCAAACGATTAAGAACTGGGTTCCTAAGTTCGAGGAGACCGGTTTGACGTTAGATAAACCGCGGTTAGGTCGCCCAAGGACGTCACGTACGGAACAAAACATAGACACAGTGACACAGTCTATTCGCAAAAATCCGACACAGTCATCTCGTAAGCGCGCCAGAGCATTAAACGTATTCAGGACATCGTTATAACGGATTTTGAACAAAGATTTGCATATGCACCCTTACAAAATTCGGTTGGTTTATGAATTAAAGGAAACTGACGGTATTCAAAGACAAAATTATGCGAATGAAATGTTGAATCGGTTTACTTCCTTTAATAACATAATGTTCTCTGACAAGGCTCATTTCCATCTAGACGGGCATGTTAGTTAACAAAATTGCCGCTATTGGAGCCCCATCAATACAAAACTTAAGCACCAGAAGCCCTTACATAGTCCGAAAGTGACTGTTTGGGCCGCCATGTCAGCCCATGGTATCCCTAGGCCTTACTTTGAGGATGGCAGAGGGCGCGCAGTAACTGTTACGTCGGAGCGATATGTGGCTATGATCGAAGTATTTTCATACCAGGATTGCAAAACTTTCGGCTGTAATGCCAGGACGTGGTTTCAACAGGATGGGCCACTTCTCACACCTCTAACACTGCTGTGCCTGTTATCCGTCAATTTTTCCTGGCAAAGTGACCTCTAAGAGAGGGACATTTCTAGCGTCCACGTAGTCCAGATCTGACCCAAATGGATTTTTGTTGTGAGGCTACCTTAAGGCTAAAGTATACGACACAACCCGCGGTAATTGAGGCCCTAAAAGAAAACATCCGCAGAGAAATGACAAGATTTCAGCAGTGACGTGCCGCGCAGTCATCGACAATTTTAGACGTCGTTTACAACAGTGCCGTGATCGCAACGGATTACATTTAGATGTTATTTTCAAAAATCATTCCATTTTTAATCTTTTTTGTAAATAAAAATTTAATTTATAATGTATTTAGTTTTATTTTAATATTTTTTTTTTTCATATCAAAGGACTTATGGGCCATCCTGTATAAGTTTATTGAAATTTTCAGTTTTTAGATTGTTATCACGATCGATGTATATAGTTTAAGGATATGATCGCAGTTTATTTCGTTTATTGAAACCACGTCATCAGCTATGTACCCTCCGTTGTGATTGAGCGCGAGAGAATCTTGGCTGCTGATTTACCAGCTCTCGAGTAAATATTTTGACAAGCTCTACAGTTTAGCCAAACTACTAGTTTTTACCGGTGGTAGGTCCCCTTTACAGGAGACCGACTGGTTGGGTACCACCGCGGTACCTATTTCTGCCGCAAAGCAGTAGTGTAAAAACTCCGCTCAGTTCTGGTTTGAAGGGCTCCGTAGCCAGCGTATTTACTGGGTAAACGAGACTTAACACCTTATGTCTCACGGTAGGCAGCGCGATGGCGATACCACTGATATTGCCAATGTCTATGGGCGTCGGTGACCACTTCCCATTAGGTGGCCCGACTGCTCCCCTGCCTGCGTAGGCCTTAAAAAAAAAACTAGATTTGAAACTGATGCATACAAAGTAACTCATGACAACGAAATGACGTCTTACATCTGGCGTTGTTATTGGTTCTTATAATGTCAATCCAAGAAGTGACGGTCAACGAATAACAAAACCATACGTACGGCACTGCTTAGTTGCTATGGTTACTTTGTTTACAGAAATTCGGAAAATGATTTGACTGAACTAGCCGTGTTGCCGCCTTAGTTAAGTTACCTTATTTATTTGTTGATAGTTCGTTATCATCATCATCATCATCAATCAGCCTGTGATTGTCCACTGCTGGACATAGGCCTTCCGACGCATGGATCATCTCACTTTTCAGATAATTGGGTGATTAGCCCAAATTGCCCTAACCAGCTAGCTAACAACAGTGAAAATTTGTTGAGTCCCCGCAGGATTCAAAACCACGACTTCCGGTTTTTAAAGCACACGCCCTTACCACGAGGCTACGGGGGCAGGCAGTCGTAAAATAATGACACAGGTATCTCAAACCTCTTTAAAAACATTTATGTATTTTGTAGGTAGAATATATCTCATAAATCCTTATAACCAGTTAAGACTATCCCTGCGTAAGACTTTTAGTCAAATGTATATACATACTAAATAAGTTTTTCTTTGGGAATTATCGTTCCGCCAACTGCCTTTAACGTAACTAAAAGACAAAACATCCTTATGTCCATTGTTGATTGATTAGGTAATGATCGATCTCCAAAACATCTTATAAGGGTTACTTCTAGGAATTCGAAGACTTTCTATATCGTACAAATAATTTGCAATTTCGCATTACATTGTTACATAAAATATTAAATGTAACTAAATAATTGAATAAAAAACGAACATCAATCAGCTTTATTAAAACAAAAATGCGCACGCCAAATGAAAAAAAAAAAATTAGCTACAGCAAAATTTATTGAAAATTTTATTACACAGTTCGGCTAAATATGTCCTCCGCGTATAATTTGTTCCATTTAATTAAACTGAACGTTGGAAGTGTATTCTAAATGGAATATATGGTGATATCTACAGAATTTAATAACTTCAAAGCCCAATTGAATACAATGTTATTTTACATTTCGTCCTTAAATTATAATATTGGATAATATACATCAAAGTATGCAAATATGGACGTGTGAATGTATTTGTTAAATAACCCAGAATATTTAATAGTAATAAGTTAGTATAGGGATTCTTTTTCTTAATAAAAATAAGATCTAATATATTTTTAAATATAGTTATATAATATTTCCTAAACTAGAATAGAATAAGTTTGCAACCAAATGCGTAACTTCGATTTTTTCAAATACAGTTATAAAATGCTTTGGGATAAATCCCCCAAAGTATTTATAAGAAATATGTGGCCAAAAACATTTACATTCACTTGAATGTATAAATAGACCACAGCAAATGATGAAAATGTATTATAAAAAGTAAATAATAAAGCAATGAACAATCATTTCATTCAATTATTGTATTATTCTGTCGCTTGGTGCCGTAAAGAATAAAGTTATCATCGTTGAGCCCCTATTAGGCGTACTCAATAAACCTTTTTCGTTACCCGTATAGTAGTTCAAATGATCCATTAATTCAGTCACTCACTGTAGCCAATAAAATATAAACTTATAAATTTAATATTAGCACCCAGGCCAAGATTATGCGCGTGTCATAATTATTTTTTCAAAATGGATTTTGCGGGGGCAAAACTGGCTCATGTTACTAGGTCAATTTAGCTCTATGATGGTCAAGAACTTTTTGAATCGGTGTGCAGTTTTTGAGTTTATACATTACAAACATACATACAAAAACCAAAATCCATCCTATTTTTAAAATTAATGTAGATGAAGACTACGATTTAACGTATTTATATGCCTACGTCCGCCTCTCACAAACCCTTTTTATAATTTCGTCTAGATTGCTACAACTTACTATGCTTAACCCAAAATAAGCCAAGCCTCCAGCTTTATGGTGTTGATTTTAGCTGGGGGTCGGTGAGTGGCTGTGTCTATCAAAGAAGTCTGTAGATCTGGAATTTTCATGGGTCGCGTCAATGTGCGATCCGCCCGCCAAAATGGTCACTTCCACTTGAGGGTTATTAATATAAAACACCCCGACTCTGTGTTGAGGTGTTGTAACACTCGTGGGATTAGCCCCGGTGGAGGAAACACCCAGGCAAGGTCGTATCGCCAATATTTGCTGAAAGCGTCGTGATAACAGGCGTTCAAGTCTCGCAAGTCTAGCGTAAAATAGTTCGGCACGACGTACGCCTTTTTCGATGCGAAAAGATCTATGCTCGGTTTTCCCCATAGCTTGAAAATCTTTATAGTTGCGTCTTTTCGTGGATGCCACTCGGAGCCGGCGCGATTGCGCGAGATGTGGTTGGCTTCGACGTTATACAATCCTGGTAGGTGGTGTGGGACAAGTACAACATTTAGGCTGTCCTCCAGAGCCAGTAATGTCTTCGTCAGTTCTAGCAACAGAGGCGATTTGTTCCTCCTTCGCTCTCTATGTAAGATAGTACCGTCCGGCTGTTGCTTTGCAAAATTACTTTGGAATTTTTAAGTTCTGCAGCTCCTTTTGCAATGGTAGCTATAACATACATCGCATATATCTCTTTTGCATTGCAGTGCCAATTTTTCTGCCGAAAACTCCAAATTCCTTGTACTCTTCTGTTGTTTATCACAGCTCCCCATTGAATATCCGATGCATCTGTGACTATATAATTGGCAGAGGAAATTTTCATCTCAATTGGAGTCTTCTGGGCAATATTTTGTGGCCACCATTTGATTTCGTTCTTCACCTCGTCTGGATTTGGTGTAGGTTTGAACGGTGTTGCGAAGCATAGTGCTGTGGCTGCATGTGGTGACAATGCAACCTTCCCCGATGGGTGATGAAGGTCGCAAAAGTCAGATGTCCTAAGAGGCATTGCGCCTGCTTTAGGATCCAACTGCCAGCTACAATGCGAGTCGACAGGCTCTGGCGGATCTTCATGATTTTGTCTTGAGGCAAGAACTTTTCGTCGGAAAGAGTGTCCCAGTTGATGCCCAAATATTCGATAAATTCTGTCGGAGTGACGATCGATTTCTCCAAATTGATGCACCATCTCAATTTTGACAAGAAATTTATTGCTATCTGCACGTGCAATTTGAGCAGATTCTGTTGCTAATGAACGATACAATAATTGCCTAGGCATACTACCAGTCGAATTCCTTTGGCACGCAATATCTCGGCGGTCCAGTTTGTTATAGACGCAAACATTCGAGGTGCAGCGGACAGGCCGAATGGCAGACAGGTCATTTGTAAAAGCTGGCCGGCGTAACTGATTCGCAAATACCGTCTGTGCCGATGTTTTATTGGAACATGATAATAAGTTTGGCTGATATCCAGCTTTGTCATCCAATCGCCTAGCTAGAGGAACTTTGGTATATGGCGGTGATGGAAAAGGTGAAAAGGCTTTGGATCCATATACTGATTCAACCCTTTTAAATTGAAAATCACTCTGCTCTTTCCATTTCCCTTTTTTATTATTAAAAGTGGGGAAATAAAAGATGGAATCAGGGGCGCCGGTTCCAATACACCGTTTTGAATCATTTGCTGAACTTCTAAAGACATGTCCAGCGAAACTGGACTTTGGAACTGTTTTAGCACATCCTTGGTTGGCAAAATTAAAGGCAGTTTACGAATAAAAGGTATTGAAGCACCCGAAATCATTTTTAGTATTGCCTTGGGTGGATAACATTGAGCCCAAACTTCTAGATAGTACCTCAAACAACCTCCTGAAAACTGTCGAGTCACTTGTATTTCTTACCCGTTTTACGGGTTCCTCTGAATTTTTTCCCCCTTTTTTTCTCTCTGACGTTGTCACCAATTTCTCGAAATCTAAAAGGAGGTGTTGTCCTGTTGTTTCGGCTTTGAAGACCGTGCTTGAAATAACCTGTCCTGAATGGACATAGCCGGTTTAGGGGATTTTCGGCCAAAGGACTGATAGACGTTATTTTAGTTAATTTACCAGTACCTCCTATTTTACGAAGATATTTGGCTAAAGCTTGTGGATTAAAGGTGTATTCCAAGACGGTGAAATTTTTTCTATATCCTCCCGCACGTATTTGTCCTTCAAAGGTTTCAACAACGCCCTACGTCGTTGCTCTAATACTTCAGCACGTTTTCCGCATATGATTTGCAATATATCGTGTTACACCGTTTTATAATCTAAACTTTTAGCAAACAAATCAAGCAGTTTTTCATAAAGACTGGTAGGGTTCAGATTTACTCTGTATTAGCAGACCAGTCAATAAGCGATTGTAGACCAAAATTAACCACTTCATTTTGTGCTAAAATGGCATTGGAGAGAGCCGCGAAACTACGCTCCATTTGCAACCAACGGATAGGACCGAAAGGGTCTTCTAAACGTCGCAATTCCTCATTAACTCTAAACTCAGAAAATGCCAGAAACGCCACGTACTTTTTTTTAATATACCGGATAACGAACATTCCAATCAGGGGAATCGAATCGCTGCATACTTGAAATCTTAGAAACTCTCTGGAATAGCTTTAGCTATTATTGGTTCCTTGATCGAAACGGTTAAATCCACAATTTTATTGGCGGTAGATGAGGGTGGCCGCAACAAATTTTCACCATTCGCTGTACTTAAAATAATGGGCGCAGAGTCGGGCGTCTTCCTTACGGGTACACCCAAATAGTTCGGCGCTACCGAATCATAACCCGCCGGCAAGATACTGTTAACTTGACTTACCAACTGCTGGGACAATACGTCAAACCTTCTTTCCAAGTCAGACTGCAACGCGGCGGATTGACGTCGTCGCTTAGAGTGCGAAGCACGTGGCGCCTTTGATGCCGATGTTTGTTTGAACACGATGTCCGCATGCTCAAAGGACGGCCCCGCCTGCGCAGACTCCCCCGACGATGATCCTTCGTCACTGCTGCTACCACTCGTACATGAGGAGATCGGCGATCGCGATCTTTTTCTTGACGTACTCGGTAACGCGGGTACTTTTTCTTCCATTTTAAATGTATGAAAACTCTTAACTTGACGAGAAATTAGCAACTATTTATTTCCATTTTATCACTTATAGGAAAACTTTTTACTTATGTCTCGAAAATTTTACAAGCGATTTATAAATAGATTCAAATTAGCGACTTGTGGCTCGTTTGAAAAACGACGCAACAATGATAGAAATATGATGGCTCACCATAGATTTGAAACGAGTTCGTAAGATTTGCACCAGGTGGCGCTTAGATGCAGGCAGGAATAAGGGAAATTAGCGACATCTAACGGCAGGGACAAGTAAGAAAGCGATGCACTCTTTCGTATTGGACTTCGGACGTCAAACGGAACACATAATGAGATATTATAACAAATGTAAACGTGGATAAATCAGCTCTTAGGATCCATCAATAAATCATAAGAAATATTTATCATAATTTCAACTAAAATGACATACTGCTAAAATCAGCTCCTCCACAAGCAGAAAATAAATCAATACACGATTAACATATTTTTTTTAATGACAATGAAAACAAGTGAAATTTTAAAAAACATGATTGAAATCAGACTGCGTGAACTGATTCAAGCAATTTCGCGATTTCTGCCACCGCATTTTAAATCTCTGATAACTTTTAGTTATTAATTTGATTAAAATCACGTCTAGGACACCTTTTATGGACGTAAAATTAATTTATTTTAATGTGAACAAAACTTTTATGCGAACTTCAATTATATTATCTTCATTTGAGCTTTGAATATACCTAATTGCAAATTTGAAAATGTTAACATTAAAATACTTACTGTGGGTTATTCTAAAAACATAGATACTTGCTGTCAGACTTTATTGTAGTCCAATTGAAATATATTTTATAAAATATATAAAATTTAATAAATTAAAATAAAATTAAACACAGTTTTAGTCAATTTCTTAGGGTTGAGCCAGCATTTGCAATTTAATCGCTCGAGGGTGTGATTTATAATGCCTTTATTTTCTTAATTTCTTGAATATCTATTAAAATATTTATCACGAAATTATTAAACCTAATGACAGCTAATTTTTATCATTTAAATGCAGAATGAATAAAATCGGAGCACGAGGAGCGGAACAATGAATATATAAAAAAAAGTACGATCCACATTGGGAACCTCCTTCTGTTGGTCAAAAAACATCAAAAGTATTGCTGCATTTATTGAATAGATTGTTTGAGATTAATGTATTGTAAAGAACATTAACAGAATTTTCGGTGGTGGATAACTATTAAGAGCCAATGAACCTAATTTTTATGAAATACAGTGTTTATAACACTGTAGTCTAGTCCGTTTTTTGCGAATATTGCGATGAAATTATTTTTGAAAGATAAGATTAATAGCATATGCCAAATTATCACAGAATACTTTAATACAATTTCCTATTGATACATACCTTAATCGATTTTTAAGAATGAATAATATCGTAAAATAATGCCAACGGATAAATGTTAATAAATATAAATATCGCATCTCTCAAGCAAATTATTGCTAACCCATCAAAAGTAAAGATAGGTATTGCCAAGTAGTTATTCAATGCAAAGCCATCACAGTTGCAATTAAAATCAGTTTTAATTGCAACTGTGATGTGATTATAAACTTCCCTGAGGTAGTGTTGTCCTTTTGTAAACTAAGTAAAATGAGTTTGCACCTTGCTTAAAAAAGTTTTGGCAGGCTAATATGGTGCCTGCAGCATTCATTATTCACACCTTTATTGGAGGCCGCAGTCTTTGTTCAATGGAAGTCTATTATTAGGGAAATGCAGAAAATACTTTTGCTTTTTACTGACATAAGTAAAAAGTGTAAAAATGCTCAGATATATCCGAAGACATAAAAATGATTCTCCCTTTTAGACTTACAGCAGGCAGACGAGCAGTCGGGCCACCTGATGGGATGTGGTCATCGACGCCCATAGACATTGGCAATGCCAGTGGTATTGCCAACGCGCTGTCTACCGTGAGACAAAGGGTCTTAAGTCTCGTTTATCTAGTAAATACGCTAGCTACGGTGCCCTTCAAAGCGGAACACAGCAGTGTTTTCACATTACTGCTTCGCGGCAGAAATAGGCACCGTCCGTAGTTTTTTTTACGTAACTGCAAAAAAAAAGATACTTAATACATTTATCGCTAGTTTTTTTACACGCTACTAGCTTTGTTCGTGGTTATTTTTTGGCCACTTGAAATGAAAAGTTTTTAATGTAAATTACTTGCGTAAAAGAACTTCATCCTTTTAGAGTAGGACTTATTACAATGTTAAGAGTTGTAAACCAACTAGTGTAAGCAAATTTTACGCCTAAAGGCTTTACAAATAAACACTTCTTTACCCCTTCGAGTATAATGGCGAAGAATACTGTGTCACTTTAGACAACGTCTAGACATCACAGGTTCATTCAAGGTCATTTAAATAAAAATGTGATATAATTTTGTAACTAGAAATACAAGAGGGCTGTTTGGTAAACACTTTTAAAACCACTTGTAAAATCTCGTTTTAATATACTTTTGTTAGCTTTATACATATGTAATTTAGCATATAACGTAATCTTTAAACATTATTTTGACCCTCTTTAAAACGTCGGATTAACTAGAAAATTGGCAGACCTCAACAAGTTCTATTCTTTGTGGGGGTTAAAAAATGTTATGGGAAGTTAAGCGGCATATGATTACCAGTGTATCGATTTTGATGCTTTATTTTTATAGACTTGTTAAATAAGCTGTCTCGAACTGCCTCCGTAGCCTAGTAGCATGGACGTGTGCTTTAGAAACCGGAGGTCTGGGTTCGATTCTGCAGGAAACAACAAATTTTCATTGTTGTTTCCTAGGTTGATTAGGACAATTTCGAGCGATCACCCAGTTGTCTGAAAAGTAAGAAGATCCATGCGTCGGATGGGCATGTAAAAGTCGGTCCACCCACCAACCCGCATTGTCCTGTCCCTGTCCTGTCCATTGGTCCAAACCCCAATGGAAAGGGTGTATTAGGGAGGCCTATGTCCAGCAGTGGACTATCAAAGGCTGATGATGATGATGATGCATGATGCAAATAAGCTGTCAACTACAATAATAATTACATTTTTTTAAGTAGTTAGGCGTTATTAAAATAAGTTTAAATTAAAATATTATTAGTATATTTGCAAACTCATTTTAATTCAATATTATACAATTTTCACAAATATCAAAAAGACATTTCTAAGTGCAATGATAACGTTTTTTGAAAACATTTAAAATTAAATTAAACGAGTGAAAACATTAATATCACGCTCAAGGGAAATATTTTTCCCTTCGACTTAAAACCGCAAAAAATCAAAACATTTTTCTAGGGTATAATATTTTCATCTTAACAAGAAATTAAAATGTCTTACTTCAAACATATGTATCAATACGACTAAGAGAATTAGTTTACATTTTTTAACTTAATAAATACTTCTTAATATCTTTATATTACAATAAATAGTGGATGTACTATTACATTAGATTCAAGCATTCGCTATACAACTCTTATATACCAATATATGCAAGCTTTATTTTTTTTCTGCATTTTGATTAAAAGTCTTATCTACTAAAGAAAAAAAAACAATAAAAACATATAGGACTACTTTCGTCGATTTTCATGTTGAGCCTTGTGGATCTTGTCTGATCTCGAATCTTTACGTGATGTTTTTATTGAAACTGATATTTTAACGTTACCCTTGATCTTAAGGTTTGAAAATATTATGTACTCGCGTAAAAATATTAATTTGTTGGCCAAAAAAGATATTACACTGCGCAGGAGATTAATTTAGGCGTTAGAGATGTTAAATAGAACTAGCTACTATTACACCGCTTTATATCAGTTATGTTTACGTTATGTTTAATAATAAAACTAAATATTTATATGGAGCTGAGCTTATTAAGAATTCATAATATTACCTTTCGTTGTTTTATTTGAATGCCGAGAATTTCGATCGTTTAATAAGGTCCGTTGTTTTTGGATTGAAATACTGCGTACTAGGATGAGTTGTTAAGCCTAGTTGAAATACCTCCTTTCAGTTAAAGTTAAGAAAGTTAAAGCACAGTAGTATCCAAAAAGACTACGTAAATTTTGCAAAAAATAAATAAAATAAGGAAGGAATAAAAATACACCTGAAATAAGCACTTGAGACTAAAAAAAGTGTTACATTAATATACTTTTTCAAATGATATTATTTTTGCAAAATACTACACTAAAGTACACTTAATTTTCTGTCCAATCAAAAAACGTCCGCAATTAGTGAGGCGAACGTGGATATCGTAAAACGCAGGAGCCTCTAAGAAGGATTTAATTATCTAAGAATAAGGAACTGTGCCCGTAATTTATTATATATCCTTGTTTGAGCAAAATCATAAAGGTAGATAATATATTACGTAGGAATAAAGTAAACGTCGTTTTGGGAATAAAGTGAAATAAATAAGATAAAATCCTAAAAGGTTATGCCTATCCGTCGCACGTGCGAAGGCATTAAAAATATATTGTTACGTTTTCTTAACATGTTATATGAAGTTTGTCTAGAATTTGCTAGTCGATTTCAATAACTTTACATTTTTTTATTATAAAGCAAATAATATTAGTTTAAAGTAATGAGATGAAGAGAATTGACTGAATTTTTAAAGTTATCAATGTTTTTAATGTTAAGTATTAATAAATAAACAGCTAATAATATAATATGGCTACGATATTATCTGCTGCCCTTAGGTTCTTGGTTAGTTTAGCTAAAATTGTAAAAATGTACCTTTTTATTCATGCTTTACAATTTTACCTAGACTTTGAACTTTTTGAAAAGACAGACGATTAAAATTAGAATAGGCACCTTGAAATATGGATTTGTATAAGTAAACGTTAGTTTTAATTCACCTATGACATAACTTTAGCGTGCTAAAAAGAATTTTGAGTTATATGAGCTGTACAACAATGAATTACATTATTTTTTCTTGCCTTTATCGATTTCATAAAAACTAATTACCTACACACTTTAATATCGAATAAACTTAAGGCTGAACACAACTATATTCGATATAAGATTTTAACAAAACTTTTTTTAAAAACGCAAACAAACGTTTAATATTATGTATATTTTTACGTTATCAAAACATTTTCTTACTATGCTCTTTAGAACATATTATGAAAATGTATTCTAATTGATGTAGGCCTACGCATAAGTATTCGCGTGCAAATTTTATGGAAGGTACGTCTTGCTTCTGGTATTTACATAATAAATGTAGTTAACATTTATTATGAAATGAGTATGTTAGTAATGAATTAACTTCACGAAATTTGGGCATGAGATCAAAGGTATTCTCAGTACACAATTTTTTTCCTATATCTGTCTACAAGTAATAACTATTATAAAAATTTAACGCCACCAAACCCATTTATTTTGATTTCTTATACATTAATTTGAAGTCCAAGATTGTACTCTATTTAATTTTGTTAACATTGAATAATATTATAAAGCCATTGTTTTGAATAGGCTGTTTTATTTTATGTAAAGTATATATTCAAGAAATTACGAAAAACATCATTCCTGCGAGACGAAAAGTACCACAATAAAATCTGCAAATATTTTGACGCCTTTATTCTGATTTCTTATATTAAATCATTATATTAAAGATTCTCTTTTATGTGATTTTGTTAACATTGAAAGGTATTATAAAGCCATTTTTTAAATAGGCTGCTTAAAAGGCTTACAAAGTTGACAAAAAAATATGCTTTTTATTAGTCACACTCTAGCTTAGCAACAACAATGTACATTAAGAACCTTTTTATTCTTTTTCATTCAGGACTCTCTAGTTATGCGAAGTTTCCGATTAGATGACTTTTTAAGAGCAGGCATACTTTTACTAACAATTTTAGCACGTATTGAATACAACATACTATGTTGGCAATGGCTTAAAAATTTCAAGCTGTTACTAACACTTATATCATTCCTTGACGGTCTAATGGTTCTTTTCGCGTTAACTTTATTGAATGAGACCATATGTTTGATATGAATTGTAATCGGAACACATAAAACATTAAAATTGTAACACAACTTAACATTACTTATATTACTATTACTAATACTAACTATGTTATGAACATGAATGTGTGTTATGTTGATACATTTTTCATCTACTTTTACCTCATGTGAGAGAGGTGAATTTGCGTGCTTATAAAGGTTTCATATCTCTTTATAGTGGAACAATGGCATGACGGTTTTCTTTTTCCAAGAAAATTTTTACGTAAAACGCAACCATATTCAATTTATGTATACAGGGTGTCGAGTATAGGTCAGCTAAGAACTGAGCTTAATTTCTATGCCTTTGTACAGTTTACCATGCGGTTTATTTTTAATTTAAATTATCTTTAGTGAATAATTAGTGAAATTACTACAAAATTCAATGTTATTGTTGATTTTAACACTGACAAAGCATACTCTCTGACAACTCTGACAGAGTTCATGTTATAAATACAATCTGTTATGTCTATGTTACCGGCCAAACCCGATTTCAGGACAAACTGGTATGACCTAGTCTAAACATTAAAGTATATCAAAAAGTCAAAATAAATAGATACAATAAATAAAACTCCGTAATTTAAAAAAAAATCATTTTATTAAACTATGGGTAACAAATAACACAGCTTTATCAAAAAGCAATAATCTTACGAGTATTATATCTTAAAAGTTGTGTCTTATTAGTTTTAAAATCAATTTCGTTTTTTTTTTAATCCTCCGATTGCCGGTTACGTAATTGGCGCAGTCGGTAGGATTCTCGCGGGCCGGTTCGCGAGCAGAATCATATAATTATTCGCGTTCGCGTATCGCCTGGGCGGCTTTCAAGTCAAATCCTGAGAATCCTGAACCTATGGAGCTGTGCAGCCGGGTGGAGAATCCAGACTTCGATTCGCAGAGAAGAAACCGAAATGAAATTTATGTGAGTACACCAGAATCGTTCTCGTGTTGCTTCCTACACCTAGTTACATTTATTCCCAAATTTTTTTCGTCACGAAAGATTTTATTCCTGGGAACCTGCATCACGTCAGGCCCGCCGGTGTTTAGTAGATATTAATAGAGACCTAGACAGTTCAGATTCAGATTTTAATTTAGGTAGTTTATTTATAGTAGAAATGCCTTACGACCCAGATGTAATTTTCAAGGCTCTACGGGTTGACCCAGATTTTGATGGTAACCGTAACATATTAACTAGATTTATAGGTATATGTGACAGAATAGTGCAGCAGTACGCATGCGCTGAGCCAGGCAGCGAATTATCAAATTTATGTCTGCTTAACGGTATCGTGAATGAAATCACAGGACCCGCTGCATCCAATATAAACTCCAACGGTATTCCTGAAACTTGTGCTTATAATGACCTCTCGTTAGCTATGCAGGGTAATTTCCGCAAGAGTTTTACGACTATTGCCAAACCTTGTTTAGTAATATAATAACATATGTGACATTACACGAGTCCATACCGACCACAATTCAGGCTAAACGTGCACTTTGCAAAAAAGTTACGGTTCAGGCTTATGTACGTGGTCTAAAGGAACCACTAGGTTCGCGTATACGTTGCATGCGTCCGGAAACAACCGAGAAAGCGCTAGAATACGTTCAGGAGGAATTGAATGTAATATATTTGCAGCAACGTAATGAGCTCCCGAAGGCTCAGAGCGCCCCTAAAATGCTTACTCCAATACAACCGCCTCCTACCATGCAATTTAATTCTTTAAATGTCCCCCGACATCCCGTGCCTAATTGGGCAACCCCAATGGGACAACGCGGCTACCAACCGCCACCACAGCCTTTTAAATTTAATGTTCCTAACCAACAGCCTCAAAATCGGTACCCAACTAGAACTCAACAGATGTTTCATGCACCACCACTGAACTACAATCCTCAAAGCAATGTCTTTCGGTTACCACCACGCAATGCACCACTGAAGCCGATAAGTAGAGTTCAATATTTTGTCCCGAAACCGCTACCTATGCTGACAGGTCATGATTGGCACAAATCCGGGAACCCACCACCAAGTTATTACTTTAAAACTGGTGAAGTAAATGTTAACGAATTTGCTTGTCCCGATAATTCTTATTATACCGCTGATTACTACACGGGGCCAGAATACGAACGCTATACTGACTTTGCTGAATATCAAAATTACTATGACTATAATACTGACTCGACTTGTTACGACATTGCTTACGAAAATTCGGCTATAATAGAGCCTGAACCTCAATCAGGTCGCAATCAGGGAATTGAAAATCAGGATTTTCAATTAAGCAAGATATCAAACGAGCAAACATAGACGTTAATTTACAAACCCAGCGACAGTTACCCTGTATAGAATTTTCGCATCCTCCATTAAAGTTTTTGATTGATACCGGTGCAAATCAATCATTTATTAGCCCCGAGGCCGTTGAAAAATACTTTTCTCATTATCCCGTCAATTACGATCCTTTTGAAGTGACAAACGTACATGCAACGACCAGAAACTATTCCATTACTCTCCCGTGCTTTGAAAAGTTCAAAGAACCTCAAAAAATCAAACTATTTATTTATCGCTTCCATGATTACTTTGACGGATTGATAGGCTTAGATTTATTGTCCAAATGGGAGGCCAAGATAGACTTAAAGGATTTCAAACTCGTAACTAAGTTCGCTACAAACCAAATTAAGGTATACAAATATATAATTCTCGTAAAGTTAATTCGTACGAGGACATTATACCTGCCGGAACCTCTAAGTTAGTATATTAGTAAAAACCTATTAACGCCCCGGATGGCGATGTTCTTGTAAGGGAACAGATCTTGTGTAATTGCATTGTCCATGAGTGCCTTACCTCGGTTATTAACAGCCGCGGATTTGTAGAATTAGAGAACCCAACACCAAATGATGTTATATTTTCCATAAACCACCCAGCTTGTGCCGAGTTATTCAATATCAAGTGCACATCGGTTGAACAATCAAACCGCGCTAACGAAGTCCTATCTCGATTGTGAACTGATCACCTTAATGAGGAGGAATAAGCTAACCTCCTTAAATTGGACGAAAAACCTATACATATTGAGAAGAATCAATCAGCAGTTCAATATTATACACCCATCCCACTGCACATCTTCTTACTGTGTGCAACCGTACTTTTGATCCTGATAGCAAGTCGCAAAATCAAATTCTGGGAATCAAAACCAGCAGATAAAAAGAAACTACAGCCATCTCTTAAGATTCACACATACGAGGATGTAACTAAGAACATCGGAAAAGGTGATGAACTCCCAGCAACATTATCAACATGGTCAAAAATAGTTGCTGATCTGCGGGTGGAGGAGTTAAGTACGGACCCCTAAAGACTATCAACGACGCAGCAATTCCTGATGTGTCTACAAGCGACAAAATTGACGTCAATCACGGGAACATCGCCGATGCAGCATTTCCTGTTATTGATCGCCACCTGAACCGATTTACGTCAATCGGCGCAAAACTTCGATTTAGCACTAATTGTTATAAGAATAAGCATAAGTCTTTTGTCATTCCTATTTCCGACTTGGAGTAGATTTCACCACTTATAATTGTAATTTCTAATATAATTAAATTAGTTTTCAAATCAATGTTGGTTTTTTTTTCAATCCTCCGATTGCCGGTTACATCATTTCCTTTGCAAATAGTTTGTTATTTATTTACTATTATATCCATAGAAATGTAATTATTTTTTAAAATTATTAAATAAATATAGCATAAAACAATTTTAGTAAACGTTACTTTGTAGATAGGATTTAAGATACGTCAAATATTGCAAAAAATTGTTAACGTTTTACTAACAATTTTACTATGTAGAATATATAGATATAACATGGCAAAAATTGAAATCAAAATTAATAAAATGTACGCATCATCTGTGCTTATTCATGTGATGTTTGTCTGTGAACGAGATTGCGAAATTGTTCAATTTTGTCAGTAAATAATGGACCAGTTACTGAATTCGATTTTGCGGACTCGACAATACAGAACATATGCTCGAACGCCAAACGGGCAAATTATTTAAATTCGATAGTTATCAGCACATCAAAAAGTTTTTGGTTAATTATAACCTTTCCTTTATAAAGTACTACTTGAAATATGAACTACGTAATATAAAACAAAGTCGCTTTCTCTGTCCATACATCTTTAGGGTATGCCTAAATCTTTAATACTACTACTGATTTTGATGCGGTTTTTAATATGTAGAGTGATTGAAGAGGAAGATTTATTTGTATAATTCATTCAAAATATTGTATGGAAACGCTAACAAATTTATTTATAGATTTTAAAGATATCAGTATTGCAAAGCTGGTGCGGAGCCAGGGCGGGTCGCTAGTTTTCAATAATTTTAAAATCTAGTTCGTTTTAAACATCATGGTAGAATTGAAAACATGAAGCGTAACGAAATACGTTACAAAACTATGTAACGCAGACGACATTGCGAATTACAGATAAAAGATTAGGTGTAAATATGTCTTTCGGAATAGTGCGTCTTGGTCACATGTGTAAATATCTATTTATTCTTTATAGGCTATATAGAATATCTATACAAAAGCTTTAGTAACAGCGGCTGAATGAGGCAGATTTCCTGTAAGTTTGGCAGGTCGTACCATCAGAAAAATATCACACTTTCGTTGTTTTTCGATAAGTTTTTCCCCTTTACCTTTCTTGATTTAGGTTTGTAAATATATTTTTTTTCGTTTGCGACGTAAGAACCTCATTTATTATATACCATTCTTTCATTTCTTTTTATTTTTACAGTTCTCTTTTACTGTTTGCAGTCGTGAACGTATAACATATCATAACATATCTCGACGTAAATTTTAAAAGGAACAGAGCATCTAAATACATAGCAATTGTCGTTCAAATGGTTTGGTTTTTGTCATGTTCGTGAAAAAAGAGCGAGTAACATTTTTTTTTGAACAAGTTCGAAGAAAATAATAGCGAACGAGTCCAAAGGAAGGGTTGCGACAAATAAAACTTTTTTTTTTCCTCTTTAATGTCGTATGTGTACATTGTACAAGTTAAACGCATTCCTAGTACATATTTATAACTCTAAATAGACCCTTTAAATACCATAGGAATGTTCAGTTTTAGGCTTTAAAATAAAATGTGTATCTTTCCTTGACTTCTTTTTACTATTCTAGCTGCATGTTATGTACGGAATATACTATAAATTTATAGCTCTTTGTTTATAAATGATATTGGAATACTGGCTGTGTTCGCGCGCGCATTTCTATGTTGCCCAACACAGCTGAAAATTGGTTGCGCAATAATCTTCCTTCCCTTTCTTATTATACCGCTCCTTTCGCCTGCCCTCCTTTTTTCCTTTTAATTTTTCCTCATCTCGCGAAGAAAAGAGGGTAAAAGGAAAATACTCCGTGACGCGATCGGCGGCTAACGCCGCCGCAGTCGACAATTGCCTTCGGGAGTTCCTACGCAGCGCATCATGTTTTAATCCCAAGCAACACGAATGGCTAACGTACCGTTCTAATAGTTTTAAGTTTACCGCGAACCCTAACCGCATCACCGAAGACGCCTGCAGCTGTGCTTTCATCAGATGAGATATTTATCCTTTCTTTTACCGCATTTCCAATCCGGCTTCACAACCACGTTGTCCGAGCCGGATTACGCAAATGTTCCTTCGAACCACATCCTCGCTTCTGGTCCTTTAATACGATTTACCATATCGTCGTCAATCGAGCTAGATGGTCCGATCAAATTGGCTGACGAAACTTGAGTGACCACGCGCCCGCGCATCCAGGTTATGCTATTGAATGTTTCACAGAAAAGTTTTTGTTTGGAATAAAACAATTCACAAATAACTAATTAATTTCGTGATTTTATTTTCAAAATATACTAAATTTCAAGAGTAGGGGTAAATTAAGTTTGTTACCTAAAATAAAAATTGACACAATATCAACATTTGTCATGTTAACAAAGTCAACTGATGGACTTATCACTCCTCCTATCCTCTTCGACTCCGCCAGTGAGAGAAAGAGTTTTCAGTAAGAAATAATTTCTCCTTTTCTTTTGCGGCCGAAACGGGTTTAGCAGTAGAACATAACCTCTGGTAAAGTAGAGGGCAAAGGTGAAGTAGACCGTAGGTCTCAGAAGGAGCCGTTGTAGTGCCTGCGCTGGTGGGTTTGCAGAAAACTGCAAAAGCGTTCCCGACACCTTAGATTTTAAGCGCCAGGAGGAGACAAAGTGATGGTGCAAATCCAACATAATCGGCCTTGCCCTTGCGTTGGCGGGTAAGCGTAGGTATCTAGTTATATATATATATATAGCTATTTGACGTTGATATATTTCACCATCTAAGCATTAATTTTCCTTTTAACTTAGTACTAATATAGTTTGATCTTTCACCTGGTCTTCACACTTTATTTTATCTACCACCTTATAAATAACATGAAAAAAATTGTATTTGTAACATGTTTCTTGCATATTTATAGCTTTTTATGCTATTTTATTTTCGCTTATCCCAATAAAATAAAGAGTTTTTAATCCCTCAAATTATGTAAGCGAAATCAACAATAAGTAAAATTTATCAATTTTCTTTCATTTACTTTTATTAATAAAATAAACGTAAGGTCTTATTAATGATTCAACCCATAACTTTTCTTACCTAGGAAAAGTTATGGTATTAATCATTACTAGTGTCCGACCGAAATTTCGGTTTCGTTACGGTTTCGCCGAGTTTCGGCAAAAATCGAGTTTCGGCGGCAGTTTCGGTTTCGGCAAATTTGGCCGAAACTTTTGCCGAAACCGAAACTAATTTTAGAAGATAATTACATTTTGATGTGTTATCAAAATTAAGCTCAGATCAGTTGATTTTAGTTCATCAACCATTACAGTTACCTAAAAGAGATTGACGATTCTTATATCAAGAGGGATCAAATATTAGTGAGAACAATATACACTCCGTTGTAGGGAAAAAATACTAGGCCGTAGCTCAAATATTTGTAATGTTAATAAAGGAATAGTCTTCGATTCTTTGTTCGAGCATCGCCTTATTCACCAGATCTGGTGCAAATTGTAAGAATACTTAGAGAAAACATGTGCGAAGACATAATATTTTCTGAGTTACTGGCAAGGTCCAGGAGTTTACAAGACTGATTGTGAATGTGGTCTTTCTTATAAAGGCCAAACTAAGCGATCCATTAAAACTAGGATAAAAGAACATATAGCTGAGGTGAAGCACCACCGGTTGAAAAAGTCAGAAGAAAAGTTGATCAATCCAACCATTATATAAGTTCACCGATTCCTACCCAGGATGATAAGCGAGGCTATTGAAATTTAAAAAATATCCTAATTTCAATAGAGAAGATGATGATGGTTGGGTGTTACCACCTACTTGGGATCCAATTATTAACAAAATTAAACCTGACCATAAAATTACTGATATAAGCTCGGTACGCGTAAAACGGCCTCCGTAGCCTAGTGGTATAGGCGTTTGCTTTAGAAACCGGAGGTCGTGGTTCGATTCTGCGGGACTCAATGGATAGGGGTGTATTAGGGGAGGCCTATGTCCAGCAGTAGACTATCAAAGGCTGATGATGATGATGCGTAAAACGGACTAATAAATAAAACACAAAAATGACGGTGGCCGGGTAAAATACTTTAAAAGGCGAACAGCACCTCAGTCCGCCCCTGACCATGGATCATGTATAGTGTTTAAAATGTCAGGAAAATTGTAAACATAATTAAACGCGATAAAATCCGTTAAGTGTTCTATTAAACCAAGTGCATAGACGATAAGATGTAAAAGATGCCATGGTGAACTTGTTGCAGGACCTAGCCAAGACAAGCACAAGGTTTCCGTGTTTAGGGTAGTAATAGAAACTTGAAGACTATGTAGAAAGATAAGTAATTACCTTATCATATTTTTATTTCTCACTACTTTTTGATACCTCCTCAGAACTACAAATATAAACCGAAGAATTCATTAGTAAGATCTCAAAATGCCAATACTTAGTATTTAACGAAACAGTAACAATTAGTAATTTGTTTATTAAAAACTGAAACACTTTGCTATATGATATATAATTTGAAAAAATAATTACTAAGTTTATAATTTTCTTATATAAAAAACTATTCCCAAAATAATATATAAAATGAATGATAATAATAGGAGTTAAAAGTGCTTAAATTGAACCAAATATCAGTATTTTAATAACTTCATACTTGGCCACTTGAGTTTCGGTTTCAGTTTTGGTTTCCGCCGAAACTAAAGCCACAACCGAAATTTCGGTTTCGGCCAGAAAACCATTTCAGTCGGACTCTAGTCATTACTATATAATGCATATCATTACTATATCATTAGATAGGTTTTGGTTACATAAAACAAAGTAATAGTAACGTTAAATCATAAAATATCATACGCAATGTTAATAATTATTTCAAAGAATGTTAAATATTAAACCTTCACTTTTTATGTCGAGATCGCGAGCAAATAAAATTGAAGGTCACGTTTCCACACTCAAGCTGACACTTGTTTCGTCCACGGCATAATAATAAATTAGTTAGTATTTTCGGCTAGTATTAGCATGTGTTTTTGATGCTTTGTATATTAGTTACACTTGAAATTTTAAGATCGAGATAAATTGTTACTTTAAGTAAATTAAATATTAGGCAGAGGTTTTGTTCCGAACAAAGGGTTAAAGGGATCTTTGATTAATTTTTACCTTAAATTAGTAAAGGTTAACATTTCATTTCAAGAATGCAGTAATATTAAGAGGTTGATACTTAGAACTCTTAAGGCCGCCCCGGTGTGGATCAATAAGTTAATTTACAAAAATGTCTAGCAAATGGAGAGAAATAAAATGTACTGCTTTTAAAGAATTATGTGACATTAAAGATAGGAGGCGGCCCTTATTTATCGACTTTTTTATTACATGCAGAGACGTTATCTGAATTTAAACAATCGGATTTGGGGACACTTAATTTTCCTCTGTAAAAACGAAACACTGTCTTTTTCAAACAATTATTGCGTCTGGTGACCTCCGAAGATATAAAAATTGAATTATTTATTAAAATATAGGTAATTATTTATAAGTATGATGAAGACAACCAGAAAATGTTTATTAAATTAAAACAGGAAAGACTTTTATTAAAAAATAGTTTTGCACCTTTGAACGAGTTTCAGAGACAGCAAAGCATTAAATGAGAAAAGGTAATTAAAGCAGTAGGTATTTACATATTTTTTAAATTTTTTTAGTAACTATTCTAACACATGAAAGTTAGGATGGAGTAATAGAATTTTAAAAATATGAGCTTCTGGCAAGGTTTTTAACAAAATTTAATCATTAGAATATGGACGCTTCTATGCAATAAAAAATAAAAGGAATACATAAAACGTACGTGACATGTATGTAAATGCATGTTCAAAGTTATATGCCTTAAAGTTATATTCGCTAACTTTAGCAATATCTATTAAAATGTTTTCTTGACTAAAATATATACTAAGAAAGGTATTTATTTAGTATCTAGTTCTCAGCTTCCAGACTCAAATCTTGAGATTTCTATGTAAATATTATCAGAAGATAATAGCTTATCATTTTATTTCTGCAAATTGTGACACCTTTATGTATTGGGTAGATATTTTATCATGTACGATATTATGATATAAGATTAGGAATGTAGGACGCAAAAGATATCAATATTTGAGAGATTTTTTCCCCTTTTTAAATAATGGGTAACCCTTAAAAAATTGACATTTTATGGGCCTTTCTCTGGAACTGAAGCATTTGTTACTTTGCTACTGTTCAAAAATATTTAGTACAAGATTACTAAAAATATTGCTCTAGACAGAAAAATTGTTAAATAATAAAAAGATATATAATTAATAAAAAACAGAATATGATTAATTTAAGGAAACGCAAGAAAAAGCTTTATAATTCTTTGTATAACGACTATACATGCATGGGAATATTCGTCTATCGCATTAAAATTGTAACTATCTGAAAACATTATTTTAAATAACGTTACTATTTACACGTTTAAGATAACATATTGTCAACAGTTTCTTTACGTTTTCCAATCCATAAAGAGTGTAGAATTTTTTTAGGAGAATTACGCAAATTTATAGTACAAAACAGCTTTTTGATTTGGGAAAACACTTTGATAGTTATTTAATTTTATCTATTCTAATTTAACTATTGAAATCGGTAATCACTGAATTATATATTTTTGTAACGTCTCAAATCTCTTATATTAGTCCACTCAAAGCTATTGTCATGATAAAAATGTGTTTTGGTCTTATTTAAGATTCATAAATAGAACCGGAATGTAATAAATTTCTCAAAAGCTTTAACGGTACATTGGTAATATGTAGACCGCCACAAACTCTTACTCGGAATGAAATTGGATTTTGACCAAGCTTTGAAATACACTTTTAAGGTTCGAGTGCATATTGTGTCCATATGTTAATAGATTTAGAGTATTACTTTTTAATTGAAAAGCATAAATGATTTAATCGAATCTATTCAAATTTTATAAATAATATGATCTTCGACGTAGGTCCATTGAGTAATATATTTCTATTATTAATACAATGTTGAGTTCTATGGTTTCTTTAAATTATTTATATTATACTGCAGTTCAAAACTTTTTATCTAAAACTTTACCCACGTATAATAATTATCACAAAACTGTATAATAACAAATAACTAGAACTAAGAAATAGTAGTTCCGTGCAGAGCAGAGGTAAGTTACTAATTGTTGTAATATTATGTCTTACCATATCATTCATTATTTATATTCATCATTCATCAACATGTACATAACTATTTAATTGGGTAAATGTTATCTAAGTATTTTGCATAACACAGGCTGGAAAGCTTATCAAAATGAAGGATTTAATTTAAGGATTTAATAACATATTAATTTTAAAGTTTATTTTATACTGATGACGGGTCAAAGGCTATAGCCTAAATATTTCTTTTATTTGCATCCCAAATTTAATTACATTAAGACTATTTCATTTACCAGCCACTATCTGTAACTCGCGATATCGTCCGCATGGTAGCAGATAATTTTTGTTCTAAAAAAATGCAGTCTAAGTTACTCTCAGTTACATTGGCTATATTTAGTTATCAATCTATACAAATTTTATTATTAGTATAGATAATAAATTGATAGATCGACTATTAGTTTAATTACAGTTTGAAAGCGATAAGAGGATATCACTATAACTAACAAAAAAGAACACCGTTGTATTAATGTATATTTGCAATAGTAAGTTAAGGTGCAATTTAAATTCAATTCAAAGATTGTGCGCAAATAAAATAAAGTATTTATTTAAACCCAAGATATGGTATTTATAAAAATTCGTTTCACATTTTTATGAAGTATTGATTTTTGTATCGAGAAATACAAAGTATACGCACGCCATGTTACCATTGGTAGTATGGTTTATTGAATACGGTTAAAAATATTGTAATTTTATTTTAATTAAAAAAAGTGTTCAATTGTTTGCTTGATGGGTTATTTATCATTGCGATGATATAGAGCATTGCTAAAATTTAAATTGTCATAAATCGAATTTCTACTGGTTTATTAATAAAATGTGCTGGGAGCAATATTCTCATTACATTAACAATTTTACAAAATGTACTGCAATTGGATCTTCACGCTTATTAAGATTTGTCTATAAATGTTTAGTAATTTAAATACAAGTATTTCTTTGTAAGTGTCTTGTAACAAAGATCTTCATTCATAACCAACTTGTATTAAACTTTCTACTTACATATTTAGCTGTTTTAGTGGCATTTTGAATGAAAGATTTTTTAAAAACTGACAAAATCATATAAAATACTTTTATACTTTAGCTTTTACATTTTGTCATATCGTGTGAAAGATAAATAAATTTTATTTCGATTTAAGTTACGTTAGCGCTGATCATTCGATTGTCTGTAAAGTATCCGTAATGTGGGCGTGAACAAATTTGGCCTTGCACCTTGTTTCTTCAAAAGTGTCGGTGATCTGTGTCATCGGACCATGGAAATGAAGGTATAGAGAGGATAGGGAGTGATCTCTGATATAAATCGGTCGCAGTAATCAGAATCGACTAGAAGGATTATTACAGTACTTACGCGAAATACTTACCCTTTCCAAGTTTTTAATGAGAAATAACGTTACAGTAGCATTATTATTCAAGGGGTTCAAGGGTGAGTGATGCGCAATACATGATTGCATAACAAGAACAATCACTAAGCCTCTCCTCATCAACTCTTCTCCCACGTACTCGCGGTGAACCCTGTTACGTCGAGCAACCTATCATCGAGATTGAGGTAACCAATCCTTTGGAGATGTAGGTAGACAAGCAAACGGGAGAAAAGGGGTCCGGTAATTTAAACTCTCTTAACCGGATGTTGGACGTTGGCAGCAGGACGTACTGACTTATTTATAACATCGCTGCGGTGCAGAAGGCAAGGGGAAACCACTGCACTATCTTCCCAAGATATCCATGGAAAATGAAGCAAGTACAAAGAGCGAACGGATACGATCCGGTTACCACCCGGCGCCATGTCGAGTCCAGGTCGCATGGTGTGAAATATGCTACTGGCCACACTGTCGTGACTCATCAGGCGAAGTGCGGACAGAATGCTACTGGTGACAAAACAACTGGTCATCGTGTACAACTTCGGAAGAAGATCAAGCTAGGAACCTGGAACGTTCGGGGCATGCTTCAAGCGGGTAAGAAGGAGATCATTGAAAGTGAACAAGAGCAGAACAACTTGCACATACTTGGTATTACCGAAACCCACATGAGAGGAACCGGATTCTATAATACACCCAATGGCCGAACGGTATATTTCTCAGGCCCGGAGAACGAGAGCAAAAATGGCGTTGCTTTTTCTGTATTACCCGAAATAAGCAAATCAGTCTTAGGATACAATCCCGTGAATGATCGCATACTGACGCTGAGACTCAATACAAAACCTTGTCGCGTTAATTTGGTAGTTGTATATGCACCGACTTCAACCTCTACAGATGATGAAATTGAGACGTTTTACAACCAATTGACCGATACTGTGGAAAGTATGCCGCGAAGAGACATAACTGTTCTGATGGGAGACTTAAATGCAAAAGTGGGAGATACGTCAAGTGATAACCATTTAAGAGAAATAGTCGGGAACTTCGGACTCGGTGAAAGAAATAATAGAGGTGAAATGTGGTTACAATTCTGCGCGGAACACTCCCTTACAATTATGAACACTTGTTTTAAGAACCACCCGAGGAGGCTGTATACATGGATTATGCCTGGTAACCGAGCACGTAATCAGATAGACTACATTGCCATTAACAGGCGATGGAGATCATGCATCAGCAACACTAAAACCTATCCCGGGGCTGACTGCGGTAGTGACCATAAACTCCTTGTAGCGGAAATGTGCTTAAAACTCAAAAAGTGCCATCGAGTTTTTCAACGACCACCAAAGCGTCTCATCGGCAGTGAACTAACAGCATTTAGTGAGCACTTGAAATCCAAAATTGCCAGCACAGTTATTTACAATGCTCATGATGACATCGACACTAAATGGAACAAAGTGAAAGACCTAATACTGACATCGCGAATGGAGAGTCAAAGCACAGGGACACTGACTCCAAGGAAATCATGGATAACGGAGGAGACATGGAAAGTCATAACAGAAAGAAAACAACTACTGAAACATAACTGTCACTCCAACGATAAGAAATACCAAGAAATGTCAGCAATGGTTCAGCGACTGTGTCGTAGGGACTACAATAACCACCTAAACTCAATTTGTCAGGATATAGAAAACCACGCGCAGAATTTCCAAACAAGAGACCTGTTCTTGAAAATCAAAAGTATTACTCGTGAGTTCAAGGCGCGAACCTGGGCCATTGAGAATGAAGAGGGTAAACTACTAACGCAAATAGATGAAGTCACAGAAAGGTGGAGATCATACTGTGAGAACTTATATGCTGACCCAACACGATCAGAAAGCAAGCAAGACATAGACGAACAATGTATGGAACCCGAAATCCTTGAGTCTGAAATACGAATGGCTATGAACAAACTCAAACTGAACAAATCAGCCGGTACAGACAAAATCTTCGCTGAAGAATTAATAAAACTAGGAGACCAGGGGATTAAAGTAATGTATGATCTCTGCAATCAAATATGGAAAACGGGTATATGGATTGCTGATTGGAAAGAATCCTATAATCCCATTACACAAAAAAGGTTCCACTAAATCATGCGAAATTTTCGTACATTAGCCCTAATTTCGCATGCCAGTAAAATAATGCTCTACGTAATCAATAGCAGACTACAATATCTCTTACAATGGCAAATACCCGACGAACAATCGGGATTTGTAAAAGGCCGAGGGACAAGAGAGCAGATCGTGAATGTGAGGCAAATAATCGAGAAAAGCCGAGAGTTCAATTCACCAATTCTCATGTGCTTCATTGATTACTCCAAGGCATTTGATTGTGTAAAATGGGATAGCCTGTGGACCATATTGCGAGAAATGGGTGTACCTCATCATCTTGTAGTGCTAATAGCAAATCTCTATCTTGATGGTCAATACATGGTTAGAATTAACGACACTATCTCGGGAGCCTTCAAGCCAGAGAAAGGTGTAAGGCAAGGATGTGTTCTTTCTCCAATTCTTTTCAATATATATGGTGAATATATTATGAGAAAGGCCTTAGAAGAATGGGAGGGAGGCATTTCTGTGGGAGGCAAAAGGATAAGTAACCTGAGATATGCAGATGACACAACCCTATTCGCAGCGTCTGAGACAGAACTTTCCGAATTGTTCCGAAGGGTAGAGTACGAGAGTGGTCTAGTTGGACTTACTATAAACCGGTCTAAGACAAAAGTAATGCTTGTTGACCGAACTAGCCAACTCACTAGGACTGGAGAACTTTCGGAACTAGAATTCGTAAACGAGTTTGTTTATCTTGGATCTCTAATTTCTAATCAGGGCGGCAGTGAACAGGAGATAAAGAGACGAATACAAATGGCCAAAGCTGCTATGAGCAAGCTTACACGAATATGGCAGTGTAGAAAAGTATCTATTACTACTAAGATAAGATTGGTCCGGACGCTCGTGTTCTCTATATTTCTTTACGCCTCGGAATCCTGGACAATAAAAAGGATGCTTCGCATACCATGGACCGCCAAGAGGACCAATAAATCTATTTTGGAGCAACTTAATATTCGTACTAGGCTCTCAACCACATGTTACCGGAGAATGCTGGGTTACTTTGGCCACATTGCCGTCGACAACCAGACTCCCTCGACAAGCTGATCGTAGTGGGAAAATAGACGGAAAAGACCACGCGGGCGTTTACCTACTCGCCGGTGTGACCAAATAACTTCACTTACTGGTCTCCCCGTTACAACTGCTCTCAGAAAAGCTGTAGACCGAGAACACTGGAAGTGTATAACATCAAAATCTATGGCTTCTATGGATACGACCTTCAGAAATGAAGCATGACGACCAAGAAGAAGAAGCATTATTATAAACTTTTATTAGATGATTAATTAAAACCCCATAAATATATTAGATCTACACTAACGAATTTTATACCCTACTCTTGAATAAACATTTTGTGTTCAAGACCTTTTCCTCTTATCGGTAAGGACGTCGATGTTCACCACAGCTATTTAGGCATAGCCGTTTAGATAAGAGTCCGTGATCGTGTTTTGTTATTTATGGATAATTTAAGATGGGTTGGATACTTCGCTTTACGCTTCCATTCCAAACTAGAAAGGAGCTTTCTAAGATTATTTTCTCACCATCTAACTTAAGTATGTATATTTGAACTTATTTTATATCAGAAAATTTTCTGCTAGCTAAGCTAAGCTATGATATACAGACTAACGTAAAATTTTGATACACACTTTATTGAATCAATTTCGTAATGCTTTAAATATCTTTGTATAAAATTTTAAATAGAAATCTCCACTTCTATAAAACTAATTTATTGTGTAAGTAATAAAATTAGTATTTACATATGTGTATATTTCTACCATACAACCTAACTATGTCAAGGATGACTGTTTCATAAGAGTCATTATAAAATAAAATGTCGTAATTGAAATAATTAGAAATTATTTAAATTTTAAAATGAAAGGAAATGTCCCATTGAAATTTTTCTCACAATAACAATAGTGCGAGTTTTACTAAGTAAAATGTTTTGGTCAGCTCTCGATAAAATGTTTTAAATATTTTCTTTATTTTTTGAGAAGGAACTTAGATAGTGCGTGCAGTTCAGCAGAATTTTTTTAACTATTAGTAAACACGAACTATGACTGTGTTATTAAGACTTATAATTTCACATCGCAAAATGATTAAGAAACTATCTTATGATATATCTATCTATATACTTAAATTTTCCTTTTTAAAGACTATTTTATTATAAATGGGACGCCTTGATATGCCTTGAGCGATATGACGGTGATAGACTCGTCCACTTGAGAGATATAAAAGTTTCGTAAAGTAGGCTATGGGTTATTTAATCTTTTCTAGCAGCCAATTTTTACCTTTTAAAAATACTCTTTTTAGAAATGTTTGTCAATCTGCATTAGGTCTTTAGCGAAAAGGCTTTTGATGGCTTTACATAGGGCATATCTTAAAAATCAAAAACATATCTAAAAAATTTTATATATTTTGTTTATTAAATATTTTTAATTTTTTTAGAAATCAAGGATGTCATCATTTAGTAAATCAGTTAAGTAACTCAAGTAAAATGTAAAGAAAATTAAAATTTTATTGACATTTCACTTGAGTTACTAAGTATCGGAAAACAATATGCTCTTTGTACAATACGGCCTTTCCCCTCCATTTATAACTCTCAAAGTAAATTTAAGTTTAAAACTTACAGTATTAATTGCATATTTTTATTTGCCTAACAATATATATGTTGTGAAAGTATGTAGTGCCACATTTTGCCAATAAAAAGGGATGAAAAGGGAAAATGTAACAAAGCTCTTTTTAATACGGCTCTCAGACATCCTATAGTAACACGAGTAGCAACGTTTCACTCGTTTTAAAAAGACGTTCAATTCTTTATGTTAAAATAACATGACATTTAATTAATGATGAGTAATATAATGAATAGACAAATAGTATGCTTAGAATTAAACTTGCCTCTACGAACCATCTAAGGGCAGAAAGCTTAATCTCATTTTTAAAAGCTTTACAATATTTAGTCTTAACGAATACGATTAACAACTATTTGACCGTATAATATATATTCCAAAAGCGAAATCGGTAAACTTTATATTTAAGTAATGTTTTAATTTTTTTTATCTTTAAGATTTTGATGCACCATTTGATATCACTAAATGTGAAACTTGGCTTTGTATATAGAAATAGCCATTACAAATTATAAAAATAAAATAAACCATAATCGAAAAAATTAAGTCGAAAAACACCCTCATTACGAAGGCGTACATGAGGCCTATGAAAAATACATTAATTTAGGAAACTATTCAAATAAAAATATAATATGGAAACAAACTTTATATTTTGTACAAATACATTTCACGTAATAATTATATTAATTTAGAAAATGTGATACTATTATATGTCTACTACGCATAAGATTAATCAAAAATGGAACTTTAAATTTAATATAGGTTAGTCCAAATAAGAGAACGTTGAATTTGATTTATTATATTTTGCAATCCAAATCGACCAAGATAGTATTCTTTTTTATTAAACAAGTTATTCAAAAAGTTATTTTACGTTATCTACCAAAATTCGTAAAATTTAACAAAAAAAATTGAAGCCAATTAAATCACCGTAGTTATGGAAAGTCTTTAATTGTGTCGGAATTTATAACCGTTTTTATAATAGAGAGAACTTTAAGAGTGCTCTGATCAAATTTTATTTTATTTAAGAAATAGGATTTGCCGTAAACATGTGTCGTATTTTATAGGCCCCTTTGTTAAAACAATCTACGAGTACTTAACAGATTCGTATCAACATATTTTTTCCACTAATCTTTTTTTCATTAAGATGCCGTAAACATCTTTTGTTATTTCTTATCAGTAAGTAAATTATTTGCATAAGTTGAAGTTTAAGTTGAAATTACATAACTAATAAAGTGAAAGTATTTAGAATTTTGTCATACCAATAGTAGTAAAAATTCGCTATCGATTTTTAACGAATAGAATAGAAAAATAATTAACGAACCGTGCTCTGAACCGTCCATTCGGAACGAAAACTTAATTGTGAAGCTAAATTATTTATAGGACATTCAACACGACTGGACTGTTAGATAATAAAAAATGAGTAATTGAATTGAGCTTTTAGATATTGTTTTAAATGACGTTTATTTCATAATGCATTAAGAAAAATTTATCTTATACGCAGAATAAAAATGATGTAGCCATTCATGAGATATTTAAACATAAAAACATTTTGACTTTATTTTGTCATTAATTCGTCGTTCGGTTCCAGCAATTCATTCATTAGCTGCAATGTTTTTTTTACTTTATATAGCATACAGAAATGCAGACAATAGAACGCGATGTAATAAGCTCTAACAATAACAAAAATGGCGTAAGACATACTAAAAAGTAAATATGGAATACCATTTCTTTTCTCTTTTCTTTATTTTCTAAGTGATCAATGGTTTGCCTTCTAATTCTGGCAATAACACCTTTTTATCTCTAACTACGACATTTTTTTTGATTTGCTTGCATGCTGCGTGCTTTCTAATAAAATAATATTATCTTTCAACGATAACTTTATTAAGTCAGCAAACGAATTGAAGCTTTTCTCAAAATTGCATGTCTAAGATTTATTCCTATGACTTTAATTTAAATTTACCTCAACTAAAAATTCCCAAAGAGAAAATTATCAAACGGCTATTTAAAAACCATTACGATAGTTGCTTTTCAGTGAACGTTATTTTTTTTTAATTGCCTGTAAAGATAGACGAGGAGTCGGACCGCCTGATAGAAAGTAGTCACCAATGCCGTTATAAAATATGTTTCATTAAACATAACATTATTCTAATAGAATTCTAAGGATATGCAATTAAATAAAACTGAGCAACACACGAATGAAGAAGAAGCATAACATTTTTAAATTTTGTTGTCATTTTAGTATTTGGAACACCTTACTTTTCTTTCCTTGAAATGTTACTGTTTTTTTTTTAATTCTCTGAAAATGGAAAAGTGCATTTTCTAAAGTGAAATAACTTACATAACCTAATTGAATTGCTATTAAAAAGAACGTGTCACCATGTAATCCATTAATGAATCTTCCAGTAGTAAATGTATCTCATCAAAGGACATCACAACCCATTTTTAAAGGGATTACTGAAAATATAACTAAAAAAGGGATTAAGGACACGGCATAAATGAGAACGGCGAGTACATCTCACATCTGCGATTTGCGGATGATTTCATCATTATGGATGAGACCACAAAGGACCTGCATAAATGGTGCAAAGCCTGGCTGAGTCTTCTGCATGCATCCAGATGAACTTGGGTAAAACCAAGGTCCAACGAGCACGTTGATCCGGGACCGATCACAATTGATGGCACCTTGAGTGGTTTCGGTGTACGTTTACCTAGAACAAACGCTCGAACTTAATAGAAACAACTTTGAGGGGAGGCCATCAGAAGGATTCGGCTAGGCTGAGCAGCTTTTCATAAGCTTCGTCGAGTTTTCTTGTCACCCATTCCTCAGTGCCTCAAATTTCTTCAATCAGTGCGTCCTACTCATTATGACCTATTTTGCCGAGACTTGAACACTTACGTTCGACTTCTCCACAAATTTAAAGTCAGAGTCACCGATATAGCCCACCGGATTAGTTAGCTGTAGTGAAAGTGGGTCGGTCATATAAGCCACAGAATTGACGACCGCTGGAGTTGTAAAGTTCTGGAGTGGAGACCGAAACATTTAGGAGCATTTACAATATAAACTTAAGATAAACTAAACTCTATATATATATATATATATATGTATATGTATTTTAATTAAAGGTTAACACAGCGTTTAAAAAAAAAAGCTACTGATCATTTAAGAGTACACGAATCCCGATACGTGGGAACATTTTAACCTTAACTTAATACTGCTTACAAAATATGTATAAAAATATAGTGATGATGAATTAATGCAAAAAATCCCTAAGTTTGTGGATTTAATATGTAAAATATTCGCGTAAATAAAAGAAATAATTAAGAAAAAAATTATTAATTATTATTTATTCTCTTGTATAGCCTCGTGTTTTACTTTAAATAAATAATAAATAATCTTTACAAATACATACACACTAATTTACGAAACGTAAATAGGTTTTGGGTGTAATTTATCTCTCACAGCACATACTTCCTTTGCAAAGAACGTGTATAAGTACTCCCCTTATCGTGCACAAAAGCAGATTTCAACAAGTTCTTTGTAATTTGAGCTTTACAGTTTAAAGTACAAATTTTTTACTGGCATAGCATAAAAGTTGAACACCGAAATGAAAAATTAAATGAATGTTAACAGCAAACTAACAAATATTAGACGCCAATATGAAACATACGTCCGCGACTCTATCCACATAGAAAGAGAAGAGTATCCGATTATAGTTTATAGTGATATAAATAAGATGTAATTATTGTATAGGTCTGTAATTAGCCATAATGTTTCATGCTTTTATCTTCTTAACAACAATGACGAATATCTATATAGATTTTTAACTCAAATTATGACACCTATTTTATTTTCATACAGTTTGAAATTAGTAGAATAAATACTTACTTGGCTTCGTTTCTAGTATATAGAGAAAAAAATTTATATACTTTTTATGTTTAACGTTGATTAACTTCAATATAAACTTTTATCTCCCAAACTAATTAACCAATTTTTTCGTATAAATGTAAAAAATCTATTCTCAAATGCTCTAACTGTCATCAAGATCTATTTCATGGATAAGACGGTAAAGACGGACAGACAGACAGAGTTACTTTTGCATTTAGATCAGTGAGGATTTTTTTAAATAAAAATAAACAGCGTATCACTGTTGGTTTACATAAATAAAAATTATAAGAAAAATTATAACTTTCTTTTATAACTGTAATAAAGTCTTTATGCAAGCAAATGCTTTTAAAAAATAACCGTTTTAATGTTATTGTAAACCATCATTTTCGGGAAATTTTAAATGCTCGATCATTTTACCTGTGTAAGTTATGCATCCCTTATTCGATTTCAATTGGGTATGGATCAATCAAGTTTCTGATTTTGTTTTCACTATTCAAGTGTTTGAATCATTGTCCAACATGGAAATTAAATTATTTATTACTACCGCAGTAGCCTAGTGACATGGCACCCACTAGAGGCTGGAAATATTATTCCTCTTCGTTTTGGCCCTCACGGCCCCTGGGTTACTAATTAGAGGAAGTCTTAGAGGAAGTCTGTTTCCCTTGTACGAAGGGCGCTCTATTTCCAACGTGCCCTAAGAAGCTTTAGTCCAAAGGCCAGACAAGGTGCTACTAACATGAGATAATACGCTCATCTTATTCATATAAACATTGTTTGTGTCATCATAATTTTACTTTCGTATTTTCCAGAAAATTGTACTTTATGATGACATAACTTTTACTAATTATAGTAACTATTAATTAAAATTAAAACTATTTCCATTGCGACTAATTAAAAAGACGCAGCTTAGAGAGTACTTACCTCAAAAAAAGTTAAATTTGAACAAGAAAAAAATTACTAGCTAAAAAAGTCAAGCAGTGCGGATTCATATTCAATTGGTAAATTCGTGTTCAGAATTAAATTTTAGGAAATTTCATCAGAGATCAACATATTTAAAAAAGTTTTTATATAAAAACTACGATTGAGATTTTTTTTTTGATGAGTTTTTTTTTGCAGAGATTTAATTTTAGATATATGACCTCGTTCAATTCTTGTAATGAAAGTCGCCCTAAAATCAAATGAAATTGTTGCTGTAATAAATGGATTATTTTTATGCCTATTTTTTATCTTCAGTGAACGATAAAACAAATTATGAGAAACCACGACATTCATCGAAAGCTAAGTTATAAATATATTCAACCTTGAATTAAAATTGTTCTCTCAAATAACCTAAAAAGTTACAAAGTTGCAAAACACTTGCCTACTTATTTTAGTGTAATTATTTGACACAAGTTTAACAAATAACACAAATAATAAAAACTACATTTATATACAATAAATGTCAGGTACCTACAAATCCTTGACATTTATGAGAATAAGAAATAAGACAGTTTTATCTTTTAATAATAACTGAATGATTGATGTATGAAATACTGTCGAAAATATACAAAACGACACTTAAGTTTTCTCTGAAATATCAGGATTGAAAGAAACTCGTCATGATTTACGTTATTGAATATGTTCGTGAAGGCAAATATATAAAACTGTAACCGCTCAAATAATCTAAATAACGTATAAATAGCTCAAACTTTTTAAAATGTTTGACACGCGTTCTTTACCGATAACCAAATTTCCTAAAAATCTTTAAAGAGCGCCAGATTTTATTTTTGATATATTATCCAGGAAGTCTTAGGCTTTAGTATAGCTCATCATCTGCTAACACCAAGTGAGTAGTACGAATTAGTACTCACGTAAGATCTATTAAACAAACTAACAGAAAATCTAACAGGCTAGTTATTTTTCTTATTTTAGCCTGCTAGATTTTTAATAGAAAATAAAAAAAACTGTGTAAAAGTACATCTTAACTCAGGGTATACCTGTCATCGAATAAATTTTCGTAAACTTTTAGTTCATTAAGTAAATATATAAATTAGAAAAAAAAATCGTCTTTCAATACAATGGAAAAAAGTTTTATGGACTATAAATTAATCACAAATACAGAATTAAGTGTTCAGTCACAAACCAGTATCAAACTTAATCGTGTTATAGTTTCAAATATATTTTCACGACAAAGCAAGCGTATTTATTTTGTATTATGTTCAGTAAATCAACGTCAAAGTTAATTAAAAACAAAGATGCAATTCAAAATGTCTTTGTTATTAACTTTTTTGGTAAAGTAAATATTTTCAATTCTTGTACCTCCTTATGAATTTTCCTCTTATAAACGTGCTACATCAGACAAATCTTAAGCTTTTAACGAGAATATTTTTCTATGTTTAATATATACACAAGAAAAGTGCCTACTTTTGAAAATATCTTTTGAAATGTAAAAAAAAGATTAAAGATTAATAAAAGCTTAACAGAAAAAAAGGAAACTCAACGAATCTTTGATAACACGCTGAAATAAAATATATAATAATGTATACTTCGTTCATTATTCGTGATTTAATATTAACATCTTTAACAAAAATAAGGACGGATTTAAAGGTTGTAAGGTACAAAAAGAAATTTTGAAGAACATATTTCCAATGGCGTATCTTATGAGTAACGGCTTAAGGGATTGTTAACTTTTTTATGGACTGCTATACTTTTTATAAAGCATTATTGCCAAAAAAGGCAACAGTTATCAAGTTTTAAACCTTTCTTCGTTGAAGAATTGTTTTCGCGTAAAACAGGAAGCTAATTTTTGCACGTTTCCATGGAAAATTAAAGATGACATATTATTACTATATGTAGTTTAAATTGTTGGGAGACATGGTACGAAGTTTGGTCCATTTTAGATAACTAAAATGACAATTTTTCAAATGCATTTACTTGTTTTATAGGCCTCTATTTATTGTTTAGCTATGTTTACATTGAATTGTTACTTAAAGGTTTATTTAACTAGTTATTATGTTTAGGTTAATTGAAATCGTAAAACTTTATAGAACATTTTCTAAACCTATCTTTTAAGCTAAAGCCAACGTTGTCAATTCGATCGCACTATGGCATAATTTTAGACCACATGATTTTTCTCATTCTTAACTTATTTACACTTAATGAAGTATTTTATTTTTCTATTTAATTAATTACTTACATTGGCCGTATTTTCATAAGATTGAAATGCCCTTGTTAATATTACTTCTCTGTCTACTAATGGTATAACTAAGTTGTGTTTTTTTGTTATTTCTTTAAATCAATCAATTTATTCAATCAAGGTTAGTTTTATCGACGAGCAAGCACATAAATATCGTATTAAGAACTCCTTGCAAAGCGATTTCCAATAAATTTGCAGCCAACTTATAAGTTATTCATTCTACTAGCATTTCAGAGAGTGGAAGGATATTATAAATTTATGTACTTGTAATCTTCTACAGCGTATTGAATTTACGGGACGCAATATTAATTTAATAGCTTTTTTCTTCACGTAAGGAAAATCATATGTCATCTATTTTCCTTATTATTGTATACGTAGAGACTTTCAATAAATTTTACTTGCTTTGCAAAAAGCAAGTAACAAAAATTTCGGCATTCATAAAATTTTATGAATAATTAATTAGTCTCATTTATCCGGAATTCTTAAAAGATAAAAAAAATTCTAAGATATATCAAAGAATGACTTCCTGATCATTCTTTCACTACTATATTACTGACTATGTTTATTCTCTATTTTAGACCATGCTTTTTAGTTAATATTGAAGATTATGAACATATTGTGTTAGCTGTTAATAATAAAAGTACCATTATATGACCATAGCAGTTTCACACATCACACACATCATACATCATCAGTCTTTGATAGTCCATTGCTGGACATGAACTTCCGCTAATACACCCCTATCCATTAGGGGGTTTTGGACCGACTTTTTACATGCCCATCCGACGCATGGATCATCTTACTTTTCAGACAATTGAGTGATCGGTCCAAATTGCCCTAACCAACTAGGAAACAACAATGAAAAATGTCAGTCAGTCATAGCTGTTTATCTATATATAAATTTCGATAACTAATTTTATATTGTAACTAGAAGTAACCCGCGACTTTTTAGCAAAGGATAGTATGATATATCTACTTATTTATTATTACTTTTTTTTATTTTTTGCACAATTAAACTGTACACAGACTTACCGCCATAAGGCTTTTTCTAACAGCCAACGTTAGGTAGGTTACTAAATAATAAATGAGAGTAGGTGCATAAGTAAAAATAAATTAATCATAATAAAGTACACGAGAAGTAGAGCAAGAATTAATTCATAATTACGGGCATTTAAAAATATAAATACATTACTTATATAAATATAACTATGTTATTATATATACATATAATTTGGAATACGTAGAATACCTAAACAGAACCACAACATTTACGATCTCTGAATACTAGCCCAAAATATGCAACTGACGTCAAAGCTTTGAACTGCAAATTTTGGAAAACATAGAATACAATACTTTGGGGTTTGATTTAATAGCTTCGTAAATGCCCCACTTGATCGGAATACAATTTTATTCCAGATGCATTTTAGGCAGCTGCGCCTTAAGAAATTATTCGCCGATTGCATTCTGTCACCAGTTTATTCTGAGTTACATATGTCTATAGTAGTAAATGATAAAGTTTGTCATTTGTTTGTATGTAACTGAAATATGGTTATAAATATTATGCTAACTGGGTAATAACTATCCGTAGTTTATTTCTATGTAAAAATATTAAATTCAAAAGATAAAATTTATAATCAAAAGGTCATTAAATAAACAATATCTACGTTACGTCATAATGCGATTTCTTATTGTTTTTTCTATCATTTAGTCAAAGGAGTGCAATTTTTGAGCATCGAGTTGTCCTCAGAACATTATTTTTATACATTGTTAACAAGAAATAAGACCAAGGTCAATGACATAACCGCTAAAATAAGAAAGCTAAAATATCAATAGGTTAGACACTTGATGAGAGGCCAAGAGAACTGTAGAATAAATGTAACACCACTGTGTTACCCAAGAGATGGGAAAAGAAATAGGAGCAGATAAGAAAAAGTAGTATGATGATATTAGCACAATGGCCGGGTAATCTGGAGTAGAGTAGCCCAAGATAGTCAATAAAAAAGGTTTGATGATGCCTTTTCCAAAACATCTTCAAGGCATGTTTGGCAAACAGACATCAAATAATAATAGATTAAGATTATATTTGGTACAAAAAAAAATATATATATATATATTTATTATTTGGTATCAATAGTTATCAATTTTATTAATATTTTGTAACTATGTATATACTAACTTGGTCTGAATAAAGGGCTTAATTATTATTACATTGGAAAAACATATATATTTATTTTTAAATCGCCCATCGAAAAACCGTTTTACGTCCAATAGTTAATTTTACGTTTATTAATTATGCGGTTTAATTAAGTTATAATATCTATTCATTCATACGTTATTAAAATTAAAAACTTATCAAAAGGTGAACATGATGTATTATAAAAAGTAATAGAGTTATTGTTGCTAGGAAATCTAAGTTAAATGCTCAAGGATATCAATAGTGCGGCTTGGTCAATGGCTACAGAAAAACATTGGCAAGCCAAAAAGCCATGAAAAAATACTTCCGACATCTAACAACATTTTTCTTTGGCGTCTAAAGCGTGTTCACAGTTTATTTCTGTTAAAACTCTTTAGCTGTGGAGAAAAATGTTGGTTTAAATCATCATGTCTATTGATAACTGAAATTATTTAGGACTTTGAAATTTATTTCTAGCTATTTTTAGCTTTAGTGAATAGAAGTTACGTTTGGAATAAATATAAACAAATCTGATGTCAGACACTAATGGCACCAAAAGCGAACGCGTTCTTATTAGTGAACCGATGGCAAATTCAATCCCTATGAAATGTTTAACCAAAATGAACTCTCGATTTTTACGAGCAAATTAAGTTTTAAATCAGACGTTGTTTAAATTATATCTTAGTTTAAGCTATTAATACATTAGGCCTTACAAAACTGCTAACCTACTTTTGCATAAATTAATCTTATTGTTTCACTACATTTATACGACAAAGCAAATTTTCATTACAATAGCGTGCAAAACAGACTCATCGCATGTTGTAACAACAGTTTGCAATAATTTGTGATAGAATTACTAAAATATAGACTAAATAATAATAATAATTCTAAAACTAAAAATACGCATACTGAAATAAATCTCAATCCAAGATTACGAAATAAGATATTAACTTAATTATAGTCAAGGATAGTATGTAACTGATTTTAAACATTGTGACAGTATGGTTTCATAATATTATAAATAATACGTAGTAAATCAAATATCAATATCAATTTGAAGGTTTTAGGTTGAAAACAGTCACGGTGTGAATTATTATGAATTTATTATTCGCTTTAATCTTGTGTGATTTTATTGCAGCTGCCTCCGCAGCCTAGTGCTATGGGCGTATGATTTAGAAACCGGAGGTCGTGGGTTCGAATCGTGCGGAGACTCAACAAATTTTCATTGTTGTTTCCTAGTTGGTTAGGGCAATGTGGGCCGATCACCCAATTGCCTGAAAAGTAAGATGATCCATGCGTCGGATGGGCATGTAAGAAGTCGGTCCATCCACCAACCCGCATTGGATCAGCGTAGTGGGATACAGTCCAAAACCCCCTAATGGATAGGGGTGTATTAGGGGAGGCCTATGTCCAGCAGTGGACTATCACAGGCTGATAATGATGATGATGAACGATGATTTTACTAAAATATGAAAAAAGTTAATACGAAATTATCATTAAATTATCGAATAGATACATCGATTGCAAACCTTAGCAAGAAACTTAAACTGGTTAAATAGCCACTTGCCTTACGTAGTAGATGGGCTCTGAGAGTTAAAAAGTATTTCTGCCTTATTATTATTCTCCATATTTAAAAACTCCGAATTAATTTAATGTAGTTTCTAAAAAAAATGCTAAGAAAATCTTTTTACGTGAAGGATGAAAATAAATCAACATTTGACTGATGTGGTTCTACGGTCATATTTGCACAAGTCCGAAGGTTAGCAATGAGCAAATAGCAAAAATTCAAAAAGGATTTCGTAATGCTTTAAATTTTTACGAATTGTTTCAAACACATATCAAGAGGAAAAAATAATCTGTACCTGTTTTGTTTTAATATTATTAATTAATTTATAACATTTGATGTCTTTTGAGATATTGCTATTTTATTTACTTTATTTATATAATTTACAAAGTCGATAACACACTAATTTATGCCTTTAATTGCTAAGTCTTGCTTTCATATATTTGTTGTTATAAAGTTTTGGCATACGGTCAATCGTATCAGATTCACTGATATTAATAAAATGTTTCATCAAAACATATGTAAACATAGTAATAATATTACAACGTTTAGAGTGGGCTATTCCTAACATACAGATTCTATGGGCTTGTTGTAAGCAAAGAGTACATTTATATCAGAAAATATGTTTAATAGTCTCTTTTGACTGCGCTGTCTGAAACTAATTTCTAAATTTATTTGCTAGCTTCTTAAATTTTCTACACTGAACTAGAAAATAAAACACAATGTATAAAAAAGGTTTCAACTAGTAAAACTACCAGTTGAAAACGTTTCTAATACGACTTTCATAAAAATTGATCTCAAAGAACAGTTTTCAGCGTTTTTATTGAAATTTGTAAAGAATTTTTAAATATTTTTAATCAAATAAAATTTTATCAAAAAAAAAATTTATTAGATTAATATTACGTCTATAACTGGAATTGTAGTTGCAACTTTTTACCATTTAATATAATATGTCATATCGTTTACTAGTTTAAGACGATTTTTTTTATTGAATTTCAATCATTCTTTTGTACTCTGACTATCAATTTCTCTTTGTCAATTTCACATTATTTCCTTTCAAAGACAGCCTTCGGCATCCCAACCTTTTTTAATTTAAATCTTAATCAGTGCGTAAAAGTTCTATAAGAGCTCTGCATTGTCTAGATCCTTAAATATTCGAAGGTTTAAAATAAATAATTTTACAGCGTTTTGTTGACAACCGTTACCCGGTTTGAAGAGCACCGCTGCTAGCGAATAAAAGGGAATATAAGAGACATAACATCTCATGTCTAAGGACGTTAAGCGGATTTATGGCGTCTTACGCTCCTTTTTCTTAAGGGCAGGGCAGGTATCACTTACCACCAGGTGAACTTACTGCTCGTCTGGTCGCTTAAACCAATATAAGAAGACATAATCCAAAAGAGTTTTTTATACTAACTTATTACTTGAGTTCATTATGTTAACATTACCATATCCATTATGTCAAATTTTTCGCTACGTACGTAAACCTAGTCACTCGAAATTAAATAAGTACTCAGTAATGATCTTATAATTTTGGCAAATATGATCTCAGGTATGGACAGATAGATATAGGTTTTTGTCCTAGAGTAATATTAGGCCAAGTAATAGGGAAAAAAAAATAAACGAATCGGAAATCCTAACGTGAGATGTTATAATTGCAGGTTCCATATCAAATTTGGGTGGGAATTATATGAATATCTGACGTTAGACTGATTAAAGTACATTGCTACACTGTTCCTTTTGGTTGCCCTTTTCGAAATCAAACTCAGAAAGTTAACAGTACTTGTAATAAGAAGGGGAGAGGTTGAGACGTAAAAGAGGCTGACTTGAGTCAGATGCAATTCCACGTTCCCCGAACAGGTTTTCGCTTTGTCGTAGCGGTGGGGCTCAGTACCTGCGGCTTTGGTCAGCCGCAGGGAAGCTAGAGGAACCTGGCCGGCCTGAGGTGCAAGGCCGGCCGTGGAGGAGGCTGCTCCAAGCGGGCTAAACAAGCCCGCTTTGGATGCGCTTAGGAGGGTGCGAGGGACGGGTTGCAGGAGGTAGGTGTGCCGCCCTTCCTGTCTCTCGCAACCAAGGTGGAGTCGCGGGGGAAGAGGAGTGTCGGTATTCCGTAGGCCGCTCTCCCTATCCTCCGCGACTCGGCGGGGCCGTACCGCTGATGCGGTGTGGAGGGGCCGTGGGAGGAGGGGACATTCGGCATGGAGTCGTCGATCTCTCCTCCTTCTACGGCCGAAATGGAGCTAGCGGCGGAGCTTAACATCCGGGCCGCCGCTGGGGGCTGGGAGTTTGGTCCTTGCGTGGTCAGGGAACTCCTGGCTCCCATGGCCCCTGAGTAACAGACTCGGGGGAGTCTGTTACCTAACTACTGGGGCCGAGACGAAGGGCGCGCAAGTTCCGACGCGCCCAGAGGGAGGCAGATGGCCGTAAGGCCGAGATGGGGCTGCTTCGGCGGCCAGCGCCGGTGGGGTTGCAGATGAGTGCAAACGTTCCTGTGACCCCACCCTAAAGGCGTCAGGAAGGAACAACGTGGTGGTTTTAGTCGGTGCAGAGTCCGACATAACCGTCTTTGCCCCGCGAGGACGGGTATGCGTAAGCATTTCCCACGGTAAAAAAAAAAAAAAAAAAAGATACAATTACGTTGGCAAATATGTTTTTAGATGTGTACTATGTTTACATATATACAATAGATTTTAAGCGTTGAGTCATCTAAATATTATTAAGTAAAACTGAATGGAATAATCGATTTCTACGCTACAACTTTTTTATGCACAGTAACTAGCATCTGGTATTGAGATGAATGCGTCAGCAAATTTCGCCCTTAATATGTTCCCCTTTTTTTCCTAGTGGTAGGGCTCAGGTTCTGCGGCCTGGTCTACCCGAGGGGAAGCTAAAAGGAAGCTGGCCGGCCTAAGGAGCATGTTGCTGCATGCTGTTGAGGCTGCTGCAAGCTGGCTGAAAAAGTGAGCTTTAGATGTACTCTGTAGGGTGCTAGTGAAGTCCTGGGGCATGATGAGTGTCAGTATTTTGTGGGCCACTTTCCCTATCTATCGCGTGTCAGTAGGGCCGTTACGGTGTGGAGTGGCTGTGGTAGTGGAGGGATATTTGGCATGTGACGTCGATCTCATTCCCTTCTGCAGCTGAAACTTGGATAGTGGCAGGGACTTCACTAAGGCCGCCGTAGAGATCAGGGCGCCTTTTTTTCGAAACAAGAAACTTCTAGCTACATCGGACACTACTTTTCTCTACAACATTAATAAACATTGTCCCACAAAACCAATTTTACCGATTCCAAACCAATCTGACTCCTTTGAGTATGGGGGCCGTGACGAACGACGCGCAAGGCTCAACGCGCCCTGAAGTGGAGTGAGCCATAGGCCACAGTATGACGTGTGACGTAAGTGACGTGACATGTCTTTGCCCTTGCGAGTACGAGTATGCTTAGGTATTTAGCAGTTAAAAAAAACAGCCACGTTATAAATAATGAATAAAACGTAAAAAAAGTTTTATGTTTGTTTATTTTTTTTTTATGCTAGATATACAAAAGGATAACTATATGTATAATATTATAGGATAACATACAGAAAATGTTTCACAAACAACTTAAAACTTGTAGTAAGGTCATGATAAATGATGAATACAAACTTTAATTAAACTCGCCTTAATTGTAAAACATCACGTGTTCCCTAATTACGGTGTATTACGACAGTCATCATGTTCCCCTTTCGAAACTTTATTAGATTGGGTGCAAACTCATTACAGACTGCTCATAGTTTACGTAATAGTACTTCATTAAGGTAACAATTTGTAATATAATCTGAATAGTTGTGTAATTTGTTAGTTTTTTTGTAAACTATAACACAATTAGTTATAGTTACATAACTTTTGGATTAGAAATATTCTAAATTTTCTTATACATTTAGTTAGAAAATTATTTTCTTGCTCGTTCGTTATTATCTCACTATTACTATTCACTCGTTCATCACAAGATTTGATGATTTCGTCAGCCATTTGAGTGAACTTGATCACTTTGTATTATCAACATCAATATCAACTGAAAAACTATTTAGTTTTATTTTATTAAATAAATTTATTACGCAATATCATATTTCCGATTCATAGCTAATTAATTATTATATACGCTATTGTTTTTAACTGACTAGTAAATAAATATCCAATTATATAATACTCAAGGACAGTATGGAGGAAACCCAACAAATCAAATACTGCTTTATAGTTTATAATGACACTTTACAGGAATACAGTTTTTATCTTAGAAAAACATATAATATATTATAAAGACTGAGTTTTTAATACTGTAATATGTAGTGAATTATAGACAGTTAATGTAATCCGTTTTATTTTTCAGGGTAAATTCGTGTATCAATAAATTTGCGATCCAAAAACTGTGCACCTCCCAAATACTAAAATGCTTTTCGCAAAACATTTCGCTATCTCGAATTTTCATTGTATGGAATGATATCTGGTAAAAATCCTCCCGTGTAAACAGACACACAACAAAGGATTTGATTTTGTGAGAACTTTGCGTTTATTTTTAAAGCTCTGTCTGGCTGACTGGGATTAAATCTCGTTACACAAGGCTAATATTTATTTATTTGCAAATTTGGCGTAAATAGATATCTAAATATATAAAACTGGTGTAATTTTTCATACGTTATTTTATAGAAACTGTAATTTAAAAATAATAGTCTGAGATCCCACCATAGTACGACTATCACCCATCGTATTACGGGATGAAAATAATTTGTATATTAAATATAACAAATATTAATTTCTAAGAGGTTGGCTGAAAATTTTGATGCTAAGTGTAATTAATTTGTAATTAGAAAAAGATTTTTTTTAAACATTGCACGCACTCTCTTACGCAATAAACCAAAGACTAATCGAAAGTAATAGTAATAGAATATGCCAACACTGGGTTGTCTTCTTTTTCCGGTGTAATTATTAGGTAGGCAGGTATATACAGGTAAATTAACAATAGTGATATGCAACTATTCACTTACGCGATAACCTAATATCAATTTTTAAAAACGAAATATTCATGCGGCTCAATATGCGAAAGAGAGATCTGAGAAACGTATCCAGTGCAATAGAAAAGGACGCAGCATTACAGCTGTGTGTCGCACCTTCGTCGAAAGAAAGAGCGTGCGCATGCTTTTTGTTTATGAAGTTGAGAAAGATAGCGATAGGCGATAGTAAGTGTTGATATGAGCATTATTTCGGAACAAGTGGCATTTTGCACAAATTATATATATATATATATCTATCTATCTATCTACCTATCTATCTTCTATCTATCTATATATATATAAATGAATTGCTGTTCGTTAGCCTCGCTAAAACTCGAGAACGGCTGAACGGATTTATCTTATCTTAGTCTTGAAATGTTCGTGGAGGACTAGGGAAGGTTTAAAAGGCGAGAAAAAATCGAATAATTTCCAGGAAAACCCTAAAAACAGCCCTTTTCTATTTCCCATACAAACGTTTTCTAAATAATATGTAGAGTCAATTTGAACTTTATTGCTATTCAATAAAGTTCATATTAAATTATAATCACTCACTGTTGTCTTAGCAATTTAGGTGTGTTCCTAACGTCAACGAGCCAATTTGCAATTTATTACCGCTGCATAATTTTCAAATTCAATCATATCTAGCTGACCCGGCAAACTTCGTACTGCCTCAATCGATAAATAAAATACCTAAACTTTGGTATAAATTAATTTCAAACAAACAAAACGTATTGAATAAAAAAGCATTTTTTAATGAAGCATGAAGTTATTTTATTACTTAAAAACAGAGTTTTCCTGAAATACTGGCTATTTATAAGGTTTAAATTTTTATTAACAGACACACACTGTTATGATACAGTTTGTTAATCAATTTAAAGCTTTATATATATTAACATAATATTTGACATTAGATTTGACAATTGACAACCAACTAATATGTCAATTATCCTGTCGCACTTCAGAACACGGAGATTTATGGCTTAAAGGTAAACTCCAAAAAAATAAATAGAAAAATCATAACACGGAAAATAGTATTACGATTGACGATATTGTGTTACGATCATAGTTACGATATTCTATGAGTGCATCCTTCTATCTTTGTGAGTGACGATTACCGCTACGTGCACGAGAACTTTCTTTACTTTTGTGATCCTTTGTGATAGTGACATTCCAAGTAGTGTGCTCTTTTTTTGTTGATATTTAGTGATAGTGAAACTTTACTTTGAAGTTACTGTTAAGTGAGCGAGAAACTTTCTCACTTTGATTACGGTGCCGAGGAGAAGACGACCTAACTTAGGTCGTCGCAGTCAATCAAATGTGCGAAGAGCTACCTCGCGTGCTAACCACTATTATTTATTGAGTGACAATGAAGTGGATAGGCTTAGAATGCAACGAGTTCGTGCACATCAAACACAACAACAGCGAGCACGACATAATGAAATTGAGCGAATCCGCAGACGCAGTGCTCCTGTAATTCTCGAACGAGCTGCATTCCATTATGATCCGGCAATTGATTATTGTGCCGACAAATCGGTAACAATTGGGGAAATGAAAATAGTTTGTAAATTTTGTAAGGCGTTAAAATACACTGGTGAATCTACTGGATTATGTTGTGCTGGAGGCAAAGTAAAATTGCCACAATTGGTCCCACCACCAAATCCTTTACGCTCTTTAGTTTCTGGGATTGGAAATGATTCTAAGCACTTCTTGGCCAACATTCAGAAATATAACAACTGTTTCCAGATGACATCATTTGGCGCTACACATATTATACGGGACAATTTCATGCCCACTTTCAAGGTATTATACCAGAATATTTTTTATACTATTTAAGTTTGTACTAAAATATATATATAAAATAATTAATGGACAAAATTAAAAATATTACAGATACAAGGACAAATTTATCACTTACTGGGGTCACTGTTACCATTACCTGATGCAGATCATCAATTTTTACAAATTTATTTTATGGGCAATTCAGATGCGGAAGTTGATAATCGTTGTGCTCACAATCCAACAGTGAAGAGAACCATCGTCCACGAATTACAAATGTTTCTTCATCAGAATAACAATTTAGTAAACATGTTCAAAATAGCATTGGATCGGATGCCATCTGATAGCCATAATATTATCATTCGAGCTGACAAAACACCTGCCGGTGAACACACAAGGAGGTTTAATTCACCTACCATTGATGAAGTGGCTGTTGTCATTGTGGGAGAAAATTTAAAATCTAGAGATATTGTTCTTCATCGTATCGAATAGTGACTTAAAACGTGTATCAGAAACACATAGGAGCTGTGATGGATTACAATATGCTTTGATCTTCTGGCAGGGGGAAGATGGATACCATTTTAATATTAAAATGGCAAATCAAGTAATAGGTAAATAAATTGAGCAGAATAAAATAATATTTTTAAAAGAAACGTTTATTATTTTGATTGCAGGTGCTGAAACCAACAAAAAGTTAGTGCTATGAATTTCTATTCATACAGATTTATGATCCGTCAAGATGAAATAAATCATATTTTTTGATGCAATGACTTTTCATCAGTTTGCAGTTGGCATGTATGTCAAAATTGAGACTGAACGATTAACATACATTCTTTGAACCAACGACAGCTACGATCAGAGGAATATATTCATCTCCGCGACGCTATAAATGCCGATGGCAATGTGAATAATTTGGAAATTGACAATTTTGCCAGCCACTTATATAGGAAGCCACGCCACATGCACGAATATGCTCAGGATGCTATGTCATATATTAGGCATTATGGCCGTCCCAGACTTATTTGTTACATGTAACCCAAATTGGTCCGAAATCAAGAGGGAATTGCTACATGCCAAACACCAGTTGTTAGACATGCATAATTGCCAGAGTTTTTAAACAAAATTAAAATCTCTGATGAATTTCTTAATAAAGCATTGTGTGTATGGCGAGTCCGTTGTTGGATGTACTCTGTAGAATGGCAAAAGATTGCACAGGCGCACATTCTACTCTGGTTAGTGGACAAAATAAGGCCAGATGAGATTGATTCCATAATTTCAGCTGAAATTCCAGGATGAAGCAGTTGACCCAAAATTGCATGCAGTAGTTACCAAACATATGATACGTGGACCTTGCGGACTTTTCAACACAATTCACACTGTATGGTTGACGGCAAGTGTTCCAAGCGATACCCAAGAGACCTGCTTGCTGAAACCATAACGGAATGATGGAACCCATTGTATCGTCGGCGATCAGTTGCGGACAATGGGCGATCAGTAGTTGTGAAGGTAAAAGAACAAAATGTTGATGTGAGACAATCGTTGGATTGTGCCATACTGCCAATATTGTCCAAAGCTTTTGAGACTCACATCAATGTGGAATATTGTAACTCTGTAAAAGTCGATAAAGTACATATGTAAATATGTTAACAAAGGCAGCGATATGGCTGTCTTCGCTGTAACCAATGCAAATGATGAAATATCACAGTACCAGATGGGGCGCTATGTAAGTAGCAACGAAGCAATTTGGCGTATATTTTCATTTGCGATCCATGAAAGATACCCTACAGTAGTCCATTTGGCGGTCCATTTAGAAAATGGTCAACGAGTTTATTTTAATGAATCGAACGCGGCAGACAGAGCGGCACGTCCACCATCGACAACATTAACAAGTTTCTTCACAGTCTGTCAAACTGATGATTTTGCTCGCACTTTGCTATATGCTGACATGCCACGTATGGAATGCATCATCGAAATCATTTCAGCATCGAAAACAAGGAACACAGTTGAAGGACATCCAAATGATATTTGCTTCAGACGCTCTGGGTCGCATTTACACAGTACATCCAAATAACGATGAATGTTATTATTTGCGATTGTTGTTGGTGAATGTTCGTGGTCCGACATCATTTAAACAACTAAGAACAGTTAATGGACAGCTGTGTGCGACTTACCGTGAGGCATGCCAACTATTACAATTACTTGAGAACGATTCGCACTGGGATGATACGCTCAAGGTTCCGTAATATCTTCATCACCGCATCAAATTCGTACATTATTTGGGATTATCATATCGACATGTTTCCTTCGAATCCAAAAGATTTGTGGCATGTCTGAGGATGTTTTGCATCGTGTTCGCCGTGAAACTTTGAATCCTACACTACAAATGAAATTTACAATAAGACATTGATCATGATAGAAGATATGTGTTTATTGATAGCAAAAAAGTATTGCCGTGTTTGGGAATGACAGCACCCAATCGTAATATGCACGATGCTCACCAGGACGATATACACCGCCGTGGTAGAACCGGTCGTCCTCTACGCAGCGAGCGCCTGGGCCCCGGCAACGAAGAAGGTCCAGGTGCGGAGGCGCCTCAATATGGTGCAACGCGGCTTCGTGCAGAAGATTATTAGGGCATACAGGACGGTCTCGCTAAACTCGAGCTTCTATTGCTCGCTGGGATTCTTCCCTTGGACCTTAGGGTCCAGGAAGCGGCCACTCTTTACGAGGTAAAGAGAGGCCGTTCCCAGCGAGTGATCGGTGACCGGGGGCTTGAGAGTCCTGTGCCCTATATCAAGCTGCCACATCCGGCGGAACAGGTAGGGCCGGAGTTCGTCTGTCTGGAGGGCGGTGCGGACGTCTCCCAAGATACTTCCGTCCTTAAGATCTTCACGGACGGAAGTAAAATTGAAGGTAAAGTCGGCGCGGCATTGTCCATTTGGGACGGTGCCGCAGAAACTAAGTCAAAGAAATTAAAGTTGGGAGACTTCTGCACCGTCTACCAGGCGGAACTACTGGCTCTCCGTAGGGCCGTCGAAGTGGCACTTCAACATCCTGCACGAAGCTGCAAAATATCAGTGACTCAAGATCCGCCCTAGAGACACTGAGTAGGAGTGACTCCCCACACCCGCTGGCCGTAGAGGCAAGAGAGGATATCGCCAAACTGGTAAATCGGGGCGACTCTCTTGACCTCTACTGGATTAAGGCACATGCGGGTGTGGAGGGTAACGAGAGGGCGGACCTTCACGCGAAGGAGGCCTGCCCTGCGCATAAAGAGACGGCCGGACTGAAGAGTGTCCGGTTTCATTCGTCAAAGGATTCTCCGACAGGAGTCCATTGACGAGTGGAACCGGCGCTATATATCAGAGCCAACAGCCTCGACCACCAAGCTCTTCTTCCCCAATGCGGTCGACGCGTACCGTGCGTGAAGGCGACTGGGGACTCAGTCCAACGCTGGTGCAGGCATTGACAGGGCACGGGGTTTTGCGGAGTATCTCCACCGCTCAGGTGCCGGGACAACCCGGCATGCGAATGTGATGGGAGGCTCCGCAGAGCCCTTCACTTACTAATAGATTGCCCAATCTTTGAAAGTGATAGACAGAGCCTAGCCATTGAAACCAGAATAAAAATAAACAAAGAGACCTTGGCCACATAATAAAAGGAGAACACAAGGAAGCCTTTTGCAAAGTACAGCAACAAAATAGTTAAATATGCAAAAATAAGAATAGTAGTATAAAGTAATAAGGTGCATATATAATAAGTATATATGTATTCTTTATTAAGAGAATAAGTAGTATTTAGTAGCAATAGGCTGATGTAAGTAGTAAATAAGTAGAATAAGATAAGTATAGCATAGATAAAAATGTAAGATTTAAATAGGACATAATGTAAAAAAATAAGGCCTGCACTATGCAGATACCAGCGTCTGTTACCTGGAAACTTAAAAAAGAAATAAAAACTAGACTTAAGTATAAAGTATGTAACTAACTATAAGATTAATAAATGTAAATAAAAATAAGCGTTCATGCAAAAAATATAAATAAAAAAGAGAAAATAAATAAAGATAAAACCAAACAATAAACATAAAAGAACATAAATGTACAAAAGAACAAGTACAAAAAGAGCGGAAAAGGACCCTGATCCCATATGTCAGGGAAAACATTAAAAAAAAAAAAAAAAAAAATGCACGATGCATTAAACCACGTGTTACAAAGGGAACAACAGTACGACATTGAAGCATTGGCCGAAACAGTTCGTACAAATGTTCCAAATTAAATCAACGACAAAGAATTGCGTACGACACTTTGATAGAAGCTGTGAACAGTGGATCTGGTGGAATTTATTTCCTTGATGCTCCCGGAGGAACCGGAAAAACGTTCTTAATTTCATTGCTTTTGGCGAGGATTAGATCGCGAAATGATGTTGCTCTAGCGTTGGCTTCATCTGGAATAGCTGCGACTCTGCTAGAAGGCGGACGAACTGCGCATTCTGCCTTGAAATTACCATTAAACATGCAAATCACCGAAACACCAATTTGCAACATCCCCAAAAATAGCGCAATGGCCAAGATCCTACAGGTATGCAAATTAATTGTTTGGGATGAATGCACAATGGCCCATAAGAGGTCACTGGAGGCGCTAGACAGAACATTGAAAGATCTTCGTGACAACCACAATATATTTGGTGGGGCCATGATTCTGTTGTCAGGTGATTTTCGTCAGACTCTTCCAGTTATTCCCCGATCAACTGTTGCTGATGAACTAAATGCATGCCTAAAATCATCGAATTTGTGGCAGTACGTAAAGACACTCCAATTAACAACTAACATGCGAATATTTTGCAAATGATGAAACTGCAAATGTGTTTGCGAAGCAGTTGTTAGATATTGGAAATAATAAAGTTGCAATGGACACCTCGACCGGATTCATCACATTACCCACAGATTTCAGTCAGATCACAGATTCAAAAGAAGAGCTTATTCAGCGTGTTTTCCCAGATATAGCGCAAAATTTCAATAACCATAATTGGCTAGATGAACGAGCAATATTGGCAGCAAAAATAAAGATGTCGAGGATCTCAATGCAACCATTCAGAATTTTCTTCCAGGACAGTTGATTTCCTTCAAATCAGTCGACACCATTATGAACCAGGATGAAGTAATTAACTATCCACAGAGTTTTAAATTCACTGGAATTACCTGGATTACCACCTCACAATTTGCAGTTAAAAGTAGGATCAGTTGTCATCATGTTGTGTAACATTAATCAACCTCGACTATGCAATGGAACAAGACTGGCTGTGAAAAAGCTGATAAATAACGTCATTGAGGCAACAATCATGAAAGGAAAATCAAAGGAGAGGATGTCTTGATCCGCGAATACCGATGATTCCAACGGATTTACCATTCGATTTTAAACGCTTACAATTTCCAGTACGTCTGGCCTTTGCGATGACGATAAATAAATCGCAAGGCCAGTCTTTAGAAGTTTGCGGAATCAACTTGGAGTTTCCCTGTTTTGCGCATGGACAATTATACGTCGCGTGTTCGCGCGTCGGAAAACCGTCTTCTTTGTTTATTTACGCACCACAAAACGAAACAAAAAATATAGTTTATGAGAAAGCTTTAAATTGATTAACAAACTGTATCATAACAGTGTGTGTCTGTTAATAAAAATTTAAACCTCATAAATAGCCAGTATTTCAGGAAAACTGTTTTTTAAGTAAGCATCATGGTGCGTCGAAAATAATAATATAACTTCATGCTTCATTAAAAAATGCTTTTTTATTCAATACGTTTTGTTTGTTTGAAATTAATTTATACCAAAGTTTAGGTATTTTATTTATCGATTGAGGCAGTTCGAAGTCTGCCGGGTCAGCTAGTATATATATATATATATATATAAAAACAATAACATTTTGATTAATAATTTTTTCATGACCGACTCGGAGCGTATATTTATACAAATATATGTCAGCGCCTCAATAGAGTTACATCACTCGAACATATTTTTAGTGAAACCTTAGTTTTACGTTATTAGTTTATAATTTATAATTGTAATATTAATATTCTTGGTTATTTATTTAAACGTTTTTTGCATCGTCAATGCGAATTAACAATGAAGTTTATTTTATTAGTACGTCAATTGATCGTAGCATTCTAAACGGTACCATCCGTATGTAATTATTAGTTTACAAATTACAATAAACATTGTAATATTCCTACTTATTTATTTAAAGATTTATCTCACTGTCAATCTAATTTAATAGGTAAGTTTTATTAAATCTTTCCAACCCAACGATTTCCGCTCCAATCATATTCGTCCTAGAGGGCTACCCTTTGGAGATATCGTTGGCTTGGAGGGACCTGGTCCTGGGTGAGAATACGAGCAGCCACTTGTGTTCTAGCTTCGAAGCGGACCACACGCTTAAGTTAAGTACCTAGTGCTGTAACTATTTTTGAGGTTGTCAAGTACCGTGTAAAATAATTTCATTTTATAAAAGTGTTTCCATTTCGGTTTTGTTGGGTAAATAAATCAGTGTTAAGTGAAATAGATTGTGGTAATAAGTTGGTGGTTTTGTTTTATCTTTACGCAATGAGTTCTGATTCATATCGTGGCTTCTGCTGACGCCGCTCTTTTTAACATCGCTTCTCGCAAGCGGCCCATCGTCATACATATAAACATCATGCGATTAAATTGCAAATGCTGCCGGAACCATATAATATAGACTTAAATGTTATTGTTCTACATAATTATATAAATCATATTCTATAAATGGTCTATGATCAATTCCGCGAACGCGTAGATCCATGTTTTAAGCATAACTCACAATTGCCATTTTAATGTAAAACACTGTTAGAAATTGCAACTTCAAATTAAAACAAATTAGCATATTCACATTTTTATTTTAATACAGTATAAGTTCATATGAAAGTTAATGCATTTCAAACATGATATCATGATTAATACTTTAAAAGATATTATGGGTTTAAATACAGTGGCGGAAGCCGCGTGGGGAGTTTTTGTAGAGGCATGTTGTTACTAGCTAAAATTGAGCAAAATGGTTATAAACTATTTCAATATTTAAAGGAAAATAAAGCTTAAATCTGTCACAAAATAACTTAGACGAAAACAAAGTTAATAAAAGATTTTATGCGACCTACTGACAGAACGCCGGATTTGCCCTTAAAGCTTAACAAGCATTTTAAGCCGATTATTTTCAGTAATCCCGTAATTATTTGAACTCATTATTATTTTAAAGCTATGTTTATATCGTCAGTGTTTATGTGATAAAATTTTATGACATTTATGTACTTTACGTAAATCATTATTAATTGTTTTCATATGTGTGAATAGAAGAAAAAATTATATCCAAGCTCAAAAATTTATGTATTAATTAACACTAAACAACTCAATATAAATAAATATTTTTAAACTAATGGATATGTACATATAATAAATTTATTATAGTTTATGTACATATAAAAGGTGTTATTGTGTAAGTTTACAAATATTGTAATTAAAGCAGTGGCGGAAATTACGTGGTAGTTTCTTGCAAAGGAAAGGTTGTTACCATCTTATATTGCGCAAAATGGTTATATAATATTTGAACTTGGTTATATTTTTTGTTAAAATTTCACTTTTTTAAACTTATTAGGGGTTAGATACTGAAATAGTCATACAGAAAGGGTCACCAAGGAATCGACTACACTCTACAAACCTCTCTTAAACTTTCTCTAATAAACTTTAGAGCAGCAACTACGCGACAGTTACTAGCAACGTCGTTAATAATCCCTTTTGATTTAATTAAGAGGTTACAAGGTATCTGTAGTTAAGTGTAAGACGATATTAGAATAAAGACGTTTAAGGGAGCAACAAGGGTAGAATCTCCATCTGCTGTACGAAGTTAAGTCAGCTAAGCAATACTTAATTTAAAGATATTTTAAAAATTACGATTAATGTATTCAAATGATTAACAATTTTGGTTTACCCAATTATTTTGTGAAAGCCCTCCTGTAATGAGTTAATTTTAGAACTCTGTAATCTGTTATTAACTCTTTAGACTCTTTTTTCTGTTGTTATTAAATAATATTTAGCCCATATTAAGGGCTCTGAAGTAAAAGCGTAATATTAAATGATTTTTTCGTTTTTATGATATGAAAAATGTATAATTGTAATATTTGAAATTTGAGATTGTAATCTTGAGATGTTTCTTTGCATTGTTGTCAATTAAAATAATTTTTAATTATTTACCAATAATTGATTGGAAAATACTTGCTACTATCAGTTTTATTTATGAAATATTAGAAAACATTTAAAAATAATAAATCTTTTAAGTGTAGTTTGCCTTTATTATTTGTTATCTACAAAACAAAACGTAAAAATTAAATGCGAATTGAATCTCTTAATTATTTTATTTATAACGGCATATAAAATACTGTGTGCATAAATAAAATAAATATTTTCATTTATTCTATTATTGAATTAATAAAACGGTATTATCTAATAGAAAATTTTCCTAATCTAACGGTTCATTTATTTCTTCATAATTCCTCTCACTTTTAAATCTATTCACCTATCTACAATAAAACGTAAAAAATAGCATTTTTAATCTACTTTGGTAAATACATTAACGTATTATTTCACGACTTTCCTGTAATAAGCAAGTTTTTCCAATGTATCAGCAGACACATGATAAGTAAGATCACAACGTTATTTAAGAGTTCATATGCTAAATCGTTAGCTATGCATACTAACATCTACCAGGCTTTAAAATAAAAAGTGAAAAAATATAATACTGGTTTATTACCTAATTCGGTATATTTAACACAGATTCTATGAAAATGCTACCTAAATTCCTGAACTAAAAGAGACTTCACAACAAAGGATTTGGTTTTGTGAATACGTTGCATATATTGTTAAAGCCTTGTCAGGCTGAGTGGGATTGAATCGCGTTTCACAAATGCCTTGTGTAAATTTATTTAAGCTCCATTCATCTTTTATATCAAGTTGTAATAAGACAACCATGTTGAAACTGTGACTATATAAAAAAAATAAATTAAATAAAATTAAAATAGCCTTTATTACTTACTACTAAAGTTAACTTGTACAGTATATAAATCTACTTTTATATAATTGTCTTAACTTTACTGATAATCAATCATTTTTATTTTTAACTTATAAGCATATATTTTAACTATTGGACTTACATCTATTTTTCTCTATATTGCACATATGTACGTCAAATAGAGTATGCTATATGATAGTAGTAGTCGCCTCTGCGGCGTAGGCCTCTCCTAAACCTTTCCACACATCTCTTTCTCGAGCCATTTGCATCCAGTTATCACCGCATCTGTGACTGAATACGTCTCTCCATCTTTTGCTTGGTTACTCTTTTTCCTTTTCCTGTCCCGTGCTATCCATTCTGTTAAACGTTTTGTCCACCTATTATTCATTCTGCAAACATGTCCTGCCCAATGCCATTTTAATAATCTAATTCTTCTTCTTATATCTATTAATTTTGTCCTTCTTATATCACTGTTAGTAATTTTATCTGATAGCTTTAGCCCCAGCATGCTCCTTTCCATCTTCCTTTGGCATATAGAATTTTTTCTTCATCCTCTTTGGTTAGTGACCATGTCTGACACCCATATGTTAGGCTTGGTAATACTGTTGTTTCGTAAAGTCTTTTCTTTATATTTATACACACTGTGTTGTTTTTCATAATTTCACGTAAACTCCAGTATTTTTTCATGCTACAGTTATCCTTCGCTGTATTTCTTTTTAGTGTTATTTTCGAATGATACCAACTGTCCTAGGTAAATGTATTCTGATACGTATTCTAATTTTTTGTTCTCTACAACAATGTCTCGGGGGTCTGAGTTTGTTAGTAGCTTAGTTTTTGTTATGTTAAGTGACAGTCCTACTTTGTGGCTTTCTGATGCGAGTTCTCTAACCATGTTCTCAAGGTCTGTCGCGTTTTCTGCAAAAATGTCATCCGCAAATCGCAAGTGGTTTAATAGTTTTCCGTCTATATTTATGCCATTCGTTTCCCAATTCATGCGTATAAATATAGATTCGAGTACTGAAAATATTTTTGGCGAGAGCGGTTCTCCTTGTCTCACTCTTCTTCTTGTGGGAAATTGAAACTGTGACTAGAATCATATAAATATGAAAACATTTTTACATTTAATCACATTTTATCGCCTGTTTTTTTCATAATGTGTGGACAAACTATTAAAGAAAATGTTAAAATATATTATCTAATTATGTCATAAGAAAATGTTAAGCTTGTTGATGTATTTTAAGAGTCAAAGTAATTCTCGATAATATGACTATCAATAGAAGGAATACACTGGGTAGAGCAAGTAATAATGCATTTATTTCTTGCTCGCCCCAGTGTATTCCTATAAACATATAAACAGTAAGTATTTCCAATATTTGTATGGAATTTGGTGTAAAAATTGCCTTTCATCATCTAAAAGATCAGGTAAGCAACCTTGATATTTTTAATACGTTGTAATTAAACAGTGAAAAGTAAATAATTTTTCTTTACCTAGCCATTTTTGCCAAGTTATAATGAAGTCAATTTCTAATGCAACCAGATTTACCTGAACAACACTTTTACGCAAAGCAACTGGCATATAACCTCCACAAACCAAAGGGATATGCATTCTAAGGATTAATTAGTTGTGAATAAATTTGAGGGCACTGATATTCTACACTGCCACAGACGGCCTATACAGATGGGTCCCGCGTTTTACATGCCCTTCCCATCCTATGGATCCATAATGGATCCATAAGATGATCATCTTACTCGATAGACTTTATCTACTATTCGGTTATCGGCCGGTATTGTCCTAACCCACAAGAAAATAACGATAACTTAAAGTTATTCTTTATGGCATTAGGACACACGACGCCTGGTTTATAAAACAAGTGCCATTACCGCCAGACCGAAAAAGTGATAAAGACTATGACGAATGTACTTGATACGCCCAATATGTACTAGACCGTGATGTGACATTATCTTTGAATTGAGAACTTTAACAATTTCTGGTATTTTAAAAATCATAATGTTTTGCATAACATTTGAATAAAGCAACTATTAAAAGAGTCGTATAATCTACGAGAACGTTCTCTAGAAATATAAAATTCAATTTCATCTCGCCGATAAAAGTATTTCCTATATCTTTTTAAACGTTTTATTTCCTTCTTTAGGCTTTTTATTGTTGCGCTAGTGAAGCATGAGGAATATTGCTTGCCTTATTAGATTATACCATTCTGCTACAATTAGTTAATAGTTTATTTTTTTTTTACTTAATCTATAGATCTTTATTCACTATATTATTATTAAACCTTGAATTTTTTTTATTAATAAACAATAAATTAACCTAATTTTTACCTACAAATTTATCGCGTTTGTTGCATATACATATTTCAGTCATGCCGTTCCGCCTCTTTCCAGCTTCATTGTTCACAGGGCCTACTTCGATCGAATATGTTTGCATTTTAATCTACTTCAATTAATAATAGTAATTAACTTATCGATACTTCTTTCTATATTCTTATATAACTAATAACCCCTTGAGAACTTTTTTATATCGATAGGTATTTTTTTCTTAGAGAACTCAAGTCGTGTGCAAGCTGTGCTAAGTCAGCTAAAGTTGAAAAAGTGCCTGCTGTTATACCATACATCAGAACTTACATACATAGTAAACATTGTTAATAGCTGTAAAGTGATAATTAAAAAATCAACTGCGATTAAAAATATTAGGCATATCTTGGTGTTAATTATTATTTCACATTTATTATATTTAAAAGAACTATAATATAATTAACTAATATTATAGAAATAATATTTGAAATTGTATTTGTTTCAGACTTTATTTTGGTACTCCATATGTGATAGCAAAATTTTCTATTTGGACATAGCCGCTAACAAAAAACGTGCGTGTGACATCTGGCAATAAAGAAAATGGATCGTCGTAAGCATATTGGACATAAAGTTTTTTTAGAGTAAAAAGACAACTGTAAACAATACAAATAATAAATGTTTATTAAGTTCAGTTGGTATAAAATATTTAATAGCCAGTAAGCAAAATATATTATATATAACAAAAACCTTGTCATAATACTTCATTAATGTGATTAAGATTTATTTATTATAATGGAGGTGAAACATGAGTTTTAGAAATTTTAATTTTTGATATAAATATATAACTAAGAATAATAACATGAAATACTACACATGTATATAAATAAAAAGTAAATATATATTATTATTATATTTATAATAATATAAGTACACATACATGAATGCATATGCATATTTATCTTATGGCCTGGTGTAAATAAAAAATATTTGTATTACGAAGAATCTTTGTGAAATTTATTAATGTTATAATTAATATATGGATATAAATACATCCTTTATATTTGATATTATTGTGATGAAATATAAACATTTTGGTAATTGATACATTTTCTGAGACCATATAGTCCACAAATTACATATATATTAGAGGTTTGCACTAAACAAATACGTTGCTTTATGTCTTCATATGAGAATGAACAAACGGATGTGGCGCATAAATTCTCATGATAATTTCACGATAGTTTGCTGTTTGCAATTGTTAGATTAAATTGCCTATACTGTATTACCGACAGTGAATAATTATGCAGTAAAGCCAAGCCTCTCATGTCAACTTATGAGAGGTAACGACCTATACGATCCCACAATGTAAACTTTTCATTGTGTTCGAAAGAATAAAATTATCTTCTTCAATGCAAAATCCTAAGACTAAAAATAAGAGCAAAAGTAAAGAAACTAAGGTAAATTTCGGTTAACATATTTTTGCATTCCAACGGACAGTTTTTTTTTATTTAATTTAAATTTAAAGAAAGAATGTCTTTTATTAGATAATACATAAATAAATGGTAAAAAGCCAAAACCGTAGCCTTTTTGCGATAAAAAGCGGTTTCTCCCGAAATTCAGTTATAAGTTTTGTTAAAATTTTATAAATTTTTGTGACATGATTTAATACTTAAATTTAAGTTTATTGTAAACGATTATAACGCAATTTTAATTACCCTTTTAATGTATTTGTTTATGTAATGATTTAAATAACTTAGCTTTGTTAAATCGAAATTTAAAGTAGTAAAATATGTTTTTCGTTTAGTTTACTCGATTTATAATTTTATTGTAATATATAAATACGTTGTATTTGAAAAAACCGTGTCGATGGGTTATTTAAATCATTGTTTGTTATAAATTGAATTTTTTACTGAACCGTGATTTCTATTAAGAATCTCAAAAAGCGCGGACTCAATGTATCGGAAGCCTTATAAAATGAAGATCCATTTTTAAAAGTTCTCCTTTTCGTGATGAGCCAATGGCCCTCATTGTGTGAATTGTTACCTTAATTGGAAGCACGGCCATTGTTCAATGGAATTTGTAAATAGGGTCGATTACATAAAGTTTGCATTCATCTTTGATCTCGAGCCTCATCAAGTCTTGTTTGCTATTTTCTGAGCTAATTTATCTGCCGGTAGCGGGCACCGTGAATATCCCTATTTATTTTCATCTACTCACGGCAATAACTGATTTAGTTAGGTAAAATCGAAGAAATACATGCCACAGTTAATTTAAAACAACTTTTTATAATATTATTATATAGTAAAATTTACGATTTTTAATTTCTCGCAAAAACTATTTCTTCTGCGTATTTTTCGATTGCTCTTAAGCAGATTATTTTTGTCATCTTGTTTTATTTGTAGTCATTCTAAATGTTTACAAAATAACTGCATCAAATAGCCTTTTTCGGCTCTGTAGTTTTTCAATTCGTGAAAAGTTAGTTAGCAAAACACAAGATTTTACTTTTTATAGATTCACCTTACTTGTGAAAGACATACATATCACAACCAACCAAACAACGTAAAAAGGTTGTAAGAATAATACAAATTTCACGGCCACGGAGGCAGTTTATTAAACTAAATTGTCATTTGAGATTAATAATGATGATGAATTAAATCAATTTAGTAATTTTATTATTGGTTTGTGAACAAATATTTACTCCAACTGCTTAGATGTTTTACGTTAACGTCATAGTGTCAAGACATTCGACTTCAATTAAATTTGTAATTTTAAAATTGTGAAAAAACACCAAAGCAATATCAATAGCGGTTTTAGACAAAAAAACATCTTGTTCTTTCAAAAGTTATTGATTTCAGCTTGGTCATTTATTAGTTTTTTAAAGTAACACTTACCGTTAAATAGGCAACAATAAGAAAACTTGTGCAAATCCCATTATTATTGCGTTTTTATTGCAACATACAACTTCTTAAGAAGCGAGAATTTTTACACCAACATTATTTTCTTGAGTTATTTTTTCATTGAATCAGCTTACGCCCATGCATATTCACAACACCAAAACAAATGCATTGGCAGCTCTTGAGTAAAAACAGCAAAGATTAAGTCCTTTTTATAAAAGGACCTTGTTTCGTTTAAAAAGAAAATCCATTCAAAAAGTGCAAGAAGTGACATGTGAAACACGTAGTAGTGGATTTCCGGCCATAAAATTGAGATGAGGGGTATTTAGCATTTTGTCACGATACAATATCATTGAACTTCACAACTGATATGATTATTATTACTAAAACCAAGACGGCGTCCATCCTAAAAAAGTTAAAAGTTAGAACTTATATATGCCATGCTGAACAGGCCGATTGTGAATTGACTAATTTCACTTGTATTGCGGATCTGTCCTACTTCTATAGTAAGGCAGATCTACCATCAAGTGGTCGTTGGGATCGTCACATCCCTATGCCACTCATTATACTCCTTACTTTATAACTTTGCTAAAATACATATCGAATTAGTCAGGCCGAGTTTATTCCCTGGAACCAAGTTATGACAAAAACGGACGACCTTTTAGTAATGAATATGCAAACTTACCTGATATTTAACCCCCTGTTAGATCGCATCCAACCCATATCGAACCAGTATGGTAGGATAGGCCTATGTCCAATAGTGAACTAACACAGGCTGATGGTGATAAACCTAGATCAGACTAAAATTCAGTCTATCCAATTTTCAGAATTTGTCTAGTCTCGTAGATTTTGTCACAATTTCAAACACAAATAAGTGCAGTTTCTCTGTAACGCCCAGTTATAAATATGACAATGAACATTTGCAACACCAGGCTAGTAGGCTTTAGTCTTTTCTTGGAGTCCTTAAAACTAAAACAAACTTAACACTCCGCTCCATGAGAAAGCTGGAACTGTTATTTATCTAAAAGTTCCCTATGCCAAATTAGATCAAAGCTTTCGCGGCTTACAGAGTAAGTTCCATTCCTTTGGACTACGCTGCCTTAGCCCATTTGACATTCAAGTAAACTAGAAGATCCCTAGATCTAAAGACTTTTTGGAAATTAGAACAAATTATAAATAAGATTTAACCTATATAATTCTGATGTGTCGATCATAATTATTTTAATTACTTTGCTATATTCATTCATTTAGTTTGAATTATTTACCAACATTATATGTACATACTTTGCTACAATTTCCTATATATCATTGCTATTTGTTTACATAGAAGGACAATTGGTTTATGTTTTAAATTTAACTTTAATTAATTAATAATAAATTAATTAACTAAGAAATAAAGAGCTGCAGATAAAATATAACTTTTAAACAGCTGAAATTAGTAATGTTTCGGACGTTAAGATCTCTTTGTTAATCTTGAAATAATCGAATCTCTTTACACCTTAAAATAATAAATATGGATTTATCATCCAAAGTAAAAGTATGTTATAAGTGTTCCAAAAAAATAAATGGAGCTTATTTCCTAAAATATAGTGTATGTAGCAAAGAATTTGATTTAGATTGTACTAATATTTCTTTTAAAAGATTTAATATCATGTCTAGGGAAAGAAAACAAAAATGGAAGTGTGTTATTTGCACGCAGAAAGAAAGAATAGATACTTCAATAAATTCTCCTAGTGTACTCCATTCTGAGGGGCATACAGTAAAGCAAAGACGTGAAATACAATGCACACAAAATCAGCATGTTACACAAAATGTTACCCTAAGACCTAATAATAAAAGTCCGAAGTCGTGTAGTGAACCATGCTTATCTTCATCGGACTCAGAACATGAAATTAAAAGCCTTCCTGATATATCAGTAGCCTATAATTTTGACCTAGAAATAGTAAAAGAAGAACTAGAAAAAACTAAAAGCTTATTAAACAGTGCTGATACGGAAATAGAAAATCTTTACTCGAAAAGAGTTCGCTAAAAAAGACAAAATTAGAGCATGAAAAAAAAATAGCCCAACTTAAAGATACTTGCAATAACTTTTGTTATAGGTCTTCTGCACAAAAAAAGAAAAATAGGAAAAGCATTAAGACAATTATGTTGGAGGAACAAACACCCAAAACTAGCAAAACCACATTAGAACAAGAAAATATTTCAATAAATGATCAAAGCGGCTCAAAAATATGTTCACCTAATGAAGCTGTCGTAGATCTAAAAAGTAGACATAAAAGGTAATATCATCATCATCAGCCTTTGATAGTCCACTGCTGGACATAGGCCTCCCCTAATACACCCCTATCCATTAGGAGGTTTTGGACCGTATCCCACCCCGCTGGTCCAATGCGGGTTGGTGGGTGGACCGACTTTTTACATGCCCATCCGACGCATGGATCATCTTACTTTTCAGACAATTGAGTGATCGGCCCAAACTGTCCTAACCAACTAGAAAACAACAACGAAAATTTGTTGAGTCCCCGCAGGATTCGCACCCACGCACGACCTCCGGTTTCTAAAGCAAGCGCCAATACCACTGGGCTACGGAGGCAGTATAGTAAAGGTAAATATACATATAGAAAAAATGTCATTGCCGCAACCTTATAAGAGAACTATACACATTTTAGGAGACAAACAGGCAATAGGACTTGCAAATATTTTGCGTATAGACCGACAAAAGACTAACAAAATGGCCATATAAAGTTATATCATTTTTAAAACCAAACTGATTGTAGTGAGCCTTTGAACTATTATAAATTTCTAGTGAAAGAAATAAACACTGAAGACAAAATCGTACTTTCTATAGGCGCATTTGACACAAATCCTTTTTAAAATTTTAAATGATCCAGGTTATGCTTCATAGTCTTAGTAAATATAAAGTGTAGGAAGTTTGAAATGTCATAAATAACCCTCATTTGAATATATAGACTCTAAATGACAATATAGCTTTCTTGATAAAACTATTTAAAAATTGTACGTTTTTGACATCAGATGCTTATAATACTAAGAACTTATAATACTATGAGGGATATGGCCCGAAAAAATTATTTTAATATTAACTCCTATGACTATGACTCGGAATTTTAGTCCATTAAAAAATTAAAGGATAGAATTAATCAAACAAGCAAAAGTTGGGCAGACAAGCAAACAAACCAAACTAAGCATATACATACAGTAAAAGGCGCTATTCCTTATTATTTCAATTTAATTAACTTAAAAAACAAAGTTAATTTTAAGGAAAAATGTAAATTTTGAATGTAAAGAAGATGAACAATTAGGACCAAAAAGAGGGGAAATTCCGTACTATTTTAAATCTCCTAGAAGAGAACAAAATAATTCCTTTCGTTTATAAACTAGAAAAAAATAAATGTCTAAATAAATTTTCTGTAATGCACCAAAATATTGCAGGTATAAATTCTAAAAAAGATATTTTGGAATTGACTGTAGACGAACTAAAGTAGAATGAAAATATTGAAATTGATATTCCATGTTTTACAGAAACTTTTATTAAGATTAGCGACAACAAAAATTACATCACAAATGGTTTTAAATTAGCTAGTTTCTTTGGTCGCAATAAAAACAGGGGAGGTGTTTGTATTATGGCAAAAGAAAACTTAGAGTGGAATAACATGTATATCGGAATAAGAACACTTTGAAGTTTGCGGTATTGAGATCCCACTACATAATGTTTATATTATTTACCTCTATCGGACACCAAAATCAAATCTGAACATATTTTTCGAAAAATTTTAAATTTTACTTGCAAAACTAACTCACAATATAACCAAAAAGGTATCTGGGGATCTAAATATTAACACTTTAGAATATGATAATTCATCGAAAGATAGATTTTATGATATTTTAAATAGTTTTAATTTACACAGTCATGTTAAAGAGCCTTTAAAATTTTCCTAGTTGGTTAGGGCAATTTGGGCCGATCACCCAATTGTCTGAAAAGTAAGATGATCCATGCGTCGGATGGGCATGTAAAAAGTCGGTCTACCCACCAACCCGCATTGGACCAGCGTGGTGGGATACGGTCCAAACCCCCTAATAGATAGGGGTGTATTAGGGGAGGCCTATGTCCAGCAGTGGACTAAAACATGCTGATGATGTATGTATGTATGTATGTGATGTTAAAGAGCCAACACGTGGATCGAGCTGTATTGACCACATATTAAGTGACATTGAAAATTCTACCACTTATGTCAAAACTTTGTATCTGTCCGATCATGAAACTGCCCAGTTTTTTACATTACATTGCCTATTGATAGCAAAAAGAATGTTTCAACGATATTCTTTGATATGACACAAGCTTTTGACTTTGTCACACATGAAATTCTACTACAAAAGCTAGATTGTTATAAAATTAGAGGTGTAACCCGGAATTGGATAAAATCTTACCTAACATCCCGACCGGAATATGTTGTGATTATGCGACTGGACCCTAAAAATATTATGAGATCTCATAGATCCCAATTGTCAATAAAAAACTCTGAAGTACCTCAGGGAAGCGTTCTTGGTCCTTTATTATTTATCATATATGCCTTACCTAAGTCAACGACGTATCTATGTATAATGTTTGCTGATGATATTTAATTAGTTGGGAGAAGCAAATGCAATAATAATATAATAAAACCTGAAGATAATATTAAAAGTTCTATTGAAGATGTCGTGTCGTGGATGGAGATGAATAATTTAATTGTGAATATTTCTAATTATGTACATTTTATAGGTACAAATAAAAACAAACCTTAATATTTCATTTAATAATCACAAGAAAAAGAAATAATTAAATTTTTAGGAATAATTATTGATAAAAACTGTAATTGGAAGGCTCATATAGATGAAATCTGCAACAAATCTAATAGATTTGTATATGTTTTAAACAGATTACGAAGAATATCTTTAGAACGAACTGCTGTTATGGCGTATCATATCCATGATACATAAATTGTGTCCACGTACTCATGTGGACACAATTTTAAGGTACGGTTTAGTAATCTGGGGCAATAGCTCGAACATAAATAGAGCATTAAAAGCAATGTATCCGGGCAATATGTGGAGTTAAATGGTTTGATTCTTGTAAATCATTATTTAGGGCTTTAAATATTATGACTTTACCGTCGTTATATATTTTTGAAACATGTGTACATGCCAAAAACAAAGGGGTATGTTTCAAAGAGCCATTAAAAATCTTAACTCGGAGCTCAACAAAATTTAAATAGACTGGTCCTAGATAAAATACCAAAAACGGCACTATTTCATAAAAACTGCTTCGCTTTGAGCATTAACATAAATAATAAACTTCCCATTGAGATAAAAAAAGAAAACAATATAATCAAATTCAAATTCAAACTCAAGAAATGGTTGTTGACTAGATGTTTCTATGACGTATCTTTATGAGAAATAATACTTTTATTTTTTATCTGCACTGTTTGTTTCAGTATTACACTTTTTAATTATTATTGTTTGATACTGAAGAATGTATATGTTATTTTTAATTCACTATTTAATTACTTCAGTTACTTCCAATGAATTTTATAAAATATTTTTGAATGTTTAACGTAGGTAATATTAATGATTCCTAATTATTGTAGTAAAACACTGTTCTAATTATTTAAATGAAAATGTTATAACTTAAATTATTCTATTAACTTTCGCATGGCTAATTAGGCCAACATGTGAGACTCTAGACTGTATGTATATCTATTATATGATAAGCGCTGATATGTTTTTATTTCATTTCTCTTCAATAATAAATGATTGAAGAGAAATGAACATATCAGCGCTTTCTCGTCTTCTGGACTTTAGCGGTGTATATATTCAAATTTAGATTCTGTGAATGCGATTTCTAGCATCTAAAATCCACAGTTTGTCAAGGAAAATTGTAGGTTTCATCAATCGTCCAAAATCGAGTTACACTCAAATAGGTCTTGATCAACTTTCGTGCTTTCGATGTTTTCCTACGAGTCATTTTCCCTCCGTAACGGTCGTAAAGATTATTTCTGCCTTAACTTTTACCTTCGACAGTAAGCAAGAGTTTGGTAAAAGAACAAAAAGCTTAAATGTAGGAAAAAGGCTAACGATTCTGTAGCCATGTCTCAGCGGGGCAGACGCTTTAAATTTGCCAAGTCGTATAAACTTTGGAAGATATGGAGGAAAAGTTACATACTGGTATTTTAATTGCGTAACATCACACTACTTCTAGCATTATAAATCTCTTTTAATTCTTTATACGTCATAGAGTAATTACAGTAAACTACATTTTTTGTGTTTGCAAATAATGACATGATTCAGTTTATTCCATCTCGCAAGCAATTTCGGTTGTTAATTGATTATTTGTAATATAGTGGAAAATAGAATTAGAAAATTTTAATTAATACGCCTAATTAAACAGTAGCTTATTAAAATTTTTCTAGAAGACATTTTCATTCCTTAATTATTTTATTAATTATTTAATTCTTATACTTAATTCCTGCGGATCGCAAATAGAATAAATTTTGTATTATTGTTAAAAACATTGACTTAATCTTTTAACAAAACTCATTTAAGAACACAACAAACTGAGTTTAAACCTTTCATTACGGCGCATTATTAAAAGCCGGAACAACCCTTATAGCTTATCGAACATAATATGCCGGTTATTTTTAATAATCCTCTGAACAGTCTGTCAGAGGCTTCCATTTTCGAACCGGTGGTAGATTATTTGACAACCAATAAGAAAGTGTAATGCTGGAAGCATTACACTTTCTTTTTTTGAATAAAGATATTTGACTTTGACTTTGACTTTGAACCAACGTTGGTTTAGGGGATCAATATATTGTAGGTAAAAATTCAATTATTGGATTCACAAAACTTATATTGTGATTTGTAGTGATTTTTTAAAATAATTTATAAAACTACTGTGCATTATATAATCTATGTATTTTTTATTAAATGTTCTCGTCTTTTTTATGATGCAAGTAAACTAATAAATAGTTTTTAAAGGAATTAATATGTTCTCCATATTTACTCATAGCCAGTTACTGTTGTTGTTTGCATTAATATGTTAAAGTACCTTCTTTTAAAAAATCATTACAAAGGTCTAAAAAAATAATCGTTTAATAAAACCGCGAAAGATCAGCAAATACCTTAATCTGTATTGTCATTACAACACATATTGACGTAATGTTTCTTTAAGAAGGCAATTTATTTTGTTTAGGTTTTCCATAGATATTAGCAATTTATTTAGTTTTTTTATTTTTGCAGGCATATATGTGTATAGTGACACTTTTTTCTTATTTTAGTATAAACAAACAAACATGAGGATGTGATGATGCCCGAATCCGCAACTTTTAAATGGCCGTACGCGAAAGAAGGAAACGTCAAGTTTATTTCGCAAAATTTGACTTGTCGGATGAGTACGAAATGCATTATAAGTGCCTTAGGTTCACTACGTCTTAAACGCAGGTCTGAAATACTAATATGCTACTGTGCGGTTAGCACTTGCGGTATCTCTTCGTGAATTTGATTAATCTTGTCGACCTAAGACGTAAAAACGTCGACCGAAAAAAAAATTGTTTGATTTTCAAACACGGAATTACTCTTTATACTATATTAACAGAGTTATATTACAATTATTCTTAAACGTAAGACAAACCCTCAGATATAAAGATTTGTTGAAGTGCTACATAAAATATGGATGAGGTATTGACATTGACAGCATTAAAGATGCGTGTCGTCAAAGTTAACGGCTTGAGAGGAATTGCTAATCGATAAAATGATTATAAATCATGTCCACCTAGTGCTTTCAATAAAAACTATTACAAAAAAGGTTCCTGCAAGGTAGACCCTTAATTGTCTGCCTTCCTTGGCCTTTGAGTAACATATTTCCATATATTTTTTTGGTCAGGTTAAGGGGTCGAGATTAAGTGCAGTGGGCTGAAATGAAATCGAATCTTGACACCATTTCAAAAGATATAAAATTAACATCCACCACTGCCTATTTATTTACTTTAAAAGAATACGTGTACATGATACTAAATATAATCCGTTGAATGTTACAGTTTTTACTCAAACAGACAATAAATTACTTACGAATGTTTCCACCAATGCCTACAGTGTCGAAATGAAGCACGTACTTGTATTCCCTATGAAGTAGTAAATTACGGGATTATCAGAAATAGATTGATATACAAAGTATCATCTATAATATCTTCCAATCATACATAACAGATTGATGTTGGCTTTTGCCTGTGCTGAAAATGTCTCTCTGTATCTTGATAAACTGTAATAGCATTTATGAAATATAATTTATAATGCATGAACTTTTGTTTTGTTGTAAAAAACTATCACAGGCTGATGATGATATTTCTTTTAATTAAAATCATTATTAATGTTACATTTGTATAATAATCGGAACGTTATGAATTTTTACTAACAAAAATTTAAAAATAGCCAAACTGAAAAAATGTTTGGAGATGTAGCCGTAACCCAAAAGGACTTGGGACCCTCCTCCACGGGGTGTATGTTCTAATTGTCAGCCGTAGTTCGGTCTACTGCCAGATCTTGTACAACAAGGGAGCAAATTCTGTTTTTCTCCATTTGATAAAGAACTCTGAAAGGCGGAAATTAGACGGTATCTACAAAAATTAAACATGTGCAGATATTATATTATTCTATTTAATTTTTCAAGGATTTTTTATATGATTAACTATAAATAAATAGTATTCAATCAACAATCAACAAGTATTTTTAATTAACTTACGCAGGCCGACGGGCTGTCGGGCCACCTGATGAGAAGTGGTCACCGACGCCCATGGACATTGGCAATACCAGTGGTATCACCAACGCGCCGCCCAATCCCTAAGACATAGAATGTTAAGTCTCGTTTACCTGCTGTAAATACGCTTGCTGCGATGCTCTTCAAACCGCTACACAGCAGTGTTTTCACACTACTGCTTAGCGACAGAAATAGGCACCGGGGGAGACCCAGACGGTCCCATGTAAAAGTAGGACCTACCAACGGACATATATTATGTGGCTAAAATAATAAAAACAAAAATTTAAAATTTTGTTCTTATTTTGGTTACAAAATGTAATAAAATCACTTTAAAAATAATGAAGGCTTAATGTGCGGGTAAAAAAACTTGAGCAAGTATTCCAATATTCTCGTAAAAAGGTTCACAACAATATTGCTTTACTTTTGCGTAACATACTGGTCTGGTATTTTTTTTTTCTTTTTCAACCATATTGTATTGCTTCCTTTATGTTTTGCTGTTTTATCACGAGATATACAATTTTTTTCTACACGTCAATATTAATTAGTATGTATACCCATTATAAGTAGAAAAACGTTTAAAAATTTCGATTTTTGTTTGTGATAGATTAAAACTGGCTGTTGAAATGATGGTAAGTGATATGCCCAGAACTTATATTAACTTCTTTGTATTTAATTATCATGCATATTAATTGCACGTTTTACGGATTTCTTTCGTTCATTCCTTATGTATTATTCCCAACATTTCCGACTCTTGCCAGCGTTCACAAGCAAGATGCTGGTAGGAGTAAGAGAATTAATCCGTTCCGAAGAGTTTGTAAATAGTGGATTTATTATGCCATTTTATGCATAACATTTTGTTAGTTTCTTAATTGCAAATCTAGTTATATAGTCGTCAAATAAAATAATACATCTTGCATTATATTGCAAATGCGTAAAATAAATCACATTTGCCTCGAATATATCAATTTATTATAAAAAAAATTATTTGCTTATTTAAAAAAACATAATCGTCTTGGTTTTAATTAAGTCCTATCGTGCCTAAAAACTTTGCTTTTTACGTGTTTTGAGCCGCACAAAGGTATGAATACTTTTCTGTAAACTAAGTATTTTATAAACATATCTATGTTTTATTTTTTTTTGTACTTCGGCAATACCTTTGCAATAGAAATGTAATTCTATGTATACTATATAACTTAACAATCCTCTAGTTTCTATACTACAAGCTTTGCTTAGTTTTGCAATAGATGATATTGTTTTATTCGTCCATATATATTTATTTATTTATTTATTTATTCTTCTTGCACAAATAGTACAAAGGCGGACTTAATGCCATTGGCATTTTCTCCCAGTCAACCTTAGGAGGTGCAGAGATTAAAGGTGGGAGGTGCATAAATTGATTGTGTACAGAAAAGTTCACATGACTGTAGCAAATATACCATAGCATAAATATAATATGATATGTAAAATACATAAATAAAATGGAAACACTATATACTTACACAAAATATACATAGTCATAAGTAAATATAGATACATATAAATATAAATATATACAAAGTAATACATACATATGTATCAATAGTTATATACGAAAATACATAAATAATTAACGAATTTACTGTTCTGACGACAAGTTTTTAGAAGAAACTCTTTGACTTTTCTTTTGAAAGTGATGAAACTTTTGACCATCCTGATTTCGAAAGGTAGTGAATTCTCACAGAAGAATGGACTGAATAAAGAAAGAGGAATGCATGAAGTCAGAACGGTGAATGGGGCATTGAAGGAGGCGATAGTGCGTCGAGCGAAGTTCTTTGTTGCTGACTTCACATAAATATTGAAAATACGGAGTTATATAAGACGGTGTTGTGGATGAATTAAGGAAAGAATAAAGAGTGGTTAGAGCTCTCAACGACCGACGTTGGTGAATAGGTAACCACAAAAGTTGAGAACGGTATATAGAAACATGGTCAAATTTACGCAAATTAAAAACGAATCGAATGTCAGTTGTTCAGAAGACGGTCAAGTTTGTTGAGTCGATCTACATTCAGGTCAAAATAGCACACGTCACCATAGTCGATTAGCGGAAGATCAAGGTCTGTACAAGCATGGTTTTGTCTGAGGAAAAATGTTTCAAGCGGGCAAGCAGCGTAGGACACAGTGACTTTTTTACTACACTAGCGATCTGTATTCCAACTCAGCGTTGAGTCAAAATGCAGGCTCTAGATTTTCACATCATGACTGAGTGAATAGTACAATAATTGAACGTTATTGGAGGAACGTGGTAACATCCAGTTTGCTCAAGTGCGCGACTTCAACCAAGATAGCTTGACATTTGGAAGGATTTACAGCCAAACCGAAATTATCACACCACCTTTTAACCGAATTTAAGTCTTGGTTTAACATACGGATTGCTTCTGGAAAGTTTGTCAGCACGTTTTGAGCATATAATTGCTAGGTCATCGGCGTAAGATGATACGCACATTGAAGGTCGTAAAGGATAAAATTAATAAACAAAGAAAATAGGAGGAGAAAGTATTCCGCCTTGGGTACACCAGATAAGTTTTAGCCAACGTGACGAGGATTCGTCAACATTAACTGATTGCTGGCGCCTTGAAGATACGAGGAAAACCATTCTAGCACTTCATTCGAGACCATTAAATGGGAGAGAATAGCAGAAGGATGTCATGACTGACGGCATTAAAGCGTTCGTAAAATCTATAAGAACCAAAACAGTAACCATGGTTGATTCCATGCCCGCCTTTATGTCAGCCAGTCACTTTTAATGGGCTGTTGTTGTGCTGTGACCGGGTCTGAAGCCTGATTGCTTTGGACTTATCAGCTTGTTACTAAATCATGAAGCAAGAAAGTTGTTTATTAACACAGAACTCGAGCACCTTAGAAAGGAAGGGCAAAATAGAGATAGGTCGAAAATGAGAGTAAAGTGAGGATTAGAACACTTAGGAAGCGCTGGACAAGAGCATTACGCCATAAGGATGGAAAGGATCCAGAATCTAGGAAAAGGTAACAATATAGGTAAGCGCAGGAACAATAAAATCAAGGATAGGAACAATCATACGTCAGTTAATTTTGTCATAACCAACTGCATTTGATTTAATGGAAAGGATGGCATTTTTGATCTCTTCAGAAGTAAATGGAGAAAATTTAAAAGGATCCAAGGAAGGTCGCGTCAAACCATATAAATAGGAAATAGTATTACGCACCGTTAGATGATCCAAAAGAGGAGTTGAGGTAAAATGGTGATTTAAATCATCTAAAGTAATTGACTAGGAAGATTTGATATTCTGCGACTTACCGATACCTAAGTTCCAAGGAACTTCAGACATCGGCAGGAGTTGATTTTGTTATGTTATCAAGAATATGTCGGCGTTTAGCGTTGCGTATCATCTGATTACACCGATTACGTGCTGCTTTGTATAGAGACCAGTTTTCGTCTGTACGTGATTTTTTAAATTTACGGAACATGCGATCTCTACGTCTCATAGCCATGCGTATGCCAGTAGTTAGCCAAGGCGCTGGTGGACGACTAAATTTTATTCGTTTAATGGGAACATGCACGTCGAATAACTTATTTATAAGGTTGTTGAAAATTTGGATCTTGTTCTTAATGTTGTCAATCTCCGCCACCAAACTCCATTCAACTTTTCTAGCATCTTCACGCAGCTTTGTCAACATTCATCCTAGCAAAAGACCGCAATGACAGAACCTTAGGTTTAGGATTAGGGGGCTTTAGGATATAAGAAAGGAAAATTAAGTCGTGAAGAGAAAAACCAGGGGCAGGATGTTGACCATGAGTGGAAACAAAGGCAAGATTAGATGATAGGATTAAGTCAAGCCAAGTGATCTTCCGGAGAGATTGTGGTGAGTGGCGTTAAGAGGTAAAATATGAAAAGAACTTGACTTGACTATATGTAGGAATTTAAGTGTACGAGGAGATCTGGAAGCAAGAATATTCGTGTTAAAATCTCCCATGATGACATGATGTGCATACTCTGAACCCAAGGATTCTAATACCAGTTCGAAGTCGGTGAAATAGTCTGCATTTGGAGGACAGTACACAACAGCAACTACTAATTTAGCACCTTCAAGTGTAACTTCTAAAATAAATATTCAGCAGTTGCTGAGTAGATCTGAGGGATGAAGCTAATATTTTGTAAGGAGATCCGATCTTGAAGTAAATGGCGACGCCCCACCGCCTTTACCTAAGCGGTCATTCCGGATAAGAACATAACCGGGTAGAGAATATAAAGCTGAGGGCAGATGAGGTTTAAGCCAACTCTCTGAAATCAAGATGGCTGTACGTTAGAGTTAGAGAACCTTCAATCAAATCACTAAAGTGACTGAGGATACTTTGAGCATTCAGGTGGCATATGTTTAACGCATTATTTTTGTTAGATGTAAAGGTATTTTTCAAAAGTCACTTATGGATTCACCAGCCGAGCTAAAACTATCATTATCACTGGAAGTTATAGAATCATTAGCAGAATAATATTGATCATCGTCAGAAATATCAGACATAATAAATATAAAAAAGATAATTATAATATATAAACTAATGTAAATAAAGGGATAATAAATAAATATTATAAATAATAATAATAATAATAATGCACAGAAATTGGTGGAACAGCAATAATACTCTGCACCACCGCCAGCGTACAAAAGCACGGGTAGCAGAAAATAAAGAAAAAAATTTGTAAAGTTATTGTAAACTGAAACAAAAGCAAAAAAAAAAGATCAATAAATTTAAGCAGAAAACAAAATTAAGCATAGAACACTTAAAAAATGTGACTTGAAAATAGTAAAATATGTTAACAAAATATATGTAAAAACACTGAAATGGAACGTATTCAAATGAATAAACAAAAGTGACAGACGTCAAATGTCTAACTATATTGCGTCTTCCAAAATGCAATAATAAATGTTTTAGTATCAGTGCAATAAAGAAAATTGCAACAGAAATTATTAATTAAAATATAGACTAAATATAATACGTTATTAATAATAATCAGAGGTATTAAGAAGGAAACTGAGTTATTAAAACAAAAAATAATAAACAAAGGTAACTATCAAATCACTATTTGATTTTCGCTATTAAAATATATTTATTCCCAACGTTCTCGGATTCTTTCCAGCATCCGATGATCACAGAGCAGACTAGTGGTATACATTACCAACTTAGTCTGCCCGTGATGATCATCAAGAATCCGAAACGTCGGGAATAAATATATTTTTAAGTAACGCGAAAAATCCGTAAATTAGTGGATTTGATATGTATAATAATCGCGTAAATAAAGGAAATAATTAACAAAAGGTAAGTAAAATTACTAATAAGAAATTATATCTAATAAACTTAAACCATAGCTAAATAAGTGAAAAAAAAAACATACCAAAATTCGTATCGTATACCCACATAATTATAAAAGATGATAAATGACAAATAAAATAAAATTAAAAACTAAAACATTAATTCACATTTCAGGCTTTGGTAGGAGTTTTCTTGGACACCTGAGGATACTTCGAAGTAAGCGTTGCAAGCTCATCATCCTGTGTGATTTTGTGGATGTCACCCGACGCCTTGATGACTATAACGCCGTTTTGTGTCCACACAGATCGCATGCCAAAATGCAGGCGTGCTTTCACAAAGATTGACTGCCTTACCCGGGTTAAAAACTCCTTTACTGAAAACGTAGAACCCTTCAGCTTTGTCTTGGCCTTCCAGACGTCAATTTGATGGCCACACTGGAAAATCTTACAAGCACGGGTCTTTTGTTTCTTTCCAGGAACCCCAAGTCTATGGCAAACCTTTATGTCACCTATTGATATTTTGTCTAGACCTAAGTTTTATGAAGTATGCCAAGAATTGTTTTAGTCAATCTTCTTTTCTTTTCAGGAACTCCGGATATGATGAGTGCCTTCATCGACTATATGTGTCCAGATTGTCAACTTGCTTTGCACATTCACTTATTTGTTGGCGTTACAGGCTGAGGATTCCGAATATCAGCTCCCTGAAGCTACGGAGCTCCTTAGCAACTTTGGCAACCGTGTCCTTGGATGATCCAGCATTGTTGATTTGCGTCTGCAGGTCATCCAACCGTCTGGAGATGTTCTCCTCTAGGCGGTTCTGCGTGGATACTATTTCCAACAAATTCGGCATATTTCCTAGAGTGGTATTGAATAACAATAACAAAGTGAAGTGAAAAGTGCTAAGTTATGTTGTGCTGGCAGGTGGTGACTATAATTGATATATTAAATTACATTTAACTTGTTAATTATGTAAGTGAAACTTTAAATAAACTATTAGGAAACTAATTTGAAACTATATTTTACTTTGAAATGCTAGATATTAATTTAAATATTAAAAGCTGTGAAAATTAACGTCTTGTCTTTTTAGTCACCTACCCTCGAAAAAATATATATTGTTATTATTAGAATAGAAAACATCACGTATCTTTTTATGCATAAGTAGTTCAGTCATAATTATTTTTTAATTACATAAAGTAATAAATATTATAAAGTAATAGACTTTTTTGTAAAATTTATCATTTTACAAAAAAGTCTATTTTACATGGTCCAATCTTAGCTATTAGAGCAGAAAGTTGTACAAATTTTATCAATAAACCCAAACTTTTATCAACTAGTTCAGAATAAGACAAGTTTCATCATTTGATTTACTCCAAATTTATACAAACAATTCTGAAATAAGATAAAATCTATATGATTTTTTTTATACGTAAGTTGAGTACTTATTTGTGCGCCACATGCTAATAAAGAGAAGTAAATTAGAAAACAGTAAAAATATTTAAAAAAAATACTAAACTTGTATAAATCGAGCTAGCTTCATTTGTCAATATTTATCGTTTTTCACACTCTTTGATGGTTTAGTAAAATTACTGTAAAGTAAAAGGTCTCCATTGTGAAAAACTGTTCTGATGCAAAGCTAGTGCACAAATAGTACTGCGTTTCGGGACCTAGGTTTAAGGGCTTCATAGGTTGTTATCAGTAGAGGTGATAAAGCTTGACTTTCAATGTCTCCTATATATATAATTTAACATTTCGACAGCTAACAATATGTCCTTCTGAATGCCTTATAACGTGAACGAGGTAATTTCTTTTAGTAAAATTTATTGCAATTTTTCACATGATTTTTTTTTCTATACTACTAGCCATTAACTATGTTAAAATACGAACCATCAAATAAGTTAAAATGCACGTATATTTTAAAAATATTAAAATATTATGTCAGGTGGAGTATTTTGAGAACTTTTAATAAAAAAATGAGCCGCCTCACATATAATTACTTGAATGAGCACTTATTATTGAGTATTATTTTGCTTGGAAACAAGTACACTTAAATATTGCATTTCGTTGCTTATGAGAAAATCATAAGTATACACTTTTATTTAAATCCGTTATTATAGCGGTAAAAAAATAATCGTCTTGGTTTTAATTAAGTCCTACCGTGCCTAATAATCAAACGTACATCTGAAATTTTGCTTTTTACGTGTTTTGAGCCGCACAAAGGTATGAACAGCAGATACGTACTTGCTTTACTCTACTTGCTCTTGGTAGTATAAACTCAAGAGCTATTAAAATAATCATAAGGGTTGAACTGGAATATCTTTGTATATCTCTCTCCGAGTTTATCATAAGGGTAAATCGAAAATCACCTGTTCTGAAAACGATTTTAAATATCAACAACGAATTTTGAATTAGAATCATATAAAGTGGTCAAAACAAGTCAATTATTAAAAACAAAAAACTTGTTCGAACAAAATATACAGAGATAATTCATAACACTATTAAAATTTACAATTTTCCTAAACACAATTTATAATAACTATATAAAATAAAAACAATATTATAATAACTTTTTATTAAGATGGAACTGTATACTGAAAATGTATAATTCCATTTAGGTTACTGAAAATGTCATTTCATTATTAATTACCGGCAAACAACGTGAAGCCGCATTTAAACAAGCACCAAACATGAGCGCTGTAGAGGCGCAAAACACTTTGCTACGTTAGTTATACGGTCAAGTAGCACTCAACTAAAAATTGCTGGTGCAACAGAAATTGTTTTGCTTAACTAAAACAGACGAATTTTAGCAAGTGTACATTGTTTCCGACATATTATGCGCACTGAAAATATATTTCGAAAGTCTTATTCATATCCCTAATGTCTGTAATAATATTCGATGTGCTAAAATGTAATAATATATTTCATTAATCATAGAAGTCGAATATGAGAAAAACTAAGTCTTGAGAACTGTAGGACTCAAATTTATTTCTGGTTTAAATATTTTAAGAGAGAAAAAAGATACAAAATTAATTTCTTACTTTCAATATATTTCTTTTTATATAACAAAGTGAGAGGTTGTGGGTTCGAATTCGGCAGCGACTGAACTCAAAAGAGTAAAATTAAATCAAATCGTATATAAACACTTCGTTTATACTAATGTATTTTATGAATATTTTATATATTTCAAAGTGTTTTTGAAGAAATTCATAAATATACAAAAACTTCATAAAGGTATAATTATTGTTTTTATCCATGTAAAATATGTAACGTAAATTAACTAAAATATCGTGTATTAAAGAAAAAAACAAGGAAAGGCATGTAAAACAGTTAGCGAAATTGTTTTGAATATTTTAACCCGTTTTATTCTGCCTAGAAGATACGGAAAGATTAGCGATCTCACCTTTAAATATATTTTCTTAATTTTTATTACTTTTCACTGAATAACCGGCATTAGGTATATTGCTTTACTTACACCTTTTTAATGCGACCTACCTTTTTTATTTATCTGCATCGTTGCTTGTTTTTATAAATTAAGATATAATTTGCTTAACATAATATTTTTATGGCCGCAATTTAAAAAACTCTTTTTACTGTAAATCCTGACGCATAATACTTCGATTTTGCAGATCTCAAACATAAATATTGAATGTTTTTTGACGTAACAATAAAAAGATACTAAGCTACTATTACGATACATTAGATTATTACGAATATCTTATGATTTAAACACAATGTACAGTACGGGTAAAAAAGGTTATTTCAATGTCAAATATCATCCGTGCATAATGCAATTACGGCTCCTGGACATTTATTTATTTTATTCTTTTTGCACAAATTATGAAAAAGGCAAAATACTAATGGCATTCAGTCAACATTTAAGTGATGATGACATTAAAAGGTGGGTGCACGGGGACAAACCATTAAGAGAAAAAGCGACTTACAAATACATTTATATTATAAATAAATATAATGCTAAATATTAAAATATACCTACATAGACTTTAGAAGGAACTTATGTTAAGGCCATATTGATCACCTGAATTTTTATTCAAATTCCAGTTTATATTAACACTTTTAATTGTTGGTGGCAATGAATCAATAAAAGACTGAGTGCATATCTGAAGATCATCGCATACATATCGAGATACGCACTGTGAAGTTCTATCGCAATAAAGTTTATGACAACTGAGAATAAAATAGGAGAAAGATTATTGCCTTGAGGTACACCACTGGCAATGTATAGCCAACCATAACTGATGTCGTTATCATTAACCACAAATCGGATCACCGCCCCGACACATGGGATGTTTCGTCTTGTTTACTTGGTAATTACACTGGGTAAGGTGAATGTTATTTGAAACATAACAAAAATAAAAAGTTAGCTTTAAATCTAAATCTATTCTACTCTGTTTAGCTGAGAAAGATGATTTTTTAATAATAAAAGCAATGAGACAAGACGACGCGAGCGAGATTTTTATCCTAACTGCCGGTGCCTATCAAAACCAGAACATTGTCGTGCTTTTACAAGACTGCACAGCAGTGTTTCACACTGCTTCACGGCAGAAATAGGACGTGGTGGTATCCACCATGACGGTCTCCTGTAAACAGGGACCTACCAACCGGTCTAAATGTTTATTTATCATTACGCACTAGATAAACTTACTACTAATGTTTTAAAAGGTGAATGCTTTTACACCTTGCATATTTTACTGAAAGTTAGCAGCTTATGGGATAATTTTTAAAACTAAATGTATAGTGTCAAAATATTGCATTGGTTATATAGACCAACAAAAATATCTGAAAAGGATATTTTAAAAGAGTATGAATATATTTATCTATCATATATATTGATAATTCTTAAAGCCAAGGGTATCTTTAACATAATGTTCAGCTGAACTCTAATAGCATATTGATTTTACAACGACAGCGTAAATTAACTGGTTAACATTTTACAAGATTTACGTTCAATTTGAATTGTAACAATAAAGGAAATGGGGAGAAAGAAAATTTATAGCTTTTAAAAATTAGGTGCCATTATTGGTAGCTGGCACTCACATGTATACGCTTTTTATTACTTTTAGAAACGTTATATTTATATATGCATTTAAAGAAGTGGTTTCGTTTGTTACCTTTTTTACTTACTATATAAAGGCAATGAGTTGTTTTTAATTCACTATAGATTGGTCTGCTAATTTCATAAAATTAAATACATTAATAAAAAAAATATTAATAAACGTTAATGAAATTTTGGAAATAAAAGTGAAATTTTTGCTTACACAGTAACGTTAAAACGTAGATAATTGGTTTAAAATGGTGGTTTGGCTTATTTTTTTATTACGACATAAGCGGTCACAATAAAGATACAAAAAGTCAAAATGTGTTTATTATGTTAAAAAGAAGTAAAATTTTTTATTACTGTGGAAATGCTTTTGAGGACATCTAGGTTGAGGAGAAAAAATTAAACAAAAGAACAAATTGTATTCAACATCGAAAATCGTTGAAGCGGTATTTTTTAATTATTATCTTTTCGAACAAATTAACACACTCTAAGCAACTTGACAAAAACAATAATTGTAATAAATAATTCATCATCATCGTCATCATCAGCCCACTGCTGGATAATGAATGAACACGATAAATTTTGTAAAGTAACTATTTTCGATACGCCTATAATAATAGTTACTCAAGCAAAAACTAATATAAATACTTTCTATTATTACTACAAAGTTACAAAATAACTTTTCCCGACAAACCTATATATACGTCATTTATCATACATATCATATAATGTATGAAATGGATGATATTCCATTTAGTCATGTCAATGTGAGTTAGAAGGCGATATTCCAAACCCAAATCCTACTTTCGTTGTCGTCCGTTTTACAAAAAGGAAATTTAAACTCATGACGTTTTTTCTGTCAGCCATTTAATTTTTAACTTTACTTAGAGATCTGTTTTTTAAAGGTAGATTGAAAATCAAAAAGAAAGTGTAATGATTCTACCTATATTGTATTCTGATATCGCATAGTGGAAAAATTTGTATTTTTGTGTGTATGTTTTTATTGACTGTACTCAAAAAGTAAGATTAATTAAATTTGACTCAAGCCAATGTCTAAAGTAGCCTGAATTTCGCGATATGTCACATGTCAATTTTCCTCTATCAACTTACGCACAGCATCAACGTTTTTTTGTGTGACTGCAGTTTTTGGACGACCTTGACGGGGTTCATCACTGAGCTTGACACGTCCACGTTAAATTCCAGCAAACCATCGATAAATTGTGGTTTTGGATTGGGCTTCATCACCAAATGCAGAAATATATCCTGTTTTTGTGTTAAACCACTTCGAAAGTTATAATAAATTATCGCTCTTGAATTTTCTCGGGCCAAATTCCTTTTCTTAACGACTAAAATGGTTTGACAAGACCTTGTGACAACACCGAGAATCTTTTTTAAAATAAATAAATGATATTTGATTTTCAAAACCAAGGAGTTTGCAATTAAAAATATTTCGATATGACAGGAATAATAGAAACATTCCATTCCCGATATTTTTCGTGCAGCCCTCGTAAATAGGAAAAATTATTTCAAAAATCTAAAAAAACACGGACAGATCCGTGCGTAGACAGCTAGCATAGAATTAACATATATGACATAATTTTGACTTTGCTAAAATAAAATTGTTTACTTATATAATTAAACCCTCACGCTGGAGTGGTTCATTCAACAATTAACTTCTCTACTACTAACTAGAAATCGAAGATTTTAGTCGTCTCAGTCATACCTGCGAAACTAAAATGTATAAAATGGTGTTATTCCTTAATTTTTCTTCCCAAATAATAATCGACTGTCAATCTTAAACAGCAAAGCTTAAAAGTCATGAAAATAATTATTTATAATGTCATAACGTGCGAAAATTGGTGATAAAAATTATCTCTATAATTTAAAAATAAAGTGCAAATTGTGTTGGTAAGCGTATATCTCAAGAACGCCAAGACCAATTTAGGCAATTAGTCCAAGGATAGTTTTATAGCAAAAAAAAATCCGGATAATAGCCGGGAAAACAAGAAATGTGCCTTTTTCCCCATACAAACTTTTTCTAACTAAAATATAGTCAATTTAAAGTTTACTGTTATTCAGTACAGTCCATATTAAATAACAAGATATACGATAGATAAACGTAAGATAGAAAATAAAATATTTTAAGAGTAAATTGTCTCACATATATTATAAGTAAAATGCAAAAAGAATTTATCCAAGAAAAGCGGTAAAAGAAAAGGAACAACAATGTCTTACTAAAATTGAGCCAATATTGTTAGGATCTCTTTTTAATGGCATTCTTTTGAGCAGAGCATTATTGTTCACAAGCGTAAATTGTAATCTTAATCTTGCGTTATAATAGCTAACTTTTTTAAATTATATTTATCATTTTGAAAATAAGTTCTAAATGTCTGAATGCTACAATAGTCATCGATAATATTTTTATTGGTTCTTTGCACAAGGTTCTTTTTCTCATTTTTTATAAATAAATATTTCTTGATCAATCTGTAAATATTCAGACTACGAATAATCATTAATATAAAATGACAGTATGTTGAAACACAAAATAGAGTAATATTTTTAAAGTTTATGGTTAGATGGTAAGAACTTATAAACAAATGTTCCAAGTTCGAATCCAAACTGTTTTTTACATGAGCATTCTGCAAGAATTTTGTGGCATAACTTCATTCCATATTTATAATTTCATGGTTGTCTAAATTTCCGTAATTAGGTCTTCAAGTATTGCAAAATTGTAATGTTCAAGAACGGTGTACGAGTTTTAATTTAAAGGGCAGCGTAGCTAGCTATGCAAAACATCTCATCAATCATATCAATAAAGAAAATTGTGGTGTCTTATTTTTAGACGAAAAGTTTATCGGTAAACTCCAAGTGATCGTTCTGCTTTGTTGTTTGTTGATCGTTGTAGTGTTGAAAGTACACAGGCACGTAACGTTATCAGAAAAGAAGATTATCAGAAGAAGGTAAAAGGACGATGCATTGTGTATTTTCTGCTCTGGAAACGAATCCGACCCTGACAGAATTCCATTAATATAATATTTAGATATTTGTAGTTAAATGTATGTATGTATCTGTTTACGTTATATATTATATTATTTTTATTGGCTAATCTTTGAGATATCTAAATATATCATTTCACTGTTAGTAGTTACGTTGACTTGTTTTATCTCGTTTACCCAGTAAGTACGCTGACTACAGTGCCCTCTAAACCGAAACACGTTTGTGTCTTCACCCTACTGCTATGCAGCAGACATAGACTGCCTAGTAACAACTGGGAATCTTGGGAAACTCCCTTCTCTAAAATAATGTTTGAAACTCAGATATGATTATTTTACGTGTACAAGATTCCGTTTGTCTTCATTACATCTATAAAAAAGAGATGCATAGTATTTTATAACTGATTATAAATATGTACTCATTTAAAAAATCACCCTCAAATTTGTATTTTAAATAAACTGTATAGCTTTAGATACCCACGTCTGATAGTACTTTACTCCCTTACTGGTAAGCTCATTAAACTTTCAACGTAATTGAATTTACTAATGTTTCTAACCCTTACTGGATTCAATCTTCATTAACGTAGTCTTATTTACTGGTAACTTTAATAACTATATTATATGAAACGGGACGATCGAATTTTGTCTCTAGGACATTTTTGTATAAATTTTTCAACCACTGAAATGATGTTTCTATTTTTTTTGCATATTTTTAATCTGTACCTTTGAAAACTAGGGTGAAAGAAATCTTTATCTATATTAAAGTGCATATCTTCTGTTTATTTGTAAGCTCTAGCCGTTTGTAGAATATCATTTTAGGTTAGAAATAACAAGATAAACGATATTTTTATAATAGTATTTCAAATTTATATTTAATAATCTGGCCCGTCTATTTAAAGCTTGAAAGTTAATTAGTAAATTTTGCAGTAACTTTGAAATTTAAAACCTTAAACTTTTAATAAATGAGAATTCTAATATAAAGCTTTGAGAAATACTAAAAAAATACGATTTCTATACATATTTCACAAGACATTTTCAAAATTTGGTACACTTACCCAGAAAAAGTTACATTAAAATCTTTAAAATGTCTTACGGTCATAGAAAAATAAAAACATAGAGGAGCGCATTAATCAATCCGTAAACACCTTTAGATTAACAAGAAGCACGAAATAGAATAACGTAGCCAAGTGCTTTTGCAGAACACTTACTAGCTGCTACAAATAATAGCTCCTGTTAATCAAATCTAACTAAAAAAAGATTTAGGTCGTAAGGTAAAGGCTTAAACATAAAATGAAAGTGATGGACGAGAGTCACGACCGCGGAAGAGTTGTTTCGCCTAAAATATAATATGGATCAATGAAATATTAAGCGGGGAGTCTTTAATACTGAATTCGCAAAGATATATAGTGCTTACAATGTTGTAATAAATTATTTAGAATCTGTTTGACATATATGCATATATATACGAATATATTGATATATGATTATCAAAATATGTTTTTTTTCAGAGAATTTTGTGGAAAAATAGAGTATGATAATTATTAATTCAGTTTACAAGTGTGTTGGTGCCGTTGGTTGTTTTATTCATAAATTGTTATTCATACTTCTTGTGGGAATTGACTTTACTAAGATCTGCCTCAGGTTAAACAACATTTCAGTTTTTGAACGTAATAAAATACAACTGAAATTGTACCAAAAAAAATATGATCAACCTTAAACAGTATATAACCATTTAGCGCAATATAATCAGTAAAACAACGGGCTACGCCTTGAAACTGCCCTGCGTCGCCTTCTTTTGACGCTTTTCATATTTATGAAATATCTAAAGGTGATACATTTAATGTCGTGTATGACATGTTTTAATAAGTTAAACACAGTGGTTCGTTTCATAGACTGATTTATTGACCACAGAGTAACTAAATGGCTAGTAGTAAACAGATACTTTTATACTATTTTGTTACAATATTAACACCTCCGCTTAACAAAATCATGTATACATTACATATTATTAACAGGCAATACACCAAGCATTCTAGTGAAATATTTATGCTTCACAGAACCCAAGCTCTTAGTAAAAATATCAGTGGCATATTGTTTGTTTCAAGTAATCTACTTTTATAAACATGTTTGCCACTGCCTCCTAACAAAATGATATCTTATATCTGTGTTTGAGACCTCCTATGATACACTGGATTCAAATTAACTTTGTAGCACTTTGGTTATCGTTATACAAAGTAATAATTTCTGAATCGCCTAAAATTTCAAACAAAAATTCTTTAAGTAAATGGCTTCTTTACTAGCTTCTGACATGGCAATGTATTCTGCCTCTGTGAGGACAATGCAACACTTCTTTGCTTCCGACATTCAAAAGATATAACAGAACCTGATAATTTAAAACAAAATCCTGAAAAGATTTTCTATCACTTACATCTGAACCCCAATCTGCATCAACAAACCCTTCAATACAAGATTCATCTTTAGAAAATACAAGACCATGACTTTTAGTACCTTTTAAATATCTTAAAATTCTTTTTAAGTGTTTCCAATGGGTTTCATCATATGAATTGTTAAACTGGCTAAGATAACAAACACTATAAGTAATATCTGGCCTGGTTAGCACAGCTAAGTACATTAAATTGCCTATCAGTTGCCTATATGGAATATTTTTATTACAACTTTTATTCTGAGTTTTCTCTAAAGTTAAATTAATTTCCATAGGAGTATCACAGTCTTACAATGTGACATATTATATTTTCTTAACAAAGTTTCTACATATTGTTCCTGATCAACTGTTATTAAACCTTTAGACAAGTTTACTCTTAAACCTAAGCATTGCTTTATCTGACCCAAATCTTTTATTTTAAATTTACAACTCAAATCTTGAACTAATAGGTTGAGTTGCAGTATTACAGTTGGAAAAATAAAAAATCATCGACGAAAAGAGCAATTATTACTTTAACATTTCCATCAAATTTTGTAAATAAACAGGGTTCATATTTAGACTTTGTACCTAAAGTCATCAAATAATCGTTTACCCTTTGATACCAAGCTCTCGATGATTGTTTGAGTCCATAAATGGCACGTTTAAGCTTTAACACTTTATTCATATTATTACTATCTTTATAATTTATAGGTTTTTCCATATACACATTCATTCAAGTAACCATTGAGAAAAGCTGTAGATTACATCGAGATGACGTATATCTAAATCTAATTTTACTGACAGTGAAAACAACAATCTTAAAGTAGTATAACGTAGCACTGGGGAAAAAGTCTCATGGTAGTCTATGCCCGCCTTTTGAAAAAACCTTTGCCACAAGTCTTGCACGGTAACGCACTTTACCAACACTGTCATATTTCTTTTAAATACCCACTTGCACTGCACTACTGTAGAGTCATGGGGCCTGTCAGCGAGTTCCCATGCATCATTTAAGGCTTCCTCGAGTGTAATATCCGTTCTGTAATCTTCTGGCTCTGTAATACACAAATGGTTATAGCCAAATCTATCAGGTATTTTTCACTCGTTTTCTGTAACTTCTTGATTCATATTTGACTGACTCATCTAATTCTGATGTTGTACTATGATTATCACAGCTATCATATGTGTCACTTACCGAAGAAGCATCTGGTACATATGTGATATCCTTCTCATCATCAATATCTGTGTCATTAAAACTACTTTCCTCTTTTTCCTCATGTTCCTGATCCTCCGCTGAATCTTTGCATTCAATGGGGATATCCACTGTATTCTCAGCTTTCTCCATAATTATGAGATCTCTGCTTGTTGTGACAGAGTTATTTTCTGGGTCATAAACCCTATAGCCCTTCACATTCTCTGCATATCCAACCAAAATGAGTTCCTTGGCCTTCTCATCCCATTTCAACCTCTTCTCTTTGGGAATATGCATCATAGCTTTACTTCCGAAAATACGAACATGACTTAAGTTAGGCTTGTTCCCTGTCCAAACTTCATATGGAGTCATATCATTCAATCCGGTAACAACTGACCGATTTCTTAAATAAACAGAGGTATGCACGGCTTCTGCCCAAAACTTTTTGTGTAAACCCGCATCAATAATTAGACATCTTGCCTTTTCCACCAAAGATCTATTCATTCTCTCGCATACACCGTTTTGTTCTGGTGTGTAAGGGTTAGTTCTTTGATGAATTGTGCCTTGCTGCTTCAGATATCTATCAAAGTCTTTGTTGCAGTACTCACCGCCGTTATCTGTCCGAAAAACTTTAATTTTCCTATTTTTCTGGTTCTCAACCATGGACTGAAAATCTTTAAAATGTTTAAATACCTCAGACTTTGCCTTCATGAAATAAATGAAAGCCATTTTGCTATAGTCGTCCACAAACAATACATAATACCTGGATCCTCCAATGGATGCATTCTCCATAGGACCACACACGTCTGAGTGTACCAAATCTAGTGCATTTTCTGTGTTGGATGAGCTAGGCTGAAAAGAATGCCTTGTCTGCTTCCCCTTACAACACACTGTACACTTATATTTGTCTATATTTGCTATATCTGTGTATGAGATACCTTCAGTAGCTCCATTTTTCATTTTATTCAAACTGGTACTGTTGATGTGCCCCAAACGTCGATGCCAGGTTTCACTGGATGTTTTGGCTGTCGCTGCCAATATCTGTACCACTTCCTTAGTGTATAATCTGTACACACCATCAACTTGTTCTGCCTTTCCAACTAGAGTGCCCTGTTGATTGTAAATGTAGCAACATTTCTCTTTGAACACTACATTATTTCCGTTCTCAATCAATCTACTCACGGAAAGTAAGTTTGTCGTTAAACTGGGTATGCACAATACATCGGAAACTGTGATGTCGTATTCTACATCCTTCACAACTGTAATTATGTTCACATCACCGAACACAGCACCGGACACACGTTTTATTCGAACTATGATCTCTTTGGTTTTATGTTCATAAGATGGATTGACAATATATTCTTTTCTCGCTGTCATGTGTTTACTAGCCCCTGCTGTCGATGTACCAATTATCGCAATTGAACTTTCCACTCAAAAAATAGCACTAAAAAGCATTAGATTGTTTTCTTTGCTTGTTTCGGAATTTGTCGGACACTGATTTTTGTAGTGGCCGTTTGTTTACACCGATAACATTTTATGACTTTGACAGGTTTTGACGTTTCTGTCACTCTCTGGTCATTTTATGGCTACTATTATTCTTAAATTTCGACGATTATTCGCGGCAAAAGCAGTCTCGGAACTGGAAACGGAAACAGATCCAATTTCACACACATGTCCATCAGCTTCGTTTTATGACATCTGCACTATTTCATGCCTGAATGTTCTATGGCCATAAGCATAGGGACCATATTTTTCAGGTAATCCTGCTAACATTAATGCACCAATCCACTCATCTGATATTTTGAAACCTGTACCTTGTAATCGCTGGCTAGTTTCAACTATCTGAGTTACATACTGGGTCATCGAGTCGCCAGTTTTCAAGTCGAATGTTGATGAGTTTACGCAGCAAACCAATTTTTCTTGTATAGCCGGTGTCATCGAACAAATTCTTCAACTTTTCCCATAAATCGTAGGTTGTTGCGGCGTGTTTTATGTGCACATACAATGATGGATCAATAGTAAGCACTAGTTTCGCTTTAGCTTTCGCATCGTCACTGATTTGGGCTTCGGTAGATGAAGCCGCTAACCTCTGCGTAATGGCGGACGCCATGTTTTCAAGCACCAACACATTTTGTACCGCAAAACACCATTCTTCATAGTTCTCGCGCCCTTTCAATTTCGGAATGTTAGCTAAGTAGTTCGACGTCATTTTACATAAAACCACACAGTACTGAAAACTTTTATCTATAATAACGATTTTATTTCACGTAAGCCCATAACCTAATAAGTTAAACACAGTGGTTCGTTTCATAGACTGATTTATTGACCACAGAGTAACTAAATGGCGGTAGTAGTAACAGATACTTTTATACTATTTTGTTACAATATTACAGTTTTATGCACATAAAATGAAAAATTTTTTAAACATATTTAACCAACACTGTATTGCCTTAAATAAGCTTTGAATATGAGCTCAATTGCATGTTTTTTTTAAAGTTTACATTGAAATGGCTATTGTGGGTTATTCTTAAAACATAGATGCTTGGTATTGCAGATTTTATTGTAGGCCATATCAAGAAGTACAATTATGTAAACCATAATTTTAGTCTATCTCTTAAGGTTGAGGCAGCGTTTGCACTTAAATCGCTCCAGGTTATAGTTTTTGACGCCGTAATTTTTTTTAAATATAATAAACCACTGATTACAAAAATATATAAAAAATGGCAGCAAATAACAGCTTATACCCTTTTATTTAAAAATAAAGAGCATAATCGGATATCTAGGGGCGAAGCAACGTGGTAACATTGGTAATAATAATGTTCTCCAGTTGAATACGACTACGGCGGCCGATCTATATTAGAGATCAGCCAACTTCCGCAACAAGTATAGCGCAAACACAGGCGCACTCCTGTTCTTTTATACTATCAAAGCCCAGTGGGACGGAAAACCGATGAATACAGTATGTAGTAAATACATAATACATATATTTGTCCAAAAATCTACGAAAAACCCAACTAAGATCCACGAGCTCAAAGGCCACAATCACCGACTGCTTCGCTAATTGGATCGTTGTTAACGCATAAATCTTAGTAATGGCCTAATGTTTTAATGCTCCATATACTGTCGTTAAATCTTAATGCGGCTGTGTGGGGTAGAAGCACTGCCACTAAAAGGCTAATTTCTTTTATTTTCTAAGTTAAATATTAGCTAATACTTTCTCCAAATGAAGCTAATCTCTTGAAATAAACAATAATGTTTATATTTGAATGTGTGTTTTGTTTTTTAATTTTTTGTTAAATTCGTATGAAAAAAATGTACTTTGTAAGATGTAATATTTCTAGGTCAAACATCACTATTACCTGTAAATATACTAGATATTATTTTCCGTTGCTGGTTTCAAATTTAATAGAATAAGTAATGAAACAACAATAATGGCGTCTTTTACATATTAGCGAGTTGCCTATTTACTTGGAACTCATGTTATTTTAGAAGAATGTCCACAAAGGACATATTTTTTTTGAAGTGAAGTGGAGCCTGTGGTGAATAGATTCTTACAATTTTATTAACGTCTCTTTGACACATACAAGTTGCATTACACAAACTGAGAAATGATACGGCAAGAATAAAGTTTATTTTTGTTATTTTGCAATATTTAAACGTTGTAACAACTTATTTCATAATTAAAAGCCTCTAAAAGGGGATTTATGTGCCCAAAACTTTTGTATTTCTAGTCGATTCCAACGAAAGCGGCCGATATGTATTAAAGAAGTTAAAGCTCAGGAGATATATCTTAAAACGCACAACTAATTCCAATGAGAGTGACAAAAAGTGGTCACCTGGGTCTGCTGTTGCACTCCCCCTCTTCATTTATTCAGCAGCTGACTCGAGCGAAAAAATATTTTAATGACAAAAGATGAAAGAAAAATTTTGCAGATTTTCAGATCGTTCACTGGCAGTAAATAAGAGTATTAATTAGAAATTTAAGTTTAAGGGCGCGGAAGTTTCTTTGGCATTGTTGTAACTTAAGCAATATTTTAAGCACATACACAAACAACAAACAATTTAAATTAAAAAAATGTCTTTTCACTTTCTCAAAGTTATTTGATCAAGTTTATAGATATTCAAAGTACAACATTTTTTTCAGAATAATAAATTATGAAATAAATAAACAATTATAAGTACAAGCATTTTTTCCGTAGGCGGACCAAATCTCGAGAAAAGACAAAACACTCGTTTGGCGTAGCTTTGAGAAAATTTATCTAGTAAACTTTTTGTTTTCTTGTTTTCATTTTACACATTTCAATTCACGCGTTTTATCGGTCAATTGCTTATTAATGATACTTTACATTTTGCTTGCGTCAAATTGAGAGCAATAATTTTTATTAATAAAAATAATGCTTGAGGCCATTGGTTTTTTTTTTTTCACTACAATAAGTTTAAAGCTTTAAATCAGTTTTAATCGCTCCCATGTTTTTTAAACAGGTTGTTAAGGATTGTTTAATAATTTATATTACAATTACAACTATAAATATCTTATTTTTTCTTAAGCCTCTGTATATAGCTAATTTGTTACATATTTTACGTAAGAAAAAGTTTCTAAAGCAACAATTTTCTTTGCAAATTATAACAAAGTGTAATGTATAATTTGTCATTATATGAAAAAAATAAAATGTCAGGTCGTTTCGACACGTAAACATGTTATTCCCGACATGGCATTGCGTTTTACACTTTATATCTATTACGGCAAAGATTATTTTAGCGTGAATTCCAATAAACAAATATGTTACACGGTAACTCAAGAGAAATGAATATTTTTGGTGTAATAATGTTATGTAAAATTCTCCAATCGAATAAAACCTTATATACCACCCGTAGCTCATATAGGATATCTAGCAAATTATTTAATATATTTACCAAATAAGTAATTTTTATTAATGGCTGCAACAACAGACCTCAATGGTTAATTATTTTACGGATTTCATTGTATCTAATTACTTCAATTTGAAAATGTTTATATTCTAGATCATTCCATTGTCTATTATTACGAAACTATCTTTCAGAAAACAACCGTAAAAGTTGATGTCGATAGGCATCTTACAAAGAAACTGTAAAAACATAAAAGTTATACGAGTCGAAAAATATATTTGGTTTCGCTTTACTTTTCACTTAGTTTCGATAAGTTATCGCCTTTTGCAAGTTTCTCGATTTCTGCTGCATGATATTTAGCCTTTTTAATTGGAGTAATAAAACATCTGAAAAAGCAACCTTCCTTCAATATTCTCTATACATTAATTACTGTATAATAATTAACAAATAATTCCATATATAATATTCTAATAAATATAGAAGTGTGTATACAATATCCTTATATTATTTATTGTTTTTTAGTTACCCTATTAAAGTGAATTTTATATAGATGGCTGTCCTTACATTATTATGTCTGGGTCCTTCTACTTCTCTAATCTAAAGTAAAGTGATGCTGTAAAGTATATGGATACTTTTTAAATACTTAAATAGTAAGTTATATCTTTCGTTCTCTGTGACTATTATTTTAGAAAAATGCTGTTCCTCAGCACAATAAGGCTAGCTCCTTTCTTGGTAACACGCATACATAATTTTTTTAAGAACCTTTTAATAATTTTATATAGATATATAAAATTATTAAAAAATACAAGTTATCGCAATTATATTTATACCAAACATATATTTTGAAAATATATTTCTAATATACATAATGATACTTTTTTAATTTTGAAATTATTTAATTACAAAAGATCTCTTTACAACTTTGATTTTAACTTCATAAATAACGAATAACTTTTGAACTAGTTGAAATAGCCAAAAATCATAATAGACTTTTTTTCTGACTAGAATTTGGAATAGGAATTGTCATTAGTCTAGATAATCTGTGCATAATTTCATAACGAAAAATATCCAAAGTATTGACAAAACATTTCCCGTATTATTTTTGTATTAAACAGTTTTTATAATATGAAAAGAGCTAAAGTTCTAACACCCATCATGATTAAGTTAAAAATCTTAATCATGATGGGTGTGTTTCAACACACTTTTTAGGATTTAGAATAAGAGTAAACCTCTTTTCTTTTATAACTTTCATTAACAGATGAATACTTGAAATTAGACCAATCAGTAGCTTAAAAGATTAAAAGAGGCGCAAAACCTTATTTGGCTCAACTAAAAACTACACATTGCCTAATAAAATCCACAATCATAGACTATTTATCCTAACGCAACAAGAAATAGCAATTTCTTAACAAATTATACTTTTTGTCACGTATAAAGTTTTGTATCTTATTGATGAAAACATTAAGATAAATTATCGTTAAAATATTCTCAACGTAGTATAAGAGTTTTAACTTTTATGAAAAACATTACAAAGACGGAAAATCATGTAAATTGAGTCTCAAAAACTTCAGTTGCGGCATTTGCAATGGCAGGATACAACAGTGTAGTAACTTAAGAGAATAAAAAATATCTATTTAAAATTTACAGAAATTTGATGTAATGCCTTGAGCAATTATAGCTTTATTAAGTAAATTATTACAAACATATGACCGACTTCGCACTTTGTCTTGGGCAACTTAAGCCCTCACTTAAGTTTGCCTTCGTAACTTTTAGCTTTTAGGATAAATTAATTACTTTTTGGATTAACATTTAAAGTGCTTAGCCATTGTTGTAGATAATTGCGCAATGATCTATTAACTTAAATCAATACTAATTAGTTTTCTAAGCTTTTTGCTGTAAATAATTTTCAGTAATAGAACGTACACTGATGTCATATTTTTGTCGCTCTGTTCAAAATCTAAAATATCGAAGAACAATATATAAATTTATGAACATAAGCATTTTCAACATTAGCACGGACTAATTTTAATTTACAACACTGCTGTACGATATTTACTGCCGCGTTTTTATCGTTATTAGAATATAAATTTTACTTTGACCGAGTTGATAATATGAAAAGACACTAGAAGACATTATTGTTTTCTATAGATGAAGACAGTATCTGGTATGCATAAAAATATGTCAAATAAAAATAAAACAAAATCATATGAAATCTCATAACATTCCTTATTAAAGATAGTTGAACTGCGCTAGCTAAGTAAAATTTTCCGATCATTAATATAATAAAGATAACTAAACCTTCACAATAAGCGAAATGCAAGCTTTTTTTAAAACTGAGCATTGATGAAGAAGTGACATGACTTTATCGGTTTTACTAAAACTGAAGAAGGTACGAGGCATGTTTTTTAAGTAAGTACCGTTTTGAAATTAAAAAAAGGCGTGCAAAGATATCGCTAGAATTTTACTTTGACATAATTTTTTTTTACCTTAATCTACTTTCCTACGTAATTTTCGTTAATGTTGAGGCAATTTTCATAACATGGCACCGGTTTTTGAATACCCTCCTCATAAAATTCTGCCGCCTGACTTGTTAACTACTGTAACACAAATGTTTGACCTCGTTGTCGTTCGTAACATGACAAGAATAATGACTCTAGCGTTTGTTTTAGCATAAGAAATTCTAATAACAAACACCTTAAGCCATATAGTATTTAGCACACAAACCAATACAAGGAAATGCCTTTTCGGGGACTCCTGTCACGATCCACGAAAATTTATTAAAAAAAAACAATTTGCTTGGGTAGGTACTCAACAAAAACAGTAACTCAGATTTGTTATCGATATAAAAGCCAGATAACCTACAAGCACCGTACAACAGCTAGTCTGTTGCATCAAGGGAGCCTATAATAATATCTGTTTCGACACATATGATTCATCTCAAAATAGGTAAATCTTTCATAGTTTTTTTTATGAATATAAGTATATTTTTAAGTTATGAGAAGCTTAAATCTTAACATTTTAATAACATAAAATCAAACACTTTGTTCAAAATATCTCGTTACGGATTTCCAGAATCGTCGATCGTAGAGTAACGAATCTTGTTATATCATTATCTATTACGAAACTGCAAAAGCTGTACTGTTGTTAAAATAATTTGTTGTAAAATTTAATAAGTATCTTTTTGCAAAATTATGCGTAAATAATGTTTTGTATTTAAAAATTCATTCGGAGCTTGCAGAGGGCGAAACACTAGCAACATATCTTTATTGCTACAGGGAACTAGACTGCGTTTGAATTAGCTAGTGCAAACCTTCTTGTATAAGACCAAAGAATATTTTCAAATATGGGGTTAGACCTCCTTAAGCCATCGCAAGTTCTGTTACAAGTATAAAAACTTACAAAGCAATTCCACAAATTAAACATATTAACCGTGTCTGAATTGTAAATTAAAATTAAGTTAAAATATTTTAATGGAGATTAATAATAATGATAATTTGTTTTGTTAAGCTTAATTATAAGGTAAGCAATCTAGGCGTTAGTTCCACTGTTTAATATCTTCCGCACATCATCAACATATTATTATATTTCAAAATATTGTTAAAGTTAAAATGTCATTAAAAATAAAAAAAAAAGTGTAACAGAATGCACTTGGTACAGCAGCTTCAAATGATTCATGTAAGAATTGTCTACAAAGTGAAATAAGAACAAATAGATATAAAAGAGCCCATACATTAGATATTGTAAGCACGATGTAGACATTCTGAATAAGGTAATGTATTAATGTTTAATAAACACTTGAGACTTTTAAAACAAATTTTAGTCTGTCTTAAGGCATTTGTGACCGATTTCCCAAAATAAGGAGGTAATCAATTCAGAGCATTTGGTTATTTTTTATTTTTTAAAGGTAAAATACCTTGTTGCTCCGCGCCTTATGCTCCGATTTTATTCATCCTTTTTTAAAGGTAGGTAGTAGCTGCAATTTGGTCCCATTATTTTTTGTGATAAGTAGTTTATTAGATATTTAAGAAATTAAGAAAAGTAAGGCGTTAAGAATCACAACCTTGTTCGGTTAAATTGCTAAGACTAGCGAAACGGGAATTTTTTCATTCTGTCTGAATTAAAGCGGCAGAAAATCAAGTTTGATTGTTGCAGAGACGTTTAATAAATTATTTAATTTATAAATTTGTTTAATTCAGTCAAAAAAGCTAAAAAAATTAAGATAAGATTAGACAAAAAGTAGGACAATAGTATTCAAGCATCTATTTTGCAAAACTTACCTACAATTTGTTATAATAATATTTGAGAATAATAGTAATTTAAATATAGGCCAAATAAAAAAAAATATATGTGTGTTAAATACACACACAAAACTATAAAATCTTTTCTTGAATATTAAACAACGATGACAATGAATGACTGTGTAATGCCGTCTCAATCAATACTCAATATTCAAGAAATGACAAATAAAATACGCTAAGCGTGTGTGGAAGTTAAAATTAACTGTTGTTCCCTTGTTAAGTGTTGTTCTCAATGTTTCGAGATTGTTTTATTAAAACGAACATTACAAAGACGGATAATCTTGCAAATTGAATCGTTGCAAGTCGCAATTTAGCCGGATCCGTGTAACAATGGCGTAAAACTCGAGCGCGAACGACTTTTTCTATTAAAACTTTAAGCCTTGTATCTGAATATATAATATTCTTAGAAAAAGTTTATAAATTCAAAAAAATCCTTTGAATTAATTAACTTCAAGTCTACACCAGGTATATTTAATTACAAAACTTTAATGTTTTTAATGACCTAAATTTATTGCTTTTGTTTTCCATATTGCTACCTTTTTATATCGGACAATAAGAAGATCTTTTAAATACAAAGTTGACTATAAAACGTGTAAAGATTCCGTTTGCTAACTTAGCGAGTTTTTATATTAATAAGGGCGAAAAGCAGTCTTGATAAAACCATACCAGTAACCTAAAACCATAGAACCAAACAATATCGTTTGCTTAGAAATCCTTTGCAGGCCTCAAAAGGAACATTAAGAAGACGGATTATCATGTAAATTGAGTCTTAGCAAACTCCAATTGTGATAACTTCGTATTGCAACGGCAGGAAATAATATAATATAAAATAACTTTTCCTATTAAAACATCGCACTTTAAACTGTTTTCGAAGCAATTTCAGAGGCATTAATACTATATCTTTTCTATTTTAAACGATAAAGACCTTGCGAAATACTTAAACTTTATAGAATTAATTACAATGGTTTTTTTTAATGAAATGAATAAATCTCAAACAACATGGTAATTTTTTAATGGATTTTTATTAAGAGCACTACATTTTTAATTTTTGCCTATATAGAATACAAAAAAATTTAAATAAGAAGATATAAAATAAAAAACTAAACTCTTTCGATTTAAATGAGATATTAAAACTTTATTAATTTATTAAAAGCAAGCTTATCCTAGAATAAACTCAAGTGGAAAATTGTATTATCGATATAGGATTCACTTAAACAGAAAGATATAAAAGAAACTTGCGAATAAATTCAAAACCAATTAAATTGTAGCTAAACAACACACAGAAACCAATCGAGTTAGTTTCCGTCATTTATAAGGTCTTTTTCATTTCTAATAATATTTTGTAATCTCAAGTTTTAATTCGTTAAAATTTTGTGTCCTTATTATATGCATCAGTATGCTAATATACATCAGGTCATTACTGGAAGGAAAAACAATACGTAAAACCTTTTTATATAGACATACCGTTTGCGTTGTTTTTAAACATATGTTATGCTAAATGTTTAGCATTGCATTTTGTTTAAAAGTAACGTTCAGCTTCCTTATTAATGGAGAAACCATAAGGAGCAAAAGTTGTTAATGTGAAGGTATCATGAATAAATAATATCTTTAGTAAGTTTTTCGAGTAAATAACAATAGCGTGAATATTAACAGTTAGAAGTTACATATGAGATATAAACTAAATTGGTCTTTTTGAAATTTTTTGTTGAACAACGACGCCTTGAATAGGCAATAATTTAAATTACTTACTATTGAGACATTGTCACAAAGACTTAAAGACACATAAGCTAGTTATGCAAAAGCTATTGTATATATATTTTTTATTTTAATACTGATATTATATTATATTTTTAATTAAATTTATTGTGTAAACGTATCCAAAGCTACTGTTGAATTGGTTTCATGACCATGACCACCATGACCAAAAAGAAGCAAAAATTTTACACTATTGTTCATGTATAGACAGGATGGTACTCCACACGTACGTTGTTTTAATATATTAATTAAAGGTTATGAACAAACATCATTTTATTCATATACACAAATTAATAAAACTGTACAGTAATAATTAAAAAAGAGACACGATTTCGTATTAACAAATTCCTTATATAAACTAGTCAGAGCCCAGGCTCTTGCAACTACTTAAAATTCAAATTTAAATTCGTTTCTTGTTTTAATATAAAATTTTATTTTACTTTATTTTATGTAATTTATAGATTTTATATAACTAATATGATTTTTATATTGGCCTAAATATTTTCAACTATAGCGTTTTATGCTCGTAACAAAACTTACTTTTCTAATGTTTAATTGAATAATTAATCTCATTATATATTCTTATTACTATATTTCTCTATAAATCTTAGTACAATAAATAATTAGTATCTTAGATACTGTTTTTATTACACTCTATTATATAATATACTCTTATACTAAACTGAGATATCAAACGAAGTATTTGATAAACATACATATACGCTATCTTATGTAAAGCTTCGAAATAGAGGTAGCAAAAAATGAATATGAGTTTAGAAGCTGGCATTTGTGGATTACATTCAATTATTTACAGCAGGTTGTGGCTGCGAAGCGTTTTGGGGCTAATTAATAACCGAAGGTGGCTTACAAAAGATTTGAAACGCTGACTAATTGCCACCAGAAACTGCAAGGATAAAAGATTTCATATTTTATCGTATCTTATCTTTTAATCCTTAGGCCGTACCTTCTTGGGGCATTCTTAGGTTTTATGAGTTCGCACTAATTTTAAAACTTTTTAAGGGTTTATATCATCATAAAACCCTTTATCAATAGTATAAGTCAGAAAAAAATTCTCATAGAAAACGGTGAGTTTTTGTAATGTTAATGTATGAGAACAATAAAATCTATTTTATTCAATACTATGTAAGGTAACTTTATTGATATACTTAATGTTTAAAATAGAAGCTATGGCTTCAATTGCCGGTATTTTTCTCAAATTCGTAATCGTGATTAGCTGCATGAGCTAATACAATAGATTAATCTTTATCGGAAATAAAAAATTTAAACTCACTTCACCTTGTCAAAATATTTGGGAAATTAATAGTTAAAAATATTCCAGAACAGTAGTTTATTTGTAAAGCTTAAAGTTTGTAAATATTTGTGCGAGAAAATGTAATTTTAAGTAAAAGTGAAATTGTATGCAACAACTAAGAAGTTCAACACACTACTATGTTATATAAGTGACTATGATTTGTCTTTGTTGACCATAAAGTTCTATAAACCCAGACCTAAACCTAAAAGCGATATTTTGAGTCTCGTTAACCAATAATTTCTCAGGCTCCTACGCCCTTTAAACCTGAGACATTACTTGTACGTAAAATTTTAGTTATGCATAGTAACGACCAAGATATTTTCCTATAACATTAAGCATGCACTGAAACATTTACACGACCGTTTGTGCTGCCAATACCCTCTGTCTATTTTATTGAATTGAACAAAACCGCCTAATGGTTAGGGGTGTATTAGGAGAGGCCTATGTCCAGCAGTGGACTATCACAGGCCGATGATGTAATGTATCTATGTAATAGTAACGATCAAGTTTCAGACACTTTACAGGATTCATGGCCACGGGCAGACTGAGGTGTTGTTCCTCTGAAAAATTTCTTTACCCTGCCACCGTCTTTCTGTATGTTATTTATTAGTCCGTTTTACACATAGTTATGCATTTCAGTAACTTTTGACGTTATAAATTTCCTCAATTATGGAAAATATATAATTTTCTTCAATTATGGAAAATTGCAGCAGTGACTCCCTATACACAAGAGTGGCCCAAAGAACAATCCAAGTAATTACCGCCCGATTTCCCTACTAGGGAGTATTTCTAAATTCTAAGAGCGTGTTATTACTAAAAGACTGCTGTCGTTTCTAGAGAGAAATAAAGTGCTTAGCGATCGGGAAGTACGAGTTCAGACGTGGTAAATCGACAGAAGAAGCAGTTACTTTACTTGTTAATACAGTTGTCTCATCTAGACAAAGGCTCCAAGAGTATTGGCAGTTTTTAGATCTTGCAAAAGCTTTCGATTCAATTTCAGTTCCAATCCTTTTAAGAAAAATTGAAGCATATGGCATTAGAGGAGGAAGCCTTGGAAGTTACTTAACTAACCGGAAACAATGTGTAAAGGTAGATGAACAAAAGAGTAGCTTCAATGATGTGTCTTTTGGAATCCACAAGGAAGCATACTCGGACCAACTCTCAAAGGTATGAAAAGTCGTTAATATAGAGTAGGAACTCTATATTAACGACTTTTCGTACCTGCCTATGCAAAAAGTGGATATCTTTTGCTGTGCAGATGACAACAATAGTTTTTAATGGACAGTCTTGGCCTAGCTTATAAAACGTACAGACAGGAATGCTCAAAATTTCAAATTGGCTGAATAAAAACCTGCTAACGTTAAACATCCTAAAAACAATATTTTTATGTTTTTATAAAACTGTAGCTTCTGCTCCGAGATCACTAAGCTCTATTAAAATTCACGCCATAAATTGTTGTTTAAAAAAACAGTGTTCTTGTGCTCAAGATCCGATTCAATACTATATCTCGGCATAGTTTTAGACGAAAAGCTTTCTTTTCAACAACACATAATAAACCTGTCAAAGCGAATCCACAAACTTATCCCCGTGTTAAAATTTACAAAACGCTAATTGAAATTTAATTGTAATGAAAACTGTATATTTATCTCTGTGTCAATTGCTTTTAAATTATTGTATTTTTGCATTTGGTTTTGCGTTTTCAATTCTGTTGCCTTTAGAAAGAGCTCAAAGAGCTGTTTTAAAAGTAGCACTGGGAAAACCTCTCCGGTTCTCTACTGGCAGTCTTTACGAGGAAGCAAAGATTTAAAGCGTGAGGTAACTGTTTATTCTAAAGTGGTTTTACATGTTCATAAGTCAATGCATCACTCTGAGAATTATAGCATATCTATCTAAAAACATCTTTTTAAAGCCCCCAGAACTACTGTGTTTACTAATTTTGCACAAAGGTTTGGAATTTTTTTGTATCTATTTATTTAGAATAAATTGGTAAATTCTTGCTCTCTTAGGAACTGCACTATCCTTAAAACTAAAAAGTTAGTTAAAAATTTAATTCAAACATGGAGTTACGACAAAACAGAAATTTCATAAAAGTAGAAAATTAAATTGACGCATTGGACTTCACACAACACACTCACATTAGTGCACAAGCACAAACACACAAAACACACACACAAATGACATTTGTATAGTTTGTTATCATTTCCTTATTTTATGTCTTAACTTTTAAAAAACTGCGTTTACTGTGTGTAATTTCGTTAATACAATTTTGTAAATTATTTAAATCCCTCAGGGACAAGACAGGCTGTGCCTAGTGTGGATGATAGACTGTACTAATGTAAACGTTTCTATTGTAATACGTTTTATTTTTTTTTAATTTTTCAAATATATTATGTTAAAGTGTGGAATTGACAAATACGTAGTAAATTACGAGTACCGACGCAGGAGGACTCAAAAAAACAATTTACTTAAAATAAATTTATTATTTACAAGTTATAAAGTAAAAGAAAACGTTGCCAATGAAGAGCGCCGCTATCAGCAGCGACGAGATGACGATGTCTGCAAAAGCAAGTATCAATTAATACACTAATTAAATAAAATTCAGCGAGAGATTCAATATCAAGTTTCATGATTTTTCCCTTTTGTGCAAGTTTGAATCCGGAACAAATGAGATTATTAACGACGCAAAACGTAGCGGGAAATCTCTGTTAATAGGATTATACCCTTTGAATCTATAAAATAAATTGCCCTTTAATCTATGTAATAATTTTTTTTACGGGAATTAGCACGTCCTTTAGAAAAGATAAGGAAAATGCACGTATTTTATTTAATTATTCCATACATGAGAGATAAATTTATGATAAGAGTAATGCATCCATGCTGAATAAAGATATTTGACTTTGACAATGGTGCACGTCGAGACACAATATAATAATAACGTCCTCCGAGCCGATTACGACTTGGTGGCCTATGGTATTTAAGATTATCCAGCTACGCAGGAAATACTAAAGCGCATAAGCGTACAAGTAAACACATGCGCATTCCCTCTCCTTTTACTCTCCTAGCCCGATGGGATGGATAACTGACGGACAGGGAGAGAAAAGAGGCGCAGGACCTACATTTTACGTACCCATCCGACGCATGAATTATCTTACTTTTCTAGCGTTCGTGTAATCAGCCTGTCTTAATAAACTTGAACAAAGAAAAGTCATAAAGTCTCCGCAGATATCGAACATATGACCACCGGTCTCTAAACTGATAGAGCTTATAAAGTACGGTAACAGTTAAGACGGACGCAATAACTTTTTCTACGGCGTAAAGTTACAAACTCGTGATAGTTGTAAGTTTACTTAAATGAATTTACAGACAATCATGTTTGCCTCGTTGTGCGGCAGCTTTGTATCTTACTCTGTAACTTCACGTGACGAATAATTAGAGACAACCTTCACAGTTGTCTCCTCTAAAACAATAAAAATTCAATAAGTAGTATTAAGACTAAATTGGTAGTGTAAATTATGTAATTTTAATTAATAACGATTTATCGTTTAGAAAATATGTTAATTACATGTTTAAGCTTTATTTCCATATAAGATAATTGGTTTATTAAAGAAAAAAACAACAAAAACCTTAATATTTTATTTGAATTATCTTCTGGATAAATTCATAAAGTGATTTATTTCTTGTTTAAATCAGACTTAACTATTTTAAAAAGGCTGGTAATACTTTAAGATAATACGTTAAAAATCCGGCCCTAGAAGAATCAGAATCAATTTAACAAGTCAAAATTAATGAAAAGGCAATATCACAATATGCCTAAATGATTATGTCAATCAAATTCTAAAATCTTTCACGGTGTCAGAAGTTTTACAATTATACAAGGCAATTCGATTTTACAACAGGACGCGCAAAATAATTATTTCTCGTATACAATGTCATTGTGATTCCTACAACTTCTACGTGCTTCGATGTTTCGCGAGGAATCCCTACATATTATAAAATAAAATCGCATTCTCTGTCCCTATGTGCCTATGTATGCTTAAATCTTAAAAAGTACAAAACGGATTTTGATGTGTTTTTTTTTATCAGAGTGAGATATTGTGAGAAAACGCCGATAATTCTATATATGTTTTAATACATTTTACAGACATAAATATAGCACCCGTGCCTAGCCGGGCGGGGTGTCTAGTGTATTATACGACTCAATGTAATTTTGCTACTTCAAATATTTTCACGGAGACAGACTTTTCCAAATGTCATTCTCAGTCACATTTAAAATATAAAGCAATACAATAATGCAGAGTATACTTACTTATCATTTATCAAAAACAAAAGCATTAACGTGTGCATATAATACGTCCGTAAACTTTATTACAAAATTTTCGTAATAAGACAGGAATGTTACAGGAAAATTACTTCTTCCATGTGTGGTTTTTTATAAATGGTGGCGATTTGCTATATGAATCGGGTACACGGACGGTTCAACCATTAAAATTACATCATTGATTGCAAACCGCCATACCATAACTGGTATCAAATATATTAGTCGGTCCGCAGTTAGCTATTAACTGAGTCGCCTGAAATAACCATACTAAACAATTGAAATACAGGTTAGCTACATTACATTTAATTTATGTAACAAAAAATTTTATTGTATAGGGAGGGTAACCTCCATGTGTTACACACACACTTAACATTAACTTTATATTCATTTAAAACTGCAGAAGTTATAATTTTAATCGTACTTAAATAATAAATATTTAAATATTTTAAATGTGTTGACAAAACAATATTTTTATTTTCTTCTTAATTATTCTCTCTGTATGAATGTATTAAGAACTTTCCAAACAATACAAAATATTTGCAGTTATAGTAATGCGTGGCTGTAACTTTTGAGTAATACCGTAAGTATTCATTTGGTTAAGGTTGCCTTCACAGAGATTAGTGCGAACAATTCAACTTAATTAATGAACTAACTTCCTAACCAGCTTACTTAATTTTAATAAGTTAAATAATGTAAAGAAAATTCTCTCATTCATATAACTTTGTTTGTAGTAAGACATTTTGATCTCTTGTTATAATGAACATATTATACCTTAAAAACATGTGCTGCAAATGAAACTATAAAGGTTGTGAATTTACAGTTATCATTATTGCGGTTTTTAGTCTATGTTAATGTTTTCACTTATTAATTCAAATATTAAATGCTTTCAAAAAACGTTATCATTGCGCTCAGAAATGTCTTTTTGATATTTGTGGAATTCGGATTACATTGAATTAAAATGAGTTTGCAAATATACCATTAATATTAGACTTATAGTTAATTTAATAATGCCCAACTAATTATAAACTTTGTTATTATTAATGCAGTTGATAGCCTATTTAACAGGTCTACTAATGAATACAGCGTCAAAATCATTGGAATGCAATCACAAACCGCAATACTTGGCATAAAATTTTTGTACCCCGTCCAAAATACTGGACTTGTGGAGGTCTGCCAAATTACTAGTCAATATGACGTTTTGTAGGGGGTCAAAAGCATGTTCAAATATTCCGTTATTTACTAAAATACATATGCATAAAGCTTACAAAAGTGTAATAAAAACAAGATTTTACAGGTAGTTTTAAGTTTTTACTAAACATCCTCTTGTATTTCTAGTGACAAAATTATGGTACATATTTATTTAGGTGACCATGCATAAACCCATGACGTCTAGACATTATCTGCGCCGTATTCATTGTTATTATACTTGAAACGATAGTGAAGTGTTTGTTTGTAAAGCCTTTAGGCGTAAAGTTAGCAAATACTAGTTGGTGTACATCATCATTATCATAATCTGCCTGTGATAGTCCACTGCTGGACATAGGCATCCATTAGGGAGTTTTGGACCGTAGCCCACAACGGTGGTTCTATGCGGGTTGGTGGGTGGACCGACTTATTACATGCCCATCTGACGCATTGACAATTGGGGGACCGGCCCAAATTGCTCTAAATAACTAGGAAACAACAATGAAAATTTGTTGAGTACCCGTAGGATTTGAATATTTACCACTATTGCCTATACCACTAAATTACGAAGGCAGTTGGCGGTTGGTGTACAACTCTTAAAATTACAATATGTCCAACACAAAAAGGATTAAGCTCTTTTACGCACGTAACTTACATAAAAAAAAAATTTACATTTCAACTGGCCGCAAAATACCCCGAAAAGAGCTAGTGGCATATTAAAAAAAATATAGAAAAAACGCATTAAGAATCTTTAATTTTGCAGTTACGTAAAAACCACAACTATTCAGGATACATTTACTCAGTATGCATTTTTTTATGTCATCTGATGTATTGGGAATTATTTTAATGACTTTTTACTTCTTTAAAAAACAAAAAAAAGTATTTTTCTGCATGTACCTAATAATAGACTTCTATTGAACAAAGACTGGGGTCTCCAATTACGGTGTGAATAATGAATGCTGCAGGCACCATGTAAGCCTGCCAAAACTTTTTTGAGCGAGGTGCAAACTCATTTCACGTGGTTTACGAAAAGGGCAACTATACCTTAGGAAAGTTTATAAAAACCGCTTTTAAAAGTTACTTTGATCGAGAGATGCGTATATAGAATTCATTCTTGAAAAGAGATTTAAGGAGGTATAAATAGGATATTGTAACGTTGCCCTTCTAAGTATTTTATAATAATTTTATATAGTAGATAAACAGCAAATTTCCTGTAACATTCAACTTTAGCATTCGTAATACAACTCTAATACCAAAATGCTGTATCAATGCTGCAAAGGAGGCAATATAAATATAGTTTTTTATCTTTGCAATATAGTCGGTACCAGGCCATTCGATTCTTTCGGTGAACAATTTTTTGTCTCAATTTGATTAAAGCCATATCTAAAAGAGATAAAAACAAAACAAATATATAGGATTATTTTACGAGATTTTCATGTTGAGCTTTTAAGGATCATGTCTGATCTTTAATAAAACGATATTTTAACATTTCCTCGCTCTAACGTTTAAAAATATAAATAAGACATTAAACCGCACAGGCCATAAATTTAGGCCTTAGACATCAATGTTAAATAGAGCCAGCTTCTATACTCGTAAGACCATTTTATTCCAGTTACGTTTACGTTTTATTTAATATTGAAATTAAATGTTAATATGGGGCTGAGGTTATTATAAGGATATCATAATATTAGCGTGTGTTATCTTGTTTAAATACCGAGGATTTCGGTCGTTGGTCGAAGGTCTGTCACTAGTTTTGTAATGAAATACTGCTCATACTGGTGGAATGAGTTGTTGAGCCTAGTTAAAAACCTCCTTTTAGAAAACTTTAAGCACAGTAGTATCTAAAAAGACCGCGTAGATTTTGTTATAATTGAATAAAACAAGTCAGGAATAAAAATACACCTTAAATAAGTACTTGAAACTAAAAATTAAATATGTCAGCATACTTTTTCAAACTAAATTAACTATGAAAATCATTAAAACTTCATTTCACCCTTGCCCACGACGTCAACAATTAGTAGTGAAAGTAAATGAAATAAGATTAAAAAAAATTACTATCTCCACACTTTTATATCGTTTTAACTAAAGGCAAACAACCGGACCAACTTTATCTTAATATATCTAGTTCTTCCCTTAGATTTTCCAAAATCTTTTAATATTAAAATCATTTTATATAATATAAAAAATTTGTTAATTTTCATTTGCAAACAAAGTTTTAATATGCGAAAGGACATGTTATGAAAATGCATTCAATTGTTTATAGTCTTACAAAAAGTACTCAAATTTTATGGAAGGTACGTCTCGCTTCTTGTAATTACTTAATAAATATAAACTGTAATGAATCTTGTTTAAGTCATATGGCACGAGTATTCTCAGTAAACATTTTTTCTTATATCCATCTACAAGTAATAATTTATAAAAATAATTAACGTATAAACACATTTAATTTGATATCTTACCCATAATTTAATATCTTTTTTTTTGCATACGCATGCAGACAAACAGTTAGGGGCCACCCTGATGGAAAGTGGTCACCAGCGCCTATGAACATTGCAATACAAGTATGAACAATCGCATTTTTTATAAGGTGTTAAGTCTCGTTTGACCCAGTAAATACGCTGGTGCCTTTTAAACCGGAACACAGCAGATGTTTTCACACTACTGCTTTGCGGCAGAATGGCTCTGCTGTGGTACCCACCCAGACGGTCTCCTGTAAAGGAGCCTACCACCGGTAAAAGGGATCTACCACCGGTAAAAACATCAGACAAAAATACAATTAAACACATTATGCTTGTTCGAATGCATAAGTAATAATCGTATTAAGAAGTTTTAAAGTAATATGTTACAAAAGTTGAGAATTTACAGTATGACGATAACCCACATGCGCTGTATATACATTAATCACTATTATGAGGAACGAATTTGAAATCTGTTCTGTAGCATTTAGTGAATGGGCAACGTGAAAGGCAAAGATTATATGAGCTTCACAGTGAAAAAACATATAATCATAGTAAGACCTTTGCTGCACATGTCAGCGCCTATTCACAAATATTTAAAAAAGTTTGTACTCTCGCGAAATCTATTTATATAAAAGAAAAAATTTAAAATTCATCTGACAAAATAAAAATGACTTGGAATATTATCAACAGTAAAAGTGGAAGAGGTACTAAGAGCAACTCTAAAATAACTCTAAAGATTGATGACCGTCATATTGAAGCTGACGAAGATGGTGCTACTTATTTCCAAAAAAATTGTCTCGGACATTCCAGTTTCTACTACCAAGTCACTTTTATCTTCTCCAATAGTTGCTTTTGTCAAAAGATAATACCGCTGATTGTACAAAGAATTTTAATTTAACGGACGTGAGTACCGGAGATGCTGCAAGTAACTTTAAAACATTAGACATTAAAAAAAACTATAGACCTATGGGGGATCTCTGTTAAGCTGATAATTTCTGTCATCGATGTAATATCACCTCACCTAGCAGCAATATCCAATGTCAGTTTATTAATAATTTTAATTAATATTGTTCCTTTCCCAGAAGGGGCGAATGCCCTGACCTAATGAAGCATAGCAAAACTATACCGGTATTTAAATCGGGATGTAATACGGACCCTAATAATTTTAGACCAATATCGATACTGTCTACTCTTAGAAAAATATTTGTAAAACTCCTGTTAGAACAAATTGTTTAAAAAATTGTAATTGTCTTTTAAGTAACAAGCAGTATGGATTCACTAGGGGTTGTTTAACAACTGACGCAAGCATCTCGCTAGTTTAAAGCATTTTTAAGGCGCATGATTCCTTAGGCATTTTCTGTGATCTCAAAAAAGACTTTTCATTGTGTACACCATGAGACTCTGGTTAGGAAATTACGTCACTATGGTATAAAAAATACCGCACTCAACCTTCTGTCTTCGTTCTTGAGCAATCGAATTCAAGGGGTAGACGTGAATGGTAAAATAACTCATGGGGCCCCGGTAAATATGGGGGTCACACAAAGATCCATTCTTGGGCCTCTTCTCTTCCTCATTTATATAAACGACTTACCATGTGATACCTCCATGATTTTTAAAGTAAAAATGACATATGTCATTTTTAAAGTAAAAATGACATATGTCAATAAATGACGATCTAAATAATACTCTCTCTAGAGTAGCGTTGGTTTTGTGTTAATAACTTGCTATTACACTAAAGAAAAACATAATCTATTAGATTCGAGACATCTAATGTGAAGCATGCTTTGCATTTAAAGTGGTTATGGATGTAATTGAATCTATTGTATTTCTAGGAATAACTGTAGAAGCAAAGCTACAATGGGCCACTATATTAATAGGCTAGCAAGTAAACTAAGCTCTGCAGCCTACGCAGTAAAAATAATTAGATTATTAACTGATGTGGAGACAGCTTGTTTATTATACATATAAATATTCCCCTATGGGGAAATGCGAAAGATACTAATACGATATTTGTCCTCCAAAAACGTGCAATTCATGCAGTCTATAATCTGGTTCCCAAAGAATCATTACAAAAAGTTATATATAAAAATAAAAATAATGACCGTTAGTTCTCAATACATATTTGAAAATTTAATGTAAGTACAAAAAAATAGAAATGATTTTCGCAGGCATTGTGATGCAACTAACGTAAATACTAGAAACAATTATATGGAACAATTTATACGTTTTTACAACAAAATCCCAGAAAATGTTCAGAATTAAACTATTAATAAATTTATAAAGGTAGTCAAGGAACATTTATGTGTTAAAGGTTATTACGATAGTAACGATTTTCTAAATGATAACACAGCCTGGCAAGGAATGCTCCAGGTTTTGTTTCAAAATTGCATAATATTTTATGCATTCATATTGTTTGTTATTTTTAAAAAATTACATAAAAAATAGCCCGTTGAATTTCTTTCAGTGGTTCTTCACAGGTCTGAGGCATGAGGTGTTTGGCAATCACTTAGCAAGTGTAAACTTATATTGAATAAAGATATTTGAATTTGACTCGACAATAATTTTTGAATCAATTTGCAATTATCGAATACGAACTATAAAACCTCTTACTAAAACTATAAAATAAAATTAATTTGTGAAATTTATTTCGATGAAATTTATTTTGTGAAATAGCAATTATTGAATACGAGTAAGGGTATTAGATGCTTCTGTGTCATTTTGTTTTCTTATCTAACTCTTTCCAATATGAGTTGTTTTTTTATTAACTACAAAACAATTTATACAAGAATGAAAAAGATAATATTTAATGTAGGAAAAACCCATATGTGTTGCTTACATATGTTTTAACAAATTAAAAAGTAATAAAAAAAAGTTTACTTAATTACACATTAAATTAACATTTTTATACGAGAAGTAGAAGTTTACGAAATCAGCAATCAAGAGCAACAATTATTTGTAAATAGAGCAATTTATTTTTCATTTTTCATTAGCTAATCATTTTAAATTTGGAATCAGTCTAGGCCTCTATTCATTATCCGTTTAAGTTTTCAATACATGTTTCTTTTATTAATAAAAAAGATTGATAAATTTTAGAGGTCGTTTATTTGTAACAAGGATTAACAAAATCATACATTTTTACAAACTTTTTACATAATTCTAGTCTACTGATTAACATATATATATCTCACATAGTAATAACCCTTTTTAAATAAATAAAAACGTTTGCATCAACTGTGCTTATTCATGCAATTTTTATGTCTGTAAAAGCCGATTGCGACATTGTTAAATTTTGTCAGTAAATAATGGACCAATAAATGCATCCGATTTTGCAAGCTCGACAATTGAGAAAATTTGCTTGAATCCGAAACAATGAAATAATTTTAAATTTTCTTAGTTATCAACACAATGAAATGTTTGTTTGGATAATTAAAACCATTCTGTTATAAAATACTATTTGAAATATAAATAAAAATTATTCATATACTTAAAAAGAAGAATTATTTTTAGACATCATGGCACGAGTTGCATAAAACGCGTATAATCGAAATCTGCAACAGAACTATGTAACACAGATGAAACTACAGATTAAATTTATGTCGATATCTCGTTACAGAAGAGTGTATCTTGGTCATATATGGTAAATAACTATTTTCTTTTTATTAGTTGAGTTTTAGCAGTTGAATTAAAGGAATGAATGAAAAAAGGTAATTAATTTTCTATAAGTATGGTAGGTCGTACCATGAGGAAAATATCGCACCCCCACTTTTTTTGATTTAGATTTGTAAAAATAATAATTATTTTCTTACTTTGCGGTATAAGCATATTTATAATATATTTTATTGCGTTATTTGTTTTATTAGAAATATGTGTGCAACTTAGTCATGGACGATATATTAACATATATTTAAAATGGAAACAAATATCTAAACATAGAAAAATGTTTATTCCACCGGTTTCGTTTTTGGAATGTTGATGAAAATAAAGTAGCGAAACAATATCTTTCCTGTCATAAACGCTTAATAAAACGTATAATGTAGACGTGGAGACATTATTATATCTATAAACTAATCTGAATATCATAAATATAACCCAATATAAAAAATATATATTATTTTTTTTTTAGGGTCAATATTAATTTGTTCTTTATGGGTTTTCTTATGTCTCTTTATAGTATCGGAAGAAATGTAAGCAAAGCTAATAAACAACACAAGCTAAGCTAAGCGAAAAGCTTACACAATTGCAACGTGTTCTTTATTTTGGAAAAGTTCAAAGAAATAATAGCGAATGAGTCAAAAGGAAGTGTTCTGACAAATAATATTTTCTTTTTCTTCTCTCATATCGTATGTGTACCATTAAAATGCATTTTTGTGTACGTTCTTAAACATATTCATAAAAAAAAAAACATTTATAGCTTTCTCTGACTTCGTTTAAGCGAATCTAGGTCCTGCAAGAATTTTTTATTTCTCATTGGAAGTATAAGGTGAGACGGCACTATTAACTTTTTGACAGTACCATTTTTATTACAATAAAACAATTTACAAATAATTTAAAAAATTGTGATATAATTTTCAACATATTTTAAAATTAAAGGTCACCAACATGTCGTGTCAATAACACTTTAACAATGTTGTCCATTATCCTTTTTTACAGTGGCCGTGGGAAGAGGAGTTTTTTAGTAAATACTCTTTTTCTACTTACTCTTTTTCTTTTGAGGCCGAAAGTGGGTTAGCGAAGAAACCTAATATCGAGGCCATCACAGATTTCTGAAGACTAGGAAGTTTTTTTATGGAAGGACTTAAGGGGCTCTAGGATATTGGATTAGAAGTTGTATCCCGTTTATAGACGCCGGCAGAGGACGCTTTAGTTCTGACTTGCCCCAAAGACAAGAAGGCGTAGGCCTGCTTGAGTCATAGAAGACTGCAAAAGTGTTTCTAAGACCCTAGATTTTAAGAAACACAACAACCTTATACATATAACAAATACGGAACATAAATAGTTATATATATATATCAATGCAAGAGTTTTATTAAGTGTATAATAATAAGCTTTGTAATATTATTAATATTACAATTCGAGAAATTCAGAACTAGATATATAATTTGTAAAATTATGTACCTTGTGCTGAATTTCTCGAATTGCAGGCGAAATCAATACTATAAGCACATTTTATAAATTTAAATCAATTTTGTCTTATTAATAAATTTTCTGTCTATTCTGTGGTTTACATAATTATGATGCTGTTGCAACTTACGTTAGGTAGGAAAAATTATGTATATTTTTAAATATTAGCACTAATACCTAAACAGAACCATAAATGTATTGTTTCGTGTACAATATGTAATAATTACGTTAGTGTTATTAGATAGGTTTTAGTTACATGAAGTAAAGTTAAAGTGATATCATAAAATATCATACGCAGTGTTAATAATTTCAGAAAATGGTCACTCTTTTATGTCGAGATCGCTAGCAAATAAGATGGAAGGTCACGTTTTCACCCTCAAGTTGACACTCTTGTTTTGCCCACGACTTAATAATAAATGTATTTGCATGGCTATCGGCTGGAATTAGCATGCGTTTTTGATGCTTTATATATTAATTACACTTGAAATTTTAAGACAAAAATATATTTTAAATTTTACATTTTATTTTAAGTCAATTTAATACCGAGCAAAGGTTTTTTTTCCGAACAAAGTGTTAAAGGGATAATCGAATTGATTTTATTTTAATCTTAAATTAATACAGTTTAACAACTGTACCGTTCAAAGAAGAACGCAGTATATAAAGTGCGTAAACTCCTTAATAAACAGGATTGTAGTTGACCTAAAATTTTTATTCTAATTGTTATTTCGATTGACGTGAACCTACAATAATTTAACGGGAAAGAAATTTTAATTATCCTGCTAAAGTAAGTAAAAAAAATGTTAAGGTAAAAATGTATCATAACACTAAATATCTGATGATTACTCGTTTTTGGCATTTTGAGAACAACATAAAGACGTTTTCATTAACAGAGTTTTTTAATCAACGAACTTTAAACGAGAAATCGTCTGAACGTTTAGACATTTCAATTTATTTTTAATTTCAATACCAATGCTCCATGCAAATAGGTCAAATAAGCAATAAACATAAATATTGTGTTCTTTGCATTCTTATATGCAATTTTTTTGTTACATAATTATTTAAAGGTCTAATATTCTATTACAAAATTTTTTAATTATTTTTTAACTTACGGATTATGAGTTTATCATGTCCACGTTTTAAGTAAGCATTTTAATGAAGACTTTTAGAATTTTTTTTATTAAAAATTATAGTCATTATCATGTTAAAATTGCAGATCTATCTTCTATCTTAATTATGAGAAATATTTTGTAAATCATGAAAAGTGACATTCTAATGAAACAGTGTCGGTTAAATATTAAGAACAATAAGCTTGAATATTTTGAAGTATCCTGAAGATGTATAGTTTAGTGTAGGATCTTGCCTAACATTATCACAACATAAGACAAATGTTAAAGATTAGAGACACGATATTAAAAGAAAAGTTATACCTTGCTGCTAAAACATGCTAAATAATCTATATAGGAGCTAAAACAATCTCCTTCGATTTTGAAGCATAAAATTTAAGATCATGTCTAAAGTTTACTTTATATAAGATGAGAAGCTTTAAAACTTCAACAAGAAGTGAAAATTACTCAAAAGTAAAAACTACAATAGGTTCCATTTTATTAGAAAATTTGTTGCATTTTTTTCCAAGCTTTAGATTTGATAATTGTCTTTTTGACTTTATACACACACCACTTTAAGAGTGAGAATATGTCATTTAAAAAATTCAATCAAAATGTAACAATAAATAATTATTACTACATTTGTGTTTAATATTAACTGAGTCCATAGCCTAGTGGTTCTGAGTCATAGCCTGTGTAATCGGATCTTGGTTGGACGTGACCCAATTATTTATCATTGTTTTTGCAAAGTTGGTTAGGGCAATGCGGGCTGATCACCCGATTGCCTGCAAAGTAAGATGATCCATGCGTCTAAATGGCATCTAAAAAGTCGATCCCGTGTCTTGTCTTCCTCCAGTCGTGTCGGTTATCCGTCCTATCGGGCTTTGAGTAAAGATATTAAAAGGAATAAGGAATAGGGATCTATTTTTGAGCGTACTGTTGTGAACTATCATATCTCCTGTGTAGTTAGCTGATCTTTAATCTATAAACGCTAGTCATAATCTACTTGGAGAACATTATTATTATTAAAACTTTAAATATTACATTATACTTTCAGTATCACTAAGTTTAAAATTATACAACCATAGTACTTAGACTTATTGTTATATACACCCAATTGCAGACGAATAAGGTAAATTAGAAAAATGTACGGTAAATACTTAATTACTTACTGCCTTTAAAGAATTATGTGACATTAAAAGTAGCAGGCTGCCCTTGTCTATCGACTTTTTTATTACTTGCGTACGTTATCCGAATTTCAATTATCGGATTTGTGCACACCTACACAACATAAATTTACTTTGTATAAAACGAAACGCTGTCTGTATTTTTCTATGTAATTAATTGTCATATTTTTAAGTAAAATGCAGTTCAAAGAACTCTAGCGTTATTTGATGTCAGAAGATGATATGATTTAAATTAAAGGATAAATTAATACTTTATATAATTTCGCATATATCATTATTTATGACAATGTCGAAGACAATTATATTATATGTAATTAAACCAAAAAAAAATTTTATAAAAGATTTTTTTCCCTGTCTAATAATTTGGCCATAAAAATTCACAATATATCTCAGTTACTCTCAACATGGAACTTAAACACTTATTACTTCACTATACGCATACATTTAATACTATATTTTTATTTATTTTTATACAAATATAGTTTAGGCATAAAATATTTTGGCCACTGGCCAAGTTATCTAAAAAGCGATAACAATAAATTTTACGTTAAGGGCCAAATTTGTCTTATAACTCTCAAATTGCAGCATGGGTTTGTACCCTTTGGCAAAGATTTAAGTTCTTTCGAGATTTAAGCTGGTTTTAACAGTTAAGCAAAATGTTTTTTTTAAGTTTCTAATTTAATGTAGATCTTTAGTACAAGTACGAATAAATGGATTCCATTTTTTTTTATTATATAGGTAATATTATTAAAATATTATTGATAAAATATTATGTCTTACCAATGAATAGATAAATGTAAAAATAATTTATATTTATCATTCATCATTATCTAAATTCAACCAAATAACTATTTTATTGAGCAAATCTAATCTTTTTTTTTGCATAACACAGGCAGGGGAGCTTATCAAAAGAAAGGATTTAATTAAAACTTGTTCATTTTAAAGTTTATTTTCATGTTGATATCGAGTCAACGCTTTCATCATCAGTCTTAAAATTGTTCTGGACTATGGCCTCATAATCAACTACCTTGGAAATATTCACGTGATCAATGCGTCAGACTTTACAAGAGAACTCTAAGTTTGTGCTACTAAATTATTACCGTTGTGCCGATTGCCATTATTACGAAAAACTCTATAGAATTTGAAGTATTAACGGTATTTCAATTATCCGAATTCCATTATAGTTTAAATATGAACCGCCAGGTTAACTAAGTGTAGGTTATTTGAGCGGTAATTTGCTTAACAAAGATTTTCTTGTAACAAAAATGTAATAAAACTACCTTATTACATATTTTGCGGTTTAGGCACTTTATGTAAGATTTTTCTTACAATGGAAAATCTATAAAAATCATTTATATTATAGGCTTAATAGTTATTATGTGAGAAAGAAAATAAATTTTCCATTAATTGTTGAATCTAGATTGACTACGCTTAAAAAGAATAATTTTATTAAGTTTATCTAACTGAATATATGAACTTGCGGCATTGATCACCTGGTTGATGTATAAGCTATCCGTCACATAAATAATATTTTCAAGTGTATATAAGTACTATGAAGTAACCTATTAAATCTTTTTATACAATGCACTGTAGTGGACCATTCAGCTTGGAGATCTGTCATAATAAATGTTTAAATTAGTTTAGATCATTAACAATCCAATTCAAATGTCCTCGATATTATATTTAACTAGAAAAGTCAGCATAATGCCTATCTGTTAAGCTTTTCCAAGATTAAATACAGATTTAATCCTATTTCGAGCGGTAAGTGTGCTTTAACAAAGATTTTCATTTGTAACAAAAATGTATAAAACTACCTAATTACATATTTTGCGGTTTTAGTGTCACTTTGTGTAAGGATTTTTCTTAAATGGAAAAATCATATAAAACACTTTTATATTTTAGCTTTTATATTTTTCATATTTTGTTAAAGATAAGAATAATTTTAAAGGTATTAACTTTAAGAATAATTTTAAAGGTATTAACTGAAGTAACCGAACTTGCCCGCTGATCACCCGGTTGTCTGTAAAGTATCCGTCACATAAATAATATTTTCAAGGTATTAATTGAAGTAACCAAACTTGCCCGCTGATCACCCAGTTGCATGTAAAGTGTCCGTCACATAAATAAAATTTTAAAGGTATTAACTAAAGTCACCGAACTTGCTCGCTGATCACCCGGTTGTCAGTAAAGTATCCGTCACATAAATAAAATTTGGCCCTGAGCTCTACCTTTCTTCGGCTGTGTCAGTAATCCGGGACGGATTACTCTCTATCGGACTATGAAAATGAAGGAATAGAGAGGATAGGGATTGCACTTGTGTATGCGCATATACTTGTGAACCATAATACCTCTTGCATAGTTGGCCAATCTCTAATACAGATCGGTCGCAGTAATCGGAATCGACTAGGATGAAAAACTTATTATTAGTTGATTAACTAAAACCCCATAAACATCTTCGATCTACATTAACGGAATTTATACCCTAGTCTTGAATAAACATTTTGTGTTCAAGACCTTTTCTTCATATCGTTAAGTACGCTGATGTTCACCACAGCTATTTAGGCATAGCCGTTTAGATAAGAGTCTGTAATCGTGTTTGTTATTTATGGATAATTTAAAGTGGGTAGGATACTTCGCTTTTCGCTTACATTCTAAACTAGATAGGAGCCTATTTAGATAATTTTTTAGCATATTACTTTAGTATGTATATTCGAACTTTATCTAATCTTGGATAATTTTCTTCTTATTTTTTTAGTCTTAAGTCGATTTAGCAATGATATACTGAATAACGTTATATTTTCGTAGACATTTAATAAAATCAAGTTCGTAATTCTTAAAATACCTTTTATAAAATTTAAATACAAATCTCTACATCTAGAAATCTAATTTTATGTGTAACTAATCAAATTAGTATTTTAATATGCATTCATTTTAACCCAACTATATAACGAAGTCAGAGATGACTGTTTTATAAAATTCATAATAAAAGTCAACGGCTGTCGTAATCGCAATTGCAAATAAAACATCTCATTGAAATATTTCACAAAATAATAGTGAATAAGTAACTTAAGAAGAAAAAAAAAAGAAAGAAGTCTAAAATTTTTTCTTTATTTTATGCGAAGGAGTCGAGTTTAGTGCGTGCAGATCACAGCAGAATTTTCTGAACAATAAGTAAACACGAATTATGACAATGTTGTTATGGTTTAAAATTTAATTCAATATTGAAACAGCAAGTATGCAGTGCATTTCGTACAATATTTGTGCTTGAAGCGCAATAAAACAAGTTAAATATTTAACAAAAAAAATATGACTGACTTCAAACTGTAAATAACAATTTTGCGTAATATAAGCGGGCGACAACGTGACCTCTGCAATTTAATCGTTCTAGGTTGTGATTGTAAGTGCCATAATTTTAATTAATTTCTAAATATCTATTAATTTTATGGTCCAAAACCCCCCTAATAGAGAAGACGTGCATTAGGGTAGGCCCATGTCTAGCAGTGGACTAACACAGGCTGACGATGATGATGATGATGATGAATATAAATTAAACTACGTATCAATAAAATATAAAAAAGGGGCCAAATGATGGCTTATATATAGCATTTAAAAATTATGATCGAAATCACGAGGTAACATATATTTAAAAACAAAAATAAACTTCCAAGTAACTCCTCCTTCCTTCGAGAAGTCGGTAAATATGCATGCAGATATAATAAAAAGTGATGTGATTAATTCTAACAATAATAAATATGATATAATACATACCAAACAGTAAATTGGCAAATTCTTTATTTATTATACACTTCTCAAGTTGTCAGTAGCTTGGCTTCACTTTTCATCACTTTTTGCTTCACAAATTTGTACAATTTTTTTTCATTCTTTGCTAAAATGTAGTCTACTTGCTAATAAAAATTTTCTTGCAAAGATAACTTCAGTAACTCGGCAAACGAATAGAAGCGTTTTTCTCAAAGTTGCATATCTAAGACTTACTTCTCAGATTTCAAGTTGAATTTACCTCATTTAAAACTTCCGCAAGAGAAAATTCGCTAACGGGTAGTTAAATGTAACGATGGTTTTAAAACCTTACCAAATGCCGATGACCATTTCTGAGATATTTACAAATCTTAAGTCACTTTTGCAACCAAATTCTGGAGCCTTGGGGCGTAGGTTCTATTTGTAAAAAATACAAACAACTAGTAAGTTGGAGTAACATAGATCAGCCACTAAATTGTTTAAAAGTTTCCTCGTTTTTCTTATAAGTTATATACTATACCTGAGCCAAATTAAGAAATACCAAATATTTAAAAATAACTATTACAGTTACGTTAGTAACGAAGTGTGTTGTAGAAACGTATGACTTTATTATTTGTTGATTGTCGCTTAGCAACAATTGATTTCAAATTCTTTACTAAGACTGCCATACAATATTTAACATTTATTGGCTCATGAAAGACGTAGTACATTGTATATGATATATGAGTTTATTTTAATAACTTCGCGTATCCTTATACAACTTTTCACTAGAATTAGCTTAGTCAGTGTGCGATAAGATGTACCTCCTAAGCACATCTTAAAAATATAACATTATTACTTGAATAGTGATATGATAGTTATTAAGTTTCTCTATGGTACCAATTATATTCTGAGTTCAACTTTTTGATTTGTTTTAAAAAAAATGTTATAAATAACATTCCGAACAATGTATTTATAATTTAAACTTACTTGTATTTATAATTTAAATTATTTTTGCACTATAACAAGGAGGTTATGATATATTTACTTTATTTATTCAGATCACCAGATGTGTACAGCTGTACTAAGACACTTAAATTATCTTAGAATAATAATGAAGATGTATTTGAATCAAATCATTTAAAAGACGCATAATAATGTAAACTAACGTGCAGTGACTTGCAAATGTAAGTCTAGTTCTGTAATGGTATTAAGTTGTGTTATTGTAATCACTAAAATGCAAAATAATCTTCAATTTAAATTGGACTTCCTTTAATTGAGAAGGCGTTTATTAAGGGAAGCCTATGTCTAGCATTGAACTAACACAGGCTGATTCGATGTCTAGACAAACACATACAGATTATTTTACAGATTACTATCTTATACTGATATTATATTATACGGATTATTATCACATAATAATGAGTGTTCATTTAATTGTACTTAGAATAGGCTATTCTTTCATAAAATTAAAAATTTAACAAATGAATCATACTAGCTTTCATTACACCCCCGACGCTTACAAGTGGCAGAAGAAAGAAGACGTCGTGCTCGCCGTGCAGTTGTGTTCGTGCATCGTGCAAGTGAAAGTGTCAGTGTGTGCCGGAAGCAACAGTGTTGACGCGTTCGGCGTACGCGCCTGAGCGTAGATAGCTGTCTGTGTGTAGCCGTCCGGTGAGTCTGTTCCGTTGTTCCCCCGTTCACAGGTTTCTGTTGAGATGTAGGGACCCATTAACCTATAGTTTCTCTAGCCACGCTACACCGCGAACGTAGTTTAATTAACACGCACACCACTCACGTGGTATTAATTAGAATCAATTATATCGTCGCTTGCGCCTAGCGCTCCTAAAGCGCTAGAGTATTTCACATACGTTAGCTTCACCTCCCTGCTCACTGGGGCGGGGAGGGTAGGGCACATAACCCCCGGCCTCACCGGGAGGGCTTGCACGATAGTTCTAACCGTAAATAATCCAAACCAATAAACGCGATGGCTTCTGTCACCCTAAGTGACCTAGCTAGCATTTTTTAACGCAAACGGTCTCGCGGATCAAAGGACCGAAATTTCAGTTCTCCTACGCGAAAACGACGTCGACATTCTACTAGTGCAGGAGACGTTCCTAAAACCCGGTAGAGGCGATCCGAAAATCGCTAATTACAACATTATAAAAAATGATCGGGCCGGCGCTTCACACGGCGGCACGCTCATTTATTATAAAAAGTCCCTGCACTGTGTAGCAATCGACACGCCGTCGACGCTAACGCATCTAGTAGCCTCGGTCTGTAGGCTAGCCATGACAGGGCACGCACCAAATACCATAGCCTTGGTCGACTTACCATAGTCATCCGAGTTAATTGAATCCGACTTCGAGACGCTATTCTCATTAGGAGGCGCCGTCATTCTGGCAGGCGACTTTAATAGCAAGCACACCCGATGGAACAGCTACAAAATCAACTGGTAACCGAAAGCGAAGTCAAGTCGATTATCAAAAATCTCAAACCTTGGAAAGCCCCAGGCACCGACGGCATAAAAAACCGCGTCATTAAAATCTTACCGGAACATATAATTAACATCCTAGTCCTAATTTATAACGCAGCTCTTTCCAAGGGTATTTTCCCAAACACTTGGAAGGATGCCGAAGTTATTAGGTTCCTCAAACCCACCTGTTCCTACCGTCCCATTAGCCTCCTCAAGGGTTTCGGAAAAGTATATAAACGTCTTGTCCTAGCCCGCTTATTAGATGTTATGAAATCTAAAGGGCTCCCTACCCCCATTCAATTCGGCTTTCGAGTCAAACACTCTTGCACTAACCAAATTCACCGCATCACGGAGAAAATTAAAGTCAGCTTAATACGAGGCCATCACACGGGAGCGCTTTTCCTCGACGTGGCGAAGGCGTTCGATAAAGTATGGCACGAAGGGCTTATACAAGTTGTCCTATCCCTTGGGTCCAACAGACCAAATACCTCGGGGTAATCATAGATAAATTCTTAACATTCGGCCCGCACATTACGTGGGTCAAAAACAGAGCGGTTTACGTCTTAGGTCGACTCTTTCCATTAATCAATCCAAAAAGCAAGTTATCTATGCGCAATAAGGTATTGCTATACAAGACAGTCATACGTCCTATATTAACATATACCAGTCCCGTCTTTGCACATGGAAAACGAATACCCATTGAAAAGCTTCAAGTCCTGCAAAACAGATTCATGCGCAGGGCCACTGGTACGCCATATTACCTGCGCAACATTTACCTGCACCTGGATCTGAAATTGCCTACCGTTCAACAGTACTTAAAACAAGCATCTATCCGATTTCGACTCGGCTTTGCAACACCCAAACGAACTAGTTCGAAGCACCGCCGCTTACGAACCAACAATTTCACTCGCTAAAAACGACATACACCGAAGAGCGCGAAATGCGATTACAGATCCAGACGATGAGATTACAATCGTGCAAGCACGTTTTAACTCACAGAGACGCAACACATCTTATCATCGCCGTCGAGGGCAAACTAATAAACCGTATAACAGATATCGGCACGTACCTGGCCGATTGCCAACAGCCAGATAAGGCGGTTATTAACTTTTCACCAATAAGTCCTACAGCAACCTATCGAGCAGAGGTTCGGCCCACCGGGGCGCCCTCGATAAATGTTGCCCCTCGAACCCGCCGGGTTGCAGCGATTAACTCCACCAACGTGAGTCACCCGTTAAAAAAAAAACTTTCATTACATTTACCATTGTTGATACTCTTTAAAATTATGATGCATCCTGATTTTCAGTGATGTATCATAATTTTAAAGATGATGTGTATAATATGGAACAAAAATTTGCAGTTGTATCATAACGATGAAGTCTTGTCTAAATTTTAATATAACGTCGGGAAAGTCATGTGTACACAATAAAATTAAACAAAATATATAAAAGAGACATTAATATTAAAGAAATTCAAATATCAAAATTATCAAAGCAGTAACACTCTGTTTTACCTATGCTTATTATAGCAATTGTATTACTGCTTTATTGGGAGGTTGATTTTAAAGCTACAAATTAAGTAATTTGAATTTCCTATTAAGAAATTCTTAAAAGCAATTTTAGTCTCCTTCGTGATAAGATTGTGTATTTTTGCTTTTTTAATATACGATAGGAACATCAACGAAAAAAAATTACATGTTAAAATTACACCATATTAAATGTAAGCCTGAAACTTAACTCGGAACAAAGAATAAGCTCTATGAGGGTAAAGTGATTAGGCTTTTAGTAGGAGTGCTTGAATACAATAGACTGCATTAAGATTTAACGGCACATGAAAGTTCACTAAAACATTAAACCATTACTAGGAAATATTTATTAACAACGACCTAATAGAGTAGCAGTCTAATAATACAGTAGTATCCGTAATGATTAAAATAAAAAGTTGAGTATTATAGTTTTTCTAAAATTTAGTTAACCATTGCTAACTGAACGGGATATGCTTCCAAAAATTCCAACTTTGTATCAGACTTTGATAAAATAGTACTCACGTTTACTAAACGTAAATTGTGTTCACGAAATTTCACTTTGTGTGAGGCGAAAGAGATTTTCATCACTGGTTCTCACGAAATTGGATTTTTATGAGGGCGGTTGTGAGATTGTATAGGAACCCAATCAATGCTCATTTCGAAAAATGCTGCAGTGTTTTCTAACATTAGTTTTTCCTATATAGTTTAAAATTTCTAGATATTTTCGTAATTTACGATTTAAAAGTCCTTTAAATTAAACAAATTATTAGGAACGGTAGCCACACTAAATATGAATATTCAATTTAGCCATTTTTAATCATCTGCCTGTGATAGTACACTGCTGGATATAGGCATCCCCCAATACACCCCTACCCATTAGGGGTTGGGGGGTTTTGCACCGTATCCCACAACGCTGGTCCGATGCGGGTTGGCGGGTGGACCGACTTTTTACATGCCCATCCAACGCATGCATCATCTTACTTATCAGACAATTGGGTGATCGGCCCGAATTTTCGTAACCAACTAGGAAACAACAATGAAAACTTGTTGGGTCCGGGCAGGATTCTTACGCATTCGAACCCATGACCTCCGGTTTCTAGCACACGCCCATACCACTAAGCTAGGAAGGCTTGATCTTAACTAATTTTTACTTATCATTCATCCATCATGTCTCCTTTGTAAATAAAGGTCTCCTTTTGCTGGAGGCCGTTGGGGGTAGTATGGTAAATGGTGGAATGGTACTACCATTGCAGTGCCTATTTCTGACCCAAAGCATTATTGTGAAAACGCTACTGTGTTCCGGTTTGAAGCGCACCGTAGCCTGCGTATTTACTGGCAAAACGAGATGTAACATCCTATGTCTCATATAAGCAGCACGTTGGTCGTACCATTAGTGTGGGCATTGACTTTCAATCAGGTAGCACGACTGTTGGTCTGCCTTTGTTAGCAATACAAATGTCCCGTAAACATAGAAATAGAAAAAAGTGCCGAGAAACAAGACAAGCAAAAATACACTACAATATTATTGTAATAGTAATAATAGCAGACAACACAAAGTCTGCCTACGACTTTATAGCACGAGTAAGTATGCTTTGCAATTATCTAAATAAAGTAAACAAAAAATAAATTTAAAAATAAGAATAACAACATAGGCACTAAGAGACTATCATTCCTGGAAAATGTTATCATTGTTGTATATAAAAATTTCGTTTAATTTAAATTTTGCCTGATGGGGTAACAACGTTCTTTTTTAGCTCTTATAATTTGAACCTGGAAATAAAGGCCTACTTTAAGAACCCTTCAAGGTAAATATGTACATAGGTAGATTTAGTCTTATTCTACGAGCAGGCAAGGACTTCAGTTAAAACAAAGAAGATGACTAGAAATTTTTATGGAAACACTAGGTTCCTTCAGCTATATAGGAGTTGATAAATTTTTAAATATTTCCTCAAGATATGGTGTTAGAAAGAGCTTATACTATGTCTACAATTTAGTAAAACGGTTGGAAGCACTTGGTGTTAGGTACGTTAGAATGATTAACTGACTGCCCAAGAACGCTGGGGTCTCTGGTTTGATTTAAGGGCAGACAAGGGGTTCGCCTTTTTAACGCGTCCCTGCGTGCACCTTAGAGTGGGCTATGGCTCCAGGCGGAATTGTTTTTCCTTCGGCATCCAGCGATGATTTGGTCAAATGGATTAAATGTCTGTAGCTTTCATTCAAATTAATTTTACAAATACTTTAAGACAAAATTTAACAAAAAATGTTCTTGTTGTGATTAATTTAATTTTGAGAAACTTCTGAAATGTCGATTTTCCTGTAAAATATTAACATGAAAATGTTGGTATTAGTTGTTTTGTTATAAGACGATATTTTTTGAATATTTTGTTATACTTTAATTACACATGTTTTCTAACAATAAAAGAGATTCCTTGTAATAAAAATTCTTTGATCTTTTGAAAAACCCTTACTTTTGCCCATTAGGAAATATAACTTCAACGAACGGATAAAATAACAAATGTGGTATGGTTGAGTTTCTAATTCGTTTAAGATGAATATTATTGCATCTTAATTATTTGGACCGGTGTAAAAATATAATTAGTTTAAAAATAAATTTTTAATTTAGGGAGGCTTGATCTTAACATAATGTTTACTTAGTATCCGTCCATCATGGCTCCTTTGTAAATAGCGGTTTCCTTTTACAGGCACCGTCTGGGCGATACCACCGTTGTGCCTATTTCTGACGCAAAGCAGTAGTGCGAAAACACTATTGTGTTCCGGATTGAAGAGCACTGTAGCCAGGATATTTACCGGATAAAAGAGGTGCTAGAAATATTTTAATAACTTATTGTTCAGCGTGTAAGAGTTCTCATAATAATATTGTCCGGTATCATGGTAAATTTTTCTTCATGGTTTACTATATGATTAACGATTATTTTGTTTTCTCTACCACGAAGTATTCGTTGAAATATATGATACCTGGAATAAAAATTATGCTACGAAGTGTGTTTTACTCGTCTTAGTGTTTAAAAATAAATACAGATTGGTTTAAATATTGTTTTAATCAACTAAAATCTTTTAAATTTATATCATACTTTAAAATACGATATTATAAGTGATAAGAAGTTACTGATATTATAAGAGAAAAAAATATGTAAGTAAAATGTAACTTTGCAAATAAATGTAAATAATTCCGAATTGAATTAAAAACAATCTGAATAAAAAAGCTTACTTAACTTTAAAAGCAAAACTTTACTTTTTTAAGTTTTAAAATAATCTTATCAACCATAATTAAATGTTAAGAATAACCGACAGCATTTTTATGAAAACGTTATAAAAAACGTAAAGGTATACAACTGCGGCTAAAATTAATACTGTATAAGATTTTGTACAATTATAAGATTTAAAAAAATTGTGGTTCGTTTCATGTTTATAAAAACGGTCCATTAAAGCATTTCATTAAAAAAAATAATTAATAATTCGATTTGGCAGAAATCAAGAACAGGTTGATGATGAAAATAAAATCATGTCAAGTAAATAGTTAATAGTAGCTTAAGCTTAAAAGATAAATTTATAAGAATGTTTTATATGCATAAGGATGATAAAGAATAACTAACATTAACCTATCTAATATAAAACTTGCATCACAATGCGTAATAATTTGCTTACTAAGTTAATTAAATAAGTTCAGTTTAGAAACACATTACATCGTTGACAGCGAATGACAGTTTTAAATTACAGCTAATATGTCGAATGATATCTCCAAGATATGTATTTAGGTTTTAGTAATGATTAACAAACAGTCTTGAAACACTGTTATATAGACAAAAATTTGGCATCACATTCCTGCCCGACGGCAGAAACGATTAAAATTACAGATTTATGAGTACATAATAATTGGAGTTTTAATTAGGTTCAAGTAGCTTAGAACAAGCGTTTGGTAATAAAGTGCTTAGTACTAGTACTTATCTTCGAATAAATTGTTTGAATTATCTTTATACTTTAACATGTTATTTTATGTATATATCACGTTAAGAATATACCCATTTCGTTTTTTTTTAAGAGATTTTCCTAAATCTGGACGGATTAGAAGCCGACCTCATGATAACTTGGGAAAATGGCTAGTTTAAGAAGAAAGATTATGTTTGATGGCATTTACAGTTGGCTGTTGGATAAAGGCGTCAGCAGGGGGTATAAAATGTCTCTGGCTAAGAAAGATCGGCCGTAAGGAATTATTTTCAACAACTTAATTAGGAATTGAGAAAACAAGATTTTTATCACAAAAGCATCTGAATCTAAATCATCATCATCCGAAATAATTCATACTGAGAAGATTTTTGAATTAATAACATCAAAATCTTAACAATTTTGTTGCCAGAGCACAAATAAGCAGTAGATTGTCAAAGGCAGGTAATTCAATTATTTTGAAATACTGTAAATAGATATTAAAAGTAACTTGTATGAAGTATAACTTAAAAGAACAAAACTTTTGTGTGTCTGAAAAGTTGCGGAGCAATTTACAACTATTATCGTACCAGGCAGTTGCACTTGAATGTTTCTGCGGTTTAATTTGCATGATTATCCGTCTTTAAAAAGCTCGATTTTACGGCGTTTAAGAGATTTCTGGCCAGAAGAAAGAAAATGGTATAATATGGTCGACGTCCTTTTATTTTTAATGCATAAAATAATGAGCTTAAAGGAAGTAAAATCTGACACGTGATGCATATGCCCAGTTAAATTCAATTTCAAGTGTTAAAATGTTTAATAATACGTATATACATTTAAAACATTGCTTTTATCTTTTAAACGGGCTGATTGCATTGCCTAAAATACCTGAAAAGTTACTACAGTAGTTCAAAACGCGGAGAAAGAAAAAGTAGAGTAGTGTTGTAATAAATGCTTTTACAATATTGATGAAAAATTCTGATAAAAGGTATAACAGATGTCAGCATTAACCCTAGCGAAGCCGGAACAATGCAAAACAATATCTATAAAATTTTAAACTATCTTACTTTAAGAGACGCCCTTCTTTAAATGCGCCAATAATAACTTTTTACGATGTACAGTGAAAAATAAATTTTATTTTTAGACGTTTGGGCAACAATAATAATCGCCTAATAGACAAATTGATAAAGAGATTCTAAAGTTCAATTACACATTGCTAAACGGTCATGGTACGTTATATGAGTGAATAAGTCTATATTTGCACAGAAAATAAAATACTGTAATATCTGTTTGGTTCAGAAAACGTTATGAATACGCCTTCCGCCGTAAACACTTATCCGGATTAAAATTGGATTTGGTCCAACTTCGGTAGCAATGGTGCGTTTTCAAAGATTCCAATCATAGACCACTTGAACCAAATGAACTGCTCAAGTTGTCGGACGATTCCCTTTCAATCACTTCATTTAAGTGTTTTCGTTTATTTGAATTTAATTTTTATACATTTTAATGTTTAATTGATAGAAATTGGAATTTCGTATTTTATAATATAAGTTAAAAAAATGACAAAAATAATACTTTTTATTGATAGGGAGAAAAAGTCCAATTTAGATGCAGAGTGAGTTTGCTTAAAAAGGAACGGAAAAATAAATCTTTGACTTGAGACATTCGAAAGAAGCAAAAAGATCTTTTTATTTTTTAAAATCAAATTTTAATAAAACTTTTTGTGAACTTAAACTTTTATCTAATGATTTTGAAGATGCCGATCCTTTAAAAGATCATTTTAATCAAAATATGATATTAAATGTTTTTGGATTATTCTTTAAAGTTTTCACAGACTTTATTGCAGACAAATCAAATAAATAATGTAGAAATTTTTAAGTTAGTCAAAGTTTAGCCAGTTTTTGTAATTTAATCACATGATGGTGTGATTTTTGGCCCATGTTGTTTAATTTCCAATATCTATTAGAAAAAGTTTAAACCTTCATTTAAAATTAAAAAATTGGGCACTAGGAGGAACCGGGAAAAAAAAAACATACGCTTTTTTAATTCCCTTCTTTTAGTTTAAAATATATTAAAATTGAAATCATGAATAAAATTCATTATATCTTAAAAATATAAAAAGGGGGGGAGCGAAAGGTAAAATAAAAATTTGTTTAAAGCTAAAAAAGAGTGACAGAAAGTGATTTAAAATTCCATTTAAATATTCATTTAAAACAGACTCTCTTAATTTCATTTTGTATAATGTTTTTTCTGTGTGTACCCAAACCATGTACATGATTTCCATTTTATATTTTTGGAAAAAAAACCAAAAAAGTTTTGCAGCTAATTTATAACCAATCAAATTTTATTTTTAAATTTTATTCGAACTTTTACAATTTTATTATTTAGGTATTGATGTTTTGTTGGTTTTTTTAAAAGGGTTAAATTTTATTTAAAAATGTTAAAAACAAAAGATAAAAGTCTTTGTTTCTAAATTATTTAACATAACTTAAGAATTTTTAAATTTGTGTTTTAACATATTCATATATAAAGAAAATATAAAATTTTAACCTATTGAGTTCTAAATAAAACAAAAGTTGTTCTATCTTCCCTATTATAAGATGAAAAACCAACCAACTGGAAGGTATATCTTTTAATAACAAAATGAATTACGGGAGATATGCTCGTGAAATTATATTTATTGCTCCTTTAGGGAGAAACCTAATAAATTAAGATTTCAAAATTCAACTTTGCCTCATTTAAATTCTTTTTTGAAGAAAAACGTAAACATATAAGATGAATGCTCCCCTTTCTGAAATTTCCTTTAAGAAGAACAAATTTTTTCAGTGTTTTGGGAAGCAACACTTTTTTGTTTTTGGTAAAGTTATTAAAAATTTTATTACCAACCATTGACCTTTTTTAATGTATTAGTAGATTTAAAACATAATCCGAAAGATTATAACTTATTTTAGAAAAAATCAAAAAATCATGGTTTTTAAATATACCAATATCGAAATTTAAAAGAAATTTTGGATTTTTTACACCTTAATTTTGATATTGAAAAATCCAGAATAAAGAAAGGAGTTTAACAAAAAAATGGATAATTTAAATCCAAATGAAATTTGTTAAACAAAGCCGAAACGGTTATTATAATACCATTTAAAACGGACTTTGTGGCAGGTTCCTTAAAGTTTATATTTGAAAAAAGATGTTTTTTGTTGTAAAACGATGAATATGGGATTTAAGAAATAATATTAGATGATGGTAGGTCTTAATTAACAGCTAGTTAATTTCTAGGTTTTTCTTTTTATTTAAGGGTTTGAATTGAATCTTAAAATAACGATTTATTAAAAATATTATTTGATAGCCTTTTCACTGTTTTAAATTAAATAATTTTCCCGGTCGAAAAAAAGGGGAATATCCTTCCCTATCATCAATTTAACAAAAAACTGAATTTTTAAAACTTAAAAGCTGAATAAAATTTTAAAAAGCTAGGAAGCAACAAAAATTTGTTGAGTCCCCCCAGGATTGAACCCCCCCCTCCGGTTTCAAAGCCGGGCCCCGACTGGTTGAGGAATCGCTTAGTTACTATAATTTTAATAATTATTTTGTATAAATTATGATAAGCATTAATTTTTTTTTCTTGGCGCCACTTTATTGACATTATATATATTTTTGAAATAGACCAGGGTGGTTTTTTAAAAGACGGGTATTGATTGGCTTTTCCATTTAATCGTTATTAAAACCACCATGCTAAGGGATCTTTAATGAGTCGGTGGCAGTTAACCAACCGAGTCAGATGAACCCAAATAAACAATTGAAGAAATTGGCTAATTTAATTTTTTTATCTATCAAAATTGTATTGCTTAAAATTTTTTTAAAAGACATTTAAAAGGCCATATAATAAATATTTAAAATTTATTCTTGCACCATCTTTACACAATTTAGAAATTTGGGATCACATTTATAAAACAAGAGATCCTCACAAAAATGAAAGGAATTTGGACAACCCCTTTAAAAAAGGCATTGGTAAAAGGGCCTTTGTTCAAATTTATTTTATGTAATTGCGAAAACCGTTTGCAAAACTAAAACATTCTTCTTTTGTCCCACCCATTGTTTATTTTTCAAATTTAAAAATTAATTAATACTTTACTATATTCTACTAGGCTATAATAGTAATCTATTGGAACCGGTCCATCACCACGGACAGGACGATAGTGGCTAAAAGCCTGATATCATGCCGATGGATCGGGCACTGTCAAGGGAATTTTTGGTTGAATTTTTGGAAAAAGACGAAAGAGAAATGAAACGAAAATATCTGGATCTGGCTCCGAAAAACTGACATGTGGGGGTCGAATGCCAACGAAAATTACTTCTATAGTCGTTACTGCAAACGTGTTAATCCCAGTAAGCCTCGCACAACATCTGTGGTGGCTAGCACTCCGTGACAGACCGCTTCTAGCTCAATTAAAAAGCGGTGACATCTGGAGACCGCTCACACCTTCTACCGGTGTCTCTCCGTTTCAACCTAACCCTGGCCCGTTTGGGCTCTCCTGCCGAATGCTTCCGTCTCATCGATATATTTACTGTTTATAAATTAATTACTTTATTATTTATTTATTATTTACTAAGGTCATTAAATTGAAATCGAAATACGTTATTCATTACTATTTCAAATATTTTATAGCCTTTGCTCGGTTTTATCAGCCAAGATGGCATAAAAACAATTTGTTGCCCGTAAAATCGGTATACGGGCGAAAGTTATAAGTGTCACGTATGCTAGTGGTAGAAGGATTGTAATGTAAATATTCATTGGTATAGTAGGAGGAAGAATTAAATAATAATAACAATACGAAGAATTCAAATAACAAATCCATAATAATACCTAATTTTTTGTTCTTATTTTTGTAGTAGAAACACGAATTTCTTGAATTTCCTATTAAGAAAATTAACTTGCACTTGTAAATATGAATACAGACACTATTTGTTTACTCCGACGGTAATAACGCTCAAGTGTAAAAAAGACGCAAGGCATGAACAGGGTAAGCATGCCCCTTTTTCTCTTTCACTCCATCTCTATTTCACTTAGACAGGCCATCTGTGCCCGAGTAAAAAAGACGTAAGCCTCTCACTTTCTCTTATAGTTGCTTATGGAGAGCGTTCTGTGAACGGCTCTGTGACACAATTTTCGAGAGTGCTATCTTGAACCAATTTATAAGAAGTTCTTACGTCAAAATATATTAAAATGAAATAGATGATATTACGAGTCTTCGTACAATTAAAACCCACAATATCTGTTTTTTAAAGCACAAACGTAATAGTTAACTGAAATATTACTTTTAGAAATCTTAAAGAGAATTCCAAAAAGTTAAAATGATTACAATTCTTTATCCCACTTCTGATTTTAGAATTCTCAATGAGAATAACAAAAATTAAAAATGATTACAACGTAATGTCTCTTATACTAAAAAACATTGAAATGGATCACGTGACCCCGACAACAGCCACGATGTCTCGTACGGACGAGTCGATACATAACACAACTCAACACACTAAAACTATCAAAGATCCACAACACTTATCATACACGAGGAGAGTTCCGTTCTAGGTAGCGGCATACAAGGATCTCCCAATCTATATTTCAGACCCGTCTTTTATACACGATCTCGGACGGACATAACGTCAATATCGAGACTTCTTTTCTCTAAGTTTCATTATAAATAGATTTCTGACTTTACTTTCGTATAAGTAAAAATTAAATAAATAATGGCTAACCCGACGGTAAATGGTCATTACTGTACACAAATGTAATTTTGTAAATAGAACAGTGGTATCGAAATATATTGAGTTAGACAATTGCTTTCTACAAATTTCTATTTATTTTTAATAGACCGTTTTAAAGTCAAGCAGTGTATTAAAAATCTGTACAATAATATAAAAAATAAAAATAGCTTCATTAAATATTTAATATAACAAATAGTATAACAGGAGCTACCAATATTGAAGACATGAAAGTCAATGAGTAAACTGAAATTTTTTAAAGTGGAAGTTACATAAAGATAGGGTTATGCTAACATTGGCATTCATTAAAAAGGAATGATTACCATTTTCATCAAAAAGATATTTCCATTATTTGAACAGAAGCAAAATTTAATTAGAGATTTTATTTATTTTTGTAAATTGCAAAATATAAATTTAACTTTTAATTTTCATAGAACATATTTGAATTATTACAATCATTTTCACAATCGTTGTGACTACAACAGTTTTATGGGTATTATTGTGTTTAAATATTTAACGAATATTTTAAATTTACACCAAGCGTTTCAGACCCTATCTAGGTTTGGTCAAGGGAAAGATAAGGTGATTACGTGAGTAAAAAGCCATTTTACATTTAAAACTGATAATTAACTTGTTATTTAAAGACGTAATTAGAATAAAAACGATTTCGCACAATTTTTTGAGATCTGTTGAAAATCGTTAATGTAGTCAATTACCCTTTCTTGTCTGTTTATGTTGCCAATGATAACAAGAGGTCGGGCGTGACCTCTTTTACGAGAACATTTTCAGTTCGGCTGCATTAAGTAATATTTATAACATGTTCTAAAGTACATTCCGCAGGTCAAATAATTATTTAATGTAACATACGAATATTTTTGTAATCAAATGAAACATAACCGAAACATAATTATTATTATGTAAATTGTTGTACTTCCTGCCATGTTCTGTATTTTATTACGTTAAGATTGAGGCAAAAAAAAGTAAGGAAATTAATCAATGTTACACTAGCAGCAATTTTTTAGCTTTTGCATAGTAAAGAGCCAAATTATTTTAAGAATTGAAATATATAACTTTGAATTACTTTCTTAAAAGTCAATATGTTAAATCACATGAATACAATGGAGTTTGAATAAAAATGTTTACGTATAGAATATTTAAATGTTCCGTTCTACTAATAATGTCATGTTCGTATAAATTTGAACGCTTTACATTAAAAACGCGGGCTTAATTTTACGAGATACAACAACGCGTAAAAAGAAATATGCTTTTATTTAGGACACTTAGTCCAAATTAAAATTATTTTGATTACAAACTTTTCGTCGTCTGAAGCACTTTTACTTGACCTCGTTATGGCTCGATAGTGTTCGTGATTCAAGCCCCTTGCACCGTTTAGTATAGTGTGTTTTAACAAAACGTGACTAAAACTAGAATCTGTTGCCTCGTGAATGATAATAATAATAGCGGTCTCTTCCCAAACATTTAGGTCTCGTGAAGTAAAAGATTTTATAGTTTGTTGAGTATTTTGAGACGTTGAGATAAATTACAATAAAATTGCATTAGCTGCTATTAAGCGCTAGCTAAGTTTCTTGGTAAGCCTTGACACTATAATCTCAAAAGTAAGAGCCATAAACTATCCCCTAAATATTATTAAGATCCAACACAGTTTCATCTATGCCGGTCCGGTATCATGACAAAACAAGATTTTCTTCTCAACATTCATATCTCAATTATACGTATTATAACGAAAGAGAACAAAGTACGTTAGAACAAAAATGTGTAACCTAATTATCTGACTTTTGATAGATGGATGGATTACGAATGTAATCGGCTTACGTTTTCTTGGCTTACTTCTTAGAAGTGTAAAGCGAATTCCGAAATTCTCTGATGTAAATCAGAAAGGATTACGTTATTTTAATTTCTTAGATTTCTTTTGCTAGTTTTTAAGAAATCTGTTAAGCATATAACATAATAGCGTAAGCGTAAATGAATATAGTCCTCTTTATTTTTTGCAATTTCATTCATGTTTAAACACTTCATAATCAATAGTTTGGCTATTTTGTTAAAGCTCTGTAAAATAACATAATCGTTTAACAGTATGGTTTTAAAATATTTTTTGAAATGTATTTAAAGTGGTCATTTAGTTTTAACGGCATTCCAGACATTATCAATTTTAATATCCAATTATTTTAATTTTAAAATGTCTTCAATAAAATTTAAACTTTAATATTTTTCTTTGTTTTATGTAATAATGTGTTGAAAAAATGAGTATGATACATAATATTTCATTTAATATTCTTTTATTACTGTATCACAATAAAAAGTAAATAACTTATAGCGATCATGAGTAATAATAACAAAATGCTCATAGTATTACGATTTATCTTAATAATTATTTAATATTGTTTGAATACGTAAGTGTAAATGGAATAGGAATAAGTCAGTTTTGACATGCTTGACACATGACATGACATGCATGACGAAATTTATAGAAAACAAATAAGAAGTACCATTAATTCAAAACAACTGTATATCATAATACATTAGTTATTGGCTAGTAACGAGTTTTATTTTTTATTTTTTTTATGGCATACGCAGGCAGTCGAGCAGTCAGGCCACCTGATGGGAAGTGATCACCGACGCCCATAGACATTAGCAATACCAGTGGTATCGCCAACGCGCTGCCTACCGTGAGACATAGGATATTAAGTCTCGTTTACCCAGTAAATACGCTGGCTACGGTGCCCTTCAAACCGGAACACAGTAGTGTTTTCACACTACTGCTTCGCGGCAGAAATAGGCACCGCGGTGGTACCCGCCCAGACGGTCTCCTGTAAACAGGGGACCTACCACCGGTTTGTGATGTTGAACGAAATATTTGTTATTGTTTCAAAAGTTTTGATCAACGTGATTGTCGGCGTTATAAAGAATTTACCGATAAAGAAATTAATAATCTCGTAAGAAGTAATGGGCGCGTGGACAAATATTTTTAAAGGAGCGAACAGCTTAAGGATGATTTGAAGGTATTTAGGTATAATTTTAACAACTCCAAATTTATTTCAAGTTGCTCGTATCATTTAAACATGTTAAACACGGCATTAATTAATACCTTGCTTGCTATATAATGATGCATAAAATAATTTTTGAATAAGATAAATTTCGCAAAAACCATTAAATCCATTTTTCTAGTATTTCTCGTAACTGCATCGTTTTATGGTAAATTGAAGGCTATTGTCATTTTGTCAATTCTTTGGCTACTATCTCAATATCATATATAGTCGTACAGTCCTTATACTCCTTTCGAGCTACAATCTTTATCTACCTTAGGATACTAACACTTCGAATGTGAGTTCTGTATACATTAAAATACCCCGTTTTGGAACTCACTAATCATGATATGTCTGGGTTGAGTAGTTGGTATGAGCTACCGTGGGCAAATCTTTGTTTCAGAGAGCACTGAGGATCTGTGATGATGAACACCTGGCGGCTGAGCTCACCATGTTTAGCAAGTACCGAGACACAGCTTGCTGGCCACGGCAGCGTCACAGTGACTGGAGTGAAGGCAGCCACAGTGAAGCGAGTACCTGCTGTTCTACCTTTTGTGAGAGGCGTAACTGACAAGATTGGCTACATTTTGAGGCGGGCTGCAATCAAAACTTATTTCAAGCCACTGAAGAAGATTGGTCAATTCCTACCACCTGTCAAGTGCAATATTCCTCTACAAGATCCAGGAGGTAAAGCTAGGATTGTGACTGCGGCCTCTTATATTGGACAAACAAAGCAAGAATAAGAGCCGCGTGAAGGAACATATAGCTGACATTAAACATAAAAGACCCAACAAGTCGGCAGTGTGTGCAGTAAACCATTACATCAGATTTGATCGACCACAAATCCTCGCTAAAGAACACCGATTCCTACCAAGGATGATCCGTGAGGCTATTGAGATAAGAAAACATCCAAATTTCAATAGAGAAGATGGTTGGGTCTCTACCACCTGCTTAGGACCCCATAATTAATAAGTTAAAATTAAACCAAAGATAATACCACTGCTGGCTTCTAACGATAAAACCAGTTCATTTTGCATAGGTCGGAGAGTACAGAATAAAAATAATTAATTACAATTAAGAGCTGGAAACCCCGCTTCAGCACTGGCAACAAGACGCATGACATTTCAGTCTACCCCGTCACCACGGCCGCTGGAAAGTGTTCGAAACGTCGGGAATTTAAAATGTAAAAAATAAACGCGATAAAATCCGTAAAGTCATTTTATTTAATAATTTATCAATTGCTTGATACAATTTCGCTACTTGTATTATTTATATACATTAAATTTACTCATATAACATATCCTTATTAAATCCCAGTAAGTGGCACTTAGTATTAAACTAAAAGCAGTGTCATAATAACCCGCGTAGTGACTGATTTAAGACAATAATTATTGAACGTTATAGTTTTATAAGCCCAAATAATTTAGCATAGAATAGCTCGCCGCTGGCAGATTGTTTATTACATGGATGATACTTTTTATTATATCTTAAATAAACTCTTAAAAAATGCTCTATATACTTAAATAGTATAGCCTATAAGTAAAGTTTCGATATATAAGTCATCTAATTGCAATATTTCATAAAAGTCTACCAAGTAGTTTTTGAGTAAAAATAATAATATATACTTTCATATTTATAATATAAGTACGATAACTATCCTACTACCTGCTGTCTTACTACAATCTTACGACGTTAAGACAAAAAAACCTCATGTTTATAATAATATATGTTGCCCTGTAAAATAATATATGTTGTGATAAAAATAACGACTGTGGTTTTTCGAAATATAATGGGGAAGTATGGAATTATATCATATCAGCCATTCTCTTCAAATAATCTATACTTCTATAATTTATAAAGCGAAAATTTGTGAGTGTGTATGTTTGTTACTTCTTGATGTCCCAATAGCTGTAACAATTTTAATAAAATTTGTAATGGAGTTAGCTGACACCCGGGATTAACATATATGCTACGCTTTATAGCAGGAAAATATCTAATTTATAATAATGTATGGAGAACTTTGTACACAACTTTTTCAAAAAATAGTTTTAAATGGAAAATTAAAACATTATACTTACGGTACTTATGTATACATATAATGAATCAATACTCAAGAGTACAGTAGGCATAAACAATAACTTAAAACAGCGTTATCAATTATCCCGTTATGTTAATCATCAAATTTAGTTAATTAATATATTCAACGCTCAAACTTTAAAATTATATTTCTTCTGAAAATGTGAATGGTTATTATTTTTAATACACAATTTCTCCAACCTAATAAACCGCGGGGCACAGATAGTTATAAATAATTAGGTTTTCAATGTTTTCGACTTTTTATATTTTTAATAAATCTTCATACTTTTTATTTGATCTCGTGGGAAATAAATATCGGGACTGCTACCGTGGGCGTAATGTGTCCATCAGAACTTAATTCGATGTTTCGCACGGGACCAATGAAGCTTTAAATTGGTCTGTGGAGTAGGTCTACCCGATGTTCTCTATCCGGGGAAGGATAAGAAATATAAAATAAAAATAACCAACAAACCAGGAAAAATATTAGTGGATTTTATTTAACGTTCAAAGAGGTATCATTTTTATTCATGACATTATAACTTTTATGTCGTCTTGTGGAATTTCCCAAATAATTCTCTATTAGTGTCTGTTACTCTGTTAGTGATGATTTAATAAGTTTCTGATTAGTTATATACTTATAGAGCGTTTAAGGAAAAATGTAAAATGTACCAGCCATTTAAACTTTGTATTGAAATCACTAATTTTAAGGAGATCTTAATCGAGTTGGGTAAAATTCAAATTCAAATATCTTTATTCAACATGGAAGCGATACACTCACTTATACACATATTGATGGTCAAAAATCTACCACCGGTTCGGAAAAGGACGCCTCTGACCTGAGAAGAACCGGCGAAAGAAACTCAGCGTGACTTATTTTTTGTCATCAGTAGTAATTTGTTCGATATAATCAATTCGTTAAAATAATACATTACATATAAATATTTGTAAGTAAAAATAAAGAAGAGTTTCAAATTGCTAAAAAATTACTCTTGTAAAAAATATTTTACTAAAAAAAATTAAAAAAATAATTTTGATTATTAATAATGTAAGAATGAATTATTTTATTGTGAAAAAGCGTGGGGTGCATGGTATCAATAGTTAAAAAAAATGGGTGCGTGTACTCATGTACGCGCGTGAGAAGTTATACTTCTTTGGCATCATTAAAAAATTAATCATGTAAATTATCACCATCATGATCAGCAATACCAGTATTGGACACCGTTGAGACATCTCGACGATTTGCACTAACACTGGTGGTAGCTAACTGAAATGATGGTTCAAAAGTCCTTATTCGTGAGTTTGAAGTTGACGGGATAGATGAAATGTCAGTCACGGATGATTCGTTTGCTTGTGAAAGCATTATTTTTCGCAGCCTATAAGCACGAGTACGTTCTGCTCCTGTTTTTTTTATTGGTTTTTCTACGGAAAAGCCTTGTCGAATTTTTTCAGCTTCTTTGGCAGCTTTTTTTCGATTGTAATAGTTTTTACAGTGTTCCGCATTTGTTTTACCCATCTTGAAAACTAGAACAGAAATTGAATAGTACCATTAATAGTCATCAAATTTAAACTAAAAGAATCTTAGATTGATCTTAGATATCAATAATTAATATTAAAAATTGAAAATTAATATATTTATATAATAATATATTTAATATAAATTTAAATAATATAATAATATATTATTAATAGTAATATATATATATATAATATATATATATATATATATAATTATATATAGATATATATAATTATTAAAACAAAATTTAGAGAATAATAAATATATAAGACAAAATTTGTACTAAATATTATAAGATTCTTAATTTTAAATGTTTATTATTGATTATTTAATATTTTAAAAATAAATTTAATAATAAATTCAAAAATCGAATTTAAGGTTGGTCATTTTTAAATATTTTTATTGATTTCGTAATTTAATATTCACTTTTCATTTTTATCAAAAAGTTTTCATTAAATTTATTTAGTTATTTTTATAAATATTTATTATTTATTCAATTTAATAGCAAATATTAAAAATTAATATTATAATTTGATGTTCAATTTTAATTTTTATTACAAACTTTTTATTAAATTGATTTCTTTATTTTGTGAATATTAAATAACCAATAATAAGTATTTAACATTAATAATTTAATAATATTTAGTGTTAATTATATTAAATAAAAGTATTTTAATTTATGTCAATAAGTAATACATACGGATAGTTAACCTCAATTATATTGGAGCACTTGAAAAGTGTATAAGCAAAATTTTGTCACTAATATTCACAAATAGTAAAAAATATCAATCAAAAATAATTAAGATAATTAAAGATGATAGATTTACAAGAACTAATCATAAATAATTCGATTAAGAATTTATGGATTCACAAGACGTACTTTCATATATCATATAACTGGTAGTTCAGCGCCATCTGTTGCTTACAAATGTAGAATCCCTAAGAGATGTTGGCTTACTTGTACAGCGGTACTATAAATCAGAAGCTTTGATTATGTGTGAGTAGATGGCGCTTATCTAAAACGTATTACATAGATAAATCACAATGTTGATATATTAAATGAATAAAAATATTACCATTATATCAAGTTGAATAAACATCATTACAAAAATTAATATATTTATATAATAATATATGTAATATAAATTTAAATAATATAATAATATATTATTAATAATATATATATATATACCAAAAACGAACCTTAATCCTAAATCATAGAGCACATTATGCAACATCTATCGCAAATAAAAAACGACAACTCCATTATCACTATTATTAAAAATCAACCTTATCACTATGTAATAAGGTCCATTTCACCATTTTCATTATAAACTGTTAATTTTGTGTCACAGGTGCGCGCATATTGTACCTTCACTCTCATCATTTTTCATAACGCGCCTAAAGAAGTATAACTTCAATAAATTATGAACAAATATGAGTAGAAGGGTTATTTTTATAATAGCCTGCAAAGCACCGCACGCTTTTTTTAATTAAATTATTTTTATCTTACGTTAGTTTTAATTCAAATATATTTTCTTCTTTTTAGTTGCCTTTTTTTAATAGTTATTATTTTTCTTTAATTAGTTTTAATGTTTTTTTAAACTATAATGGAATAGTACAGAGTAAGCTTCTTCGGTAATTTTTACTCATGACAGGTGGTTTGTAAAAGTAAACTTTATCTTAGATCTCTAACTTTTAAATCAAATAAATCATCTCTAAAACTTCTTAAATAAAAAAAATTACTACTAAAGAATAGATACTATTAATTCTAAAAAAACTCAGCTCATCTCATTTAAAACTGGCGTTTAAAGAATAACTAAGTACACTTTTACTTATTAGAATACGGAAAGAAAACTAAGAAACAGCCATCCCAAATGCCCTTATGATTTTTCTTGTTAATCCATATTAGTGTGAAAATTTTTTTGCACGTGATATTTTAACACTAATATGGATTAACAAGAAAAATCATTAATGATTGCAAATGTAATCTTTATCATAGCAATAATCCAAAACAAACAAATTTCTGCTTATATATTTATGAATAACACGGCAGTACATTTAAAAAGTATCTTAGTGCCTATACCATTACTATTGTTATACAACTACTTCTGTAGTCTAGTGAAATGGGCTTGTACTTTTGAGACCGGAGAACGTGGGTCCGAATAGGGGACTTAACCACTTTTCTAAATTGTTTTTTAGTTTGTTAGGGCAATGCGGGCGCATCAACCGATTGTCTGTGAAGAAAGTTGGTCCATGCGTCGGATGGGCATGTAGGGAGTCGGCCTTATCTCTCTCCGGTCGGGTCGGTTATCCGTCCCATCTGAAGAAGTGAGAGAGTGGAAGAAGTGGCAGTGCACCTGGGTTTTTATACATACAATATAATATGTCAGTAGTTAGTAGTTTATGTATCCTAAATTTACAAATCGCTTCAGTTAACATCATTACTATTATTATTTTAGTAAAGAAGCTATATTTCTGAAAACGTCGTTTAATAATGTGTTCATACAACATTGCCTACAGACTTAAAAGATTCATTAGCAGGGATTGAACTAGCGAATTATTTCGAATAGTAAAACGGAAACTGCTCGTGACGTTAACAAATTGCACTGCGTAAGCCCTTAATTAGAAGCATACAACATCCATTCAAATGATTAACTATCATCAATTAGTCGAGGTCATATATTATTCTACGTCTAATGGTATAGTTAAAAAAACAATAAAAGTTAAAGATGTAAAGATTTAAAATAGATTGTTTTAATTTTTTTAGTATACGTAATATTTTAATGGGTAATTGTGACTGCATAAATCCACCTCTTACACTAACAATACCATAATATGCGTAATGGAATCTGAATTCACGATTTAAATATTTAAAGTTATCTCCATTTTTTATCATTTCCCAAGATTTTATTAGAAGAAAACATTTTCTACGATGCCATCACGATTGAGACGCGAGTTTTTACCGACTTCTCGAAAGAACTCGTACTCTCGTGAAAAATCGCATACTCTGTAGTACGTGATTTTTAATTTAAATTATTCCATACGTAAATAACCACGTTACTCCACTCCTGATAAAGCATCATTATTCTTCCATGTATTGCTTTTATATTTCTGAATAAAATAGAAAAGGGAAAAGAGGATCGTTACCAAGGTTATCTGCTTCAATTACCAATGGTAGCCTTAATAAATGTAGTATGGTTATACATCAAATAAAATAACATAATCAAAATATATTATCTGCAGCGGACGCGCTTAGTTTAAATTTTGTTTTAACGTCGATGACATGAAACCATCATCATTATCAGTCTGAGTCCACTGCTGGACATAGGCTCTCTCCAGGCATGCACTAAGGCATGCCTTCTCCATTAGGAGATTTTTAGACCGTATCCCATCACGCAGTTGCAATATGGGTTGGGGTGGACCGACTTTTACATGCCCATCCGACGCACGGATCATCTTATTTTTCTGACAAATGGTTGATCAGCCCAAATTGTCCTAACCAACCATGGTACATAACCCTTATATAAAATATGGTACATAAACCCATGCGACAGATGTTAAGAATATTTCTGTCTGTCTAATTTAGTAAGTCGTCCTGTTACGTTAAAAGAGAGCTGTCATAAAGAGTAAATCGAAGTCTTCAAACAACTCAATTTTAATTTGGTAATCTTAAACGAACTAGACAGTTTATATATAATAAAACCATGTGAATATCGATAAAATCTTTTACATAATTAAACTGCACGGGTACTTATCTTCAAGTTTAAAAATACTGAATTAATATATAATTACATAATTAATAAATGCTTGGTTAATTATCTTCAAGTTTACGAGACGTCGAATAATTTATGACCTCGACTAATTAATAATAGTTAACCATTCGAATGGATGTAGTATACGTCACGGGCAGTTTCCGTAATATAAATCGAAATAATTCGCTGGTTCAATCCTTGCTAATGAATCTTTAAGTCTGTGTGCGATGTTGTATGAACACATTAAACGACGTTTTCAGAAATATAACTACTTTACTATAACAATATTGGTAATAATGTTAACTGAAGAGATTTTTAAATTTAAGATCTATAAACTACTAACTACTACTGATACATTATAGTGTATGTGTAAAAAAGACAAACCCATATCACTAGGCTACAGAAGTAGTTGTATAATAATAGTAATAATATAGGAACTAAGATACTTTTAGATGTGCTGCCGTGTTACTCATATATATATATATATATATATATAAGCAGAAATGTGTTTGTTTTGGTATATTGCTACGATAATGTTACATTTATAATCACTAATGAGTTTTCTTGTTAATCCATATAAGTGTTAAAATATCACGTGCAGAAAAAAAAACAAATAAAAATTACAGTGAATAAGCTAAGTGAAAATATTTAAACATAACATTATACTGAACATATCATTTGCCAAATACTACTAGGAATAGTCTGGCACAATATTGGTACGTCAGTCACCGTAATTAACACAGTAATTTGGTCATGGGTTACAATTCAGAAATTAACGACTTGGGTAAATAATACTCTAACAAGTAAATATTTAGTGCACATTGTCGGAGTTAAATTGACTTCGAAATTATTAAATTTATAAGGGCATTTGGGATAGCTATTTCTTCAACAACTATAACAGGCTTATAGTAATAAAACGTGGTTTTAATGCCAAAGTTTTAAATTAGATTACGTGAATTTTTCAGAATTAATAGTTTTATTGTTTTAGTAGTAACTTTTTTATTTCAGATGTTTTAAAGACGATTAAATAGATTTAAAAGTTAGGGATCTAAGCTAAAGTTTACTTATACAAACCACCTGCCATGTGTGAAAATTACCTGAGAAACTTACTCTGTACTATTCAATAATAGTTTTAAAAAACTTAAAAACTAATTAAAGAAAGTTTACTATTTAAAGAAAATGTAACTAAAAAGAATAAAATATATTTGAGTTATTACTAACCCAGAAAAAACTATTTTAATGTAAAAAAGCGTGCGGTGCTTTTCAGGCTAATTTAAAAATAGCCCTTATACTCATATTTGTTCATAATTCATTTTTAACTATTGATGCCATGCACCCCAAACTTTATTACAATAAAATAATTTATTCTTACACTATTAATAATCCAAATTTATTTTCTTGCTCTTTTTACTTGCATTTTTCTTTAAAAGGGTAATTTTTCAGTTTTTTTAAACTCTTCTATATTTTTATTAATAAACATCTTTATGATAGTATGTAATGAATGTATTTATATATATTTATTTATTATATACATAAATATGTATTTCTATATATATTTATATTATACTCAATTTCCTACGATCTCTTTTAATTTGGTCAATTTATATCTGTGCACCTTCTCTGTTTTTTTCGTAACCATCTAAAGGTCGGCTGTTAGACAATGCCTAAGGCATTAAGCTCGCCTGTACATAATTTTGTGCATAATAATAAATAAATAATGTGTTATTTTAACGAATAGATTATATCGACCAAATTGCTACCTAACTGGTTTAAAATTCCCATTAAAATTAGTAAATTTAACATTTTTCCATAAACCATCTGTATTAAAATATTTATATATTATATGTATATATTATATACTGTAATGAATCAGAAATTTATTAAATCATCAGTAACAGAGGACAGAATTGTAAAGACTAGTTCGAATTATTTGAGAAATTCCACAAGACGTCATAGAAGTTTTAACGTAATAAATAAAAATGATACGGTTTTGCAGGTTAAATAAAATACAGTAATATTTTTCCTGGTTTGTCTGTTATTTTATTTTATACTTCTTTCTCTTTCCCGGATAAAGAACATTGGGTAGACCTATTTCACAGACCAATTTAGAGCTTCAATGGTCCCGAGCAAATTACGAATTAAGTTCTTATGCACACATTTCGTCCACTCGGTAGCAGTCTTAATATTTATTTTTCATTAGATCAAATAAAAAGTATGATTAATTCTTTATTAAAAAGGTGAAAACATTGCAAACCTAATAATTTATAACTAGCTGTGTCCCGCAATGCTACCCGCGGTTTATTTGGACAAATAAATTGTGTATTAAAAATAATAATTATTGACGTTTTTAGACGAAAAATAATTTTAAAGTTTGAGCATTAAATATTTCTATTAACTAACTTTAATGATTAACAATTATGATTAACACAACAAAATGTATTATGCTGTTTCCAGTAATTGTTTATAGCTAGTGTACTCTTGAGTAGTGGTTCAAGAGTGTATGCCTACATAAGTATCGTAAGTAAAGTGTTTTAACTTTCTATTTAAAACTGTTTTTTGAAAAAGTTATTTACAAAGTTCTTTATACATTATTATCGAATTCATTTTCATCGATTTTTCTATGGTAATTAGATAATTTTCCACAATAAAGCGTAGCCTATATTTTAATCCCAGGTGTCAGCTAACTCCATACCAAATTTTATTAAAATTGTTACAGCCGTTTGTATGCCAAGAAGTAACAAACATACACAATCACAAACTTTCGCCTTTAAGATATTAGTATAGAAGTATATATTATTTGAAGAGGATAGCAGATATGATATAATTCCATACTTCCTCACAATATTACGAAAAACCACAGGGGTAATTTTTATCACAACACTTATTATTTAACAGCATAAAATATATATTTATAAACACTTTTTTTTAATATTTATGTAGTATACCTTATAAATTTTCCATTTTATTGCCACATGAGAAAAGTATTTAAATAACACCTAAAATACAATCTATTACAATCGCTATTCTCACGCCTGTATTGTCCTAACAATGAATATCCGGAATGACTCCTACGTGTAATTAGTTTCAGAAAAACTGGCGACTTACCAGAGGAATGTCAAGCAACTTATTATTTTGTGTAAATTTTATTATACCTTACGTTGGCTCTCTAATTGTATCACAATCAGATAATTTAATCAATCTTCTGATTTACTAGCTCTAATGACCAGCGATTAGTCTTTATTTTTTTGTATATACAGGGTTTAGATATCTGAGAAATCTGAAGCCTGAGGCTGCGTATTACGCAATAGCTAAAAAAAGTTTTATGCACCAATTTTATTAATAATCCTTAATATAACAATAAAGTCTTAAATGTAGTTAGTAGTTCGTTAGTCTCGTAAATCAAATCCCATCGAAAAATGCAAGCTTTTCTTTTCAAAGATATCTTTTAAATGAAAACCTGCTTTAATTATTTTTTTTGAAAATTTAATATCTTAAGTGAAACCCATCAACTACCATCGACTAGCCCGGGATCGATTATTTATGAGAAGTGATTATATAAAAAAAAAAGATTTAACCAATTTGACGATAAGCAATAAAAAATGTGTCTGTGAAGCGTGTAAGTAGTTATATTTCTTTCACTTGACAAGAAAAAATCTATTCAAAATTTTTATCTTTCCATTTATTCTGCGTTTGTAGAAATAAATATCGTAGATAACTGTAAAAAGGGTGCAAATGAAGCAATATGCCTAATGCTGGTCATTCATTACATTAAAAGGCAAGATGTTGATTTTTATTGCATCATAAATCTTTTTATATCTCCGACGCAGAATAAAACGCGTTCATTAATTCATGACCATTTTATTAACATTTTCATCTGCCTTTTCTTATTTTTAAGATCGTGACGTAAAGTACTAGTAGGACAGTAGGTAGTTAGATAGTAATCGTACTTACATTTTAAATACGAAAGTATGTAAGTATAGTTTTTCCTTTTACAAAAAATTACTTGGTGGACTTTTATAAAATATTGCGATAATATAACTTATACTTCCGAACTTTACTTATAGTATTCAAGGATATAGAGTAGTTTATTAAGGATATAATAAAAAATCTGCCATCGACGGCTATTCTGGGTAGAACTGTAAAGTTATAAAACATGTCTGTAAATATATATTATCAAAACGTACGTGGTTTGAGAACCAAGACAGAAGATGTACTTAGGAATGTCTCTGTTAATGAATTTGATGTAATAGTGTTCACCGAAACATGGTTAAATTGTAATGTTTTAAGTAGTGAATTCATGGACAAACGTTATGTCGTATTTATCGATCGATCGTGTTCGACTAGTTTTAAGAAAGATGGAGGGGTGTTTTGATTGCAATATTAAAAATATCCCATCTTATAGGCAATTAGGATGGGAAAGTACTGCTGAAGATCTCTGGGTGTCGATTGAAACTGCAAAAGTAACAACTTGATAAAGAAAGTTTCCATTTGCGCTGTTTACCTTCCCCTCCTGTTTCCTTGGAGCACTTATCTAGCTTTACGGAAACCTGTACAAACGTTATAGAGCAATCAGACCGAGTGATAATTTTGGGAGGTTGGCATATTGTTGGTCTCAAAAGTCGGATAGCTCTCCATGTAGTGCAATGAATTATGGATCTAAATTGGGGCTTTCTCGATTGATTTCATGTCAATTAATAATTTATCACAATTTAATAATGTAAATAATGTAGATGGTAAAATATTGGATCTGGTTCTTACTGATTTTGATGAATTAAAGGTTGCTAAATCCAATAATGTATTGAGCAAAATCGACCAAAGGCACCCTCCTTTATTAGTTTCGTTACTGCAATATAGTCCTCATTTCCTTAAACCTATATTACGACCCCGATACAACTACTTTCGAGCAGACTATAGTCAAATTTTATCATATTTGATAAATATTAATTGGAATGCAAAGCTAGAGGGGTGTCAAAATGTAAATGAAACACATATTTTATCATCTTATTTACACGGCTATTGATTTATTTACTCCACGAACCAAGCCTGTGTCTGCAAAATTTCCCCCATGGTTTACCATCTCTCTAATAAAAGTCATTTCTGAGAAAAATAAGGTAAGGCATAAATGTAAAAAATATAAAAACCCTCGTGAACAATTAGAATTTGAGCTTCTTCGAGAGCGTGTTCACAAATTGAGCAAACAATGTCTTTATGCATATAAGAAGAGAATTGAAGTCAATATTTGTAAAAATCCTAAAAGCTTTTGGCGCTTCATCAAAGACAGATGAAATGGAGAGACTACTGTACCAGCAATTATGTATCAGGGAGACCAGATCGCATCTACTGGACCGCAAATCGCACAGATGTTCGCAAGCTGTTTTTCATCAGTATTTAATAGAGATTCCCTAACGGTTAGTGTAGACTTCTCGTTTAATACCACCCCATTGAGTCGTATTAACATATCGGAACGTGACATCCAACGCTCAATCAAAAAGCTAGACATGTATAAAGGGGCTGGACCAGACAATATTCCTCCGGTTTTCGTTAAACGTTGTGGCTCTGCTTTGGCTTTACCCTTGTCAATTATCTTCAACAGATCCTTAAATGATGGTGTATTTCCAGACATATGGAAAAGCTCTAAAGTAGTCCCAGTTTTTAAAAAAGGCTCCACAAGCAACGTTAGTAACTATAGACCAATTTCCATACTTTCATGCATTCCAAAGCTTTTCGAGTCACTTGTATGTCCTTTTATTACACAGCATCTGCATAACTTTATCTCTGAACATCAACATGGTTTAGAAAAGGTCACTCCGTTGAAACAAATTTAGTCTCATTTACGTCTTACCTGTGCCGGGAAATTGATAGAGGACTGGAAGTAGATACTATTTATATGGACTTCTAGTGCCTTTGATAAGGTCTGTCATGCTCTGTTTAATAAATAAATTACGAGGATTTGGGATTAATGGGTCGCTATTGGATTGGTTTCGTTCATATCTTGCAAAAGACTCCAGTTTGTGGTGGTGAATGGTCATAAATCACAAGACTACATAGCTATTTCAGTGTACCACAAGGCTCGCATCTTGGCCTGTATTGTTTTCGGCCTTTATAAATGATATTACCTTAGAAATACGCAATAGTCAATTTTGTCTCTTTGCCGATGATTTAAAAATATACAGAACAGTTACTTTAGCAACAGACTCAGAACTTACACAGTCTGATTTAGATAGAATAAAAAATGGTGTAATTTAAATAGAATGACAATAAATACAAAAAAGTCCTATTACATAAAATTTTCCAAAAAACGAAATCCTATGACATCCTGTTAAATGGTGAAATTTTGCAGCAAGTCAATGAAATTCAAGATTTGGGTGTGATAATGGATAACAGGCTAACGTTCAAATCACACATCAATTCAATTGTTAATAAAGCTGCTAAAATGCTCGGTTTTTAAAAAGAAATAATAAGGGGTTTACTTCCTCAAGCACTAAAATTATATTATACAACTTGAGTTCGCATCAGTAGTTTGGGGTCCCCATTGCACTACCATTCGCAACGTATTGAAAGCGTACAGCGTGCATTCACTAGGCACTTGGCATTTAATTCTTCTAGCATTTTTTACCGTGCTACATACGATCTGCGTCTTAAACATTTTAAAATAATATCGCTTAGCAATCGTCGCAGAATAATTAATATCATGTTCCTAAAAACTAATTTCTGAAGCATAGATTGTAACCACTTACTTCAGAAAATCAACTTTAGTATTCCTTACCAGCTCCCACGGCACCCTATAACTAAAATTTTCCATATTCCTGCAAGAAGAACAAACCTCCTTAAATATTCCCCTTATCAAAGATTTGTAGCGAATTTAACCAAATATGTGCATTAATAGACGGCATCGACATTTTTACGACACGTGTCCTGTTTTAAAAAACAAACTAGTATTCAAGTTTCTTGTTCGTAATTGATCAGAGACTGTAATAAATAACTCATGTTTTGTTTTTCTCTTTAAGTTGTTCTTTTTATGTCGTATTTTTAACAATTAGCTAAGGTTAAGACTATTGTTCGTTGTTTGCAAAATTATTGTAACATGTCATAATGTGTAATAAGAGATCGCTGTACATGCCTGTAACTGGCTTACAAACCTGTACCTAATCTAATATTCGGTAATTGTAATGTTGAATATTTTGTGTGTATTGCTGTTGGTGTGTCTAAATAAATAAATAAAAAAAAAATAAAAAAGTTATTTACTGATAAAACTATAATGTTTAATAATTGTTATCTCAAATCACAGTCCCTACGCGGGCTATTATGACATTGCTTTTAGTTAAAATTTACATATACAGGGTTCTCATTGTATAAGAACCTTACTTATATTTACTTTGGCATACTAAGCGCCTCTTACTACGATGAAAAAAGGATATGTTGTATAAGTAAAATTACATATAAAACACAAGTATTTTTATTTACATGTAGTATTGTATCAACCATTTGATAAATATCTATTATAAGGGGCTTACAAAACGACGATTACACGTGGCTCAAGCTCCGCGATTGATCTAAACAGTCGAATGCGTGAAAATAGTATTTCGAACTTAAAAAATTCACCTGGGCTATCACGCATTGATTAATAAAAGTTCGTATTTTTCTTCATTTTATATCATGTTATTATTTGTTAACAGAAAACTAAAGAAAGTTTTCTATCACTGTTATATTCTTTATATCTCTGCCCCTTTTAATACCTTTAACGGCCCCATCCAGAACTCGCAGTAAAAGGGACCCAAATGGCACCTCAGAAGCCCAGACTTTTAAATAAGTTAGTTATTTGGTAAGATAGCTCCGGGGTAGACATCAATTAAAAAATTACAACAAAATATATACATTTTAAAGCAAACTCAAACGCCATAAATCATGTAGACTTGAAAAGGATTTTACTCTATTTAGTTACATTAGCTCGTCAGTCCGAGGGTTTCCGTTCTTTTTGTATTTTTTAAAATAATGCTACTGTCAGTTTCATTCGTTTTATTTAGACTTTTGCGAAAGCTTGAAAGCATGTTGTTTCTTTTTCTATTTAACTAATAATAATGCTTATTTTGTTAGATATTTAAAAAAATACATGAACCTTTTGAGATTATTATTAATTCTTTTGTTATCCTTCTATATTAGGCTATTCTTATATATTCTTTTTGCAAATCACACAAAATAAAAAATGTAACGCAAGTTAATAAATATTCAGGTACTCAAAGTACGAACTCTTTTAAGCAGTGAGATCTAATTTAAATTTTAACCAAAACAAAATCGCAATACAGAAAATTATAAAAAATAAAATTTTACTTTTTTGCCTCGACCTTACTTTAAATTTCTTTTAAAGATTGATTTCGACGATCCTGTCTTTTAATAATACATGATTGGAAGTTTTAAATTCATAGAAGACATAAAAGTATAAATGATGAATGTGAACCATTATGATGGAAGGGTGTAAAAATGTCGGGCGGCGGGAAAAAGTCGGGCAAAGTATATCGGTCTGTCTTCTTAGTTTTGGACCGTATCCCCGAACACAATACTGAAAAGCTGTTAGGGGCTTGAAGACTTGTTTCTGCAAGTGCAAGGATGTACTGTCTCACATGGCCTTTGGGTTTATGGGGAGTTTGTTGTCATTGTGATTAGGCCGGACGAAAATATAATAATCCAAATTTTGTAAAATCTGCTCCATTACCCATTAAAATAAGTAAACGAATGAAAGAATAAAATCAATAACAAATTTTGTTTCAACATAAAGACATTTTATTAAAATAGATGAATGTATTCAATTGTTTTGAATAGTGTAAAAATCCAAATGATTAATTTATAGTTTAAAGGTTAAAAATAAACTTTAAAAAACCTCAACGTTTGTATTTCGACGTTCCATTTTGTGGTTTGTTCAAATAAATCCCGCAGGGGATTTCTGGAATTGTACATAAAACTAAAATAAATGCATTTAAACCGCTATAAATATTTAAAAATGTAGTTTTTTATAGGTTGGTTCTGTTTTATAGGGGGCAAACTACACTTGATTCAAAATATTTAGGAGGATTCAATACAATGCAGTAATAATTATTTCAGAGTGGTTTATAGGCACAAAGAAAAATTACCTATAAAAAAATCTTAAATTTTTAGAGAGTACCTTTCCGCAATAAAAATAATAAGACCGTCTCAGTTGCAAGTTTCAAAATTCAATTTAAAAGATTATCGGTCTATCTAATGATCCTCTTCAAAACTTTTGCTTTCAAGACAAGTTTTGCGTGTTGAAGAGAATAGTCAGCGATGGGTACTATCTCGAACTATTTGTTTATGTTTAATTTTGTTAAACACGCACAATACGGCTTTAATATTTAAGATTTTTATAAAAAAAATTGGTTGCAAAAACAAAAAAGTTTTCTACTTCGTGAATAAGAATTAACAATTTAAAATTATATTTAATGTTATATAAAATGTTTACATACAAACACAAAAGTATGAATTAATAAGCACTATTATCGACTCGAACCTCGACTTAAAAAACTCGAAGATTAATTCCTAGCATTCAAACTTTACTATAATGAATAAACCTGTAAATTATTATTATTATGAATCAGTTAATATTGCAATAAAAATCTTTTTTAAAAATATTGACTATTAAGCGAAGCTTTTTTTCGTGCGGTTTTAATTTTAATGGAAAATAACGCTTGCACTCGAGTATTAAGGCTATTGTCAAAAAGATACGATTAAATTTCCCTCTACAATGTCTTAATTTTTTAATTACAAAAAGATTAGAGCGTTGTGAATTTCAACACGACAAAGGACTTATTTTATTAGTATCGTATATATTTTAATAAATATAAGATGAAATTATATTAGTCAAGTCCACGATAATTTTACAATACTAATAAATACTATAAATTAATTGTCGTTACAAAAAATTGTATAACAAAGAATTTAAGTATAAAATAAAATATCTAAATGATAGACAGTAAGAATCAGTTCAGTTATAGCCAAAATAACTGCTTAAAATGTCTCTTGACTGATATGATTTATTAAAATATCTTTTATTCGCTTCCAAAATTTTAAATAAAAAATAATATTTACTTGATTTCTTAGTGGTATAATTTTATCTATATCCCTCAGGATTATTAAAAAATGTTTGTTTTGTCCTTCAAAGAGCGGCCGTTAATATACGCAGCATAACATATGATGTATAGTTGTTTGTTGCTCTTTTGTAACAACGACACTTTTTACTTGTTTCCCTAAACTTTTGAAGTAAATCTATCGGAATGGCTTTTCCGTCTAATATTTTATGGTAATTGCACATTGTATTATTCATTTTTAATTTAATTATTTATATAGCAAAGTAGCTGGATCTGGCATATAGGGTAAAGGGAGATATATTGGTGATATAAGTAATTTGGTTATATTATTTAAAACACTTTTGTATGACCGCGTTAGCGAATTTCTCAATTTATTTAAACGATAGATTACTTAGTTTAATTTATCACGAAAAGTGTAAAATCTTTTACACGTTTATAACACCAAAATGACCTCTAAACCACAATTCTAGCTAATCTAATAAACGTGATAGTGACACAACAGCATGCAAAAAACTTATTATTTTATTCATTGAGCTTAGTCGTATAATAAATCAAACTGAGACAAAAAAGATTGAATATTATTTTTTAATCTGTGATCTTAAATAGGGAAGTAAAAGGAATACATAGGAATTACAAATTTTGCAACAAAATTAATAATGTGGCTTTCAATAGCATATATTTAACAAAACCTTTATAATATGTTAAATAGCAGTAATTATTTTATATCAGAAACTGATATAAGTAAACGAACAAAACTGACTTTGATGTTTATTATCTTTGATTACGCAATAGATAACCACTCAGAATTAATTTTAGTAACGAAATTGGAATGAATCCATTAGAGTATATTCGTCCGCATTTTTTTGGAATGGAAAGTGGTAAAACCCATTCTTAGCTGATCTCTGCTTGAAAAAGAAGTTTTCATACCAATTTTTAAGTCAACTTAATAGCTTCAGAGATATCGTGATCAGTGAGTTCAAACACGGGGTATCTTAATGTATATATGTAGATCTGACATTCGAAGTGTTAGCGTCCTAAGGTTCAATTTCGGAAATAGTATAAGGATTGTACGACTTTGAGTTAGTAGCCAAAGCTTTGAAAAATAGACAAAATGACAATGGCTTTTAATTTACCTTGAAACGATATAGTTACGTAAGTAACTGTTTTTGCGAAATTTATGTTATTCAAAAAATATTTCTTGCATCATTATATAGCAAGCAAGTTATTAATTAATGCCGTGTGTAATATCTTAAAATGATATAAGCAACTTAAAATAACTTATAAGTTGTTAAAGATATACCTAAATACCTTAAAATCATCTTTAAGCTGTTCGTATGTTCAAAAATATTTGTCTACGCGCCCATGACTTCTTACGAGGTTATTTATCCCTTTATCGGGAAACTTTTTACAACGCCGAAAACAACTGTGAGCAAAATTTTTGGAAAAATAATAAATATTTCGTCCGACATCTCAAAAGCTCGTTATTAGCCAATAAGTAATGTATTATGATATATTATTCTTTTGGATTATCGAGTTCCTTATTTGTTTTCTATAACTTTCATCGTAAGTATGTCAAAGCTGACTTATTCCTATTCCATTAACATTTACGTACTCTAACAATGATTAATAATTAATGAGAGTTGGGATACGGTCCAAAATCCCCTAATAGATGGAGGTGTATTAGGGGAGGCCTATGTCCAGCAGTGGACTATCACAGGCTGATGATGATGATGAAAAATCGTAATACTATAAACGTTTTGTTATTATTACTAATTTATTATTATTTACTTTTTATTGAAGCACAGTAGTAAAAGAATATTAAATAAAATATTTTATATCATACACTATTTTTCTTTACATTATTTACCCTAACATTAATCAAAAAAAATATTTAAGTTTAAATTTTATTAAATCTCTAAATATTGAAGATTTTTATTGAATTACTCTGTTTTATATATAATCATGAATGTAAAAAATATATTACAATATATATAAAATTTAACAATAAATTTTACAAAAATGCTTGGTAATGCAATTTAATCCCCGTCAGCCTCACAAACCGTTAGCAATATATATATAGCATGTATTGTTTTTACAACATCATCCTAACGGCAATCTTTTGTTGTATGCAGTCTATTAAAATACGAGAATTATTACTAGATATTATAACATACAACGGATATTGATTACATTTTCATAGTGATTACAAAGCAATTACTTTGTTAAACAAAGTTCATTATCACAGTTTATTTACTACCGGTTTTAAGTAGCAAAACAAAAAGTTGCTTTTATACAATATTCACTATGTGGTTATAACCAATATCCATTATTGGTTTTTATTTTATCATTTGCTTATCGTTTAAGGGGATAAGAAACGTACTTGTCTGAAATAAACAAAAACATACCTAAAAGAAACAAAAAAATGTGTATGGCTTTATTTATTTTAGACACATATTTGACAAGCCTCAAATTCACAATGGCTTGGCAGTACACTTAGAATAGATTTCACATCTACTAGATCGGTGCTTTGATCACTGAGTGTATTACACTAAGTTGTCCGGCATAAAATATTGGCTTTAGACCCGCTTAGTTCAGGCATTTCCGTCTATTTCTCAAACAAATTTCCTCTTACCGCACAAAGTTAACGTTAAAGTAATGAAACAATTACTAATATAACTAGATATAAAAGTAATAATTTCTGGAATGTTGTTAAACCACATGGCAGCTTTAAATACATAACAAAAAAATATTTTATAACCATACCATTAAACTATTAAGTTATTTTACAGAGCTTTAACAAAATAGCCAAACTATTAATTATGAAGTGCGTTTAAAACATCAATAAATTTGATAAAAAATTAATGAGACTATAGTCTTTTACGCTTACGCTGTAAGCTATACGCTTTACAGATTTTTTTCAAAAACTCGCAACTGAATTCAAACAAATGATAATAACGTAATCTTTCCTGATATATATCAGAGGGTTTCCACTTCTAAGAAGAAAGCCACGAAAACGTAAGCTCGTCAGTCAGATAATTAGGTCACACATTTTGCTTTAACGTACTTTATTTTTCGCTATAATTCGTATAATTATTGTTAAATATAAATGTTGAGAAGAAAATCTTATTTTGTCATGATACCGGACCGGCTTAGATGTAACTTTGGCGGATCAAGATCTAAATGTTTCGAGACCGCTATTATTATTATTATTTAGGAGCAACCAGATTCAAGTTTTAGCCACGTTTTGTTAAAACGTACTATACTTAACGATGCAAGGGATATAAGTCACGAACACTAACGAGACATAACGAGGTGAAGTAAAAGTGCTTCAGATGACGAAAATATTTGTAGGCAAAATAATTTGAATTTGAACTAAGTGTCCTTTATAATTTATTTTTTTCTTACGCGTTGTTGTTTCTCGTAAGATTTAGCCCGCGTTTTCAATGTAGAGCGTTCAAATGTATATTAAAATGACATTATTAGTAAAATGGAACATTTAAATATTCTTTATGTGAACATGTTTATCCGAACTTATTGTTTTTATGTGATTTAGCATCTTGACTTTAAAGAAAGTGATTAATCATCATCATCATCATCATCATCAGCCTGTATAAGTCAATGTTTTGGAATAACCGACAGTTTTTATTTAAAATTAACCTATCTTTCATTTTCTTAATTTTGAACGTTGGTTTGACAAAGAGTACGTGGTCCTGTGGCTTCGTAGTTTTTAAATGTTTGGATTTAATTTTTAAAATTATTGAATCCCATGAAGGTGGCATAGACCAACTATCCTCTCTATTAAACTTAAGATATTTTTTACGGGATGATTTGGGACGCAATATTTCTATTGCATCCCGAATCATCCTTGGTATAAATCAATGTCCTTTTGCAAGTATTTTTGGTTCATCAAAAATGATTGTAAAAATTATTGTAATAAATTTAATTTTTTTATGCTAAGATGCTAAATAAAACCTAGCGAAGGCAATAAAAATATTTTAAATAGTAATAGAGAACTTTTCCGATTTCAATTAATTACCTTATCAAATAACCTCGGTGGATATTGCTGACGGATCTATAAAAATTTGGCGGCATGACCGATGTCAAATATAATGCTAAATGCGTAATATTAAATAAAAAAATCACTTAAATAAACACTAAAAAACGTGGCTATCAAAGAAGAGCTCGTAACAAAGCTAATTTTCTAGTTAAAATGCAAACAAAAGGGTAACTACTGATCATTGGTCATGGGCTGTGACTCGGCCATATTAAATAACCTATTAATTTTGTATTAACAGTAATTATCTTACAATATTACGTCGTTTTTTTTTAAGAATTTTCTTATCTAACTGAGACGTTTTATAACAATAAATACAATATTACGTAAATAGGTATAATAAAGTAACAATGCGAGTGGTGTCCAGAAGCACCAAGAATCGGTCCATCATAGCGTGCCAGCCGCCACAGAAGTTGTGCGAGGCTTACTGGGATTAACACGTAAGCAGTACTGACTGTAGAAGTCATTTTCGTTGGCATTCGACCCCACATGTTACCTCGTTAGCCTGATCCAGATATTTTCGTTCCTTTTTTTTTCGGCTTCTACGGGGTTGTCCTAAAATGGGACTGTGATGAAAACCAAAAATACCCTTGACAGTGCCCCGTCCATTAGCACGATATCAGGCTTGTTAGCTAGTATCGTCCTGTCCGTGGTGATGGATCGGTTCCAATAGATTACTAATATTGCTTAGTAGAATATCGTTAAGTATTAATTAATTTTTAAATTTGAAAAATAATGCAATAAGTGACAGATTAAAAAGAAGTAATGTTTTACTTTCTAGCAAACAGTGTTTTGCACTTAATTACATAAAAAATTAACATTAGAACTAATGCCGCCCTTCGTGCCCATGCATTTCTAAACGAGGCTTACAATGACATTACTGGTCCAAATTCACCTTAAACGTAATCATTTAGCTAAGAGGGTCTCGTTGTTTTATAAATACGTGCGTATCCAAATTTACTGACATTGGCAACTGTAGAATGACGGTGACAAGAATAACTATTTAAATATTTATTACTATGTAGCTTTATAAAAATATTTAAACGTACAATACAATTTTGATAGATAAATTAAATAAAATATAGCCAACCAGCCGTTCAATTGTTTATTATGTTTAATACAGGTGACTCAGTTAATGGTTAACTGCGCACTGACTGATAATGATTGATGCCAGATCTAGTATGGCGGTTTTGCAATCAACGATGTAGTTTAATGGATAAACCAATCATGTACCCGTTTCATAAAGCAAAACGCCACCAGGTGTTTACATTAATTAAACACCACATACAAATAGATATTATGATGAATAAAGTTCTCAGTCTCAAGTAAATAAAAATAATTCATTATGACATATCTTATAATTTTGACTAAAAAATTATGTACTTCGTAAACCATGAAGTATACATAACAGTTTTGACATCGGATAACATCAAAAGTTTTACTACTGTTATTATAGTAACTAAGCTTTAAGCTTTTAAATTCAGTCTTATTTTTACTTAGAATTTCTCTTATATTCCTCTCTTTTGTCGACCGCGTGCACAAGATAATTAAAAGCTCTACTATAATTATTTAATTAAAAAATCTATTGTGTAACAATAGCTATTAAATTATTTTTTTAATAAATCATTATTTCTAAAGGATTCTAATTCAGAATTCACCTTAACCAAAAAGAAACAGTGTAGATTTTAGCTAGCTGTTTCTTAATTAATACCTACCAGATCATCATAATAATTATTAATTCAGTATTTCTCATATTCACAGTCAATGTGTTTAGTAACGATTCACAAAAAGCTCTTTTTTCAGGCGTATAAACTTTTAACGAATTCATGCCACAGTCCGTTTTTAAATCAAGTATTAAAATATAGACCGCTTTGGCTTTCGTTTAATTTTCGGGAAATTTAATTAAATTATCCAGTTTTATGTTAGGTTAAATCCCTCTTCACGTTTAGTTCTGGAATTTTTGACACTTTGTAAAATTTTATTATATTAACGACGTACCTACTACTTTAACACTTTTTTTTGAGAACTCAATACGAGTTTAAATTTTTAACAGTTTTCATAATATTTGTTTAAATACACAAACTTGCATGGAAATTTTAACAAAACTTTATGTCCGACTTCAGTCAGCATATTACCATTTTGCGCAATATAGGCGGGTAACAACGCGTTCTGTACTACAATACTGTCCCATTATTTCTCCCATCGAATTTTAAATCTTTGATATTTTTTAGGACATTCATTTTATCAAAATATTGCCTGTTGTTACCTACGATTTAAAAAAAGAATGAACAAAATGGGACCTCTTGAAGCGGAGCAACAAGGTAACATGTATAAAAAAAGATAAACATATGCTCCGACTTGAGTACTTCCTTCTTTTGGGAAGTCGGTCGGAATTTTACAGCATTTTTTACAAGCGATTTTAGGGATGTTAATAACGTATTATCTTAATAAAGTTTTTTTTAACACTTTGAAATGAAATGTTTACTTTTTAATAAGGGTATTAAAGAGCAAAACATCAATAAATAATAAAGATTGGAACAAAGATAATAAAGATAAATAAGAAAGGAAAAAGTTAAAATTATAAATTAGCCGCAAAAAGTTTTGTGCTGGCACTTTTTACGAACATTGTATAAAATGAAAACAATTTACATGGTTTGAATGCACAAAGAAACAACCTCATAAAAAATTAAAACAGTCTGTATTAAATACTGCTGCTTTGAAAATTTTTGAAACAATATTACTGTCACCTATTTCACTATGATTTTGAACAAAATGTTTAAGTTACCTTATAACGATATTTTTAAGGTACATTATAATTTTTCATGTAACTGAAGCAACAAAAACAAACTACATATGAGGTCACTTAGTATTATTGGAAGTTGGTGATTCAACCCACATTTAGTTAACCGATTTGCGAAAGAAAAATTGGGAATAGTGATATTGTATATAATTATAATTATAATTCATTGGATAAATAAAAGGGTAAGGATATTTGACAATGTTAAGAAAAAATATGACCGACTTTAAACAGTATATTAGTAAATATTGCTGTGGTGAGGAGTACAGTGAAGGAATTATTGAGTTGTACGTAGTCTCTGTTTTGCTTTAAGGAAGAGACATTTTATTAACGTGATATCTACATAAAATGGCACTTTAAAGTATAATAATAATTTAAATAATCTAATCGAAAATAAGTACTAGTAGCGGTAGGTTACTAATTGCTTGTTCTAAGCTACTTGAATTTGATTATGACTGTTTATTTTGTAATAAAAAATCTGTGATTTCTATTTCCGTTTCTGCCGCAAGGAATGTGAGGTTAACTTTCTCTTTATAATCGTGTCTTAAAATTCCATTTTTCTCGTTATGTAAAGTATAATTATATGTTACAGTGCTTTATGATTGTTTGTTAATTATTACTAAAATCTCAATAAATATCTTAGAGACAAAAATTATTACTTAGAACCAAATAAGAGATTTTTCTTTAAAAATTGTATTGATTTCCTAAAAATTTTTAGACAGTTTCATATCATCTTTCTTTTTCATTTAAATAATGTTTAGGAAGCCTCTGCCTCCGTAGCCTAGTGGTATAGGCGTTTGCTTTAGAAACCAGAGGTCGTGGGTTCGTATCCTGCGGGGACTCAACAAATTTTCATTGTTGTTTCCTAGTTGATTAGGACAATTTGGGCCGATCACCCAGTTGTCTGAAAAGTAAGACGATCCATGCGTCGGATGGGCATGTAAAAAGGCGGTCCACCCACCAACCTGCATTGGACCAGCGTGGTGGGATACGGTCCAAAACCCCCTAATGGATAGGGGTGTATTAGGGGAGGCCTATCTCTAGCAGTGGACTATTAAAGGTTGATGATGATGGTGATGAATGTTTAGGAAAAATAAATAAATATAACCTTTTGAAACTGCACAGGGAAAAAATTTAAAAACAAATTAGCTTTACAAATCTGTGAAAGAGAAGGGATCAAAAATGTTTTACGAAAATAGAGCCAATACTGTTGGGATCACTTTTTTAATGGAATTGTTATAAGCTGAACGTTCTTATTTATAAGCGTTAAAGTTTAATCTTGCGCTGAACAGGTATAACAGGTAACAGTTTTTATACATTAAATATAACAGATAAAAATATTTTATAATGTCTTAAACAATCATTAAGAAATGTATTATATATTAAACTTTTGTATTATCTATACAAGAAATATTTAAAAAGTACTACGTAAGTTCACCACGGTATACTAAAAATATCGTTAATAATATCTACACTTATGCGCTGTTAAATACGAGGACGGCATTGGAAATATCGGGAATCAAGGAAGTGACACAACATTACTATTTAAAATGTATTTATTGCTTTTCGAAGTAATCTCCGCGAAATTTGAAAAATTTTTTCATACGATGGAACCAATCATTGAAACAACCATTCCATTCGGAAGTTTCGGTCTCCAAAATGGCCGTTTTACAGGCGTTCGCAGCTTCTGCAGGTGATGAAAATCTCTGACCACGCTATTTATTCTTAATTTTAGGAAAAGTATAGAAATAATTAGGGCTCAGGTCGGGACTGTACGGGAGATGGTCTAAAAGATCTATGTTTTCTTGCTCAAAAAACTCTTTTGTTCTGTGCGCGGTGTAAGAACAATTTTTGTAGCTTTAAATCATTTTAGAACATCCAAACTCGTGACTGGTTTTTTGTTTCGGTTTTGTACGCATATATCCAGTATTAGTCACCTGATATGATGTTACAGCATATTATGTTACAGCATTTGAGGACCCTGCGTGGAATCTTTCAAGAGTTCTGATGCACCAAGTAACGCGAGCCGCGTTTTGCTCTTTACAGGGCGAATGTGGTATCTATCGGGAAAACAACTTTTTTACACCGAATTGTTTATACAAGATTATTTATATTTGACTCATGCCAATGTCTAAAGTTTCCTGAATTTTGCGGTATGTCACATGTCAATGTCCCTCAATCAGCTTACGCATAGCATCAACGTTTTCTTGTCAGACTGCAGTTTTTGCACGATCTTGACGGGGATCACCACTGAGCTTGACATGTCCACGTTGAATTGGTTCTCTTCTTATCTTCAGGGGCGCCAGCAGTGTAGTTGTGGATAAGTCCTCATCAAAATGGCTGCATGTAAAAAGTGGCGTCCCTCAAGGTGGCATTCTCTCTCCACCCTTAATCTCATTACTAAAGATATTCAGAGTGCGTATCATCTGTATGCTGATGACCTACAGCTGTATGCTGACGCGGATGCTGGTAGTTTAGTAAGTGCTTTTATAAAAATAAATCAAGATTTGTCTGCCATCAAAAGTTGGACTGATCGATTTGATTTGGCTGTAAATGCAACGAAATGCCAAAAAATTGTGCTAGGCAGTTCGCGAATGCTAGCTAAAATAAATTTTTCTCATCTGCCAGAAATTATTTTTGACGGCCAGTCCATTCCGATCAGCCAAAGCGTCAAAAACCTTGGCTAAAACATCGATAGCACTTTGAGTTGGAAGCCTCAAGTAGCCAGTGTAATTCAAAAAGTTACTGGTGCTATGCGACTTTTATATAGGCTTAAAAACTTTTTGCCCTCATCAACCAAGGCTATGCTTGTGCAGACTTTGATATTTCCTCTTATCGATTATGGTGACGTGTGCTACTTTGACCTGAATGCAGATCACCTCAACAAACTTGACCGACTTCTAAATAACTGGATTCGATTTGTTTTTAATCTCCGTAAATTTGACCACGTTTCGGCTTATCGTGCCCAATTGAAATGGCTACCTATACGCCAAAGACGCTCCCTACGGGCGCAAACTATTCTTTTTACTTTCCTAGACTCACCTTTTACTCCGATTTACATATCATCGAAATTTCAGTATCTATGTGAAGTCAGCAACAAAAACCTTCGTTCAACGAATAATCATTTGCTTCAATGTCCTATTCACCGTTTTGACTTTACCCATTCGTCACTCCTCTTACAATCGATTCATTTGTGAAATGAGTTACTTCAGGAAATCAAAATGGTAAAAAATCACATAGAATTTAAAAACAAAATTCGAAAACACTTATTAAGTCAACTACAATAGTATCAGACAGAATTTATGATTAGATATTTATAAGTATATTCATAGTATGTGAATGTATGTATTTATTTATTATATATACTATGTGTAGATAATTGTATGTATGATATGAACTTATATACAATAGAATATATATATATATATATATTATCATAATATGTTATACTTATTTGCATTTGAAACAAAGTCTTAAGTATGATTTAACTTGAGTTTACACCTATTTCATTTTCTCTTCATCACCCAATGGTTGACTGGTAGAGAATGCCTTCGGCATTAAGTCCGCTATTGTACTGTTTTGTACATAAAGTGTAAAATAAATAAATAAATAAATTACTTTAAGAATTTGATACACGGTACAGTTTGCACACAAATGTATGGTTTTTATTAAAGATTAAATTATAAAGTTAATGCGTCCTAAGTTGAATTACAAACAATGTTAAACTAATTGAGGACACATTCATTACAAGAGAGACAACGTTGGTCTGTTCTAACATAATCATGTTAGGTGTTAACACATAACTAATGGTTTGTGGTTTCCGTAAAGGGTCTGAAGGATCCTTACTACATTAGGATTATAAATCTGTGTATGTTTTATTGACCGTCTTTAGATTAAATTTTACGTAAACCTGGCGATCTATAGTATTTTTTTTTATTGATAAGACCAAAATTTTGGTCTAATCAATAAAAAAAATACTTCACGACTATTAATTATATAAAAAACACCTTTTCTATCCAAAAGCACGATCAGAGATTTTATATCGATCAATTAATTTTATAGTTCTTAGTGTTAAAGTCAACCTCTTATTACAATGTAATAAAAAAGTACTCTACTACAAAGACCAGCCTTCCTTCATTTAACGGCCAGGTAACAAAATTTTTCGCTCTAGGAAAAAAATATCTTGAAAAAAATTTAGAACAAAAATATAAAAACATAATTAGATTCAAAGCATCTAATAACAATTTCCTTTTTTTTAATTAAAATCGACTCGTCAATCATCGATGCGATAAAATGAAATAGATGAGTTCGTGGTATACTTTTGTTACAGAATAATAAATACCTAAAAAAAAAAATAAAGCACTAGGGTCATTTAAGGGGTCACGCAAGATACTATTTTGATACAGTGCCCTGTTATATCTATTACATATTACATTTATTTGATTGCAAATATTGGTAATAAAAATAAATTCTTTAAAAACTATTTTTACGACTACACGGGTAAAATTTTTCAAAATAAATTATATCATGATATAATTAATCCTTTATGATATCATTCATGACGTTAAAAACGTTCGATCATATAATTTAAACATTATCACGGTAAACATTGCAGCACAACTGCATACCAACATAAATAGAAAGATAATCCTACAGGAATTATTAAATCAAGATTAGTCTGTTTTTGTTGTTTTTATTAGCACATTAGTTTTTGGGCTTTTCATTACAAACATTTACGCAAAAAAACCTAAAATCTATATATCTTTTCTCTTATGAAACTTTTAAACTTCTCAAAAACCGTACAGTGATGTATGTTATTCTATACTCAAGCATAAAGCACTACTGTTTAATTTTTGTAGAAAAATATATAAATCAATGTAAAATTTTATTTTAATATTAATTGAGTAGTAAATTTTTGCGATCGAATGGGTGCTATTCGATCGTCAAAATTTACTACTCAATTAGTGCTATGGTAATGTTCTATCTGTGTGGGCTAGTGGAGGTATGTTAACTATAGTTATTTGAAAACTCATGGTTATAACATTTATCTTAAAATATTTATTTTTCAGGTCTCTCCTAGTTATTTCGGAGGAAGCTTACTAAACGAATAGACAAAAGGAAATATAATAATATAAGTCTTATTAACAGGCGATCTAACCATGTGTTTTCTTCAGATTTCCCTCAGTCCTTGCTGCAGATTGTTAGAATTTTTAAATAGTGAAATGGCTTAATCCAAGGCGTTAGTTAAATGAAATAATTATGTGACACTATGACAAGCTAATTGCACGACCATTCCTAAAGCCACCAAAAGAACTAGCCGACTTAAACTACACAAAAAAAATACACAAAACCTGTGGGACAACACCTTATAGCCAGGATCAGAAAAAAAATGTGTTACTGTGACCAGTTTACTAATATAATGTTATTCATCAACGGTTTTTACCCCATTGGTACAAAGGGCTATCGCTTTGTTTCTGTACTTTACCTCTTTTATAAATCAAAAGTGTTCAACTACCTAGAAGCAGACTACGGTTTATAAGTTGAAAATTTATTAGTATTATATTCTAACATTGAAAAATGTTTTAATAAAAAGAATTTTAGATACTGAGAGAAGTTAGCAAGTTTTAAAATTCATATTTCGTCTCGTAAATTCAATATACGGGGGAGATGGCAAATGTATCATCCCTGATGTATTTCTGTTGTCTAAAGTGCTAGAATGAATAATGTTTGCATTTGCTCAGAGAAGGACCTATCTAATACGTAGTGAATTGTAAATTTTGCCCATCTTCAATAACATTGAAACAAATGTGTGTTCTTATATTTAACGGTACATGGGTAGGTAAATTTCATATTAAAATTTCTGCTATGTTTTATCAATATAACATTTATAAATAAAGGGTTATTAGTATCGTAGTAGATAGATATGTACAATGCCAGTAAGCTAAAGCATTTATAGATTGGCAGAAATGTATTATTTGTGTTAACAAAGGGGACTTTTAAAAACGATATTAACTTGTAACAGTTAATTTTATGCTAAAAGAAGTTTGATCAGCGCCTTATTAAAGTTCTCTGTGTTATAAAAGCGGTTCTTTTCAAGATTTTTCTTATCTACGGTGCCTAGATGAGCATGTAATTTGTTTTTGTTAAATGTTATGAATTTTATTAGATACCATAAAAAACTTTATGAGTAACATGTTTAATAAAAGAATGAAATGTTGGTCGATTTGAATCAAAATACAACAGATTAAATTCCACCTTCCCTATTTGTATTATGCTTAATAACATTTATATTCCCATTTTTTAATAAACTTATGTGTAGTTAAGATTCATATAAGAATGTCACATTTTATTAGTATTAATACATGATTATGACGTAAAATGTATTTGTATAAAATTTAAAGTTTGATTCCATATTAAATTATATATTTTTTAATAGTTTTCGTAGATTATTGTACATTTTATAATATTTATTAATAATTTAAAGACGCTGTATAAAGTATAATATTTACATCAACAGTTTTTTTTAATCAAGCATTAATAACGTTAAAAAAATTCAATCTAAAGACTGTTAATAAAACGTGCATATATTTATAATCCTAAAGCAGTAAGGATTTTAGACCTTTTCCTTTAGACCCTTTACGAAGACCACAAACCATTAATTATGTGTTAACACCTAACGTGATTATATTAGAAGAAACCAACGTTGTCTCTCTTGTAGTGATAATTAATTTAACATTGTTTTTTAATCCATCTTGGGACGCATTAACTTTATAATTCATTATTTAATTAAAACTATAAATTTGTGTGCAAACTATACTGAGCATCAAATTCTTAATGTAATATAAAAAGTCAAAAAGTTAATAGTGTGATAATTAGTGTTAAGTGAATGGAAAGTTTACCGATTTTAATTTTGGAAAATATATTATACGTAATAGTTGTTAAAAGTATTCGTTACGCCTTTTTTGCAAAATATTGAAATGCTTTGTAAAATCGGATTAAGCTTTCTACCCATAAATAGTTTGCATGAGGCAAGTTGAATTCCAGAGCATAATATTAGTCTATTAATTATATTACTCATCATTATCATTAAATGTCATGTTATTGTTACTAAAGCCGACATTAGGAATTGAACGTTTTTTTCGCAAAAAGAGTAAAACGTCGCTACACCTGTTTCTAAAGGACTTCTGAGAGCCTTATTATAAAGAGCTTTGCTACAGTTTTCCTTTTCATTCTCTTCTCGGAATGGGAGGGGAGGGGGAAAGGTAGTTTCGTACAAAGAGCATATTGTTGTCTCGACTTTTTGCGCAAAATAGTTTAAAAACCAATTAAAGCCGATAATTTTTTTATTTAAATTTCACTTGGACGACTATATTTTGACATCCTTGATTTCTATAAGAAAAAATCACAAAAACAAAAGTAATAATTGCATTATTAATGATTTACCTTTTTGATTTTTTAATATATATATTTTAAAATTTTATTAGACATATTGAAAATTATAAAATAACACAGCCCTGTGTAACTAAAAAACTAAAGCAAACTTAAAAACATTTATAAAAAGAGGTTTTCTTAAAGTAAAAATTGGCTGCTTCAAGATATTAAATAACCCATAGCCTACTTTATGGATCTTTCATATCTCTCTAGTGGACGAGTCTTACATCGTCGTATCGCTCAAGGCGCCCATTTATAAAAATGGTCTTTACAAAACAACATTCAAGTATGTTTTCGATAATTTTTTGATAAATTTGCGATAAAAATTTAGATGCGCTAAAAGTGCGATTAAAATCATCATTATTTTGCATCATTAAATGGTCTTGAATGCCACTGTTATTATTTCTAAGGGAATATATAAAAATAAAGATGATTTTTAATTCAAAGTTAAGGGAATACATTTTTTATTCAAATCAAATTAAATGAGATATTAAAGATCAAAAACATTTTTTTTATATACCAAATAAGCATTGATAAAAAAAACTTTATATGTTTATTATACAGAGACGCTTAAACGTAACGTCACCAGAAATAAGCTCGCCATGAGGCATGGAATGTAAGGCCACTTTTACCCACCAATCACGCTGGCTACCGTACCCTTTAAAATGTTACACAATAAAGTTTACATATCACAAGTCATGTCCAAAGTGTCGTCGAGGCCTCCTCGAGGCAAATCCCGGTGGAGGAAAACCCCTACTGGGCTTTGCCAAACGACATCAGGACCTCTTGCGACCGCAAGGAGCCGCGATTCGCGCCCACGATTGGTATCAACCGAGCGGAACCGAAGGCAGCTACGCGCCCGGAACATCGGTCCAAGACGCGCATAGCTGAGTTCAGGAACGAACGGTGGGATAGCGATCTTAGCAACCTACATCCCTCCCATGTGGCCTTCTGGCGCATTCCTAAAAGCCTCAAAGGCGGCGGCAGCCATACACCTATGCCGCACAGCGTTTCTTGATGAGGAAAAAGCCGAATGTCTGGCCAACAGTCTCGAGGCTCAACGTTCGCCCAGTACACAACTGGTGAGCGCCGCTCATCTCCGCAAGGTAGAGAGCGAGGTTGACCGGTTGACACACTTACCCCTACGCGACGTACTCACACCCGTAACGAAAAGCGAAGTCAAATCGATTATCAAAAAGCTTAGACCACGGAAAGCCCCGGGCACCGATGGCATATCAAACCGCGTCATAAAGATTCTTCCGACTCACCTTATAAACCTCCTAGTCCTACTCTATAACGCAGCTCTTTTCAAGTGTATTTTTCCAAACACTTAGAAAGACGCTGAAGTTATAGGTTTCCTCAAACCGGGAAAACCTCTCAACCAACCAACCTCCTATCGTCCCATTAGCCTCCTTAAAGGCTTCGGGAAAATCTATGAAGATAGTTTTGACCCGCCTACAAGACTTTATGCAGGCCAAAGGGCTTCCCAATCCAGTCAATTCGGCTTCGGGCAAACATTCCTGTACACATCAGGTGCACCCATCACGGAGCACATCAAATCCCAATGTTACGGAGCCAACTTACGGGAGCGCTTTTCACGACGTGGCGAGGCGTTCGACAAAGTATGGTACGACGGACTTATTACAAGTTATATAAGCTCGGTGTGCTGACCGTCTCGTACTCATCATAGTGACTTTCTCTGAAGCGAACGTTCCGATACCGCGTCGAGGATCGAAATCTCAACCACCCGCTACTAGCCGGAGTTCCACAAGGCTCCGTATAGGTCCTGTCCTTTTCACCTCTACACCAATGCATCCCTCATAACCATAAGTAAGCACCGCCTTGTTCGCAGACGATACTGCATTTCTCATCCAGCACATGTCCTTTTTGGATCCAACGACGTCTCCAAACCGCAGGCAGGAACTTGAACGGTGACTGGTTTTCGGCGTTGGAGAATCGAAATAAACCCTTCAAGCGCGGCGGTCTGTTTCACAGAATGCCGACGATCCTCATGATCCGACTCCTAGACACCCAATTCGCTGGGTAGATAAAATCAAATACCTCGGGTAACACTCAACAAAACCCTCAGCTTCGGCCCGCATCACGCAGGTCAAAAACAGAGCGCCTACGTCCTGGGTCGCCTGTTCCGCTAATTTATCCCAAGAGCAAGCTATCTCTGCGCAACAGGTGTTGCTCTACAAAACATTTATCCGTCCTATCATGACTTACGCCAGTCCGGTGTTTGCTCATGCATCCCTTAACATCCATCAAACTCAAGCCCTGCAAAACAGGTTCATACGCAGGGCCACGGGTGTGCACTGGTGCGTGCGCAACCTTGACCTGCATGTGGACCTGGAATTGCCCTCCATACACCAATATTTGAAACAAGCGTCTATCCGATATTTCGACTCGGCTTCGCAACATCCTAATGAACTGGCATGAAGCGCCGCTGCTTACGTACCACGCAAATTAATTCATCCGAAGCATAGGAAACACGCCCGATATAGGCGACCGTGCCATATACTAACAGATCCAGACGACGATATAACGATCGTGCAAGCGCGTGTTAAATCGTACATTCGCAACACTTTTTCGCAACACTCTCGCCGTCGAGGGCAAACACACATTGCGTACGTTAGATATCGGCACGTACCAGGCCGATTTTTACCAATCAGATATAGCGGTTAAAAGCTAAAATCAACGTGTCCTAAAGCAACTGATAGAGCCGAGGTTCGGCCCACCGGGGCGCCCTCGATACATGTTGCTAACGGGTTAACAAAGGATCAAAAAGCGACTGACCGAGCCTCTTGGGCACCCTCGATTAGATCGCTGACGGTTTTAAAAATAGTGGCAGCCCAAGCCGAGCTCTCCCCTCTGGGGACCCTCGGAGCTAAGCCAACAAATTAAGAGGTGAAGCCTGTGCACGCTTAAAGTTGCACAGCCCCTCGACTCCGCCGGGTTGTAATGGTTAATTCCACCAACGGAAGCCATCAGATAAACGATAAACGATAAACGAGTTTACATAATACTGATTAACGAGAGAAATAGGCTTCAGGGTAGTACTATACCAGACGATCCCTTGTATACAAGATATCTATAAAAGGTTTCATGGTTACAATCCATTTTCTTAATTAGTGGCTTGCGGTTTAAATTGCTCTAAATTTTAGTGATTTGTTGAGAGAGTGAAAATTATTTTATTGTACAAGTAATAAGAACCATATCTTTTGATAGCATTTATTCTAAACGTTCATTTTCATGTAATCTAATATTTTTTTATTGGAATACAATTGAGATTAGAATTAATATATATTACCCGACATCAGACCCAACACAGATCGCTTACGAGCACAGCGAACACACACAGCGCGTACACTAAATACACTCGCATTCCAGGGTGGTTCTCACCGCCCCCAGCCACCAATTAATACAGTCGCCTGATCGTCGGCGTCCCAGTCCGCAAACGGATCGTCGACGATCCTTAGGAGATACCAAAGATTACCTAACTCACCTACCTTCTGTACCTAGTCTTCACTTTTAGCAATTTAAGTGTCGGTCACCTGGTTGGTGTGGATAGTAGCTTCCCGCAAACTCTATGTTAGATGAAGCTTACCAAAGACATTGGTCTGCAAGCATAACATCATTGCTAAAAAAAACATATATATATATATATATATATATATATTACTACAACCGCATCTCTTAAGTAAAGAGGTAAAATACATAACGAGCTTTTCTGACTGAAACTTCGAACTAACTTTTATAATTATTGCACTCCATTCTATTTTAGATACTATAACATGTACTCAAATACATTTATCATTTATACGTATTTGGTTTTCATGACATAACTAACGTATTAAAGTGAAAAACGGATAGGGTGCTATTTCCTTACACGACTGTTAAACCCAGTTATATATGAAAAAATTACATTTAACATAATAAATGTAGTTTTTTTTAGATATAATAAAAAATGTAGTACTAAAGCAAATTCACTCATTGGGTAGGTGCTCGTTTACCTTATTTGCAGAGAAAAAAATTAATTATAAGGTAACGTAACGGAGTAGATTTTACCTAAAAAACTTTTTTATATGTTAATCTTTCAATCCTATTTGGTGATATAAAAATATATTGTTCTAGCTGTTGCATGCGATTTTGTCCGCGTAAAACCAAACTATGGAATGCAGTTTCGTAAAACCCGTTCTTAGCTGATCTTTATTTAGCAAAAGGATAATTCATACCTACATAAGTCCATTTGCCCTATAGCTTCAGAGATATCGTAGTCAATGGGAATCTCTATATAAATACACATATATAGATTTATTATAAAGCTATTTATTTTAATTTAATTACTTGTCTGCTTCAAAAAAAATAATGAGGTAATAAAGCCTGACAGTAATTTCTAATAATAATATCACTTACGTAATTATTTCTATTGCTTGCGCGAATATTATACATTATTAAATAAAATTACTTACGTAAATCAAATGGAGAAAAAATTATGGCTCACATTTTACTTTTTCAGTTCCCTTTCAAAATGTAAAAAATAAGCAATACGGCGCTAACGCACCGAGTCTAATCCTTTTCTGATTGCACTGTAAACACAAACATAGCGAAATGCACTGCACGCTTGCTGTTTCAATATCGACTAAAATTGTACATCTTAATAACTTTAATAATTTTATAAGAAAATTCTGCTAACCTGCACTCACAAACTAAGTTCTTTCGCAAAATTTAAAAAAAAATTTAGAAATGTTATCAAAAGCAAATACAATAATTTATCTAGTAGACGTCATACTGTTATGATTGTGTGCAAGATTTAAATGAGACATCTTTTTTGAATTACAAACTTGAATCATTTCATATGATTGAAATTACGACAGCCGATGACTATAATTATGACTGTTATGAAACAGACATCCCTGTCTTAAATAGGTTATTGGTAGAAACATATACGTATATTAATATTAGTTTTATTAATTACACTACAAATGAGTTATATGGTAGTAGCGCTAAAAATAGTTTAGAATGAAAAATATTCAGAAAATTAGCCGAGATTGGATAAAGTTGAAATGAACATAGAAGTAAATGTTCTAAGAAAGATCCTATCTAGTTTAGGAAGGAAAGCATAAAGCGAAGTATCCTACCCATAATTAATTATCCATAAATAACAAAACACGATCACGGACTCTTATCTAAACGGCTATGCCTAAATAGCTGTGGTGAACAGCGGCGTACTTACCGATAAGAAGAAAAGAACTTAAATAAAAAATATTTGTTCAAGACTAGGGTATAAATTTCGTTAATGTTGATTAACGGAACTAAGATATATTATATGGGGTTTTAATTAATCATCTTATAAAAGGTTTCAATAATGCTACTGTAACAATATTTCTCATAAAAAAGTTGGGAGCCATATGTTAGATCTCAACAAACTATTTATTTATGAATGAATACTTTTATGTGAACTACATGCACAACATATTAAATTTTAATAAAAAATTATGACCGACTTGAAAACCAATAGCTTTGACATACTTAGCAACGCAAGTAAGCATGATATATAACGACCACTGTATTAGTTAAAATTACTTATAACTTGTACAGTGTTTGTTATAACTATAATTATCCTCCTAGTCTATTCCGAGTACTACTACCGATGTATATTATAGATCACTTCCTACCCTCTCCATATTCCGATGAGACGGATAACCGACACGGCCGAAGAAAGGTTAGGCGCAGGGTCAAATTTTTACACGCCCATGTGACGGATACTGTGCAGTCAGGTGATCAGCGCGTAAGTTTGGTTAAAAAAAAGTTATTTTGACTTGAGTTACATTTAACATCATCATCATAATCATCAGCCTGTGATAGTCCACTGTTGGACATAGGCCTCGCCTAATACACCCCTATCCATTAGGGGGTTTTGGACCGTATCCCACCCTGCTGGTCTAACGCGGGTTGGTAGGTGCACCGACTTTTGTATGCCCATCCGATGCATGGATCATCTTACTTTTCATACAATTGAGTGATCGGATCAAATTGCCCTAACCAACTAGGAAACAACGATAAAAATTTATTGAGTCCCCGCAGGATTGGAACCCACAACCTTAAGTTTTCAGTTCAATAATTGAAATATGTTACTAAATAAGCCTGCGTCGAAGATCAAAGGATTTATAAAATTTATACATCGGATTAAATCATACATGCTTTTCAATTTAAAAGTAATTTCTTATTATATGGATACAAAATGCATTCAGAACATAAAAGTGTATTTCAAAGCTTGGTCAAAATCCAATTTCATTCCGAGAAAGTGCTTGTGGCGGTCTACATATTACCAATGTACCGTTAAAGCCTTTGAGAACTATATTGCATTACGATTCTATATACGAATCTTGAATACGATAAAAACTTATTTTTCACCACGTTTTAGCCAAATCAAAAAGTTGTTTCTTACTGTAAATTTCTACACTCTTTATTGATTGGAAAATTTTAATGCTTCTTTCAGGAAACCGTAAAAAAACTGTTGGCAATATGTTAACGTGGATGTATTAACACTATATACACACTTTGTAGACTTAATTAAAAGAACTATAAAGTGTGTCTCTGGTGCCATTCATCATATTTCATTATTTAGTTTCTTATCTTTCTCCTTAACTATTTTTCCGTGCTAAATATAAAAAAAAACAATAGTGAATTAATAAGTGTTTAAGTTCCATGTTTGGAGTAAAAAAACATATATTGTGATTTTAATGGGCCTATAAGATGGGGAAAATCATCATTAATAAAATAAAACTTTTGGTTTAACTACATATCATGTATTTGTATTCGCCATTTTCATTAATAATGATAAATGTACGATTATTTCAAGCATAGATTCATCCTCTAGTTTTAATCCTTACATCTTCTGATGTCAAATAACGCTACTAGTTGTTTGAACAGAATTTTGCTTAAAATATGTCAATTAATTAACAAGAAAAACTAACATCGGATTATTTAAATTCGGATAACGTCCCTGCAAGTAATAAAAACGTCAATAAATTAGGGCCGCTTGCTACCTTTAATGTCGCATAATTCTTTAAAAGCAGTACATTTTTTCTCTCTCATTTGCTGTACATTTTTCTAATTTACCTTATTCGTTTGCAATGGGGTGGCTATAACAATAAATCTCAGGTACTATAGTTGCAAAATTTGAAACTTAGTCATAATAATAGTATAAGGTTATATTTAACATAATAATAATTATATTGTTTTCCAAGTACATGACGACTATGGTGGCTGATTACTGATTATTGATTAAAGATCGGTCAGTTGACACTTGTTCACTATCTATCTCGTGCGCAACTGCGCACTAGATATGATAGTGAACAAGTTGCCTAAACATAGATGCTCTCCTATTCATTTATACTCTCAAAGCCCAATGGGACAGAAAACCGACACGATCGGAGATAGACAAGATGCAGGACCGACTTTTTACATGGCCTATTAGATTCATGGATAATACTACTTATTAGGCAATCGGTAATCAGCTCGCATTGCCCTAACCAACTAGGAAACATCAAGGAAAGTTAATGAGTCGCTACATAATTCGAACCCACGACCTCCAATTCTATATCTAAAGCACAAGCAAACTACTAGGCTACGTTGGCAGTTAATATAAAACTGTACAAAATGTAGTAATAATTAATTATTGTTACATTTTAATTGATTTATCCAAATTACATATCTTAACTAAAATGTAACAGGTGCTATATAATATAAAAAAGCAACAAATTTTTATATTAAATAGCACTTGTTACATTTAAATCATTATTATAAGTTATTTACACTTCTTGGTTCCAATATACGTAAAGAATTGAAGGAGATTGTTTTAGCCCATGCCTTACTTAAATAAACTAACTATCATGTTTTTAGCGGCAAGGTAAAACATTTCTTTTAATATTGTCTCTAGTCTTTTACATTTTCTTACATTGCGTCTATAGCCCTATTCTATTAGACAAGATCTCACACTACACTAGAAATCTTCTGGGCACTTTAAATTTTTCATGCATATTATTCTTAATATTTAACCGACACTGTTTCATTAGAATGCCACTTTTCATGATTTGCTTTATATTTCTCATTATAAAGATTTGATAAACGTTCCCGATGACAACACAATGTTCCTACACAGAGTTAGTAGATTCAAAGTTACATAATAAACATATTCAAACTACTATTCATAAGTCTGCAATTGTATAGTGACGATGACTATTATTTTGATAACGGTTGCTATTAGTCTTCATTGAAAACATTTCTTTTAAACATGGGCATGATAGACTCATAATCCGTAAGTTTAAAAATAATTAAAAAATATTGTAGAATATAAGGCAACTTTGAATAATTCTATAAGAAAAAGTTTGCAGATGCGAATACAAATAACACAATATCCCTGTTTATTGCTTATTAGAATTATTTACAGTGAGTATTGGTATTAAAATTGAAAATAAATTGAAACGTCTCAGCGTGCAGACGATTTATCGTTAAAGTTCGTTGATTAAAAAACTCTGTTAATGAAAACGTCTTCATGTTGGTCTCGACATGGCGAAAACGAGTAATTATCAAATATTTAGTGTTACGATAATTTTTTTTTAATTTTTAACTATTTAAGATATGACACTTTATAAAGTTTTATAATAGATAAATAGTCGAATTTGAATTTGAATCCTGTTTACTCAGGAGTTTACGCTCTTAATATTACTGCATTGTAATGTGAAATAGTAACATATACTAATTTTAGGTTAAAATAACCCTAATTAATGATTATCGCTATAACCCTTTGTTCAGAACAAAACCTTTGCTTAATATTTGATTTACTTAAAGTAACATGTAAAATTCCCAAATTATCTTGGTCTAAAAATTTCAAGTGTAACTAATATACAAAGCATCAAAAACACATGCTAATTCCAGCCGAAAATACATTGATTATTATGTCGTGGAAAAAACAAAAGTGTCAACTTGAGGGTGAAAAAGTGACTTTCCGTCTTATTTGCTATGTAGCAAAATAGATAGCAATCTCCTATCTCGACATAAAAGAGTGGAGGTTTATTACCTCCTTCCTTCCGCTCTTCAACATTTTCTCAAATCATTAACATTGCGAATGATAGTTTATGTTATTACTTTACTATTCAGTTGTTTAATATAAAATTACTAAGAACGTAAAATTTTGCAGATTGTAAACGAAACAAAAATTTATGCTTCTGTTTGCGTGATTGTGCTGTTTAAAAACATAATTTTTCTTATTTCAGTAGGTTGTAAATATAATTATTTATTTAATAATCATCATTTTTAGCCCGTGTTAGTCCCCACTATTGGATATAGCCCGATTGGTGGGAGGACACACTTTTCACATGCCCATCCAACGTATGGATCATCTTACTTTTCAGACAATTGGGTGATCGGCCCAATTTGCCTAACCCACGACCTCCGGTTTCTAAAGCAAACGTCTATACCACTAGGCTACGGAGGCAGTCTTCTTTTTTAATAATATTTAATTGAGCAGGCTAAGGAGATAAATAAATATTCCTTTTCTGTGACTATTTTTATTAAATCTTAATTATTTATATAAAAAACAAGATAGCAACATGTAAAATAAAATACACGACGAATCAGCTCAGCTTAAACTACATCGTCGATTGCAAAACCTCTATAGCATTTCAATTTGACAATCGAACGATTGCAATTGAGTAAATCTATTCATATAGCTGTAACCAGCGCAGCATCTATTCATTAAAAAAAAAAAATACAGCTCTATTGGGAGCCATTATTATAACTTTTAAACAGTTATGAAATACGGTCGAAGGCAGTTTCATAGGCTCCAGCTGCATTAGACTGTTATTTATTTTCTATATTACCTACCTGGTTTCTGTTTCGTACCAATTCTGCATAAACTTTGCAGAATAATTCACGTTCCTTGCCTATTTAACCACAAAGTTTTGTTTAATAGTAAGGTGATACGAAAATTTTTCTGCTGAACTATGGTACAAATTTTATAAATATTGAATATTAGTATTTTGTCATTCAATTAAGCGCCTACGAATAACATTACGAACAAAAGAGCCTCCTAAGCTCCTCAAAACATACGCTTACATATTTATTAGTGAGCTGCGGTATTGCGTAGAAAATTAAAATAAACAGAAGCGAGTTTTAACGTAAATTCACTCCTTGTTCATATCGCGCTTGTTTTAAAAGTTGTCAAAACAGTTCAAGTGTTAAAGAGCATTTTCGTGGTCGTCGTTTCAGCCTGTCAGAGCCCACTGTTGAGCATTCATATTCAAATTATTTCGAATATTGGTTTTATTTTTTCATTGCCGTACATGGCAAATGTACAAATACAAAATCATTTGATAAATTTAATTATTCAAATTGCTTATAATATTTATATCAATGGCAGGTTTCCTTAGCATTTTCTTTCGAAGCATTACATAAATATGTTCTAATGCCATATATATGTTTTAATGCATTTTTTGCATGTCTAAATTTTGAACTGTCATAAGTGTTAACGCATACTATATACACGTTGAATTTATCAAAAAGTACTGGTAAATAAAACGTTTTCTTACATAGAAATGGATACGCGTATCCGTCTTGCTGTATTTAAATGAAGCCGTTTTTTACCGTGGTAAATGCTTACGCTTACTCTTCGTCGCCGGGACAAAGACTGGTTATGTCGGACTCACATCGACTAAAACCACTACGTTTATCTTTTTAGGCGCCTTAGTGATATGGTTACATGAATTCTTTAGTAGTCTTCCGTGGGCCCACCAACGCTAGATGTTGCTGCCTCCCGAGTCTGTTACACATGAGCCATGGGAGCTAGAAGATCCCAGCCCACGCAAGGACAAGATTCCCAGCCCCATGCGGCAGCCGCAGAAGGAGGTGAGATCGATGACACCATACCAAACGTCCCATCCTCCCACGGCATCAGCGGCGTGGCATACCAACACACCTCTTTCCCCGTGACTCCTCCTTGGCTGCCGAGAACAGAGATGTGCTACTCGAGCGGCCGACCTTACAGCACTGGCCAGCCAGGTTCCTCATAGCTTTCCCGGCTGATCAGGCCGTAAGTACTGACCCCACCACTTTGACAAAGCGAGAACCCGTTTTTTTTCCAAGTTTTCAATTTGCTATAATTTATATTTGAAATAATTATTAGGCATCGAAAATTTATAAACACATAACGATCAAGGTTATCATCTTTTTATTATTTTAGCGTAATTGTCATTTTAAAATGCAATGCGGCGCGATAGCTCCGAGTCTAATCATTAGCAGATTGGATTTCAGATACAAAAAATCGTATGCACCAGAGTAAACTGAACCCCTTCAGACTCAATTTAAAAAAAAAGTTGCATAAAACATTTTCACACGCTGATTTCAACTCTGTAGTAACTATACTTAATCCCTTCGTAATATAACATATTGTTTTATAATGTATATACAACAATATGTAATACCATACATACCATATATCGTTTACCCAGTAAATACGCTGGCTACGGTGCCCTCCAAACCGGAACACATCAGTGTTTTCAGACTACTGCTTCACGGCAGAAATGGGCACCGCGGCGGCCTTAAAATGTCTATGATTTTACTAAAGACTGTGTTAAATGATTAAAAAGCTTATTTAACTATGTTTAGTAAATAAATCAAAAGATAAATCTAAAAGCGAGTGCACTTTACGCATTATACTTTATTATTTTCTGCCTTCTATATTAATCGTTTAAAGTAACTTTACTATTGTTAACTAAATGTTAAAGTACTGAATAAACACATAATAATAGCTAAGCGATTTATGCGCCGGCTTTCATGTCTCTATGTAGTGTCAAATCAATCCATACAAGACCCTGGTCTTGTAGGGATTTGATGATCATGGATGGATTTGTTTACATGATTTATACGCAGGCAGACTAACAGTCGAACCACCTAATGGAATTTGGTGATATCACCAACGCGCTGCCTACTGTGATTAGGGTGTTAAGACTCGTTTACCGAGTAAATACGCTGGCTACGGTGCCCTTCAAACCGAAACAAAGTAGTATTTTCACACTACTACTTTGCGGCAGAAATAGACACCGTAGTATATATATATATATATATATATATATATATATATATATATATATATATTTATATAAGCCATAGCTTATTATAGCCCTTGATCCAGCCAAATCGGTACAAATCTGATATAAATAAATTATTCATGTTTATTTATCATACAAATATTTGATTCTAACAATGATTTATCCTATTCTCATTCCTTACGAGGAGACGCGCCGTGTAACGGCCCTGAACCCGGTTATGTTCTAATAGGTTTCTTCCTCAGAGCACGAGATCCATCAAAAAAAAAAAAAATCTCATTCCGGTTTATATGAAGCCGTTCTCTACGCGGGTCATAAAATACAGTAATAAAGAACAACATTAAAGAGTCCTTAATGATCGATTCTGCTAAATTTGTACATTCATTGCTATGATTTCTTTTTGTAAGTACTAAAATAAAATGTGGAAATAAAATGCTTACGCTTTTGGTTCCTTTTACAAACAAAACCTTTTTACTGTATCCGAAACTGTTCAAAACACTCATAATATTTTCATAGTTTAACGTTCATAGTTTTAACTTACTTAGTTTAATATCAAATCCTCTAATTTACTGATTTTCCGCGTTAATTAAATATATTTATTCCCGACGTTTCGGATTCTTTCAAGGATCGATGATCACGGGCAGACTAAGCTGGTATATATCTGTATCTAAATTACTTAGTATTAGCCAAATATAACTTGATCTTAAACAGACCCGTTATTTTTAGCAATTTTAATAAAAATAATGATTTACATTTTTAAATAAACATTATTGATTAACAAAAAGTTATTAAATATACATTTTACTGCATCTATAAATAAGTATTCTGCTATAAATAAGTATTGACAAAAATTCACGAACATCGTGATTAAAAGCTGAGTGAATATTATTTTGGTACTAGTATAGATAATGCTTAACTAGCATAAATAATGGTTTTATTATTTTAATTTTTACTTTAACGTGACAATTTAGTGTTTCATTTTACACCCTTAATAGCACTTTTTACAAACATGAAAATGTTTTCTACGAGCTACGACAGACTAAATTAAAGGTCGATACACAATAGGGAGCAGTGGAACGGAAACCTGTTGTACTAATATAACCGAAAACATGCTAAAAAAATAAAATAAAGTTTTATTTTATCAGAAAATTGGATAATTCCAATTAAATAAAACAAATTAAAATAGCAATAGTTATTTTTTGTTTTGATCCTACCGTTCGAATGTACCTGTAACATGTCGTATCTTTACAAAAAGAATCGTAAAAAACATCAAATTTGAAATCTCTCGATTCATGTCGTAGAATAAAGTTGAAAAAGTACAGATTTTTTTAGCATCGCCAAGAGGAGTTTTCTGAGACACTTTAAAATCCTCTATAACTTTTATCACTTATCGAAGATAAACTTAATCAACTATCAGTAGCCAATAAAAGTATATATTTATAACATTGTATTTTTCTAAATTACAATATTTTTCCTATCTTAAGTTTAGCATAATTATTTCTAAATTCGTTTGATGACTATTATAACTTAATAATAGTATCAGAACATTTACAGGATTTACAGATAAAATATCCGTATCTAAATTATTACAGTGGGGTTTAATTTGTCTATCTTTAAATGCAAATGGGCAATTTCTTACCCCTACTAAAATCGTATGCCTGTTTAAAAAAATATGCATCATTAAGAGAATTGTGACGACGCTTCCGTGTCCCGAATGTTGATTCAAATTTGACTTTATCATGTGTGGTTGTAACGTTTTTACTTCCGTTTTGCTTATATGTTTGAGATAGTGATACTCGTATTTTGCTGCTTCTTTCCTTTATAAGTCTGTACTTGTAAAAATATTTGTAGGATTTTATTTGAACTTTAATAGTAATTATATTTAAACGGATGAATAATGTACAGCAGTTATTTTAATATTTTAAAGAATTAAATAAAAACAATGTCCATAAATATTTATTCCACGGGAAGCCTAAAGCATCCGCTTTCAGATAAATAATAGTATAGAGAGATAATAGCTAAGCTTTTTGCTTAAAAAATATTGAAATAGTCTAATTAAAAACCCTGTAGCCACAATGAATTCAATGCAGATGCAAATGACGATGTGAAATGTGAAATAATTTATATTTCATAAATATTAAAATCATCAACCAAAATAACACTAACTAAAATTTTCTTAAATTATTTAGTTGTTTTATTTTAAAAAGGGATATTTTATTGCTGTATAACCTATTGCAAAGAACGCTTTTATAGCAGTTTTCATTGTTAAACTAGAAGATAGCCGTTTCCCAATTTTCTAAACACTGTACATCTACCTCGATTTTTATTTAAACAAATGTAACTTTGCTAACATGCATGCATTTATCCATACATATGTTTGCACATTCTGGGTTAATGCCCACGCACGTATGTGATTACGTATAGAACTTACACCAGTCATATGTAAACGGAGACGAAACTAAAAATTTATTCGTACTAAATCAGCGAACTCTTTTTCGATAATCCTATCGCGAAACGTATCCGTCACATCGTTGCTAATAACATCCATAATAGAATTGGAGGTTTCGTTCCATTAAATGGAATGGCGATAACGTGAAAGGCATTATCTTGACACGTGGCAGCGAGCGTTAATTAATATTAATTGTTTTTGAAGATAATCACGATAATCGTACAGTAGGAATTAAGATACTAACATGTTCTATGCGAATATTTGAAATTTAAATTGAGAACTGATTTAAATTTAAAACCATACATCTTTTTTGATTTCATTTGTACATTTTCGATTGCTATTTTCTATTGCACTAGTTTTTTAGTTATTAAAAAATTTCTCATTTATTTTCTCATATTCACTTTATTACTTAGCTGAATACCAAGTTTGAAGTCTAAGTGCATTTAAAAAAACGTTATAATGATTCTCGATAACCTCTTTTAAGATTTTTTAAGGATCTTGGAGCTCAAATATAAACCACTTAAAGCTATTCCTGCGTAAGACTTTGGGTTACTTTTAGTCAAATTATATAATACTATTTAAGTTTTCTTTGGGCATTATCGTTCCTCAATTTCCAAACGTACAGAAAACATCCCTTTGTCCATCCGCGTATTCTAACTTTTTTATGGATCTTAATTGCCGATCATTTATTTTTAATGTTCACTAAATATTTTTTACAATTACATCTATCTTTTTAACTTTAGCTGAAACTTTCACCGTTTTATTGTCTTAGGTAATGGCTTTGTTAGGTAAAAGCAGTGGCGATTCTGCCGTAAAGAAAATTAATTACCCAGTTCGAATATTCTGAACAAGAAATAATAATTAAATAAATTTTTATTTGTAAATAAACATTGTGCTGTCAATTGTTTATTTTTTCAGTTAAAAACAAATACCGTTACCTCAGTTTTGTACAAAACAAAAGTAAAGCAGGTCAAATAGCAAAGCAAAATATATAACATTCATAATGACTATATACGTCAGACTAGAGGATGTAAGATATTTAGACATCCAAAAGTTTTATGAGTGAGTGGCCTTTAAAATTAGGCTTAAATGGCTACGGAAATTCCAATTTGACTACCAAATAGAGTAAAAACAGATAAATTAATTGGAAACTAGTCAATGTCATATTAGTAAATACGTTTGGTGGTAAAAACATTTAATAATAGGTCCTGAAATATATAAATATGCAAGAAAATTTTTGACAGTCGGTCGTTACTTAAAAATAACGTATTAAAAATCTGTAAATGTAATAATATACGAGATTCACATTAACAAATTAGAATTAATTTTGTACAACAATCATTTTATTCTATTGACAACACAAATGTAAATTTCGAGCTGAGTTTAATATTTGATAAGTGTCTATAGCGAACAACTAAAACTAAATTGATGGTAAATTTAATTGTCAATCCTAAAAGGTTGTCCTATAACATTGATAACAACTTATAATAATTTCCTCTTCTTAAAAATAATAAATTTTAAAGCCAAAAGCTTAACTCTGATAGTTTTTAAATACGATTATAATATCATTGCTATGTCTCTAAAGCAATCAATGCTTTGGGAGAAATTCAAAATTAATATCAAATGTGTGACTTAAACTAATAACACAAAAATATGAAATGGTTTACTAAAAAGTATCTGGTAAAATAAGGAAATAAGTAATAAATGAGCAGTTGAATTATTTTATTATTTTCTCGCTTAATGCGGTAAAGAATAAAGCTGACATCGTTAAGCCTTTATTGGGTGTAGTCAATAAACCTTTACCGTTACCCGTATAGTACCCATCAAATTTTATTGTAAGCGAATGATTCATTAAATTAGTAACTCGATGTATTCAATAAAATATAAAGTTATATATTTGTTACTAGCACCCGGGCCAAGGCTATGCGCGTGTTATTTTTAGACTTTCAAAATGGGTTTTCCTGGGGTAAAACTAGCTTCTTTAACTAGGTACTTAGAACTTTTTATATCGGTACAGTATTTTTTGAGTTTGTTTATTACAAACATACATACAGAAATACAAATATTTCCTTTTTATAGTGTTAGAATAGATAAAGAGTTGAACTGTTGTCAACTGAATCATATGCTTACGTCCAGGTTTTGCAAACACCTTTTATAGTTCATTCTCGATTACTTCAACTTACTTAACGTTATTTTATGTAAATTATTAATGGATACTATGGGGACAAGTAATTGTTTATCCGATTGAACCCTTAACTTTATGGTATATTTACGCCTTAAACCTTATTGAAGTGATTTTTATCACATATTCAATCTAAAAAAAATTACCATTATTTTAAAATCAATGGTTTCTAAATCAATAAAGTTGTATGAACGAGATATTGTATTCTTCCGCTTTCGTATGGAGTAATCAAACACCGGTTTAACTGAGTTTATTTACTGCGATGTTCACAGATAATGAATGTGTAATCTATCGAATGCGATAGTTGAGAGTTTCAATTAAAATAACTCGTGATGAGAGAGAATTTATTTTATACTTAAATTAGTCCTCTCTTTGTATTGCACTTCGATATTAAGACTATTGGATATATTTATTGTTATAATTCAAAAATTGTATCTTAAAGTTTCGGTTTTAATACCAAATTCTTGTAATAAAGCGTGTTACCATTTGAAAGTAATTTACCTGTACTAAATTTTTACGTACAAAAGATGCCTGACAACTTTCTTAAATTAATTAATTATTATTCCTTTTATGTGCGCGATTATTATAACTATTAATTCCACTTATGGAATAAATATTTTCTGCGTTAATTATTTATATTTAATCGCGACGTTTTGGACTCTTTCCTATGATGGACGAAATATAGACATTCCATTCATTTAATGGCTAAGTTTTCATTTAATAATCAAAATCTAAATATGATATGATGATGGTGTTTAAATTATTTTTGAATACCTTTTCCCAAAAAAAATAAAATACATACGCCCGCTACTTATAAGGTACATTAACTTTTTTATTAGAGAAAATCGTTTCACCAACCGCCTTCCTCGAAGCTTATGGAGAAATCATTGTTATATCAGTCGATCAGTGATTGATGAGGTATAATTCCATTGCCGAAACTCGAAATACCGTTCGTTATTCTAGGAATTTAATTTTCGTCAGGATCTTACAGCAGTTTCACATTTGAAATCAAACATTTGTAATTATTGTTATTTAGCAAATCGGTTTGCAAACAACAATAATTATCAAACAAAATTTAGCATTACAAATATGTATACACATCAAGTCCACTAATTTACGGATTTTCTGCGTTACTTAAATATATTTATTCCCGACGTTTCGGATTCTTTCCAGCATATATACCAACTAACTCTGCCGGTGATCATGGATACTGGAAAGAATCCGAAACGTCGTGAATAAATATAGTTAAGTAACATTACTCATATATGTTATTTCTATTCAGCATTCAACGTATATTCTATTCATGCAATACAAATTATTAATCAATACACTCCCTTGATAAATAAATTAATTCAACTTTTACGGATTTTACCCCGTTTAATAATTTACAATTATTTGAAATTTTCCCCAACATTTTAGAATCTCCCAAAAAAATTGTTTTTATATTATTTAGCATAAGCAACAGAAAGTATTATGTGAACACTCCTTGCTTATTTCAGGTACATTATACCTTCTGATGAAGATACATTGTATTAGAACTATATGGAGTCTTATAAGCAACGCATGTGAAATATAGACAATTTAATTATAAGCGCGACGTTATAAAATTTAATTTTACAATGTGTCTTGATGTTATAATTATTAATATTGTAAATGCGAACACATGTCCTTTTTGACCGACTTGAGGAGGCACTGAACTATAGTTTCGAATAATTGACAAAAAAAGTTTTCCTGAAAAAAATTACAAGGTTTACTTTGAAAAGCATTTTAACATTAAAGATACAGTTATAATACGTTTATTTATTTGTATTCTAAGCGTGTCTAATAATTTTTTTTATTACTTCGTTTAAAGAGAAAAAAAATCACATAACACATTTTATGGGTCAAATTTAGAGCACATGAAAGGTTTAATATGATAAGATATTGAAATTACCTTAAGATTTAATGTCAATTCGTTAAAAAACGGTAGACATTAATGAGGCCAAATTAAAAGGGATTCATAGTCGAAATCTGTAAATGGTGCCAATTCGTGTAGTTGACTGAATTTGGTTTTACTTATTTTCAAAACTCTGTATTGCGGAAGACTTCCATAATTTTCTGGAGGAGGGATACATCAAATTCCTTTTTCCAGAAGATATTATAAACAACACTTATGAATACGACATCCCCAGATGTGGAATGACCTTTCCTATTATTCTTGTTAAAATCGTAGCAAACGTTCTAATAATATAAGGTTGTTATGTAACACAGAAGTGCAAAAATATGTTGTTTTATGTTATGCTCTGTCGTGGAGTGGACACTATTAACCTCGTAGATTAGATAGAAGTAGACTCTATCCACATCTACTTAAGAAAAGTTTGAAATTTATCCCAAAGTGATTGCCTGATATCTGTTCTGGTAATTCACTTATTGTTGAGGTATTTATAAGTCCTGCATGTATTTCTAAGATAATCAATTACTTACTTAGCTTAGCTTGTAAATTCATTTAATGTGACTCCTCCGTCTGCTTCACCAGAGAAAATTTGCATTTGCATTTGCTAAAAGTAAATAGTCACATCTGCGGTACGAAATTTATAAGTCTTGAGATAGCGGCACTGTAATTTTTGTTTATAATACATTTGCAACAATTTTTGTTGCCAAAGAGGCTTTTTGGCGTCAACCCTAATCAATATGATATTGGCGTTAGCCTTCATTTTTTCTATTGCCATATTTTTAGCATTATGAGCATTATTTTCGGACATGAGTTTTATAGACATCTAACTTCCTTTTGCGGTTTATTACCTTTATGCACGCTGAAGATGCACGATAATAACGCCTTGGCACTTTAAGAAGTAAAGTAAACGATTTAGATACCGTGCTTCGAAAACCTGTGTTCTTGGTGGGCAAGATATTGTGTCTATTTGCAGTCAATTAAATTAACGTGTACCAATACTGCTTGTTTAAAAAAATATCGAAATACTTTTAATTTAATATTTTCACCACCAATCTTGGGCACAAAAACATCAGAACTAACTTCCAGAGGTGAGATTATCACGTTTTGTTTTCTTAGGTAAATTAATTACCGTTGCTAAGACTTTTTCACTCTATGTTTTTATATTTCAAAATTTGTAATGCTACATACACCGTTCTTCTCCTCATAATAATCCACATATAAAACTATGTTTAGTTTTTGTTTAATTGCAGTATGGTTACAATGATTTCTTATAGATCGATTCTTTTGGTGTATAGCGCTGTTTTTTTTCATATATGGTTTCCCTAATAAACTGGGGCGCTTAGCTGTGGTTTTTCTTGATGGTGGGTTTTAAGAAGTACTTGGGACCTCTATTTCCCTTGACGTTTCGTTTACTGGAGATTTATTTCTTGAATCACTACTACTATATTAATGCTATAAATGATGTAACATCTACCTTTGGTTGCTGTAGGAGTAGACAAAGAATCATTTTCCTCTGGTGATAAATTACTTGATGTGCTGACAGTGTGTTTTGGCCGGTTTTGGTGGATTGACTTTATCCAAATTTATGAGACCTATGTTTAGATAAATTAATTTTTTGCGAGGTAGACATAATTCTTTCTCAATTTTAAGTGGAAAAAGTTACTTCTCCAAATTCAGAACTAAAGCCATATTTTTATGCTTATTTTTATTGCAAAGCTCACAAAAGAACAGTGTACACTTATGTCTCAACTGACTACGTCGGGATACCCTTAAGATTATAAAGGCATGAATATTATAGAAGCTAAAATAAATATACAATAACAGCTGTTTACTTGCTGCCGTGTTCATGTTACGAGTATATAGTAACGTTAAAATGTTAAAGTGTAAAAGTGATAGCCACGTCAACGCCTTGTTGTTGTAGAATTTTGTATAAATAAGCTATGATAAGAACGTGTGATACAGTAAGTAATATTTACACTTACAGCTTTTAGAGTAACGGCACACAAGGTACTCTCATTATTAAGGCAAAATGTGCTATGTAGCAATATGAAACTTAACAGGTTTTATTAGGCAAAGTTCAAGCTGCTGTTAAGAGGTCGTAGTTCGACCAATATTTGTGATAGGGTCATAGATGTTCATATGCATTGCCCTATTTATTATATTCATATGATAAATAGGGCCCTTTTTATCATATTCATATGATAAATAGGGCAATGGACTATCCGCTATGGTCAAAATCTCAAAATCTCAAAAATTTATAATTTTTATAATTTTGTGACAGGTAGTTTAATGGATATTAAATAAATGTAAAAATCCGTACCTTGTGCGATTAAATTACAAACACTGCCAAAATCGTAAAAGATAGACATAAAGTATGCTTTTACATAATTGCACTACTTGAATTGGTCAACAATAAAGACTGCGATAGTATATATCTTTATGTCTTAAGAATAACGTACATTAAGCATTTTATTGCAAACATTTTTTTAAAATTGCAATCAAGCACATTTAAGATAATCTAGTTATGGTTCGCATAAAAGTTATTGCATTAAAAAATTACTTCATTCTGTGCACATAAAAGGTGTCATAGATGACATTTTGATGAAATTAATAACTTAACAGTTATCAGAGATTTAAAATGCAGTGGCAATAATGCGATGCAATTTCATACGGAGAGCACATTGTTACCTGTTTATAATGCGTAAAATTGTTATACGCAATTAGAAGTTCGTCATATTTTTTGTTAAAATTTCACATGTAATTCGTATATTCCGCTAACATATGTACTGGCAATATAATAAAGCAGATGGAGAATTTCATTCCCATAAAAATAATAATAGTTGTAGTGATTTAAAATATACTTATAATAGAACTAGCAGATCCTGCCTCATTTGTAGAAAAGCAGTGACCTAAATGATGCTACCGTTACACCTGAATACAATGCAAAAATGACACTGGTATAAAAAGCACTTGAATTGGTATTTACAGACACATTTGAACAGACTAAAGACGATTAGTCAAAATATTCCTTCTGTTGATATCGTGCAAAATTCTACTTAATAATAATAAACTTAATAATTGTACAAAAGAATTTGTTTTAAAAATTATCATTGTTTTTTTTTAAATCTTATTTTCTATTAAAAATGTTATAATTGTACGGATACGGAGCACCTCATCAAAAACATAATTTTGGTTGCATAGTTATTAAAAAACCAAGATTGATTTGAAAGATAATTACATGCGTCGTCAAGCGTAAGGAAATAACTATCGTATGAAATAATAACGAATATTTACAGTACCTACAAACGTATCCACCATTAAATATGCCATCAAAATATTTCTTTTATGTAGGATACAACATCACTTGTATTAATTTTCCTTTAAATTTTTTTTCTAATTTTACAATTTATGTTCTTGGTGTATGTTAGACGCTACTATTATTATATTATAATCATTCCTTTTTTTAATTGGCCTGGTATAAAATAACGGTAGAAATTGCACTTTTGTTTTTAACAATAGATAAAATCTATTATAAATTAACTGACCAAAATTAATTATTATTTAGCAATTACTTTTATTGTACCAATTCCTATTATCAACGAAAGTGTATATATTAAACCGCGCCATCTATTGTTATCCAACCCAATCAATAGATATCGCCAACTGTCATAATTGTTTTTTAGCCAACATTTTGCTTCAAATGATAATATAAAATAAACTGTTTAAAATATTATTGGAATATAAATTAAGATGCTTATTCTATCTTTTAAGTTGGATTAAACTGCACATGGCGGCAACTATATTTTAAAATCGGTTATATTTTAGGAGCTCATCCCGAACAAACATCGTGACACGGGATTTATATTAAGATAAAAAGTTTATATTAAAAATTTTATTTTCGGTTTTCCAGTCATTTGAACTTGATAACTTGATATATATATATATATAACTTGATATAATTTTAACAAAACAGTTCGCTGTAGCTCAGGTTTAAATAAATAACTGTGATTCATTAAACAAATACTTGACAATTCAACAAACATTGATGTAACCTATTCTTGTTCCGTGTTGTACAGAGCTGTTGGCTTTGCGAGTCATAAAACACTGTCATAAACAACGACAATAATGGCTTAATAACTTCATGAGTTGCAATCGATGAATCTTTCTGTTATCATAATAATAATAATAATCATTTATTTTCTCACCACATAAATTACACAATAATATTAGAAAATGGGAAATGTACAATATTTTATATGCAGACTATTATGGGAGACTGATGCCTAAACTAAGCAATGCCTGTATTTTAGAGCCATCAGGTCCTTCCTCCGGAAAAAATATTAGACGTTACATGTAATTTAAATGATAAATGTTGATTTTGGTGGGAGTGCTTGTGACTTATAGAGTTAACATAAATTGTTTAATACGTAATATTTGTGCCTTTCATGAGTGCGTGTGTGTGTGTGCTTTGCATGTGTAATGGTATGTATGTGTATTTGTATGATGATATGTCTTTATGATATATTTCTCATGTGATTGTACAGAGAAGCTCTTCGGTAGTATTGTATCTAGGTTGCCTCTATTATAGACCTATTATATTTTGATTTTTTTTTCAAGTAATCTATATTTTTATTAATAATTTAAGAAAACAAAATATTTTTAATATTACCACATAAGCCTCAGACATAGGTACTCTACAAAGGATCTGAAACATCGTTAAAAATCAAAACAAAATTAAACGCGATAAAATCCGTAAAAACTTTAAATATATCAAGTGTAATATTTGCCTTGATTCTTGCATTAACTTATTAAGGTATTACTAATAAAAAAACTTCATAAATACAGCTTCTTACTTGCTAAAATTCTTAGGGATTAATTATTTTAATTTATTTTAAATCGTCATAAGGAAAAGTTAAAAATGTAAGTTCTAATTATTTCAGAAAACCATCATCGAAACCACAAAAACCGTAACAAAATATATGCTAACTTAAAAACCTTTTACGTGCGCGATATTCAAAAGCAAAATATAAAGACAATATTAAATAAATAAATACAGTACAAAATAATATATTTTTTTCATAAACAAGAAGATTAAATTATTCCCTTAAAATATGTTCTAACTTTCCTGTAATAGAACCATTACATTACAACTGGAAAAGTTTGTACATGCTATCTTCTTCCTATAAACATTTTTATTGCGTTTAATTAAATAAAAATTTGTCGTCGTATGCATACGGAGTATTATCACCGACACACGTGACACCGTCGAAATTGGATTATTTTAAAGCCTGTCATTTTCCGTCTCAGCTTGAATTTTTTATTAAATTCATGTGTTAAAATATTATTTTTTGATTTACAAATTCTTTTTTTTTATATTCTACATATGGCACTTTTTAAAACTCTTTTACACCCAAAGTGACTCAAAACCAAACAATGTACTTTGGTTTAAAAATATCGTAGAATTTTATAATAATGTTTTTTTTCTCATAGTAATTTTTCTTGTTTACCATAGGGTCGAGTTCGAGGTTGGATTGATAATGTGATGCAGCGGCCGTGGTCAATGGGTAGAAAGTGTCTAAAACGTCGGGAATTTTAAATGTAAAATAAACGCGATCTAATCCGTAAAAAATTGCAATGATGTGAAATTGTTAACATCAAATGTTTAGAAGAGGTATTTATTCGAAAATTCAGTTCTGCAAAAACCATATGTATATCTTATTACAAGTAGTTTTCTTGTTATGACTACGCTTTACGTAAAATACTTGTATCATTTATTTGTTATGATTATTTTCGATAAGAGTAAGTTAGATAAATTCCATTATTTTCTACGGCCTATTTCTAAGCGTTCAAAAGGTAAAACGGGCGTCTTTTGTACAAATAATAAATTAATAGGTAGTCAAATTCGGGAGTACTAAATTATGTTTTAAAACTAAAATAAAACTAAATGCCGATATTGAGGCTTTAATTAATTAATAATATAAGGTGTTGCTGATATGGAGGCACAATATTAATGACTTAAAATTAGTTCACAATTATGCGGCTGCATTAGCCTGGGAAAGCTTGTTCAGATTCCTCAGAAAGTAACATAACGCTACTATGCTTTCTCACGGTTGAGGACGTGAAAAGGCTCAAATGTCTATATTGAGTGAAATTGCTGAAAGCCTCTCTAGTCCAATACAGAAGGGTGAGGGGATACATAACTCCTCCCTCCCTAAGAGAGAAATTATCGGAAATCGCTACTTTTGCATATTCCGATGATTTCGAGAGTCTATAATTTTAAACCTTACATCTAAAACACATAACATATAAAACATCAAGAGCATTAAGATTACAAAACATAAAGTACTATAGGCAAAGCACTGAATTTAGGATCTGTCTTTGATGATATAACACTGTCAAACACTTCACTATTTTTCAATGCATATGACATGAATTTTATGTCGTCAAGATTAATTTCACGCATGTTAACTGTACGTGCGCAGATAGGTTGTATTCGAGGCAGCGAGGGTAGATTGATGACCGGAATTGGTGACACCGCAGCTCCCTTCTCGTGTAGACCGGTGATGCTGAATCTGACCGTGATGTCTAGGTCACAAGGCTCGTCGACAGTGATAAGATACGTCCCAAATACCGAATATTTGGTTAAATCTTCGACACATTGTTTGTATTGTTTTCTAATTTGGTGAAGAGGATCCAATTGTCGGTATTTAATTTCTGGACCTTGACGTCTTCAATATGAATAGGATGCTGTTTGCAATAAGTAAGATTATTAGCGAGTTCATTACTCTCGCAAGTTTGTCCCGGTATAAAACCTGGTTATCCTCAGTACACAGGAACTGATCTCTAGCGGCGATCGGACGACATGAGCCATGGACTGGCAGGTACTTTTCACCTTTTGCCAACAGGTATGGAAATTTGGGAAATACGGCTAGGGTTGTGTTTTAGGCTCAAGGAAAAATAAGTAAGGAATACATTTAAAATAATGTATGTGCAATTATCCGTAAGTGGAACTTCCATTATAAACGTGATCTGGTTTTTCTTAATATAAGATTTGACAGAAATTGTTTCTTCCAATTTAACTAAATTTGATTCGTTAGGTTCATACATAACTTTCCGGATTGAGATATAAGTTTTAAATGGTATAATAATTGGTAGAATTACAATGGATTGTGTAAAATAGAACTCTTACTAATGATGAGTGAATATTGTGAAAACTACTCATAAATAAGCTATATAAACCTAATATGAATGAGGATGATAACCAATTACTTTCTTTATTTACCAATTCCGCTAAGGCGCTTTCAACTTCTTTTAAACGTGTGTCAAGTATTATGCCATTTTTGCTTATAAGTTCGGTAGTGTTTAGAAACTGCTCCAACATTTTGGATACAATGGTTATCTTTTGACACAACTACTTGGTCAGTGACTTATCTTAGAAGTTAATCTATCGTATTTAAGAGCGTCATCGTGATCTAAGTTACCCTTACAATTTTATAATGGATCCTAGTGGATTTATGAGACCTCTTTTGGAACGTCGTGGTATTAGTTGACGATATTTATCGACAGTACTATGACGTAGGTGTTGTAAGTAACATGCTAATAGAATCCTGGAGGATAAGGTTGTCTCAAGATTCATTAGTTTTGGAATTCGGAAAATTTGACATTAAAAATATCAAATCATCGTAGATTTTTGTAAGCTAAGAGTCTTAATGATAGTCCAGCTATCTGTTTGTACATACGCTAGGCCCTCCTTAACGGGTAGGAGTCCTGGGTTTCTTCAAGTAATTGAAGTGGAGAGCGACTGTTGTCGCTGTTACTGTCAGAATACACCACCTGTGGAGGGCGTTTAATATTTTTAATGGGGGCTTTTGTATTCTTTCTATCGGTAATTACTTAATTGGGATCACATTACGTTTAGTCTCACCCACAACCTTTGCTTTTCTTATATCTTGGTTTATCTTTGCCTTACGCTTATTAATATCTTTTAACAAAACCGTTTTTCCTATTGGTAGTTCCACATCGTTTTCCTCCTTGCTTTTTGCCTAACCCTTCTTTTTATTAGCTGCCATCTTTTCCGCCAGCTGCGTATACAGAAATTTAGTAGCTTTTCATGATCTTAACTAGTTGTTGGGTATGCTTCAAATTCTGTGCTGAATGGATTTTGAATCTGTGTGGCCAAATACACCTCAAAAGGAGTTAAACTGGTAGTTGAGTGAATAGTATGGTTATATGCCATTATGGAATATGTCATAACGGATGATGCCAGTGCACTTTTGCCTCGTACTTATGCAAGTCTATATATTTCGTAATGGTTGAGTGAAAGTTCTATTAAACCCATAGAATTTGGATTATTTATTGTTCCTACATGACGGTCTATTTTATGCAATAAAAGGAATTCTTTTCATGAGCTGATTGTTGAATTCTTTGCCTGGGTCTGAACTGATTCTTTTGGGATGCCGTAGAATGAAAAATATTTTATCAGTGTTCGAATAACTTCGTGTGGATTTGTTGGAAATCTCAATTGCTTGTCCTAGTTTACTAAATGCATCTATTAGAAGTTAAATAGTATTATCCTTCATTGAAAACAAATCTCATAAAAGTTCTTGAAAGTGCATCTTGAGTCTGCGTTAATTGTAAAAATGGTTTAAGTGGTTTCCTGTCGTATTTCATTGATCGACAAGCATCACAAGCATTTATAACAGCAGCAACTGTTTCCTCCATTTTTTCCAACAATAATTTCTTCGTAGTTTGACCAAAGTTTCTTTTTATACCCCGGTGCACGTTTTTCCTGGTGATATTGTAAACAATTTGTCTTTGCTCACTTTCATTATCCACAACACGGCCTGTTCTGTACATTCATATAGTCGTACCCATTTCCTTTTAAATAATGCTAGGACTAACTTACTAAACTGTTTTCGATGTCTTCTTCAAAGTAAATAAAATATCTAATTTTTGGTGTAATTTATTCTTTCAAGAAGTTTTTATTACTCAGTGTTGCTTATTAGCAAAAATACTTCTAAAATTTTATGTTTTTCTTTGATAGGTCTCTTATTTGCATCTCATTTTTAACCACGAAAATACAAGATATGGTTTGGCTTGTTATCTATGGCCTGTGCCTTCTAAACTAGGGTTGAGGTACAGTCCTTCTGATGAATTATCAGAAATCGTAATGGGTGACTTTGTGCTATCATTATCTGAGTCAATAGTGGACAATTCTTCCTTTTTTCTAAATTTACAATCATGGAGTCTGCGTCCTCGACATCCGAATCTAAAGCATTAAGTTTTATCCTGCTGAGTGCATTGCGTTGGTATTTTGTTTACCGTTTTATATATGATTTCGAATTCAAAATCTTGTAATCTATTTCCAACGAGTTAATTTGCTGTTCGGTCTTTTAACGAATCGAGCCATGCCAGTGGTCGGTGGTCTGTATATATAAAACTTGCGTCCATAGGTATGGGCGGAAATGTTTAGTAGCCCATATTATAGCGAGTAATTCACGCTCTATTGTGCTGTAGCGGCTTCGTATCGCTTAACGTGCGACTTCGTACGCTAGTAGGCTTGTAGCTACCGACTTGGCCTTGGGATAGAACTGCACCTAGCGCTACATTTGAGGCATCTGTCGTTAGTACAGAACGATTTTTCAAAATCGGATACTGTAAGAGAGGGCGTGAGTCAATAATCTTACATTTGTTAAGAAATCAATATACTTGGTATATAATGATCTTATTCCTTTCTTTAGACAAGATGTCAGAGGTTGAGTTATTTTCAAATCTGAATAAACTGCTGGTATAACCAACGAGCCCAAGGAAGCTTTTGATCTCCGTTGTTGTTTTGGTATAGGAAAGTTTAGACAGCGTTTATTTTGTCATCATTTGGTTTTAGTCCATCTTTGGTGATCGTGACCAGATAGAGAACTTTGCAAGACTGATTTGTCTAGTTGTACCTTCAAATTAGTTTGCTGGAGCTCGTCAAATACGAGTCGTAATCTTTGTATATGTTCCTGTAAGCTACTAGAGAATATATGACGTCGTTAAGCATACCATGCAGTGTTAGCGATTAATCTCGCAGGACGTTATCCATGGTTCGTTGAAGGTAGCTGGGCTGTCTTTAATCCAAAGGCATTCTGAGGAACTGAAATGGCCAGATTGTGCGCTGAATGCTGTCTTTTGTCTATCTTCTTCTTGACTTCAATCTGGTGGTAGCCACTGGCTAAATCTATCGTTGTAAAATAAACGCTTTTCCCCAATTTATCGAACAATCGTTAATATTCGGCAGCGGTACTTATCGTCGATGGTGATGTCGTTAGCCTTCTATAGTCGATGACCATGCCATTTAACTTCACCGAGGCATCCATCTTTTTGGGCACAAGATGAATATTCCATGGAGAATGGGATTCTTCGATTACATTGTCTTGTTATAATTTTTCAACTTGTTTGTTTATTTCAGTCGTTTAAGTTGGTGCCTGTCTGTATGGTTTTACGTAAATCGGATCTTCATTTCTTGTTCTAATTTTGTGTTTCAGTTGATTAGTGAAACTAAGAGGTAATGATCACAATGAAATATGTCTTATATTCCTTACATAATTTTACAATATAACCTCGTTCTTCCTCATTAGTGTAGCTTAATCTAATTTTTCTAGGTTTTCGTAACAATTGTTCGATTTGTAAATTGTCGTTTGTTGTACTCTCGTGTAAAATTTAAATTTTCGTCTGGCTCGTGAAATGTTGAATAACCTTCAGGGATTTCTTACAGTTAATTTGATTTGCTTCCGATGCGTTTTGAAACGCTGCAGTACCATTTGTAATTAACTATGCACTAGGCATCGCACGCCGGTCCAAATTCTCTATAGTCAATTAAAGCTTCGCCAGAATACGATCGATGGGAAGCTTAACCGATGTTCCATTGCGGTTGTAATTCAATAGTATAGTCCAGGTTCTATATTATAGGTATGCACGCAGTTTTCTCAATACTTGATGCTTTAGGTCGATTACTGCTTCAAGTTTATTTAGAAGGTCATTCCTATGAGACCATAAGTTTATCGACATCAAAACGTAGAATTTATTCCATTGTTGCTATTAAATGGGCATAATGGAGCTCTACTATTATGGAAACTGAGGCGTGAGGCTGACAACCTTAAAGGGTTCTGGTTTGATGTAGGTCGCAAATAGTCATATGCTTTTTGCGGGCTTAGAAAAGATCGCGTACCGCCCGATCAGCATCATTTTCGCATCGATTTCGTTATGTGTAATATGGCAGTTTAAGTGTTGGATCACAGTTTATTTTATTTCTTCTGGTCTGAATGGGAGGCCGGTGTCGGAAAATTTTCATCTTGCCCTAAATCTGATCGTGGTGTTTCGTCAAAACATCTTCGTACGCTAATTCACCAACGGACAATCTTCCATATACGCGTATTCTTGTTCTGCTTCAGAGGTATTCATTGTAACATTGGTCTTTCTCTGGAGCTCATTTGGAAAACCTATGCGAGGCGTCAGAGTGTGTCCTCATGGTTACATCGAGATTGATTGCGGTTTTGTACTAGTGTCTGCAACCAAAGTTCGGAGGGCAATGGGAAATTCGGTTTGTAAACCCGTTGGTTGATGTTGGTGGGTCTTGTGGTACAGTAAATTGCGGTCGATATCCTTGCTGTAGGTTATCCAAATTGTGGCGTGCGATTTCCAAATTGATTTTGCTGCAAATGTGCCGGCTGATATCCGAGTTGGGGTCGATTACCAACGTTCTGTGACATGGTTTGTGCAGGCATTTGTGGCTGTGGTAGGAAATTAACCTTTGTGATGTTCTGAAGTACATAGGATGTTTTAACTATCTTTGCTGTGGTCCTATACCAAATTTAAATCCTTGCCTTGAGGTATAGGAACCATCGGTTTTGAGGAAGTTCTGTATTATACATTTATTTCTCATGTTGTATTGGTCTTGGAAATTTATTTCTCGAGCACAACACCTAAGGCAGCTTCTAAGGTGAAAGGTGATTTTAGACGCACTTACGAATTAAATTCTCCGGCAAGTTGTAAAGAACACATTTAGCGAAGTATTATTATAAATAATTGTTTTGCCTGTTTAAATCCGCGTCGTCTCAAACATTGACCTTGAGATAAGGGAGGACCTTACTGTCTCGTATCCTATTGCAAAAGTCTAAATAGCTTTAGGTTTTATTTTCATTGATTCTAATTCAATATTTATGCATTGCTCTGTTCTAGGGTCCCCAAAATGTTGTATAAGTAAACCCAAGATCTGACCAAGAAGAATGATTCATCTTGATAACAAGGCGCAGCTTGTCCTTCAAACGACTTGTTATCGAATGGTACACGATAAATTTTGATGCTCGCGACCGTCGATCATATTATTCACTTTTCTAAGGAATAAGTTTAACTGTCTCTTATCCCCGCGAATACCGGAATTAAATTCAAATTTCTCGGAATGGCTACTAATTCCTCGTCACACATTTTACAACTTATTATTGTCATATAGAAATACAGAAATATCAGACTGAATGATAACACGAATATAACGCACACGATAACGAAAGAACACTAGTACTGAAATGAAAATTTCTCATATATAACGCTTAACAATACTCTAAACTATATTGTTATATTATTATATTTAAGAATAACTATATTGTAATATTATTATATTTAAGAATATAAAAAAATATTTTGTTTTTACAAGTGGTATTACAATTAATATTATAAAATGTTGAAACATAATAATTATTTAACCAAGATACTAAAATATTACTTAATAATACAATCTTTTGCTTAGAGTTAGATAAGACAATCAGATTACGTTATACAGGAGAGTTTCGATCCCTATATAACAATTAATTAAATTTATAGTGCAAGGCATTCAGAGAAAGCGACAGGGATGGCAAAAGTAGTACTCACCAGCCGATCACGTTCATCCTCAGCTCGTCGTCCCGTATGACGAATTTATTTGTTGGTTCTGGATTCTTGAAATACGGTTCTATTCGCGGTTTCCTGATTTGAGGCAACTTATCGCACGCTAATTCGAAGAAATCCTACCGGCTGCGCCAGTCAAATTTCGGGAGCACTAAATTATGTTTTAAAACCAAATAAAACTAAATGCCGATATTGAGGCTTTAATTAACTTAACAATATGGTGTTGCTGATATGGAGGCACTAATATTAATGACTTAAAATTAGTTCACAATTAATAGCGCGGTTAGCCTGGGAACGCTTGTTCAGATGCCTCAGAAAAGTAACATAAACGCTACGCTTATGCTTTCACGGTTGAGGACTGTGAGAAAGGCTCAAATGTTATATTGCGAAATTGTTGAACAAGCCCTCTCTAGTCCAATACAGAAGGGTGAGGGGACATAACTAGTACTTTTATAAAGAAATATGTATTTAGAAAAGTAGACTTTAAAACAGTTTTTGTACAAGAAAACATCAGTCCGAAAAATATATAAGGTGACTAAAACTGACCCAGTTACAATTTATATAAATTTAAACAGGATTTCACATGGGTTTCATATTTTCTAATGGGTTAATAAAAACTGTGAACCGTACTATATAATAATTTTATGATGGTGGACGATTCATACCTTTTAGGAGAAGCTTTCCAGATATAATGATTTTTACAATTTAAATATTAACATTTAAAAACATTTTGATAAAGATATCAAACGTTGAGCAGTGTAATAGCTAAATAAATATGGACAGGTATATAAAGAATCTCCACTTCATGCTTTTTAGTTTACTAAAACTCAAAATAATGTATTGGAAAAGAATACCGCGGTATTGTTTTGAAAGACGATGTGAAAATATTTAAACACCGAAATGATTAAGATTATACCTAATTTTCTCAAAATATTAAAAACAATATATTATTATTCATTATTCCTAACGTTCGATAGCATGTTAGGATAATGAATATTAAAGTATCCACATACAATAAAGAAAGTTTATTCAATGCGATCAATATAATGCCTATGTCGTTAATCAGTTATTATTTATGTGAAAAGACCTTCGAATAAAGAGGTTTTACTTTATATGAAGTAGGTATAGGCGACTTAGTCCGCGTGGAACTTAAAAAATAAACTCTTAGTTTTTAAGAAAACAGAAGACGAAATTACATTAATGAAAGTCCAGTCAAAATCGGACTAGTCACTTCAGAGATCAGTCAAAACAAAAAACAAACATACAAAAATAGAAAAAAAAAGTGGAATTTTTATATTTTAAAATGTAATCATGTAAAAACAGCTATTTAGGTGTTACAAATAAACACTGTAGTTTTATGAATTTGTATAGATGAATGGTAGTACTTAAATTATAATTTGTGACGGAAACTTAACTGAGCAATGTAGCGCCTTAATAATAAGTACTAAAATTATGTTCAAAAGTCGTCATTATTTGTATTTGCACATATTTAATGATTGATAAAAATTGGTACTTTAAAGTGGCTATCAGAACTTAAACTAAATGAATTTACAGTTATTCTACATAACGGTTTTTAACCACTCGAAATGGATTCACTGCAAAGGCTTGAGTTTATTGTAATTCATGTGATTTCACAAATAAAGGTTTCTCTGTTTATCCCATGAATCAATGTCCATGGTAAATGTACGAAAATGCAGCATAAAACAAAAAAGTAGCAGACAATGTGAATTCCAGAATATTTATTTATTTATTTTATTTATTTAAACTTCATGCAAAATTGTACAGAGGCGGACTTAATGCCGATGGCATTTTCTTCCAGTCAACCTAGGGACGATGCAGAGAAAAAGTGTGGAGGTGCAAATATATGACTTTTAGAAATTTAAATTTTGATATAAATATAAATAAAATAAAATACTAGAAACGTATAATAATAAAAAGTAAATATATATATATATATAACATATATATACGTACATATATATAAATATACATATGTGGATATACATTATAATAAAAAGTTTATCTGACGATTTAATTAATCTGGCGATACGTTCTTAAGCAAGTACTCTTTTACTTTTCGCTTAAAAGTCATTTTACTCCCCACCATCTTGATTTCGAGAGGTAGCGCATTCCATAAGAGGACAGATTGAACGAAAAAAGGAGTGCATGATGTCAGAACGGTGAGTAGGGATTGAGAGAGCGTATGCGTCCAACGAAGATTTTGTAACTGACATCACGTAAGTACTGAAATTGGGAAGATATATAGGACGGGGTAATAGAAGTATTAAGAAATGATAATAGAGCAGTAAGGATTCGTAAAGAGCGTCGCTGGAGAATAGGTAACCAGTTAAGTTCGGAATGTTGTGCAGAAACGTGGTCGTTACGGAAGGTTAAAACGAATGGATTGCAGTTGTTTAGAAGCTCAAATGCTTTATTGAGGTGATCTGCATTCAGGCAAGATAGCATAGTTACCATAGTCGATAATAGGGAAAATCAGGGCCTACACAAGCGTCAATTTCGCCTGAATGGGCAAAACTTTGAATCTGTAAAGGCATCGCTGAATGCCTGTAACTTTTGCAACTCGCTTGCTATTTGACTATTCCAATTAGTGTTTTATCTATCTGAGACCTAGATTTTAACGTTAAGATAAACGGAATTTGATATTTGTTAAAAATAAGCATGGAAGTGCCGCCAGATCCACCTTGCTTCAAATTGCGGGCACTGCCGATTATTATTATTTGGCACTACGATGGATTGACTGCCAAACCAAATTTATCACACCATTTTTTATTGAAGCTAAGTCCTTATTGATTTTGTCAACTACTACGTCTAAGTTTTTGGTAGATTCGTGAGCATATAACTGCAGGTCATCGGCGTAGAGATACACACATTGAAGATCAAGAGTGATAAAGTTATTAAACATAAAAACAAAAGTGGAAAGAATACCGCCTTGAGCTACACAAGACTTAAGGTTCAGCCAGCATGAAGATAATTCATCGACAATAACTGATTGCTGGTGCCCTCGAAGATAAGAAGAAAACCATTCCACTACTCCTCTGAAATCATAAAAGAGAGGACTGCAAGGAGAATGTCGTGACTGATGGTATTGAAGGAATTAGAAAAGTCAATAAGCACCAGAACTGCCACCATGGTGTTATCCATGCCAGCCTTTATATCGCCAGTCACTTTAAGAAGGGTAGTAGTGGTACTATGTCCGGGCCTAAATCCCGATTGTAATGGACTAACCAGTTTGTTACTGAATATGAAGCCTGAAACTAAACGAATATGATATCCAACATAAAATAATTCTTGGTGTTACTACAATATATAGTATGGAGCTGTAATATTTAATACTATAATAAAATGTGCGCGAAGACTGCGTTTATGGCACGTCATTTCTCATCCCTTATCTAAATGAGATACAAAGACACTTGTTTACTGACCGCAATAAATAAGAGAAATTTTTTGTTCTATGTCTCGATTAATTAATAACAGTTATTTTAAATTTACAAACAAACACTCCAATTTATCTTAAATATTTTACTACTATAGATTATAATCGTGGTTATCTTCTCATTTCTAAAAAACTTGCGACCTGCTGCTTTAATGGTTAGCATATCTTTAGTAAAGCCTAATAGGAAGCCAATCAAAACATTATGATTTTTTTAATGTAAATGCAACTGTTCTAAAATAGCGTATTTAACACAACTGTATACCATTTAATTAGTAAACCATATACATAAATGCTGTTTAACCATCTATTTTAACCAATATTCATATTTCTATATAGTTATGTGTAAATTATAATGATTAAACATTACATAATTGCAGTTAACAATTGTAAAAAGAATATGTCCTATCTTTACAATATACATTAAAATTGTGCCAAGATTTAACAGGATTTCTGCTTGAATTTGTTTAAGGAAATACTTCTCTGTATTTCTTTTAATCCCTATCTCTCTAAAAAAAAAAAAAATCCCGCTGAGTTTCTTACGCCGGTTCTTCTCAGGTCAGAGGCTTCCATTTCCGAACCGGTGGTAGATTATTTGACAATCAATAAGAAAGTATAATGCTTCCATATTGAATAAAGATATTTGACTTTGACTTTGACTTGCTTTTTCAATGCTATTGCCTCTTCTTTTATTATTGATGTTGGTGACGTGACGAGCAGGAATTACGCCTGATGGAAAGTGATACCCTCTGCCCATAAGAAAAGTGGCGTAGGATACCACAAACCTGCTTATCGCCGCGGGACATGAGATGGTTCGTACCGTTTGTAACACACCGGAATGCAGTAATGATAACACACTTCAAATTTACGGTCCCAGCCGGTCCTTTGTAAAAAAAAAACTAAAAATTTCTAAAGGATGTGATAATAAGTATGTGCTGATACGCTCTGACCATAAGAAATGTGGCTACCTTGAAAGTGTTTGCACTTTGCTACTGTTGAAATGTTTCTGAAAAACTCCCAATGTTCCTTAAAAGATATAAACATAGAATAAAACTAAAACTCAGTAAAGTTAATTAAATTTTTTAATAGTGTCACAATAACTGCTAAGAAGGAAGCAACAGCACAATGTAAAATCAATTATAGGAATGATGTAGAAAAAACATGAATTGAAAAAGTCTCATACGTTGCCATTACTTTTTATGCCGCAATAAAAAAGGGACCGTTATCGTTTCGGTCAAAAATAATTTACTATCCTTATCAGTAAATATGAAGATGTTTCCGTAAACATCAAACGATCATAAAATCTATAGGAAAGGCACGCTTTAATCCCCAGTGATTTTTAGTTAAATGCTGTCCAAAATAGACACAATTCAGTTACAGTAACTTGTATCATAAAAAATAACAAAAAAGGTTATAGATTTTATAGCGTTTACTTTAATTCTTAGGTAATAAATGTAATGAGTGGCTTACTAAGCTAGCAAAATATAATGTAATTCGAATAATTATTCCAATAACATTATTTGTTATATGTAAATTTTTGAGTCACAAATAGAATAAATATAATATATAGATTTGGATATTTCAAATTTGAATGCTAAATGCTAAAAAACTTTGCAAGTCAATAAGTATTAGTTTAGTTTTTTGATCTATTGGATATTATTGTCACAATCGACCTCAGAAGCCAGGGTTTAAATTACAAATATTCAGATAACTGAACTACGATAACAAATTCATCATATCTTTTGTTAAAATTTTATTTGTTTATCTGTGTTAAGAGTAAATGAGTTGTTCGTATTTGACCGTATCTTTTCATTATGATACATTTTTTTTGGAATAGCAATTAAAACGAGTGAATGTGTCATTGAAATATAATATAAGATATAATATAACATAAGAATATAAGTACAGTTGTTATTGAACTTCTAGCCAATTCTGTAAACCTTCGTACATTCAAAATTTCGTGCTCCTAGAATACACATAATTAGTGCCGGGTTATTCTTGGTTGTAAAGTTTGAATAGGTCCTAGAAACAAGCTACTTCGTTAAGTCTCGGCTAACAATGCCCTGAAATTCGTTGAGTGTCGTCAGATTTTCGTGCGATTTAATACTTAATTAATTGTTTACATTTAAGCAAAAAGTATTTATTGATAACGTTGTATAATCTAGAGCAATTGACGTTAACTTTTGATAATAACTTTTCTAATATGTCATACAAGTCTTCTCAAAATATTCTTAGACGGTCTAATTGATAATATTTTATGAACCTTTTATTAATATTGACAGTGTGGAAAAGTATGTTTATAAGTAGTTTAAGCGCCAGCTTTAACGAATAAGGTGCTGATGCTCATAAAATAAATAATTTCATTTTTGTTATTTTGAACAAATATATTATGTCATGCTGATGAAGGCATTTAAATTAAAATTGCTTATGTACGAATCAAACTGGATTTTCATTTCTCTCGAAGACATGATAAAAACCAATCCAGCCCTTCATCGAATATCCTTAAGGGGAATAGGTAGCTAATTGAATATCGTGACTGACGGGATTGAAAGCATTAGAGAAGTCAACGTCGTCAGTCTCTTTTAGGAAAGCAATGCTGGTACGGTGACCAGGTAGAAATCCAGACTGAAAATTTTAGGATACTTATAAGTGCATTCATCATCATCATCATCATCAGCCTGTGTAAGTCCACAGCTGGACATAGGCCTTCCATTCTTCATTAGGGAGTTTCTGACGGTATCCCATCACGCTGGTTGAATGCATGGTGGGTGGACCGACTCTTTACATGCCCACCCGACCTAAGCTGTTACATACCGTTTCTTAGCTGCTTATAAAGTTGTTTTGAGTAAAAAAACAATATATATAAGTTATAAACGGCAACACCACGTTATAATTAATAAGTGTTAAGAATTATTTCCGATCAAAAATCTGTGTAGGAAGTTTATAAACGTAATATATATTACAATTGTTGCTTTTATTAGAAAGAAGCTTTTAACTTCTTAGAACTGTATATTTATATATTATATTAAATATAATATGAATGATGTTTGTAAAAACAATTCCACAAAAATAAATTGAACTACGTAATTAATAATTTCTTAGTTTAATCTGTCACACTCACATTATTAGATAAAATAATTTTGATTTTGTTTGCTTCTTATTTTTTATAAAATATTTTAAAGACTCAGTCGTCTCATGATCACAAGCCCCGGATAGAGGCGTTCTGTTATTCTTATCTTTGTATGACAATAATCGCACTAAACACGTATTTCACTTATTCAGCATTTAATGCTAGAATAGCTTAATAAAATATTAATAATTAAGTCTCAGTTCAATCTCAGCCCTCATGTGAGGTGCTCGTTCTTATAAAATTACTAAATCCTTTTACTAAATCAATTAATTAAATACTATTGTATAATTTTAATTCTAATTCTAAATATAAAATTTCGCAGCTAAACAGTTTCTTTTTTTTTTAAAACGTGAACTCCAGAAAGCCGTATAACATTGGTGGCAGCGTAAAGGGATTTTATATATAAATCCCCGGTTTTTATAAAGTGTCGTAGTGCTGAAGTGCTAAAGTGCCGAAACTAAAGAAGAATCGAGAGGTGGTGACTAGCTATCACCACAGCCTGCGAGTCCTAGAAAAGACTTGCTCTTGTCTCCACGTCGTGCCAGGAGGCAGGACCTCACATTCATCATCCGCCTCCAGCCTTTTTGGTCATCGCTTCCTGCAAGGTGAAACGACGCTATGTTCCAGAATCCTGTGAGTCAAATTAGTTCCTGTAAAACTTCAACTTTCTATGCCAAATAGTGTGTGCACAGAACATTTGCTTTCACATAATTGCCGCATCCAAAGTTTTATACTCCTTGTACTTTCTAAATCATAAGAGTCGTCGAAGTGCTCAGTGTTCTTATCTAGTGGCGAATTTCTTAGAAGTGATAACATCGTGTCGTAACCGTCGTGCTGTGCTTCTTTTAGTCAAGTTATTTTATTAGCGTTATAACCTTGATTTGTATTTCTAATTCGAATCTAACTGTTGTAATTAATTACATATATATATGTCGAAAACACAAGACGTAAAAAAAAAAATACTAGTACAAAATGCCGAAATCGATTCAAATGTATTGATAAATTTTGGAACCTTCGACGGTTCAGAAAAGTTAACACCATTTTAAATAATTGCCGCAATGCTATACAACTCATCTACTCTCCAAGTGGATATCCTTCTAAAATATATCTTAAGCCGCTTTGAAGGTAAAGCAGAAACCGCATGCTAAAGAGTTTTCAAAATGGACACAATTAGAGGAATTTTTAAAAACGCAATTTGGTGACACAAAACACTATGCATATCTTCTCTCAGATCTTCAGAATGCAAACAGGTCGTAATGAATCCGTCAGTCAATTTCACTTAAAGTTGAATCTTGCCTCACTAAACTCTTGACTGAAATTATGATTTCTATCCCACAAAAAGAAGGACGAACTATCTGGTAGAGTAGCGCTATGCAAGATTTGGCTTGAACGTTTATGATGGTCTTCATCCGCAGTTGTCAACAGTTGTTAGGTGTAGAGACCAAGCAATTTAAATGTAGCAATCAACTTCGCTTTTCTGAGGAAAAACTATTCCAAGCTTCGCAAAGACGAAACATGTCACTTCCTCAAAATCCTAATTTCAAAGTCAACAGCAGTTCAACCAGAAATATTAAATATACAAGGCGGACCAAATTCAAATGCTCCTACTGCAGATATTGAAAAACATAGGTCACACGTTAGAAAACTGCAGAAAGCAGCTACAATAATAACAAAAGGTCTCATTTTGCACAAAACCAACAAATACTTACCGGCAACCTGGAATGTTTTACAACGCCCAAATCAACCCATACACTGGGTCGATTCAACTAACGTAAGCTCTGGTCTATGATCTTAATTTAACGACCAAGCTTTCCGACCGTATCGTGGGAAAATAAATAGGAGATCGAACGACTCGATCTATAACAATGTGCACTGCTGAATCTCACTGATCTAAGTCCATTAACAAACAGGCAACCAGACCCAAACTCATAATGGCCCTATCGCTGTATCTGACTTGTGATGAGCATATTGCCAATGCCGCTTCTATTCCCACTCTACATCAGGCAATCTATATTGTGAAGACGACGCTTCTACTAAATCAAAAGCAAATATAATTCTACTAGTTCTACTTATTCGAATAAAATACTAATTCTACTAAATCAAATACTTTACTAATTCTACTAGTTCTACTAAATCGAATAAAATTACTAATTACTAAATCGAATACTTTGCTCTAGAGAAAATGCGAACTTAATGCTAAATCATGTCCACATGTTCAGCTCCCGAAACAGAAGGAAACATATTAAAGACTTATAATATTACAACAATCCAATAAAAAATACTTTACTTTCTGAAGTCAAACATCATCTCTTCCAAACCTTGAGACTTCTTGTAGACAGTGGCGCATCAATCAGTCTGTTAAAGTGCAGCATCGAAACAATGCCCAAATAGTGAAACATAAAATAAGTTTCAGTGGCATTGGAACACTCGGGATCGGATGCACTCTCTCGACATATATCGTGAATTTTGATTTATTGAACCATCATTTTCAGTCATCCCCAGTATTGACTTTCCTTACGATGGCATAATTGTAATGATTTTCTTTCCAAATACAATTGTAAGATTGACTATGCAAAAACATACTCCAAGTCGACGAAACATTACTTAATATCAAATTCACTGAACCCTTATTTACAATACCTTCGGACTGAAACAATAATTGAATGCGTTGTGTCCAACCCCGATATCAATGAAGGCTCATACTCGATAAGAATCAATAGACTCGATGATATCTTTAACGATATCATCGAAAATACACAAGCATTGAATGCCTTGAACACCTGAGAGGGCAGAGTTCATTAGTCTCTGAAAAGTGGCTGGGGCATTTTTAAGGCCGAATGGCATTCTAGGAATTGAAGTGCCTTGTGGGACTGAAAATGCTGATTTGGAGCGTCTTGCTCTGAAATTTTGATCTGATGAAAACCGGAAGCTAAATATAAGGTACTAAAGTACTTGCATTTTCCAAGCTGATCTAGAATTTCAGAAATATTAGGACTGATAAGAATCACCAATGGTAATATCGTTCAGTTTGCGGTAGTCAATGACTATGCGCCATTTTCGTTGACCGGATGCACGTCTTTTGGCACAATCCATATAGGAGATGACATGGGGATGTAGACGGTTTGATGATTCCATCGTCAAGCATTTGTTTATCTGTGACTGTACCTCCTGTTTGTGTATTTCAGGAATCTGTAGATTTTGTGTTGATTGGCACGGAAGATGTAGTGATCTCTCAGTTGTAAGGCATTAGTGTTAGTCAATTTATCATTGGGAAGATGAAAATGTCAGAATAAGTAGAACAGAGGTCATATAATGCATTAGTTTCTTCAGCATTCAGGTGAGAGACTCGCAAAAAGATTCAAGACTTCTCCGACTGTCGATTCAAGGTATTATCATGATCATTGGAATATAATGTGTGTATGACCTCACGCATATTAATTTTATTCAAGGTGTGATTTAATTAATTTAGGATCAATATGTATTGAGAATCAGAGGTGTTCACGACTGAAATGTTGATTCTTGAGTTCGGCTTTACTTTACAATCAATTTGTTACTAGAGAGATTCTATTGATTCTGATCGAGAATGAGCCCTCTATTGATATCGGGTTGGACACAGCGCATTCAATTATTGTTTCAGTCCGAAGGGTATTGAAATAAGGGTTCAGTGAATTTGATATTAAGTAATGTTTCGTCGACTTGGAGTATAGTTTTTGACAGTCAATCTTACAATTGTATTTGGAAAGAAAATCATACCAATTATGCCATCGTAAGGAAAGATCAATACTGGGATGACGTGAAAATGATGGTTCAATAAATCAAAATTCATCGATATATGTCCGAGAGAGTCCATCACGGTCCCCGTGTTCCAAATGCCACTGAAACTTATTTTATGTTTCACTACTTTGGGCATTGTTTCGATGCTGTCTACTTTAACAGACTGATTGATGCGCCACTGTCTTGCAAGAAGTCTCAAAAGTTTGGAAGAGATGGATGTTTGGACTTCACGAAAGGTAAGTATTTTTATTGGATTTGTTGTAATATTATAAGTCTTTAATATGTTTCCTTCTGTTTCGGAGCTGAACATGTGGGACATGATTTAGCAATTAAGTTCGCATTTTCTAGCAAAGTATTCGATTTAGTAGAATAAGTAATTTTATTCGATTTAGTAGAACTAGTAGAATTAGTAAAAGTATTTGATTTAGTAGAATTAGTAGAATTAGTATTTTTATTCGATTAAGTAGAACTAGTAGAATTAGTATTTGCTTTTGATTTAGTAGAAGCGTCGTCTCTACAATATAGGATTGCCTGATGTAGAAGTGGAATAGAAGCACGGCATTGGCAATATGCTCATCACAAGAATCAGATACAGCGATAGGGCCATTATGAGTTTGGGTCTTGTTACCCTGTTTGTTAATGGACTTAGATACAGTGAGATTCAGCAGTGCACATTGATATAGATCGAGTCGTTTCGATCTCCTTATTTAGTTTTCCCGCACGATACTGGTCGGGAAAGCTTGGTCGTTTAAATTAAGATCATTAAGACCAGAGCTTTACGTTAGTTGAATCGACCCAGTGTATGGGTTGATTTGGGCGTTGTAAAGCATTCCAAGGTTGCTGGTAAGTATTTTGTTGGTTTGTGCAAAATGAGACCTTTGTTATTATTGTAAGCTCGCTTCTGCAGTTTTCTAACGTGACCTATGTTTTACAATATCTGCAAGTAGGAGCATTTGAATTGGTCCGCCTTGTATATTTAATACGTTTCGCGTTGAACTGGCGCTGTTGACTTTGAAAATTAGGATTTGAGAAGTGACATGTTTCGTCTTTGCGAGCTTGGAATAGTTTTTCCTCAGAGATAGCGAAGTTGATTGTACATTTAAATTGCTTGGCTCTACACCTAACAACTGTTGACAATTGCGGATGAAGACTATCATAAAACGTTCAAAGCCAAATCTTGCATAGCGGCTACTCTACCAGATAGTTCGTCCTTTTTTTGTGGGATAAAATATTAATTTCAGTCAAGAGTTGGAGGAAGATTCAACTTAAGGAAAATTGACTGACGGATTCATTACGACCCTGTTTGCATTCTTGAAGATCTGAGAGAAGATATGCATAGTGTTTTGTGTCATCAAATTGCGTTTTTAAAAATTCTCTAATTGTGTCCATTTGAAAACTCTTAATAGCACACGGTTTCTGCTTTACCTTCAAAGCGGCTTAAGATATATTTTAGAAGGATATCCACTTGGAAGTAGATGCAAGTTGTGTAGCATTGCGGCAATTATTTAAAAATGGTGTTAACTTTTCTCGTGAACCGTCGAAGGTTCCAATAAATTTTATCAATACATTTAAATCGATTTCAGGCATTTTTGTACTAGTATTTTTTTCTTTTACGTCTTGTGTTTTCGACATATATATATGTCAATTAATTACAAAGTTAGATTCGAATTAGAAACTACAATCAAGTTATAACGCTAATAAAATAACTTGACTAAAAGAAACACAGTACGACGGTTGAGACACGATGTTATCACTTCTCAAGAAATTCGCTCACTAGATAAGAACACTGAGCACTTCGACGACTCGTTATGATTTAGAAAGTACAAGGAGTATAAAACTTTGGATGCGGCAATTATGTGAAAGTACAAATGTTCCGCACACGTATTTGGCATAGAAAGTTGAAGTTTTCAGGAATAATTTGACCTACAAGATTCTCAGGAACATAGCGTCGTTTTCTACCTTGCAGGAAGCTGATGACCAAAAGGCTGGAGGCGGATGATGAAGTGAGGTCCTGCCTCCTGGCACGACGTGGAGACAAGAGCAAGTCTTTTCTAGACTCGCAGGCTGTGGTGATAGCTAGTCACCACCTCTCGATTCTTCTTCAGTTTCGCACTTTAGCACTTCAGCACTACGACACTTTATAATAACCGGGGATTATATATAAAATCCTTTCACTGCCACCAATGTTATACGGCTTTCTGGAGTTCACGTTTTAAAAAAAGAAACTGTTTAGCTGCGAAGTTTATATTTAGAATTAGAATTAAAATTATACAAGTATTTATTTATTGATTTAGTAAAAGGATTTAGTAATTTTATAAGAACGAGCACCTCACATGAGGGCTGAGATTGAACTTGAGACTTAATTATTAATATTTTATTAAGCTATCTGCATTAAATGCTGAATAAGTGAAATACTGTTTGGTGCATTATTGTCATCAAAGATAAAGATATAACAGAACGCTCTATCCGGGCTTGTGATCATGAGACCGACTGAGTCTTTAAAATATTATTTAATAAAAAAATAGGAAGCGACAAAATCAAAATTATTTTATTTAATAATGTGAGGTGACGGATTAAATTAAAAAATTATTAATTGCATAGTTAAATTTATTTTTGTAGTTGTTTTTACAAACATCATTCATATTATATTTAATATAATATATAAATATACAGTTCTAAGAAGTTAAAGCTTCTTTCTAATAAAGCAACTATTGTAACATATGTAGTACGTTATAAACTTCCTACACAGATTTTTGATCGGAAATAATACTTAACACTTATTAATTATAACGTGGTGTTGCCGTTTATAAATATATATTGTTTTCTTACTCAAAACAACCTTAAAAGGGGCTTAGAAACGGTATGAACAGCTTAGGGCCGGATGGGCATGCAAAAGGTCGGTCCACCCACCAGCATTCCAACCAAAGCGGGTGGGATACCTTGGGAAACCCCTTAATGAAGAATGGGGAACCGGTTCCAAATTGGACCCACACGGGCCCAATGATGATGATGATGATGGTTTGGAATTTATAAAGTATCCCAAAATTTTCGTCTATTTTACCTGGTCACCTTTCCAGCATTGCTTTCTTAAAAAGAAGAATGACGACGTTATTCTCTAATGCTTTCAATCCCGTCAGTCACGATATTCAATTAGCCCCCTCTTAAGGGATATTCGAAAAATTTTTGGATCGGTTTTTTATCAATGTTCCGAGGAGCGGCCGATAAGCCTGAGAAATTGGTTAGGATTGGCCGTGGTGTTTCCTCAACGAGGGGTTTTTCCCCTTATTTTGTAAAAAACCTTGATTAATTATAAAATGGAGTAAAAATTTTGGTTTCATATAAATTCTTTTAAATTTGTATATCTATGTATGTATATATTTCAATATTTAGCATTGCGTTTCCATTTTATATAAGTGTTTATTGAAGGCACTTCTTTTTATTTTTGATCCGTACTTGGAAATCTTTACATATCTCTTATACCGCTCAAGGAAAACTAGGTAAGGAACAATCCCATTAATTTTGCAAAGGCACGTCCAAAATAGGTAATTTTGGCATTAAAAAACAAAAATAATCTTTTAGCCGTAATTCGTTATAAAGCTTGGAATGAAAAAAGTTTAAATAATATTTATTTTAAGTTCCGTTCCAATAATTCGTTACCATAATAATCTAACGTATAATAAACCAAGCTTCTATTTAAATTATTATTTATTTTTTTTAATTTTCGTTGCTTTTATTTGTTTATATATCTCTATTATATAAAGGACATTAAAAAATAATTTTTGAGTTTTACAAAATCGCATTATGCATTAGGATTTAATTAAAGCGAATGTTTTCAATATTTTAACCTAAAATATGTTATTTTAAGTCACCTTTTGCAAACCTAATTTATAAGAACAAACAACAACAAGGATAAATAAAAAGGCAGGTCGTAAAAAAAAGGTAAGAGAAAATTGCCCCTGCCCTTTTCATAATATTAAAAAGGTGAGATGTTGATTTTTATTGTCAATGAATCTTTCCGGCCTCCCACCAAGGGAATGGTTGAAATTATTAAAAAATTTCTAAACTTTTCATCCCGCCTTTTCCCTTATTTTTTCATTAATACACGATATTTTAGTTATTTATAATGGAAACAAGGAACTGCAAAAGATAAAGGTTGTAAACAGTAATTAAAAAAAACATTTTTTTCTCAAAATTTGACTTTATAAAACCATGTCTAAATAACTCCCAAAAAAAAATTTTAAAAAAATGTTTTACAAAGTAGAAAATTTTTGTCTTATGGGAATTTCATATTTTCTTAAAATTTTAGTTTCTTTTGTTTTCATATTCATTCTTAATTTTTCATTGAAAATGGGAAAAAGTGGAAGAATCCTGGTTCAGCTTCTTTCCCTTTCTAAAAGCTTTTACATTATTTGATCTTATGGTATATAAACCTTGTGAGTTGTTGGGAGCCTTAAAATAATATGAAATCGAAAAAATCTTTAAGTATTTTAATAAATTTTTAACTTCACTGCCCCGTAACCTAAGGTAAAGGCTTTGGCAGAAAACCGGAGGTCGGGTTCCGAATCCTGGGGGACCTAACAAATTTCATTGTTGTTTTCAAGTTGATTATGGCAATTTGGGGTTGATCAAACCCAATTGTCTGAAAAAGATGATCCTTGCGTCGGATGGGCTGAAAGTCGGTCCACCCACCAGCCCGCATTGGACCCAAAGGTTTGGGATAAGGTCCAAAACACCCCTAATGGATAGGGATGTATTAGAGGCCCATGTCCAGTGGATTATCCACGGGCTGATGACGTAATTTCTTTGTCTTTATTTCAATCTTAAATTTATTATTGGGTTTGGGATTTAAGCCTAAAAAGATAATTTTTCATTATATATATATACCTTCTGTTTTATCGCCCATTTATCCACCATTGGGTTATTCTTTTTTATTGGTAGGCCGTTGAAATTTCTTTGGTAAAATCATAAAAAAACAAGAAAATACCATTACCTATAATTCGGAAGGATCTTCAATATTTTTAAAAATTAAACCATTTTATATTTTGTGGAGGCAGACTGGGAAACATAAAAATATTGGCGTTCCGACCAGATCGGGTTGGGCCCAATAGGCTTAAATGCGCGGCCAACAGCATGCCCAAGTTTTTGGAAAATGCCAACATGGCCGGTTACACTACCATTATTTCCAGCAGAAATTTCCAGGACACCTATTCAAAAGAGGATGATTTTTTAATAACGTGAATAGATCCATTTGACAATGGCAAACAATAAATCTTGATAAAACGAAAAAAAGGGGATAAAGTCCTACAACCAAAATAAAAAGTAATTTAATTATAAAAGGACATACATTACCTGCCCCTGCACAAGAATCAGATAGCATTTAAATTTAGAGTCTTTCACCCCATAAAGTTCAAGAATTAAATTGGAACCATTTTGGCTGGAAACATTTCATTTCAATAAAATATTTAGTTTAAATCGATTCTTGTGGTTTAGTACATTTTCCTTACCAAAAAACCTTTTTGTTATGTTATATTATGCATTAGAATTTAATAATCTCTTAATGGGGGGAATGTTTAAAAAAATTTTCCAGTACACAATAACAAAATAAAGAAATTTAAAAAAATATCTAAAGCTTTTTAGTATTAATTTAAAGTAGTCGGCTCTGGTAAAGAAGACTTTTGCAAAAACAATTTAAAATATATGGAATAATTAATGTTAATTTAAAAAGAAACGTGCAAATTTGAAAGAATTAAAGCAAATTTAAAAGGAGGGGTTTTATATCCAACCCGGTTGTCAAAAAATTCCTAATTGACGTTCCAAAAGTGAAAAATTTTATTAAACTGAACGGAATGGATTACGCCCTGTTTTCAACGAACTTCCAAAGATATCTTTAAAAATGTAATTAAAAAAAATAATTTAAAAAGTAAATTCAAAAGCCATTTGATCTTATTATCCACAAGTTTAACCTTACTTACCTCCCCAAACAGTTTAAATAATATTTAAGGCATTTTTAACTTCTTTTCTTTTTTTTTTATTTTAACTTTTAAATTAATTTTACGTTTTAATTTTTTTCAATACATAACTTTTACATTATTTTGGTAATTTTATATGGTTTTACCTTTATATTAAATAAAAATTTTAAAATTGGTTTAATTGCATTCTATATCTGTTTGTGTCCAAGGAAATTACTGCCGAAAATGTTGCGGTTTGGAATTTGTAATTATGATGTATACTTTCCTTATATAAATAAAAAATAAAAAAAATAAATGATAAAAGACCATTTCATCCCCCGATGTGTTCAGTGAAGTGAGGAAAGGCTAGGCAGACGTCAAAATGAAAACCGAGGTATCTTTAGGAAATATACATGGTTTAATTTTGTAGTGTAGAGCAAGAAAAGGTGAACCCAAAGGGTGGAACCTTTCTATTTCAATAGCCTTAGAATTAAGGTATCAGCTTTAAAAATTAAAACAAAAAATGGCCTTTGATTTTTTATTAGATATTAAAATAGCTGGTTCTTAAAAATTAATTTTTACAAAACAATGAAAATATTAAAATTCAAAAATTTTTAATTTGAATTAATTGTCCCAAATGAAACAATTGTTTAATTTTTCGACATAAATGAAAAATTAACCACAAAGTAAATTTGGATCAATGATGATAAAAATATGTTTTTATTTCTTGATTGGTGATAAAAGGTGATTTTAACATAAAAAGGTTGATAGGCCCCTGAACTCAATTTGTATTTAATGTCTTTAAACATTAAATAAAAAGTTACAGAATATCCCTTTATAAATTCTTTAAAGGAATAATGTATCTTGAAATGATTAGCTTTTGAATTTTTCCCAAAGTTACAAAAATAAGTATAATATTATCAAAAATAGGGTTTTTCCCAAAAAAACCCATTATCCAAATTTCCCATTTTGAAAAAACCTTTAGTTTAATGTTATTAAATAAATATTATCAATTTTTTATATATATTTTTTTTTTTTTTTGTTTATAAATTTTAATTTAATCTCACATTAATTATTATTATTTATTTCCCTGAAATGTTTATAAAAGTAAACTTTTTCCTCAGGGTAAAATTAGGAAATTTTAACCTTTTTCTTTGAATTTTTCTTTTTATTATTGTTTTAATCCCTTTAAAAATCAAATTTTTCAATGCGTCAAGTATAAATGTTGTATGGCTTGAATTTTTGGTAAGGTTTGGTTCAGTGCATTTCTTTTTGGGAATTGATATTGAACAAAGAAGTTTAAAAAAAATTCCAAAATATTAATTTATCCCACATTTGTATTATTTGAAACCTTTCTTTAGGATTAGAATTTTAAATTTCAAATTACCAAAGAATATAGTTTGAAAGGAAGGACTTTTTTTTCAACTTTACCGGCATTTATTCCGTCCCAAAACCCTAAACTTTTACGGATCTGACAATGACATGGTCTTATTCATTTTCTTATACCTCATTTCAGATCCTTTCACTTAATGACATCAAACATATACAAATATTTGTTAAGTTAAAGTATTAGAAAGTCAAAGATTAAGCAATAGAAGTTTAGTTTCTAAAATTCCTTGCAAAACGATCAACTTTCATAATTTAAAAATAAATAGGGCCATTAAAGGCCTTCATGACATCAGACACGCAGTAAATAATTATCCAGTTATGTTGAGCTTACACTTACTACATACTATAGTTTTTTGTTTGAAATTATTGTTATTATCATAAGGATGTAAACTTTTTTAAGAAAAAATGACGTATGTATATATCATATGGTTTTATACATGTATTCTCTATTGCATTTATTTATACTTATGTTGAATTTTATATTCACGGCCATAAAAAACAGCAAGAAGATTGCGATTGTTTAGGAAATGACTTCACATTTGTATTGATATACTCTGAAGTCATTCTTGGGCTAAATATATGTTACACATCTAAAATATTTTGTTGCTCACAATTTTTTTTCTCGTAAGATGAGCACATTATATTGCTGAATGCCAAGAACCGTAAAAGGAAACATTAAATTTTGATCACCAAAATTTTATATATATAAATAAAATTGTATTGTTTTATTTTAAATTAAAATGTCATAGATACAATGAACCAATCATAATTATTTTTTATTCAAACTTCATCTTAAATTAAAAAAATTAAGGTGCAAAACAATATTTTAATACTTTAAGATATTACTTTTTCTGCAAATGTGAGAAAAATGCGTTCAATACAGCTTTTAGAAAAAAAGCAAAGATAACATAAAATCGTTCTTTGTATGAAAAATTCTTAGCTATTTATTTATGTTGACGAGAATTCGTTTAATTAAGCTCGTCCGGTCACGACCTCTTTTTCCCTTTTTTGACTGTTGGTTGAAAATGACCCTTTGTTATTCCAACCCAAATATTTTTACTATTTTTAAGTTTGCCGTAATCAAATAATTTCTAAATAATACCTTTTTTTAGTATTTTTTGTATAGGGCAAGACGATGAATCATTATTAATATAAAAAACTTCTTAATTAAATTTTTTAACGTGGAATTATTGCGTATTTTATATGTATTAAAAAATTAAAAACCACGGTGTTTTTACTTTATTTTGTTCTTCTTTTAACGGAACATCGCCACGATCCTCATCATTCTTTTTTTTGTCATCTTAAAAGCTAAGAGTATTGCTTTTTATAACATCAACGAAAACGGAAGTGCTAAATATATGTTAATGTTAATGGTCCCAAGAATTATGTTTAGTGCGGCCGGTAGCCTTTAAAGTATTTCGTGGATTGATGGTGGATATCGCACGTATATCTTCGAAATGTAAAGTTATTAAAATAAATATTTAATATATTTTCTAGTTAAATGTTCACATTAATTATTTGAAAAATGTGAGTATAAAAACAAAATGAAATTCAAACTTTCTTTTTATAAAAAAATTTTTTAAAAAAAAAAAAATTTAAAAAATTCCAAATTTTTTAAAAAAAAAATTTAAAAAATTTTTTTTAATTTTTTTTTCCCTTTTTAAAAAAAAAATTTTTTAAAAACCAAAAATTTTTCCCCCAAATTTCCCTTTTAAAAATTTGGTTTTAAAATTTAAAAAAAAAATTTTTTTTAAAATTCCATTAATTTTGGGACCCAAAAAAGGAAAAATTTGTTTTCCCCCCCCCCCAAAAAACCCCAAAATTTTCCCTTTGGGTTTTAAATTTAAAAAGGGGTTTTAAAAATTTTTAAAAATTAAATTTTAAAAAATTTTTTTTAAAAAAAAAAAAAAAAAAAAAAATTTTAAAAAAAAAAAAAAAATTTTTTTTAAAAAAAAAATTTTTTCCCTTTTTAAAAAATTTTAAAAAAAAAATTTTAAAAAAATTTGGGAAAAAAATTTTCCCCGAAAAAAAACCCGGGAAACCCCCAAAAGGGCCCCCGGGGGCCCCGAAAAAAAAAACCACCGGAAAAAAAAAGGAAAATTTTTAAAAAAGGGTTTTAAAGGGTTTTCCTAAAAATTTTTTCCCTTTAAAAAAAAATTTTCCCCCCAAAACAAAAATTTGGGAAAAAAAAAAATTGGAAAAGGGGAAAAAACCAAAAAATTTTAAATTTTTTTAAAAAAAAAAAACCCCATAATTTTTTAAAATTTTTTTATTAAAGGGTTTTTTTAATTTATTTTTTTTTTTAATTTAAAATTTTAAAAGGGTTTAAAATTTTCCCGGGTTTTCCCCAAACCCCGGGGTTTTTTTTTAAAAAATTTTAAAAAAGGGGGGGGGATTTTTTTGGGGGAAGGAAACCCCTTTTTTTTTTTTTAAATTTTTTTTTTTTTTTTTTTTTAAAATTTAAAAAAAAAAAAAAAAAAAAAAAACCCCACCCCTACCAAAACCCCAATTTTTTTTAAAAAAAAGGGAAAAAAAATTTTTTTTCCTTTTTTTTTAAAAATTAAAATTTTTCAAAAAAGGGCAAAGAAGGGGAAAAAAAAGGGTTGGGGGGGGAAAAAAAATTTTAAAAGGGGTTTTTTAAGAAAAAAATTTTGAATTAATTTAAAAAATTTTAAAAAATTTTTGATTTTTTAATTTATTGGTTTTTTTTTAATTTTCCTTTTTTTTAATTTTTAAAACCCCCTTTTTAAAAAAAAATTTTTAAAGGGTTTTAAAGGAAAAAATTTTCCCCCAAAAAAACCAAAAAAAAACCAAAAAAAAATTTTTTTAAGGTTAATTTTTTTTTTAAAAAATTTTTTTAAAAAAGGTTTTTTTAAAAGTTTATTTAAAATTTTAAATAAACCAAAATAAATTTTAAAAATTTTTTTAAAAATTTCCCCCCCTTTTAAAAATTTAAAAATTTTTAAAACCTTTTTAAAAAATTTGGCCCAATTTTTAAAGGAAAGGGAAAAACCCCGAAAGGGTTAATTAAAAATTTTTTTTAAAAATTTTTTTTTTAATTTTAATTTTTAGTTTTTTTGTTTAATTAATTTTAAAAAAATAAAACTTTAAAAATTTAAAAAGGTTTTTTTTTTTTTTTTTAAAAAAAAAAAGGGGAAATTTTTTTTTAATTTAAAAAATTAAATCCTTAATTTAATTTTTGGGTTTTTTAAATTTTTTTAATTCCAAAAAAAAAATTTTTTTTAAAAAGAAAAAAATTTTTTTTATAAACCAAAAAAAAAAAAAAAATTTTTTTTTTAAGGAAAAATTAAAATTTTTTAATTTTGTTTAAATGGTTAAGAAAAATTAATTTTTTAAAAAAAAAAACTTTTTTTTTTTTAAAATTTCCCTTTTTTTTAAAAGGAAAAAAGGGCCCGGGGGTTTTAAAAAAAAAAAAAGGAAGGCTTTTTAAAAAAAACCAAAATTTTAAAAAAATTATAAAAATTTTTTAAAAAATTAAATTTTAAACTTTTTCCCCCAAAAAAATTTAACTTTTTTCCAAGGGGTTTTTTTTTAAAAAACCCTTTTTTGGAAAAATTACCGAATTTTAAAAATTTTTTAAAAGGGTTTTCCCCCAAAAAATAAAAAAAAAAAAATTTCTTTTTTTTTTTATTTAAATTTTTCCCCCCTTTTGGTTTTTTAAAATTTTTAAAAAAAAAATTCTAAAGGTCTTTCCAAAAAATTTAAAAATTAAAAAAGGTAATTTTTTTTTTTTTTAAAGGAAACCCCCGGGGAAAAAAATTTAAAAAAATTTTTAAAACCCCTTAAGGGCCAAAAAAAATTAAAAAGGGGTTTGGGCCAAAAAAAAAGGGTTTCCCTAAATTTCCCCCCGGTTTTTTTTTAATTTAATTAAAAAATTTTAAATTAAAATTTTTTAAAAAGAAAAAAAGGGTTTTTTTTAAAAAATTTTCCAAAAAAAAAAAAAAAACCCTTTTATTAAAAAAAAAATTTAAAAAAAAATTAATTTAAATTGTTTTAAATTTTTTTTTTTAAAAATTTTAAAAATTTTTCCCTTTTTTTTTTTAAAAATTAAAAAAATTTTTTTCCCAAAATTAAAAAAAAAAATTTAAAAATTTTTAAAAAAATTTAAATTTTTAAAAATTTTTTTTCCAAAAAAGGGAAAAAATTTTTTAAAAATTTTTAAATTTTTTTTTAAAATTTTTTAAAAAAAAACCCTTTCCCAAATTTTTTAAAATTTTTTGGGGAAAAAAGGGGGAAAAAAATTTAAAACCAAAAAAACCCTTTTTTTTTTTTAAAATTTAATTTAAAAATTTAAAATTTAAATTTTTTGGGGGTTTTTTCCCAAAAAAAAATTTTTTAAAAAAATTTTTTTTGGTTAAAAAGGAAAAAGGGGTTTTTACCCAAAAAATTTTTTTTAAAAACCTTTTTTTAAAATTCCTTTTTCCAAATTTTATTTAGAAGAATAAAAAAATTTAATTTTTTTAAATTTCCTTTTTTTTAAAATTTTTTTTTTAAAATTTTTTTTTAATTAAATTTCCAAAATTTTAAAAAAAAAAAAAACCCCCGGGGGAAAGGGGAAAAAATTTTTAAAAAATTTTTAAAATTTTAAATTTAAAAATTTAATTTTTTTAAAAAATAAAAATAAAATTTGGGAAAAAATTTTTTTGGGGGGCCAAAATTTTTTTAAAAAAGGTTTTTAAAATTTTTTTTAAAAAAGGAAAGGGTTTTTTTTTTTTAAATAAATTAAATTTCTTTTTTGGGGAAAAAAAGGGAATTTAAAAAATTTAAATTTTTAAAAAATAATTCCATTTTGGTTTAAAAAAAGGGTTTTAAAAAAAACAAATTTTTAAAATTAATTTTTAAATTTCCCTTAACCCACCCTTTTAAAAAAAAATTTTTTTCCCAAAAAATTTTATTTAAAGGTGGTTTTTTAAAAATTTTTTTTTTTTAAAAAAAAAAGGTTAAAAAAAGGGGAATTTTTTTATTTTTTTTAAAAAAAAATTTTTTTGGGGCCCATTTTTAATGGGTTTAAAACCCGGGGAAATCCTTTGGCTTTAAATTTTAAAAATTTTTTTTAAAGAAAAAAAAAAATGGGAAAAAAAAAATTAAATTTTAAAACCTTTAAAAAATTTTAAAACCCCTTTATTTAAACAAAAAAAAAAACCTTAATTTGGTTTTTTTTTAAAAAAAAAAACTTAGGGCCCTTTTTTTAAAAAAAAATTTTTTAAAAAAAAAATTTTTGGGCCAAAAAAAACCCCAAAAAAAGGGGAAAATTTTAAAAAATTTTTTTTTAAAAAAATTTTTTTTTTTAAAGTTTTTAAAAATTTTTTTAAAAAAAAAAAAAAAATTTTAAAAAAAGGGGAAAAATTTTGGTTTAAAAACCCAAATTCCCTTAAAAAATTTTTTAAAAAAAAAAAAATTTAAATTTCCTTTTTTGGAATTAAAAGGGGTTTTTTAAAAAAAAATTTTTTTAAAAAAATTTTTAACCCCTTTTTAAAAAAACCCTTAAGTTTTTTTTTTCCCCTTTTTTTGGGAATTTTTTGGGTTAATTTATTTTTTTAAAAAACAAAAAAAATTTTTTAAAAAAAATTTTTCCCAAAATTAAATTTTAAAAAAAAATTTTTAAAAATTTTTAAATTTAAAAAAAAAAAAATTCCAAAAGTTTTAAAAAAAAAAAAATTTTTTTTAAAAAAAAAAAAAATTTAAAAATTTTTTTAAAAAAAATTTTTTTAAAATTTTAAAAAAGGTAAAAAATTTAAAATTAATGTTAAAAAAAAAAAACCAAAAAAAAATTTTAATTTAAATTAAAAAAATTTTAAAAAAAAAAAAACAATTTTTAAATTTTAACCAAATTTGGTTTAAGGAATGGGTTAAAACAATTAGCAGGTTTTAAAAATTTTTAAAAAAGGGGAAAAAAAATTTGTTTTTAAATTATAAAAACAATTTTAAAAAAAAACAAAAAAATTTATTTTAAAATTTTTAAAATTTTTCCAAAAAAATTTTTTTTTTCCCTTTAAATTTAAATAAAAAAATTTTTTTTTTTAACCTTTAAATTTTTTTTAAAAAAAAATTTTTTAAAAAACATTTTTTAAAAAAAATTTTTTTTTTTCCCCCAACCCAAAAGGGTTTGGCCCCAAAATTTTGTTTTTTTTTAAATATTGGGTTTTTTGGGGAAAAATTTTGATTTTAAAAAATTTTAATCTTTGGGGTTTTTTTAAAATTTTTTTTAAAAAAAAAACCAAAGGGCCCCGGGAAACCCCCCCCAAAAGGCCCCCCAAATAAAGGGGGGGGGGGGGCCCCCCCGGGCCCAAAAAGGGGGGGAAAAAAAACCCCCCCCCAAAACCCCGGGGAAAAAGGGAAAAAAAAATTTTTTTCCCCAAAACCCCCCCTTTTTAACGGGGGGCCCGGTTTAACAATTTTTCCCAAGGGGGGTTTCTTTACCTTTTCGGGGGGGGTTAAACCCCCCAAAAAAAAAGGGGGGGTTTTTTCCCCTTAAAAAGGGGCCGGAAAAAAATTTTTTAAAAAAGGTAAAATTTAAAACCCTTTTTTTTTTTTGGGGGGGTTTTTAAAAAAGGGGAAAAAAATTTTAATTTTAAAGAAAATAAAATTTTTTAAAATTTTTTTTTTTTTTTTTTAAAATAAATTAAAAAGAAATTATTTTAATTTTAAAAAATTTTAAAAAATTTTTTTTCCAATTAAATAAATTTTTAATTTTCCCCTTTCTTTTTAAATTTTTTCCGGGGGGGTTTTTTTTTAATTTTCCCTTAAAATTTTTTTTTTAAAACCCCAAAAAAAAAATTTTAAAGGGAAGGGGTTTAAAAAAACCCCTTTTTAAAAATGGGAAACCGAAAATTAAAAAAAAAGAAGAAAATTAAAAAATTTTTTTTAAAAAAATTTAAAATTTAAAAGGAAAATTTTTAAAAAAAGTTAAAAAAAATTTAAAAAAAATTTTAAAACCTTTTTTATAAAGTTTAACAGAAAAGTTTTCAATGTGGAAAAATTTGATTTTGCCCTTTCAAAAAAAAGAAAAAGTCAAATATTCTAGCGCAATAATTGTTAAAAATTTTTTTTTAAATTTAAAAATTTTGATTAAAAAAAAAAAGTTCAGAAAGGCAGTCAAGGAACCCAAAAATTATATATTCAAATATAAATTACCTCTCAGAGCAATTTCTGAAAGTAATAACCCATAAATTTGTAATATTATTACTTTATGTTACTATATATCTTCTCCAAATATTCAACAATTTATTGATTAACATTTTTAATTTATGAATCCATGATGGATTTATTATTTTGAAAATTATAAGAAATAAAGGAAATAGATAAATTTTTTTCTTTTTCACGAAAATTTGGAAACAACTTAATTTAAGTTTTCAAATCCATTTAATCTTTGATATTTTCTCCTAACCTCCGACTTGGCAAATAAAAAAAATCAGTCCATTTTGTTTTGTTCATTTGAAGAAGATTTCCAAAAATTTTTAAAAGCCAATAAATTTATTGGGAGTTTTTAAATATGGAGAATGATTATAAGGCAGGGACAATTTTTTAAATTTCAGATATCATCGGTGTTTACCTTCATAAAGGAAAAAAAGTTTATAACGTTGGTTTGAATACCTATTCGTCAATGTACTGATGATTAGGTTTAAATTTTTTCCAATTTTACTTAATTTCAATAATAATAAAACGAAAAATAATTTGTAAATAAATATTTCGGATTTGTGTTAAATTATTTATTTTAATTAAATTGCATTTTTCAAATATCAAAAACATATAAAGGAAAACTTATTTTTGTAATAAAAAACCCAAACAATTTGGTTTAAAATATTCTTTACCATTAAAGCCCACATGTATCAGGTTCCTTTTCCCCATCAAGACGTTAAAAAATCTAAAAAAACAGGAAATCGTGAATGGAATACAAATATTTATGATATTCAAACCGGCCGCGTTAATTCGTAAAAAGTTTAAACCGTTACATGGGTGTAATTGACCATATGACAATGACTCCTTTCCCAATCATTGATGTTTAGGCATTTCAATAACTCTATTATAAAATAAACTGAACATTTGGTAAAATATGTGTTTAATCTGCTCTGCATGGCACCTGTGAACACTGTGGGAGGCTTCAACACCCGCGGTCAAAGGTCGTCATGGACCTTCTTATGTTAGAATTGACCTTACCCCGAGGGTAAGGCCATATCTATTAAATCCATTGGCAGTCTATCCGATCAGGATAGAATCCTCCACAAGACAGGATCCGCAGTGTTATAACCGCCAAATTTCGGCCATACCCGCGCGCAATTGCTATGTGAACCCGCGTTGCGTTAAATGTTTTAGAACATAGCACTCCGGAGTGCCCGCGTCCAAAGGATACAACAGACCCTCCGTCGCGTAAATTGCGAAAAAGAAGTCACCCAGAAGTTACAGGCGCGAAAGCCCCTAAACCTTAAAAGTAAATTCTTCCGAGAATCGTTTGGCAAATACAAAACGGGTGGAAAATATTGCTTTTGTTTCGGCATCGGTGGACCAAAAATGCTCGGTTCCGACCAAAAATTAATAATCCATCCCAAACAGGGCGCATTAAAAAACAAATTACCCAAGGCAGACAGGCAGCGGCAAATCGTTGCACCTGTAAAAAACAATGGCGTTCCGATAACGACGCCTATTGTCTCACAGGGGTGTCCAGAATGACACTCAATTAGAGGATAACATTAAACTGGCCTTAGTAATGCAAACAAATAGATATCGTAGAATTAGGCGATTTGCGATAAACCCGCGCCGCCAAAGACGGATCCAAAAAATGAACGCACTGTCGCAGCATGGCCTTACAGGCCATGGCAACCAAAAAATAAACGTAACAGACACAAGGCCGAGGTTACCGAGACAAAGATGGCAATTCGTATAGGTAGGGCCAAACCGCATCACTTAATCGTTTTGCTATAACGCAAACGGTTTTAGAGAGATCAGAAGGCAGAAATCACAAACATACAAGATTAATATAGAATATTTTTTACAAGAAACTCATCTAAAACCAGCAATAGCGATCCCAAGAAAGCGGATAAATATTATTAGACACGATAGACTGTTAGTCCGGCGGGGTACTCTAATTTATTATAAAAGATCCCTGCACATAACACATAGGTGCCCTTACTTACAATAAGCCGCGTATGATCGCACTTACCGGGCCATAAGCCGCTGGACGGTTCAGTGTACCGCCGCCAAAAACCATGTTACAATCAGACCTGAGCCGCTTTTCGGCCTGGTCCATCATTACTCGCTGGCGATTTTAATGCAAACACCGCGACTGGAACGACAAGAAACAACTCAAATGGCATTAATATTGCAGGTCTCGAGGAGGTACCAACATTAATATAATAGCCCCGAGACCCCAACTAGATATCCATCAATAGAGAGGATCACCTAGACACTAGATCTATTTATTTAAAGGGTGTCTCACCCGATGTCGTACGATAGAGACACTGCACGATTAGATTCTACCACAGGCCGGTTTTATGTAAATTCAAGACGCCGGTTCGGCCCTATGACTAAAACCGTAGTGGATTGGCATTGCCTTGAGGTTAAACCAAGGAAATAAAACCCCAGAATTGTGAAAACATCCCAGATGTGTTATAATCTAGACGAAATATGCCATTAAAACATAAAGCGCACATCTCATCGGGCCATTGAAGAGTCCGAGAAATGGTAAAAGTTACGGCCGACCGAACTTTGCTGCCTTTCGACATTTTGATGTCTATAAGATAAGAGACAAAAATGCGCGCAACGTGCTACGATAGATATCGGTCCGAAACAAACCGCGCATTATTTAGATATTTACAACTTCAGGTTAGAGAACGCATAAAAACTCACCGCGAAACTTCGTGGCACAACCTAACGGAAGAATTAGAGCTTTCACATGTTGCCTCACTGGCAAAGCTGAAATTCAAAGTTAGGTTCACGGATTCAATTCCGCCGTTATCCCGTCCAATGGTGGCTTATTAGCCTCGATGATTTTGAAAGCCGAATGCTTAGGACACACTAGAGTTTAATGCACGCCATCTCGCGCACACCGGACAAGTTTCATCTTGCGGAGGTAGACCGTGAAATCGGCCGTAGGGCAGTTCTTACCACCAGAGGGCGAACGCTTAAAGTAGTGACCCCGGGAGGAGGTCAAAGATATTATTGGGTCTTAACCCTTGATCGGCACCTGGCCCAGACCGTATTAGTAATAAGGCATTAAAACTTACCGGGCCAGATTATTTGTCTACTAGCGAAGCATTTTCTAATGAGCTTTAGCCACCGTTCCTTCCCTGACGAATGAAGGAGGCCATGTTACCGGCATACCAAAAGCCGCGTAAGCCATTAAACCAACCAACGAGGTTATCGTCCAATCAGTCTCCTCAACTGTAGGGGAAATTGTATGAACGCAAATCTTGTCAGGCCAAGGATTACGTTTTTCTAATGGCCTTCCTACCAGACGAACAATTCGGGTTCCGTCCTGAACACCCTGTCGACCAGGTTCATCGCCCTCAACAGAATACATTTTGACGGGCCAAATAAAACAAAGTCAGGCCAGATCCCATTACCGGGGTTTATTCGATGTCGCAAAGGCATTCGATAAAGTCTGGCACAACGGCTTACTCTACAAGTTATCTTTAAGTGCCTGACAGGCTTGTGCACATCATAGCCTTCACCTTTTCGAATCGTTTTCGATATCGAGAGAGGGCACCTTCAACCAGACGCCCTCAAGGGGCGTGCCACAAGGTTCCGTTCTTTCTCCTTTATTACGCTATATACTAGGATATTCCCAAAAGCTCAAATGTTAACCCGCGGCAAGACGACACCGCCCCTATTATCCTCTTCCTCACCATCCCTTATCACCAGTAACCCAAGTGAATCAATAGCCAGGCGATTGGTTTCGCAAATGGAGGATTGAGTGAATCCCGAAAAAAGTGTATAACATTTAATCGGTCTTCGTCAGAGCGACCCTCACTGTCCTTACCACACGTCCGTTCCAAAAACCGCACACAATGCTCGATATAGACAAATACTGGACAATTGAACCTCTACGGCAAACCGATCCCTGCGAAGAAAGCAAATATTTAGGTGTATGACAGTAACATGAGTTTCAAAAGTCACGTCAGAGGTTAAAGAAAAGCCGCTTTGTCTCCATCTCTCTTCTATCTTACCAACTCAAAGCAAATGCCTTAATTATAAACTTTATTATATAAAGCTTGCATAGCGATAATGGCATATGCTTGCCAATCTTTTGCCCACAATCCTCCACCATTTAAATCAACTACAGGTGGAAAATAAATTTTACGACGAGCACTGGAGCAGAGCTTTATCAAAGAAATGTCGACTTGCACAGCGATTGCAAGATGCCGAATTCGCGCCATTTTAAAAACTTTCAAAATTTGGGAAAGAAAGAAACGCAAAAACCCCATGGTAAGCGCGCAAATTTACGGACCCAGTTCTAGTAGGAAACCCCCCGTAAGTACTTAGCCCGATGAAGGGGGGGGAATTTGGACCCACAAGGGTCCCCCAAATAACAAATTTAAAAAACACCTTTTTAGGCCTGCCCGGCACGGCGAGACCAAACCACCGCGGGTTACCGAGATACATAGTTCCAGGGCGGTTCTTCACCGCCCCCAGAATCGATTAGTGTCGACCACGGGCCCGGTCCGTTCCGAAGTCGATATCCTGCATTTTTGAATCAACCCACGCATCCTTTAACGGGGCCCTTTTTTGTTTTTCCTGCGAGGGACTGCAATCCTCCGAACTAGTAATAGATGGTTCCACAGACAAGGTCTAAAGAAACTTTGAATACATAAGAATAAGACGATGCAATCTAATATTGTTGAAAATTCGTTGTTATACCGATGGTTAAAAACACATAAAATTTTAAACATAAGTTTTGTGGCCAATGTGTTATAGAAAGAAAGGCCAATTTAAAGATGGAATTTAGTCTATGAAACTTATTTCCAACTTAATCAGACAGATAAGGGATTTAGATGCAACCGGGGGATTCAAATTGTTCGCGGTAAAAATAAGTCGCCTCCGTTTAAAGGACAATGTATTTGTTCCTTTATTCAATTTTATTATCATAATTATATCCACAGCTAGAAAAATTATTGGGTATTTTAGTTATGAACAGACTTGATAATTAAATCAACATATTTGCCTGAGTGGAAACGAAAAAACTTAAAAGTTTTAAACACCCAGGAAAAAGTTTTGAGAAGGAGTATTTTCGGTTTTTAGTTACCAATGAATTCTTTCCATTGATCGCCAGATTGCAAAGAAAATAAATTTTCAAAGAATCAAATTAGCATCTTAGGGATAACAATAGCGCGATTTGATATTTTTTAAAAAATCATTATCATACGCCTGTGATAGTCCACTGCTGGATATAGGCCTCCCCAATATGCCCCTTTCCATTAGGGGTTTTTAGTATCCCACCCGCGTCCACTGGGGTTGGGGTGACCGACTTTTCGCCCATGACGCGGATCATTTTTTTCGGACAGCGTTTTGGGTGATCGGGCCCAAATTGCCGAACCAACTAGGAAACAACAATGAAAATTAGTTGAGTCCCCCAGGATTCGGAACCCACGACCCGTTTGGGCACAGCCATACCACAGGAGAAGATAATAAATACATAGGGGTTTTAAATAATATTGTTATGTATTCACACCGCATGTCTACTAAAATAGCCCCTTTAAAGCATGTTTTATTTATGTCGAGGCGAATAATGATACCTTTTATGAGCTCGTTATTTTTATCTAAAAAAAAAGGAAATTGGATCGTCCTAAACGTATTAATGAGTGTAATGGAGTAAAACGGTTTTTGATGGATGATTTAAGGGTAATTTAGACACACGTATTACCTATAGTAAAAATAAAGCTCTTTATAATAGAGACCAATTTTGCATCTACAAAGTTACAAAATATTAATTAGTAGATTATGGATAATAAATTTAAATATATTTTTGTACCTTATCTTATCTTAATCGATTCTATTCTAATACGTAATTATTGTTTGTAGATCTGTTTGCTTATCAGCAAAGGTCTCCTCCAATCTTTTCCATTCCTTTCTATCTTGGGTTACTTCCGGTTATTCCTGCCCCTTTTCTGTGGTCTGCCGGTTTTTTTTCCATCCTAAACTGTAAAAGTACACGATACCGTTCAATTTTGCTTCGTTTTTTCCTTAACAATGATGAATATGTAACTATAAAATTGAGTAATATTTCACATCAGAATATGATTTTTTTTAACACTGAAAATCACATTTTCTATCGTTATTGACTATTATTATTGAAATCTTTGCCAATACTTGTCAACGAGCATAGGAGTGACATGTCTGTTAGACTTTTTCATACTTTAGCCAACTAAAACAACTTTTAACGCTTATCATAGGCAGTCTTCGTTCGATTCCAGGAAATGGTTTTGCATTATTTCACTATACTTTAAAGGACGTAGCCGGTTTGATAAATACTTAGTTTAGCATTGTGATAAAAATCCTAACCCAAAATTTCTTTGACCATAATTAAACAACGATTTTCAAAATCTTATTTAAAAATTTTCTGTAAAGAAATGGCAACATTTAACTTGTTCATGACATTATTATGAAATATGAAATATTTTCAATCGACTGTTCAAATTCAAGGATGCAACGCAAACCAGCCTAAAGCATCTAAAATTAAACTATTAACCAAGTTATTTAAAGCATCTCAAACCCATAGTGTTGGATTTTTCCAAAATTTGCATTGTTGAGTCAGTTGCTCGTTTTGAACCTATTTAGAAGGAAAATTATGGTTGTTCTTTAGGGAATAATTTTTATCGTAGGGCAAATGTAAAAAATATTCGAACAATTTGAAAAATTCTCTTTGATAGTAACTGAAAATATAGGGTTTCTTACTTGGATTAGAACAGACCTTTACTGATTTGAATTTTTATAAAAATTAAATCATTTAAAATATCTTTTTTATAAATGTTTAAGGGAAATTTAATTAGGGTATATTGAAGGTAGAGTAGATTTGAATCAACACAAACGATAAAATTGGAGAGTATGTTTGTAACGTTAAAAATAAACGTACGGTTAAGGGGAACACATCATTAATTTTTGTCCGTCGATCAATATGTAAGTTTGTCCTCGCTATCCTCTAGAATGGCCGGTTTGTTTTAATAGAATTTCACCAAAGATGTTGTAAAAGGGAGAAATAGGCTACCTTTTGAAAACGAAAATGTCAAAATTTATTTTTTATCATACAAAGTTGGGAGTCTTAAACTGCTTGTGACATTATATGATTTTATATTGTAATTGAAAAAAAGATAAACCGTTTTTATATCGAGTTTTTTTTTTTATTTGTTTTATTAAAGCTAAAAATTCGTTAATAAAGTTCAAAAAAGTAAAAAGATCGTTAAAACTAAATTCCGTAGAGGCCCCTAGCAATACTTTTTACATTTCTTAGCAAATTGTTTAATTATTGTTCAAAAATAATGATTTATTTACGATGTTTTTTTTTTGATAATTAAAAAATTTACATAAATATTTAAAAAAATACTTGTTTCTAAGAAACCAAATTTTTGTTACTTGTTTTCGGATAGTGTATTGAATGTCATACAAAATAATAAGAAAAATTTTGTGTGATTTTCCTTGTACGGAGAACGCAATTTTTAAAATTAATTTCATTAAATTCAAAAGTTTAAAGAGCAGACACGAATTTATTTTTGCTTTAGTCTCGGTGCGCGTACAAACGTAAGTTGTTAAAATTGAAAATCGTTTGCAAGAAGTTCTTAATACGAAGATTTGGCGATGTCGACTGATAAAATTCGAATATCGTTACTTTATTCTGAAATTTTAAGAAAAGTTTGAGATTAATAAAAAAAAAAAAACCATTTTAGGTTAGTGACTGAGAAGTAATAACAAAGGCATTTAAAACTTATGAAAATACGGCCAAAACGTAATATAATTAATGAGATTACGTTATAATGTATATTGTTTATAAGAATTAGCAAAAAATTTAAAGTAAAAAAATTAGAAAAACTATAGTCCAAATCCCTAGGGATCAAAGAAAGGGATAGCTTAAAGATAAAATTTAACAAATTTATTAATTAAATAAAAAGAAAAAGTTAAAATATCTAAGAAAATTTAATTAAACATAAGAAAACATTAAGGATTAAAAAAGACCTAAAAAAATAAAAGATTTAAGAAGTATTTTAGGTAACTAAAGTAGACCAAACCTCCAACTACGGCCCCCATGGTACCACAACAAATCAATGTAAATTAGAAATTATTATACCATCCTTTAATGTCCATAACAATGCAAATGTTTCAACATTTTATGAATATTATTTTTGCCGATTTTTTTTTTTTCCTAAAAATTAAAACTTTTTCAGCAAGAAAGGTTAAACTTATAATGCGCCTTAATTTTGGCATTTAATGTCTTATGAAAATACAGTACATAAATAAGTAAATACTCTTTAGCTGTTAATTATAAGATACTCCTCTGAGAGTATGATTATGTACTTCAAAATTACTTTTTTATTACCTTTTATTCCTTCTTTACTTTTGCTAAAGATGTTACTCTAAAATCGTGAATAGGCGATATATATTTATTTATAATTTGAATGTTTTCTAGTCTCGATAGCCTCACAGAACATCCTTGGTTGGATTCTTTTTTAGGAGGATTTGGTCGATCAAACTTATAAATGGTTTTGGGATTTAATGAAAAATGTTTATATTGTATAGGTCGGAAGATTATCCATCTTCAAAATTACCAAATTGACAAAATTATAAAATGTTAACTTTTATTATAGATTTATATATTAAATAACAATTAAGTTCAAAAATATTTCCGTTATTATTAAAAGATAAAACTTTATTGATTTTTACTTACTTGATCTTCCTTTTTAATATTATTTATACTTAAGTAATTCGGAACCAAAATAATTTGTGTTTTTGAACTTGAGGTTAAATGAGAACCGATTTCAGTTTCGGTTTATTCTATTTATAACTTATTATTGCGTAGGTTATCGTTTCCTCATGGTGTTTTCGCAAGAAGATAAAAATAGTCAAAAATAACCATTTTTAACGGTAAAGAAATCGAAATAAATCAAAAAAATTTTGCAAAAGAAATGGAACACCCATAATTTTTACAGAAAAAGTTCTTTCAATAAGAAACTTTATTAAATTAAGGAGCTGCAGGCATTTTTAATATTCCGCAATAGGGGTTAAAGTTTGATTAAATATTAAATTAAATTAAATTAAACTAAATAATAAAATTATGTCATATAACGTAAAAATCTCGTAAAAGTGTAAAGAAAAAAAATGAAGGGTGACGCAAACAATGTTTATGTTAAAAAAATAACCGCATCGATGTTAATCAGTTTGCAAACATTTTTTAATTTTTAAAATTAATCAATCTTAGAGTATAAAATGTCATTTATAACTTTTTATTCATTTGAAAAAAAAATGAAATTTTCCCCTGAAATTAATACTGTTTTTAATTATAAAATTTAAAAACATGGGTTTTGATAAAAAATTTTTTTAAAAAGAAAAAAAGGTAAATTTAAAACCATAAAAGTTTAAAAATTAAAAAAAAGCCCATTTAAAGAAAAAAGAAATTTAAAAAATTTTCCCAAATTTTTTTTTAAAGTTATAAAAAATTTAAATTTTACCCGACTTTTTTTTTTATTTTAAAAATTAATAACAATTAAAAATGAGGTTTAAAATTTTAAACAAAAAAAATCTTTTTTTGTTAAAATTGTTTATTTAAATTTTAGGTATTTTTAAATTACCAACAAAAACTTTTAATTTATATATTAAAACTTAAAAAAAAAAAGAACCAACTGTTAAAAAAAAACATTTGGTTATTTTTTGAGGCAGCTATTTTGAAGCACAAATAAACGGCACAACCTAATGCAACCTTCCCAAAAACCTTTTTGCTTTTTTCACCCGTTTATTTAAAAAAAAAACCACAACAATAAATGAAAACCTAAAGTTTTACCAAAGGTAAACAGGGCCAATAGGCAAATTTTTGTTGTAAAGATTTTCAGAAACCCCCCATCATCAGCCGTGATATCCACTGCTGGAAAGGCCTTAATACCCCTATCCAAGGGGTTTTGAAACTGTTCCCACCACGCTTCCAATGCGGGTTGGGGACGATTTCATGCCCATCCACGATGGTCCTTATTTTAGACATTTGGGTGATCCCCAAATTCCCAATAACCAGGGAAAAACAATGAAAATTTATTGGTCCCCGCAGGATTCAAACCCACCACCTGCTTTAAAGCACTCGCCCTCCCGGCCGGAGGAAGAAACACAATACAACAGATAAGGAACGATATTTTCACGCCATTAAAGTCATTGCTGGGACCCTTTAGAAGGCATCAACATCCACAAACACCTTCATGTTGGGTTGGTTGGGGCGGTGGCATCACGGAGGCTAGGTCCAAAGCAAAGAAGAAGTTTTAAAGGTTATTTGTCGCAGAAAAGAGATAAATTAATTTTATTTACAATACCAAGGAAAAAAGACTGGGGACGACTAACTGCAAAAAGAAGTCCTTTGTGTTTTTTAAAAACAGTAATATCCAAACAAATCCAAATTTAGGATTTTTGGTTTTTAAATTTTATTTTCCCGATTTCGGATTCTTTCGAGTCCAATCACGGGCAGACTGAGTTTTAAACATCTCAATGTTTTAATAACGTCGAGTTTTGTAATTTAAAATTAATACCTTTTCTATTTTCAATTTTGAAATTGGTTTGACAAAAAGGATTATGTTGTTCTGTAGTTTTTTAATTTTATTTTTTAAATTATTGTCCCATGAAGGTGGCAAAAACCAACCATCCTCTATTACAATTAGGATATTTTTACCATCTATATTTTCCCGAATCATCCCTTTAGAAACATTTTTTGAAGTGTTCAGGGAAACAACCAAAATGAATAGAAATATTAGACTTACTATTTTTATGGACTTACAACAAAACTGAATGAATACTTTACCGGCTTAATCCCCTATAGAATTTAAAAGCTTTTTAAAAAAGATAAACCTAAATAATCAAGAACCCAAAGTCTAATGAGCAAATACTTAAAAACGTCGAAGAAATAAGAAAGTCTGTGGACCTAAGAATGTTCTTTTATTATTATGATCTTTTATAAATAATTGCAGGCTCTGTCGTTAAATTTTTTATCTGTTTAAAAGATTTTCCCCGAGCCGACAAATCAATATGCAACTGATAAACGTAACACGCGACCCTTTCATCCATTTTAAATGAATTTAAAAGTCTTCTGTCATTTGGGTTTAGGTTCAAAAACGAATGCATTTTTCTTTTTTGTTCGTTGAGTCCAATTCTAATTTTTAAAGCTTTTTTGACTAAATATTTATGTTAAGGAAATACTAAAAGTTTTGATCCGTCCACCTCTGGAGTTAAAAGAACTTTTTAGACACTAAGGAATTTGTAAGATTTTTTTTTTGATACTTATTTAATTACCAAACCGCCCATTGTTTTTTCAAAACAATATTTAAAAATAAGATATATTATGAACAGGAACTCTAATTTTATACATAAGTATAGATTAAAGGATATCTATTGGCGTTCATTGAACGGGGCCTATCTATCTTTAAATTATCAAATTACGACCATAAATTATATATCTATTATAAAATAGAATATATCTTTAATGTAACGCGCCACAGAGCTAGGAAATAGTGTAAGAAGAAAATAGAATGCTGCGACTGTTTTCATATCATCGATGGTTCAAGACTATATACTATTATTATGTAATTTATATCGATGTAAATAAAGATTTAGTATTGCCATACTACATTTTAGATAATCTATTAAGGCTTAGGTACCCGGTTGGGTGAGAAACCTTTAGCGCTTTTGTTTTTCTTTTCATTTAGAAATAAATAGCAATTTATAAGAATTTGATAAAAGAAGAGGGAACGCTTACGGGGAAAAAATTTAAAACGACATCCGCTCTTATTTGAATACCTCCTTCTTTCGGAAAGTCAGTCACGGTTGTTTGTGCGACATTGTATAATAATTATTTATCTATGAAAATCTTGGGTAAAAAAAAGAGGAAAATTTTACCCACTTGAATTTTTTCAAAATTAAAGTATTGTTAGTTAAGAGGTTAAATTGTTTTCACATTTACAAATACATTAATGAACAAAAAGTTAAACAAATTTTTAAATATTTTATGCATAACTGACCGGATACGACCTTGACTAATAACTGATAGTTAATCATTTTAATGAATGTTTTTGATTCAGGAAATTTTTAACGTGGCAGGTCCATAAAACAAAATAAATCACGTTCATGGTATTTGATTATAAGAGTTGTTGGGTGATGTTGTGTGAACGCATTATTAAACGACGCTTTTAGAAATATCACATAGACGATAGTACTTTAAAATTAATTATTATATGTTAACTGTTTTGTATACACTAACTGTAAGCTTCAATGTAAAAAATTTTAAATTATATTATTATTGAAAGAATTACGACTTTTTATATAAAATTACGCCCGGGTGCATACCGGTTTTTTTCCGCGGCGGCGGGATGTTCCCCGGCCATTGTGATGCATCGGTTTATCGCTTTCCTCGATTTAAACTTTTCCCTTTAGCAACTAATACTTTTGTTAGGCCCTTACCCCAAAGCCCGATAAAAAACCAAATGATAGATAATATTATTTAAAGTAAATCGGGTATCATCCCGCTTGCAAAAACAGGAAACAACCAAGAAAGTAGTTAATTTTAGGATACAAACCCAGTCCACGGTTTAAACTACAAACCCCCAAATTTCAAAGGAGGAGCGTAGTAAAAGTTAGTAAAGGGCACTGGGTTTTTAAATATGCACAACCATTTGCAGGCAAAAAAATTTTCTGCCATAAACGGGCGATAGCCGAGGAATACAATAACTTTTTATCGAATGAAACGGGATGGGTTTATTTTTAAAGGAAAGTTTAATATTGAAGCTTAAAAAAATCCCCTTAGATTATCAAGAATTGAAAATTTCATTGAGTTAAGAAAAAAGGTTCATTTTTTTTATTATATAATAATAACAGCAGTGGTAAACGTTTAAGAATGCTTATTTTAAAAATATTTAAAAAAAATTTATGCTGGTTCAGAAAGACTGAAACAAATTTGGATTATATTAGGGGTCTTAAAGGAGGACCTTTTGGCCTTTTCAATGCCGATTATTAGAAATTCAAATGAAATTTTCCCGAAAGTCAAAACAGTCTACGTTTAATATTTTATTTATAAATGCTATGCCTTGTGGAACGATTTTATTACAATATTAGTGTAAAAAATTAAAATAAAATGTTGTTGGGAAATAACTGGGTTTGTCAAAAATTAAAAATCTCACAAATTATTACCATCATTCCAATTGCAAATTTGTCAGGGTTGCAATTAGAAATTAATGATTTTGGCAAGGATGGTTTGAGTTTAAATTTATTTACGAAAACACATTGTTTTAATGGATTACCTAATAAGTTTAGTTTGATACGGCATTTGGAGATGTCTATTCCAAGCCGAGCCTTTGGTAATGGTGTGGCAGAACGAGGTCGTTTCCATTCTGCGGAGAAATAAAAATATTCATTGTTTTAATTAAAGTCCAATAACCCAAATTATCCTGACCAACTATTTTAGTTGGTTAGGGCAACTTGAGCCGATCACTCAATTTTTGGATGGGGAATAAAAGCGTCCACCCAAACCCGATTGACCGCGTGGTGAGATACGGTCCAAAAGCCCCTAATGGTTTAATAGATGAGGCCTATATGCAGCAGTGGACATACAGGCTGATGATGATAATGATAATGAAATTTAATTTTTATTTCAGAAAAAATGTTTAAATATTCCACCGAACGGTTTAAAAACCCGTTGAACGATTCAATACAAAATTTAAAAGGCTCGTAAATTTTACATTTTCCCGTAAACCCACTATAAGTTCATAACTAATCAGAAACGAGCATCAAACAAAAACAAAACGGTGAATGGGTTTAAGAAGAATTTTACCTTTAACGGAACACCATTTCCCTTTTTTTGGGGCCTTTTCCCCGAAAAACAACAGGTCCGAGGCCACTGTTCGGAGACGAAACCACCGGGGGTTTTTTTTTCCCCATAAAAAAAAGAAGATTATTCCACTTGGGGCGAAAACCCATTTTTAAAGCCCCTATCCGAGTTTATTTTCAAAAAAATTTTTTAAAAAAAACGTGTTATTCCAAAATTTTTGGGCCCCAAAAAGGGTGTTTGCCCGTTTTTGAAAGAGGCTGAAACGAAAATGTAACCCCAAAGATTTGCTATTTTTTCCGAAAAGTTTATCAAACGGGACCACAAAATCACCAAACCAACATGACATTTGCGAAAACCGTCATATAAATCCCGGGCCAAAAACATCCCCCAGAGAAAGGTTTTTCCCCGTTTGGGACCCATTACAAATTTAAACCCAAAATAAACAGGGGTAAAATCACATTTTGAGTCGGGCAGATTTAACAAATAATCAAAGGTCAGACCCCGAAACCGAATTTCCCGGCAGCAAAGGGAAACGCGGGGAAAAAGAAAAACCGTAAACGAAAATTTTATTTAACGATATTCGGCAGAAAAAGTGGGCCCAAAAATTTATTTAAAGATGATTTTCCGGCCCGGCTTTTCGTTTTCGAAAAAAGTTTTTTAAAAACCCACCGCGGCCTTTCAGCCACCACCAGGTCGTCACCACACCGCATGACCGGCCATCCCCCGGAAGGGCTGGCAGCCTCCCCCCGGCCCAACGCTTGAAGGGGAACCCAGAAGGCCTTCGTTTAAAATCATTGCGCGGAACTGCCGAGGCGTCGGCCACCCGCAGCCCTCGATCCACGCTAACGGGACCAAAAGTGACGGCCCGCGAAAAGGTTTAAAGTCACAGGGACGCGCAGTGGCACCCCTCCAAACCTAGTTTAAAGTTTTATTCTCCAGAAAGATCCATCAAAAAAAAACAACTAACTTAAGAGAAACGTCAACAAGTAATAAATTTTACTTTTAGCTTTATTCTAGTTAAACAAAAATATAATTTATCCCTGATTAACCAGTTTAATGACCAGATTGTCTTAATATCCAGTTATCTACAGAAACAAAGTTTATGCCAAAAAAAAAGTTTAATGCAGATTTTATAACAATACTTATTATATCTTATAAAGAAATATTTTAAAAAAATAGTTGGTTTTTTTTTTTGATAATGGAACAAAGGAAACCAATTACCACTAACCCGGAATTAATTAAAGAATTGATTTTATAAAAAACGATTTTAACCAATTTTTGAAAAGATTTATATATTTTCAAAATAAAAAAAATTGTAAAATTTTAAAATGCTATAGTTATACTCTTCGAAGAGAAAAAACATTAAACAAATTTATCTTTCCCTTTATTTTTTAGAAAAAATCGTGGAAAGGTAAAAAATGAAGAAATGCTTAATTGGGTACATTCCCAAAAAGGCAAGATGTTGATTTTATTGACCCAAATCTTTTTCATTTCCTACGTAAAAAAGCCATTCTGACAATTTTTTAAATTTTTCTATTTTCCTTTATTTTTAAGAATGTTCAAATTTAAAGTTTTTAACCTAAATTTGTAGGAAGATGGATGTTTTATATTATAAAACGAAAGTTATAATGGTTATTCCTTTTATCAAAAACCATTTGTGAAATATATATATATATATATATATATATATATAAAATAAAAAATGTAAGATAAAAAAAAAATTGGGCTTGTTGACGTTTTCCGTCGCCAGGTTTTTTTTTTTTTGATGGATTCGTGCCGAGAAAAAACCAAGCAAAAGGGTTTGAGGGGCCCGCGTTACGCGTCTTTAAGGATTTAATCACCCCCGGGCCCATTTCGGTTCCCGATGCGAACGAGGGTGCCCAGGTGGCCGACGCCTGGCGATTCGAGCTTTGAATGATAATTTAAAGAAGGTTTCATATTTCACCCTTTTAAAGCGTTTGCTGGGAAGAATGGGCAAGATACCCGCAACGCTCCATCTAATTTGGTGTTGCCCTGTCATATAGCAAAGGGTGTGGGACGACCTACCTGGGGCTGTATTAAGATTTTTTTTAAAATGTATTTGCAAAAAAAGCTTTTTTAATAAAAGAAATTAAAAAAGAAATTGAAATTTTTTTTAAAAAATAATTATTTAAAAAAAAATTTATTTTTATTGTTAAAAATATTATAAAAAAAAAATTAATTTTGGGAACGTTTATTTTCATTTTAAATTCCGAGTTTGAAACTTTCCAGGGTTTGGGCCGGGTGACGAGATGTCATGGTCTTCGCAAAGGGAAGGGGTTTAGATCTTAATTTTTTTAATTTTTAAAATGAATGCAAAATGAACCCGGGTTTCCAGCAGTGGTATTATTTTGGGTTTTAAATTTATTTATTAATTAGGGATCCCAAGAGGGGTAGAAACCAACCATTTTCATTAAATTTGGATGAATCATTCAGGATCATCCTTGGGAATTTTTTGGAGGATTTTTGGTCGATCAAACTATGGGGGTTTGGGGATTTTAAGGTAAAATTTGTCTACAAATTAATGCAAATCAAATATTTATAAAAAAGTAATTAAAAACTATAGAATATTTATCATATCGTTCAACCCTCATCAATCATCTATAAATTTATTTAAAGAACCTTTAGAACTAATTTGTTTTAACACTTTAAGTAATATCAAAAAACAAAAATTATTTATTTAATACATTTTTTTATTTAAATAATTAATACGAATAAAAATAAACGAGTTTTTTAAAAACTAAAAAGAATTTACAATATATAGAAATATGAAACATCGATAGTGTCATTATAAATAATTAGGTTTTCAATATTTTCCCCTTTTTTTTAAGTGGAAATCATTTTTTATTTTATCCGGAAAAATTAAAACCACTACCGAGTGGACGAACTCAATCAGAACGTAACGGTTTTGTCAAACCAAAAGGCCCAAATGGTCTACCAAGTTTTTATCCGGGGAAAAAAGAAAATAAAATAAAAATTACAAATCAAATATTCGTGTATTTTAAACGTTCCCAAAAGAGGTATAAGATTCATAAAAAATTCTATATCCCGGGGAAATTCCAAAAATGAACTAATCAACCCCAAATATTCTTTATTTTTATATTAAAAAAAATTCGGGGATAAAATAGAACCGTGTAAGAAGTGAATCCAATTTAAATTTTAACCAAAATAAAAACCAAAACAGTGAAAAACAAAAATAAGTAATTGTAAGAGTTCTGCCTTTTAGACCCTTTTCAAAAGATTGATTTCGAATCCTTTCTTTACAATAAAAAATTAACTTAAAAAAAAAATATAAAATAAAGAACCATTTGATGGAAAGGGGAAAAGTCGGGACGGGGGGGCAAATGAATAGTCTGTTTTCCTTAGTTTTAACCAACAAAAAAGGCTTTGGGGCTTGAAGTCTTTTCTGCGTAAGGGACCTGTTACAGGCCTTTTGGGTTAGGGGAGTTTTTGTCAGGAAAGGGAGAAAAACAACTAATCCAAATATTTTTAAAAATCAGCCATTATTTTAACAAATAAGTAACAAAAATTGTTAATGATTACAACAAAAAAAGAAAAAGAGAGAATGTTTTAATTGTTTTAATGGGATAAAAAACCAAATGATTATTTTGCTATCTAATAGAGGCTAAAAAAAACGATAAGAGGTTTTCACGTTTATTTCATGACGATTCCATTATTGCATGGATTTATTTTAAACAATTAAATCCTCAGGATTATCTGGAATTGAATAAAACAAGAAATATAAACGCAGTCTTAAACCGCTTAAAATTTTTAAAAATTTTTTTTATAGGGTTTTTATTGAGAGATCAACTATTTTAAAAATATTTAAAAGAAATCAGTAAAACATATTTTGATTCTATCTGCGGTAGTTATTATCACTTAAAATGTTTTATTAAAAACCTTGATAAATTGAACAGTAGGATATACAGAAAAATAATATCGAAGTTAATTTATAGATACAACGAAAAAATTAAACAAATCATGTATATATCAATAAATTAAAAATAGTGGAAATTATAATTCATATGTTAAATATTAATATATATGTGGTTAAATTTTAAATTTTAAATTTTAATTAAAATTTAAAAGAATTTAACGTTGGGACTGACAAGTTTTCCAGTTATATTTGACTTTTATCAGGGTTTAATAAAAATTTAGTATTTAGATAACTCTTTAAAAATGAAAGCTTAATAATGAAATTCTAAAAAAAAACAGGTCTCATTGCTAAAGAATACCTTCCCGCAATAAAAATAACGAAACGTCTCAGGGTGTTTCGGGATTAAATTTCGATTATCTATCTTTGTAATTTTAAAATGAGGGCTGCCTCAGATGATGTGTCACCAAACCAATTTTTAATGACTTTCAACCTTTGTTGAAATTTTTGCTTAAGGACGCATAATATAGCCTTATAATTTAGGGTTTAAAAAAAAGGGTAAAAAACAAAAAAGTTTGCTAGTGCGCGAATAAGATTTTCATATTTATTGTTTTATAAATATGATATATATAATTTTATTTTAAGGAAACATTTTTTGTGCGGTTTTAATTTTAATGAAAAATGCTTGCGTTCATATTAGGCTTTATTAAACGGAACACTAAATGTCTTGCAAAAAATTTGATGATTATATGCATGAATGTTTTTTCAAAACAAAAAAACCTTTGAGCGGAAATGGACACAAAGAAATCACCTTACAATTTAATTTAACACCCCACTTACTTCTTTAAAGAAAATTAACATAAATTGTATAAAAAACTTGTATTAAAAAAAAACAACGAAAATCTAAAAAAATTAATTTTAAAATTTTACATCCACCAACCACCACCATCAGCCTATGATAGTCCACCGCGAAAGGCCTTATCCCCCATATCCATTTGGGGTTTTTGGGACCGTACCACGCGGTCCGCGGTTTGGCGGGCGGACCACAAGCCCATCCGAAGATAGATATCCATTTTCAACAAAGGGGATGGCCCAAATTGCCCAACCAAAGGGAAACAGAATGAAAATTTGTTGCCCGCAGGATTCAAACCCCACTCCGGTTTGAAAGAAACGCCCATCCAGTTACGGAGGCAGGAAAATTTATTTATACAGTTCTTAAATATTTTCACCTTTGAAAAAATGTCAAATGCAAAACCTTTTTAGAGAAAAGCCAAAATGGTTACTTCAATAATTTAATTTTTCCACCTTATCTAAGCTTCTAAAATTTAAAACAAAAAACATGTATTTGATTCCTTTTGGGTACTTAATTTAATTTTAGAATAAAACAAAATGTTTATTCTGACCTTCAAAAGAATCCGTCATCCTACGCTTTATAATATATGATTGTTGTTTGTTGTTCCTTTGGAAGAACGACACTTCTTACTTGTTGTCCAAAACTTTTGAAGTAAATCTGTCAAACTGGTTTTACGCAGCTTTATAGAATTGATTTACGTACCACCAAACCTTATTATCATCCCCTTAACCATCGGACGCAGGCCCCCAACGCACCCACCCTTCCGATCTTCAGACTTATCCAGCCCACACCCCAACTTTTAGAACGTCGTCCCCATCTTGCCCAGGGCGTCCAACTATTCAGCCGGGCCTTGATCTTCCCAGAACTTTTTGACCAGCAGTGTTATTGGGCCGCGCCCCACTTTCACCCTTTGGTAACAATCCGGTGGGGCTATCCAGGACTTGGTTTCTGACGAATCACATCTTTCATTCTTCCAAACCCGGACTTTTTAAAATTTCCAGGGATTTAACATACGACATGTGTGGTTCAATTTAAAAATAGATTTAAAAGAAATCCTTGGCAAATGAAAAAAAAAGGTAAACGTAACTATTAGTATTATTTGAACAGCCAGGTAATAAACAAAATGACATTAGCAGGACTTAGGAATATTAATTTTTATTTATTATTTATTTAGTTTAAAATACCTATTTTAAAATTTTGACGATGGTTTTTATCGACTTCCAAAAAGAAGGAGGGCCCACCGAGGGATTTTATGATTATTGTTTCCCGCCCTAGTTGCAGATTTTCACTTTTTTTTAAATGAAGGTATTCATTTGGTCAATTTTTAAGTTTTTGGAAATTATTTCAATAAATATTTAAAATTAAGAAAATTAGAGTCAAAAGTCAAATGTGATTAAATTTGAACGGTTCAACCTTGAAGATAAAACTTGTTCTAAATCGTACCTTAATTCCCAATCAAGGAAGAAGAATTCGTTAAAATAATCACAATAACTAAATTAAATTTTTTTTGCAAACGGGATTTAAAGCTCATTTAAGAAGTTTAAGACAGTTAGTTAAATTCTAAAATTTTTAATTAAGTAAAAAAGTGTTACAGAGACATTTTGATTAAAATGAGATCTAAAAGAAAGAGATTAAAAACGATTGGAAAAAGGAAAGTGAGACAAAAAAGGGGAATTATTTCATAGAAAGGGGACCTTGACTTAGCTAAATAGTTATACATATATTGTATATTTTTTGAAATCGGTCATATTTTTATGTAAAAATACGCATGTTATAGTGAACCTATTGATAGTCCATGTTGATACGTTCTACATTAAATTTAATACTATTATAAGCTCAGTGTTTTGAGTTTTAACCATCCAAAAAAGAAAAAGTAATTTAAAGGAAAATTTTAAATAAGATAATTTTTGGGTAGGATATTTTTTAGATGATTTGAAAAAAAGATAAAATTTATAAAAAGGATTTCTTTATGAGTGTTATTGTGATAGAATTACATATATCTTATTTTGTCTGTTGCAATATACAAACAAATAACCTCCGAATTAATTTGAAAGTTTAGGTAATTTAGATCTTTCTAATTTAATATAAAAAAACGTAATCCAGGTTACGTTAGGATGGCCGAAATAATTAGAAAATTACACAATTTTAAAAACGCACGTTGAAACAACGCCTGTAAATGGTATGGGCATAGTGTCAAAGGACACGCTTTGAACCGGAGGTGTTTTGGGAGTTCGAATCCTGGGAGACCCAACAAATTTTCTTGCTGTTTTGTTGGTTTTTTCAATTTCCGATCCCCAATTGTTCAAAAGTAAAATGATCCATGGTCGGATGGTTTAAAAGTTTTGGTGGACGATTTTTATTTATATTAATTTAATTTTAATTTTTTTACAACATTTTAAAAGTCGTCCACCCCAACCAGCATTACCAGCGGGGTTAAGGTCCAAAACCCTAATGGATAGGGGGTATTTGTAGGAGGCTATTCCAGCAGGAAATAAAGGATAAAGAGAGTTTCAGAAAGCTTAATTATAAACTTTTACTTTGAAGTTTTATTGATATTTAAAAAAATAGCAAAATTTGGGTAAAACTTAACCGGAAAAAAAAGGTTTCAACCTTGAGATGAAGATAAGAAAACTTAAAATAGTTCTATAATTTTAAAACCGATTGGCCCACAAAAAATCGAAGTTTAATTCATGTTTTAAGAAAAACCAACTAGGCATGTTTAAAAGCCATTTGAATATAATGTAAGTTCAAAAAAATTAATTTAAAAAATTTTTATTTATAAAAAATTTTAAACATAAAATATTTATTACGAATTTATTTAATGAATATCTAAAAGAGGAAAGATTAAATGGAGACAGAAATCAGGGGTTTATTTAAGTACCTTGTATTGGTAAAATTTGAAATGCTTAAAGTGGTCATTTTATTTTATATTGAAGTCATTTTTTTTGTTAAAAATTTCACTTATTTATATATATAAATATAGGATTTTTTAAAATCTGGTATTCTTGAAAATAAAATCTTAAAAAATAGATTATCATAAACACGCCTTTAAGAAATACCTTCCAATAAAATAAAAAATGTCCGGAAGTTTCAGTTGATTTTTAAAAAAAAACCCTTTAAAATATTGTTTTTTTATTATATTTAATTTTAAAACAAAAACAATCACGGCCCAATAACTACAACCAACTTTGACATTCTAACAACAATACAATAATAAAAAAAACCAAAATCCATTCTCCAATAAATTTAAACATTTAACGGTAATTTAATTCGGTCAAATGTTTTTAGAGTTGTTTTAGCGCGACTCAAAATTTAAGTTTAATTCCTTGGGCAAACTTTAAATAGTGAATAAACCTGTAAATTTATTTCAATAATAATAAATGTAAAATTGAATATTTCCAATATTATTGTTTTAGTTGAGGACCCAAAGGAAAGTACATACACTTTAATTTAAAGCCAAGTCGAACAAAAGGATTCACAATGATTTTAAAGGATTTATTTAGTTATTATATGTTATGGTTAATTTTTTTTTGTTTCAAGAACACTTATCGATAAACGGAAACACTTTTTCCCGTGGTTTTTATTTGATAAATGTATTAAATTTGTTGGCCTGATTAGCGGACACAGAAAAATATTTTTTCAGTCCAAAATTTTAAATTAAAAATAAATACAAACCAGACAAGATTTTTGGAAATTTAAAATAAATATACTGCCCCCACCAGGGTGGGGGCTTTGAAACCGGAGGTGTTTGAACCTGCGACAAAAATTTTATGTTGTTTTGTCCGTTAGGGATTTCCACGCCCAATTGTTTTAAAGTGGATGATCCATGGTCGGATGGGATGTGTCTCCACCCACCAACCCGCTTCCAGCGTGGTGGGATACGGTTCAAAACCCCAATGGATAGGGAAAGGGGTTTAGTTCAGGTGAATCACAGGCCGATGATGAAAAATGTGGTTTTTTCTTCAAAAGTCCAATTTACCCATAATATGATGTTTAGTTGTTTGTTGTGTTTTTGAAACTACAACAGTTCTTTTTCTAAACTTTTGGAGTAAATTTGTCAAAACTGGCTTTTACGTCTAATACTTCATAGTAATTGCATTTACTATTTGTGTGCATGTAATATTTAAAACGTACGAAGAATTAAAACACAATTTAGATTCATCCATAAACATAGCAGCACCTTTATTTATTTTAAACAACATTAATGTCTTGCTGTTAAATTTTTTTCCCCTAAATTTTTTTCCTACATTTGCTGTTAAATTTTATTTATTAAGATACAACTGTACTAAATAAAAAATAATGATAATATGTAACTAGAATTCCATGAAAATAGGAAGGTATTGACACCAATGACTTGTATTTTATATATTTATTATTTTTAAGAGAGAGGATTTACAAACCATTTAAATAATTTTATAGCATAAAAGTTTTTGTTAAAAACTTAAAAACAAAACAAGTTTGAAACAAGTTCTTTTTGGAGGATTTTTTTACTTAAAAAAATGTGTTAAAAACAAACTACTTGAATTGAAATTTTATTGTATTTTGTATTGCTGTATTGGATAACATAATGTAAAGCGTTGTTTTAGTTTGCCTATTAATGTTAAGACAGTATTTTAATGTTATCGTACAACGATATTAATTTTAATTTATTTTTTTGTACATCAAATATTGTTTAATTTTTAAACCCACCAGTAAAAAGCTTTTGGTAAGATAGTTTGGTATCGATTGACAGTTGAAAGGGATGTAATGTCATTAGTTGTCATAGGGGTGACGAATAAATTAATGGGATTTAGGTATGACTTCCCGATTTTGTTTTTGGGCCGGGAAAAAATTTTGAAGGGTGAAATTATATATAATTGGTATTGTCCTTGGGAAAAAAAGGTAACAAACTGTGCACAAATTTTGTACCAACACTTAAATTTAGAATTTTGAAGGGGATCGTTTATTTTAACATTATTTTAATAATTGTAAAAAGCCGTTTGCCAGGGTTGCTTTTAAGGACCAAAAAAAATTAAAGAGCGTTGTTTGAAACAGAAAAACGCAAATTTTGGTTTGGAAGTCCAGCAAATAGAAAAATAGGATTATTTTTTAAAAAAAAGAAAAAGAACACCCAATTTCCATATTTTTCAGGTTTTATTTTATTTGTAAATTATTTAACTTTAGAAAATGCATTTGTCCATTTTTGCAGAATTAAAAAAACCCCAACATCCCAAGTAAAGTCCCAAAATTTAAAACTTTTGTGCATCTTCATCATTCGTGTCTTCAATTGTATTTGATTGCATATCCTTAGAATTATTTAAGTCAAGTACAATATTTAGTGAAACACGTTTTATAACGGCATTGATGACTTTTTGTTATTAGGTGGTCCGACTTCTCGTCTATCTTTGCAGGTAATTAAAAATAAAACAACCTTCATTCAAAGGCAAGTTTCGTTAAGGATTAATAGGTTTTTGATATGAGAGACCGAAAAATCATTCAAGACTATTTATTCACTTTTATCTCTAAACATCATAATACTATATATATTTAAGTAATAAATAAATTTTAATCCATGGAATTAGATGACATTGAAGGCGGATCAAAGAAGGGCTCAAAGAGGTATAGACTTTATCAAAAGTTATAATTATAAAAACTCAAAATTATTAGCATTTTTAGCAATATTAGTTTTTTCGAGGGAAAAGGGACTTAAATTTAATTAAGTAAAAATTAATTTTTATTAAGGTAACTTTTTGAATTTTTGCCAAGGAAACCAAACAAAGGAAATGTTTTTTTATTAAATCTTTGGTCTTTAAAGTTTACGAAAAAATTAAACTGTAATCTGTATAGTATAAAAAGAGTAAATAAAGAAACAAATTCAAAATGGTAATTTTGAGAATATTTTTTAAAAAATTAAAATTTTTCGTTATATTTAACGCCCATGGCATCCCCGGTGACGTAACCAGGACTTGATATATAAACTTATCGTCCTCAAAAATATCGCAGTGCTAAAATGGCAGGGTGATTAGAGACACCGTGTTGTGTAATATGCTATTATCCGTTCATTTTGGGAATTGACCAAAAGATAGATCAAAAAATAGTACTAAAAATCAAAAATTGCGCCATATTTATTGTCAATTTATAAGATAAAGTTCAAATATTAAAAATAATTTATAGATACAAACGCCGGTAAAAGGTTTGGAACTCCTGCCCAAGATGGAACGGCCATATACCAGAAAATTGTTTAAATTATTCCACGCTTTTTAATTACTATTTTATCAACTGAATAGGGAAAAATATAAACAAAAAAATATAAATATATTTTGCTTAAGATAAAACAGGATATTATTTGTTATCTATATGATTGACGCATTGACTTTGTCTCTGAACGCAGTGAATAATATCCCCATTTTCCGGGGTGACTTAAAATCCAAAACGGATCTTCTACTGATTTGACTTTTGATTTCCGAAATATTTCGGATACTTATATATTGAAGGTTCGTTCAATGGTTTTGAATTTTTCAACAATTGGCTCATTAAAAGATATAAAAATATCGACAAAACAGTTTATGTCACTTAGATCCAGTTTTAAAGCTTTTACGGGAGTTGTGGTGTATATATGAATTAAGTCTTGCAGAAAATTATAATGGTATTTTATTACAAATCGTACCACGAGCTTTCAATTGCTGCTTCATTTCAATATTTCACAATTTTATTATATGAATTAGTTATATTTGTCAAGAAACGTTGAAGTTCCTTTTAAAGGTTTATAAGTCAAAAAAATTTAATTTATCTATAATTCCCAAACCGATAACAAAAAAGTAAAACAAACAGCAAAAAAAACTTTTTTTTTTTCTTTATTTTGAAATTGAGTCAATCATTCTTAAACAAGTAATTGATGAAGGTTGAGTAATTGATTGAGGTGGAACTTTAGTTTCTGATAGGAGACGCAAAATTTGTTAATTTGGTTTTCACTTAAAGCAAAAACAAATACTGAAATTTTTACAGTAAATGTTGACCGTTTTACTTAATTAAATAAATTTTACCAATTTTGAAAAATTTAAAGTCTTAAAAAATAAACTAAGACGAAATATAATAAATACAAAAAAAAAGGATTTTAAAGGGAAGTATTAAGGAATTAAGGAACAAGATATTGCAACAAAGAATAAGAGGTTTTAATAGCGTTATTGAACGTTTTTAAAATATGAAATAGCAGTAAAAAAATGTACGAAAACTGAAATAAGATTTTAATTTTAAGACAAAAACTGATTTATTTGTTTTAACACGGATAGAAAATAGGCAACATTAATATTGTTAATTAATATTGTTATTATATGCCGTGGCCAGTTTTTTTTTGGGTAGAATTTCGTTAGCCCGTTATTAGCTGATCTTTACGTGGCAATGAAGTATTCATGTTAAATTTCAAGACAATTGACGTAATAGCTTCAGAGATATCGTAATCAGTTAGTTCATAAACGGGATCTCCTAATTTATTTAGAACTCATATTCAAAGTTTTAGCATCCTAAGGTTGATAAATATTGTATATCTAAGCAGGAATTGTACCCTTTGTGGTCTGGGATGGTCCTTTAAAATTGAAATTGAGTTACGAGAAATTACGAAACATCAAATTTAATAAAGTTAAAAATTTAGCCGCATTACATACGAAGTTAATTATTATTTGTAAATTATAACTAAAAACTGAACTTTTTATTATTATAAAAAAAACTTTCGGAACAATAAAAACCCTTTCTGATGCAAAAGCTCAATTAGCCAACTTTGTATTAGATGTATTGTTCTTTGATTAACGATATTTTTGTTTGTTTTTTATAAGTTTTGCCGGTATATTAAAATAACTTATTCCTATTCCTTTCAATTACACCCTTAAAATGTTTAATGATAACGGGAATATTTAAATAAGTTTTTTCCTCTAAATTTAACACCCAATATTTTTTTTAAATATTATGGCTTATTTATACCCAATTAATAGTTTATTTCCCCATAACAAAATAACAAAAAAAATTTTTCAAAAATTATTGTAAAATATAAAATTATGTTTTGACCAAATCATCAATAATGATCCTAAAACCGAAAAAAATATTAATTAACACCTTAGTATCAAAATTTACAAAAAGATAAAATAAAAATGATTTTGTAAAATTGTGACACAATAATATAAATACTAGGATTTTAAAATTTTATGTTCTTCCAAAAACTAGCCCAAGAACAATGAAATCTTTCATGGGACAATGTATACCTTTAAAAAAATACCGAAAACGTTCAGCTTTTTATCTGAAATAAATTTAAAAAGTTGTAAAGGAACGTTTGTGTGTTAAAGGATATTATTGTTGTAATGACTACTTGATAGATAACACACCCTGGTAAGAACTTCCCATTTTAAAATTAAATGTAAAGGTTTTGTTAAAGTTTTGTAAAATTTATTAAGAAAAAGGGAAAAGAAAAAGTCCCGCTGAGAGCCGGTTCTTCCAGGTCAGAGGCTTCCATTTCCGAACCGGTGGTAGATTATTTGACAATCAATAAGAAAGTGTAATACTTCCATATTGAATAAAGATATTTGACTTTGACTTTGACTTTGACTTTGATTGTAAAATGCAATTTAATCCCAGTCAGCCTGACAGAACTTTAGCAATAAATGCTATGTTTTCACAAAATCATTCTAACAAAGGGTTGCCTTGTTGTATGACCTGTTAAAATACGAGGGTTACCAGATACCGGTAGTTGTAACTGGTATGACCAGATATGATTTTACATAACGGATATTGAAGATAGCAAAGTGTTTTCCGAAAAGCATTTGTATATTTTAGGTTCAGGTACATAGTTTTTGGATCCCCCCGATCTATTAGGGGGTTTTTGGACCGTATCCTACCACGCTGGTCCAATGCGGGTTGGTGGGTGAAACGACTTTTTACATGTCCATCCGACGCATGGATCATCTAAATTTTCAGACAATTGGGAGATCAGCCCAAATTGCCCTAACCAAGTAGGAAACAACAGTGAAAAATTGTTGAGTCTCCGCAGGATTCGAACCCACGACCTCTGATCTCTAAAGCACATGCCCACATCACTAGGGTACGGAGGCAGGGGTGTATTAGGGGAGGCCTATGTCCAGTAGTTGACTATCACAGGCTGATGATGATGATGAATTCTCTTTGCAGCTAAACTGAAAAATTTCTCGTAATAGAGATCACGCTCGGTCTTGTTTAATCATAGGCAACATTAACTGATGATTTAATTTTTTCCTCTATTATCCAGGGCGTCCCGCACTACATTTGCCGAGCCTTGGTTTCCACTCCAGAACTTCGAGACTCCAGCGGTCGTTAGTTCTAAGACTAACGTGAGCGGCCTACTGCAACTTCAATCTGGTGGTCTATGTCGGCAACGCCGTTGTGTTAATTGTCTGTATAAATAAATAATGTTAACTTAAATATATTTTTTGTGTAAGTGTAACATATTTAATGTGATTTAAGCACACGCCTATACCACTACGCTACGGAGGCAGTACCTATCTTGTTTTTATTATTATTATTCTGTTCTTAGTTATTAGAATATTGTGAAGAATAAATAATTTTGGACAGCCTCCGTAGCCTAGTGGTATGGGCGTGTGCTTTAGAAACCGGAGATCGTGGGATGGATGGTGGAATCCTGCGGGGTCGCAACAAATCACGATCCGAGGCCGATCACCCAATTGTCTGAAAAGTAAGATGATCCATGCGTCGGATGGGCATGTAAAAAGTCGGTCCACCCACCAACCCGCATTGGACCAGTGTGGTGGGATACGGTCCAAACCCCCTTAATGAATAGGGGTGTATTAGGGGAGACCCAAGTCCAGCAGTGGACTAACAAAGGCTGTTGATCTGATGTGAAATAATTTTGTAAATTCGAAAAAGATACATAAAGTGGCAAAAAGTGTTTTGCACCTAATTACATAAAATATGCAAAAAAATCAACATTAACATTATCATTATATTTAGCTAAGAGTGTCTCATTAACTTATGTTTAAACCTTACATTATATCTGTTGGATGGAAATGAAATTATTATTGTAGAACTTATTTATAGTACCATTGTTTTAAAAAAAATCAAATGATCAAAAAAAAACCTTATGTATAGAAATCCTATAACATGTATTTTAGTATCAAATCCACTTAATTACCGATTTTTCACGTTATTTAAATAAATTTATTCCCGACGTTTCGGATTCTTTTCAGCATCCATGATCACGGGCAGACTAAGTTGGTATATGCCTATATCTCTGATCTGTGAAAAATAACGTGAAAAATCCGTAAATAAGTGGATTTGATATGTATAATCGCGTAAATAAAAGAAATAATTATGTATTTTAGTGTTTTGGCTCATATTAATATCTTTACATTAAATATGTAAAGATATTACTTTGCTATAAAGAGGTAAAAGGTAAATTTACCTTAAAATTTTATATAATTAAAATTTCCGTGTAAAGGATTATTAATAAATCTAAGAGAATTTAATTAGGAAATATTAAAGTGAAATACGCAACTTATGTTATTGGAAGAGACTTTAATCTGTCTCCCGGTAATACGACTTTAGCAGTAGCAGCAAGACTATGACATTTATATAAAGTAAGAATGTCCAAATTTAGTTACGTTGGCAACAGTTGGGAAATGGTGATAAGAATCACTATTTAAATATTTATTACTTTGGAAAGACTTTCTTATCAGTACGTAGCTCTATAAAATGTTGAGTACGTACCATTATATTTTCATAGATAAATTTAATGAAGTGTAGCTAACCGATCGTTCAATTGTTTGTTATAGGTGACTCAGTTTATGGTTAACTGCGCACCGACTGATAATGATTGATGCCAGATATGGTATGGTGGTTTTGCAATCAACGATGTGGTTTAATGGCTGAGCCGACCGTGTACCCATTTCATAAAGCAAACCGCTACCAGATGTTAGCATTGATTAAACACCTCACACGGAAGAAGTAATTTTCTTGTAACATTCCTGACTTATTCCGATTTTTTTATTGTATTCTTTGCTTACGCGAATACTGTACACGGTAAATAACATACTTTTAGGAATTTGGAAGTTTAATGTAACATAGTTACAAAATGCAATTGATAATTACCTATCTAATATAAAGGCATACAGCGAGTTTAAAAAAATCTGCATAACATATGGATGAAAGTAGAGCTTCGGGTACAAAGTAAAACTTTTCTAAAATATACGAAACAGCAGCTGAAATTGGGTCGCAAAATCATCACTGAAACATGTTGTTTATTTTCTAACAATAACACAGTAACCATGTAAATACAAAATTTTGTGTCACAAAATAAAATTAAGCGCTCAAGTAACTAGGTAAATAAGTACATTAAATTTTGTGCAATTGACTAACTGTTTGTCAAATTTTAAATAGTTTGTTGTTGAAGTTCTAATAGAAGAAACTGAACCTAGGTACGCCAAGGACGTCAAAACAATTATCATACATTGCTTGTGTTTGCATTTGGTTTCATATATATTTTTCTATTTTACTTTTTTGTAATAAATCGGTGAGACTAATTGTCCCTGGCGTCTTTAAATATCTCTATGAAAATAACGCTATTAAACACTACAAATCTATTACAAAGATGTCACGTTTTGGTCTTTTCTTCGTATTTAATTAATAATTTTGCTTGTGTCCTACGCACATTTTACTAATTGCTTCTTTTTTAAAAATGTATTCGAGTATGAATTCAAACCAATTTCTACAAATCATAGTTATATTTTTGTTTAGCTTTCGGAAGTTTCAACGTATTTCAGAGGTAAATCCCACGGGACAAGCTTGTTAAATTATTTTTATACGAATTTGGCGACCCTTAAATTTTCATCTTCTTTGCTTTTCCGTAATATTTAGCGTATACTTTCCTCAAATTTTATTTCATATGACTTTTTCTTAATGCAACCGTATTGTATAAATATTATAAAGGGTTATTGCAAACTTGCAGATATCTGCCTTATCGAAGAATTAAAAACAAGGTAATCTCAGAAAAGTTTTCAAGATTGGCTTTATAAATGTTACCCAGTTACATAAGATTTACGATTATGTTAGGTTTTTCAAAAAGCTTCATAAAAAGTATAGTGTAGTTACATATATTATATATAAAACATGCTAAGTGATAGCACAATAATGTAATAAATGATGATTGTTCTCAGCAGCTTTCTTTTGTATCTTAACTTTGTTATTTGTTCACTTAATTTTATTAAATTAGGAGATTTCAATTGAAATAAATAGTAATAAACAAACCTTTCTAAACTTGTAATTTAGCTTTCATTTAAAAAAAAAAAAAATGTGATGAAAACAATAGAAGCATTTAAAAATTTTGTAGTGTATGCATATATCCCTTATAAGTCAATACTGAACATCCTCGAAGGCGCTTCAAGAAACCAAATTGTGGTCAATATCGAATGATGCTTTTATAGAAAATCCTAACTAATTTAAATATAATTTATTTTAAGTTAAAAATTATGTGCTTAAAAAAGCAAATGAAAATCAAAGATTAATATTTTATGATTTATAATATATACTTATTTATTCATTTACTCATTTGTTTTATTATAAATAATGAATTATATATAATTTATGATTTTAGTTATGAAATATTAAAGACATACCGTATGTCTCAAGTTAATAATCCTAGTTGTTTCGACATATCTTAAAATTTTTAGGAAAAAATTATGAATTCCTTAAACCTTGAAGTATATATAACTGTTTTCACATCGGATAACGGAACACCGTTTTGATACTTTTACTGTAGTAACTAAGCTGATGAATTTAGATTTTGTCTTATTTTTTGTTAAAATTTCTCTCACATTCCTCTCTATTGTCGTTCGTATACATAAGTAAATTAAAAAGCACTGCTTTAATTTTAAAATATTTAAAAAATATTGTGTAACAACTGTTCTTTATTTTTTTTAATTAATTACAATTTTTTTGAATTCTGAATTAGAATCCATTACAAATAACGATTATTTGTGATGGATTTTAATTCAGAATTCACCTTAACCAAAAAGAAACAGCTAGGTTTTAGCTGGTTTGTAAAGACCTACTAGATCATAATAATAATTATTATTTCTGTGTTCCTCATATTCATGGTGAATATTTTTAGCAACAATTCACCAAAAGCTCTTTTTTCAGGAAAAACTTTTAACGAACTCATGTCACAGAGTCCGTTTTTAAATGAAATATTAAAATGTAGACCACTTTGGCTTTCGTTTAACTTTTCGGAAATTTCATTTGTGATTCAAATTATCCAGTTTTGTATTAACTTATACATCCCTCTTTACGTTTAGTTGTGGAATTTTTTACAATTTTCTAAAGATTTTGGAAAATTTTAAATGTATTATATTTTTGAATCTCATTCGCATTACAACAGATAATTTGATTCCCTTTCAGAAGTTGGAAACGGTGTGAATTTTTTTACTATAAGGCCTCTTTCTGACGCGTCAGCTAAGCTTACAAATACTTTGCTGGTTTTTCTTTATTATAACCTAAATGCATGTCTATCTGCCTCCTTTTGTATACGGTAAAACTTTTAACCAATTAAAAATAATTTTGCTATTGATATTTTATTAGAGGTAAAACATTCAATTTTATCGAAAAGAAAATATTTTCTTTTCGAATTGGTCGATCAGCTCAGGCCTATCATTTAAGAAACAATGAAATTTCTATGATTCTTTTTAAGAGGACTCATAATAGACAATGATCTGGTTTTAAATGAAAATGAGATTTTTTACGAATTAAGGTATATTATGCCAGTTAATCTAAAATTATTCGAGCGCGTCTTCCGAATGCTTTTAATCTTTCTGAATTAAGGTGTAATAAATCTACTGATATGTTAAAGAAAGGTCAAGAAAATTGATAAATAGTATTAATTTTAAAAACTAACAATAAAAACAAAAGGACTATATAGCATATCTAGAAAGCATTCTCTAAAAAATATTAAGCCAAAAATTTGTTCTAATAAGTGTTTGAGGCGGAACGCGTATTCATAACGTTTTCTCAACCAAACAGATAATACAATTTTTTTATTCACTGTGCAAATATAGACTTATTCACACATATAACGTACCATGAACGTTTAGCAATTTGCCCATTAGGCAATTATTATTGTTGCTCACAGGTCTCTAAGAATATTTTTTTTACTGTACATCGTAAATAGTTATTATTGGCGCATTTAAAGTTTATAAGTTATTTTGGCCCGATAGGCGTGTTTTAAAGTAAGATAGTTTAAAATATTAAAAATTATTATAGATATTGTTTTGCATGGATCCGGCTTCTCTTGGGTTTCATGCTGATATCTGTTATACCTCGGTTCGACATTACATTAGAAACTATCCTATTTCTTTCTCCGCGTTTTGAATTGCTGCAGTAACTTTTAAGGTAATTTAAGCACAATGCAGTCAGCCCGTTATTATTAATAAAACGGAGAATTCTTTTTATAATTTTGTATAAAATTACATTTTTTTACAATTCAAAATATGAAAGTAATGTTTAAACGTATATACGTAACATTAAACATTTTTAATACTTAGAATTTAATTGGGCATATGCATCACGTGTCAGATTTTACTTCCTTTGGGATTATCATTTTACGCGTTAAAAATAAAAGGATATTGTTAGATCATATTATACCATTTTATTCCTTTTCGCAAGCAATCTCTTAAACGCCGTAAAATAGAGCATTTTAAAGACGGATAATCATGCAAATTACAACAACCGCAGAAACATTCAAGTGCAACTGCCTAGTAAGATAATGGTTGTAAATTGCACTCGCAACTACTCAGACATACAAAAGTTTTATTCTTATAAGTAATATTATACTTCATAAGTTACTTTTCATATCTATTTATAGTATTTTAAAATAATTGAATAACCTTATTAATATACTATTTACCAAAAATGGAGATATTTCTTGAAATTACATGTTTATTAGGAAAAAATATAAATAAAAATAAAATTTAAATTTCCCAAAACGCTTGTTAGGTGTCGTGTCCGTCGCTTGTGACGTCAGGTTTGGAGTAATCAATAAGAAAACCGGGTGCGCTCAAAAAGAATTTAGTTATTTTGTGTTTTAAATATGAATTTAAAGTGTATATGGTGGTGGGGGTTTTCTGTGGAGAACACATCCAAAAACTCCTAATAAGCTATTTGTGTTTGTTCCCCAAAATAAAACAATACGAAAACAAGAAGCTTAAACTTGCAAGGCGAATTTTTTTATGGCATACGCAAGGGCGAGAGGCAGGCGACCACCTGATGGAAAATGGTCCCGACGCCCAAACAATTGACAAACCCGTGGTAACGCCCAACGCGTTGCCTACCGTAAGGAATAGGGTATAAAAGTCTCGTTTACCCAGTAAAAGCTCGGCTGGTGCCCTCCAAACAGCAGGCTTTCCCCACTGCTTCTGGCGAAAAGGGCACCGCGGTGGTACCCACCGAACTTCCCTGTAAAAAGAGGGACCTACCACCGGTGGGAACCCAAACCGGTTCAAAGGAATAGATACTCAACGTTGTTTTTTACTGTTTCGAGGTTAGGTTTCATCTCAAAAAACTCCCCAGCATTATTAAATTCGTTTGGAAAATTAAGCTTGTTTGCCTTATAAATCCTTTGATCCAATTCGTGTTTTTTATATTGGAAATAATAATATTCACACTTTAGTCACACCTTATAACAAAAAAAACAATCATTTTTATATTTCCAAGCTTCAAGGTTTTAATTAATAAATCGGTATTTTGTGGTTTTTAATTACGGGCCACCGGCCTATTTTGGGATCTTGATGTTCTTAATTCAAAAATGTTTTCTCAGTATGAATTATTTCGGATGATGATGATTCAGATGCTGCTGTATGCAAAAATCTTCTCAATTTCTAAGTTAGTAAAGAATTCCTTACGGCCGTTCTTTCATGCCAGAAACTGAATGAAAAACTGTTAATGCCATCAAACATTATATTTCTTGTTTCACCTAGCCATTTTTCCAAGTTTTCAGGTGGACGGCTTATAATTAAATGAACAGGTATATTCTTAACATGAAATATACATAAAATAACATATCAAATTCACTAATATACGGATTTTTCTCTCTCTCTCTCAATGTCTTGGATACAATTCAAAACTTTTGAAGATACGGAATATAACCAAGCCCGCCCGTGATCATGGATGCTGGAAAAATTCGAAACGTCAGGAATAAATATATATAACTAACGCAAAAAATCCGTAAGATAGTGGATTTGATATGAATAATAATCGCGTAAATAAAATAAATAATTATAAAATAACATGTTAAAGTATAAAAATAATTCAAACAATTTATTCGAAATAAGTACTAGTACTAAGCAGTTTATTACCAAACGCTTGTTCAAATCTACTCGAATTTGATCAAAACTCTATTTACTTAGTAACCATAAATCTGTAATTTTTATCGTTTCTGCCGTCGGGGAGGAATGTAATATTTTTTTTCAATTTTTCCCATTATGTAAGCTATAACAATTGTTAATGACAGTGTTTCAAGATTTCTTAATTATTAGTAAAACCTAAATACATATCTTGAAGGCAAAATTTGTTATGTTCTTTGTTTGAAACAAAGAATAGATTTTTCTTTAGATACTGTATTGATTTCCTAAACAAAAATTGAGACGGTTTCATAACATATTTCTTTAGAGTTCAAACATTAATTAGAGAAAAAGAAATTCAAAGGTAAACGACCTTTACAAATTTCACAGGAAAAAAGCAAGAAAAAATTTAGCTCCACAAAGCGGTAAAAGAGAAGGGATCAAAAATGTTTTACCAAAATGGAGCCAATATTGTTGGGATCACTTTTATATTGGAATTCTTTTGAGCAGAACGTTCTTGTTTATAAGCGTATTTTAATCTTGCGCTGCAGATATAAGCCAGGGTAACAACTTTCTTATATTAAATATATCAGGCAAAAATATTTTATAATACGTTAAACAAACATTAAGAAATGTATTTCATAATATAATCAAAATTTAGCATCATCTTTATAAGAAGTATTTGATTGCGTCTAATAAGTACATTAACCACGGTATAATAAACATATCGTTTATAATATTTACACTCACATGCTGAAAAATAACAAATCAGATACCTACAGTAATAGTAAATCAAATCAGTGCAGAAAAGATTAAAAAAAGACTGAAATAATTTTATTCGACATATTAGCTGTATATTAAAACTGTCGTCCGCTGTCAACTATGTAATATGTTTCTAAACTGTACTTCAAATTGCTTTTAGTATGGGAAATTGTTGCGTAATTATTACCATCCCATATTATTTAAATTTTATTATCCAAGGCATACAAAACCGCTCCTGGCAAAGTGGAAATGGGAGGTGCGTAAGCCGGTCGGGTTCGGATCCTGGGGGACTCTTCATTGAAAAACTTTTAGGATGTTTCATTGTTTTTCCTAGTTGGTTGGGGCAATTTGGGAGATCCCCAACCAAAAGGTAAGATGATCCATGCATCGCATCATTAAAAATTCAGTCCACCCACCAACCCGAATTGGGAAGCGTGGTGGCATAGGTCCAAACCTTCTAATTGGAAATGTAGGAGGCCCTACAGGGCTGATGATAATGAATAGGGCATACAACATTTTTTAATTTTTTGTATTTAAGGTTGCTTACCATTCCAATATACTCGATAATTTTATTTTTTCATAAAACTGTCCGATTTCCGCCAAATCCAATTTTTAATTGACTTATGTTTAAATTTAATTTTATTGAAATGGTTTTAATTAAATTTTTATCCGAAAATAAAACCACATTCTTTTAAATCAAATATTTGTGCATAATCTTATACGGGTTTGCTTTTAATTACAGTTATACCTTCGCTATGTTTTTTACTATGTTTACATAAAAATGCTGTCGGTTATTATTTCAAAATCACATATAATATCATATTTTAAGGTATGATATAATAATAGGTCAAAGACTTTTTATTTCGGGGAACCTCTTACATTATTGGAAAATACGTATTATATTTTCTTAATTATAACAGAATATCCAGAAAAATATCTTCTTATAACAACTAAAAACAACATTTTCATGTTAATATGTTACAGAAAAAATTCATTACATGTTTCTAAAAATTGGGCCTGAAATCGTAAGAATGTAGAGCAGCACATAATAAGTTTTCTTTCGTTACTCTCTTTATTATTAAAAGGTTGTTTAATATGGTCAACGTCGTAAAAAAATAAGTAATTAGTGTACATTTCATTGCAAAGAACACATTCGTTTTCATAATCACGTGCGGTGTTTCATTATTTTGTTTGTGGGTTTAGGTCAATTATTAGCAAAGGTAGTTTTAACAAATAATTTAAAGTAAAGATAGATAAAACCTTTAGATTATAAACATTTGATTCTCAGACACCGATAATCACCAAGCCACCGATAATCCAAAGGTATTTTCTGATGGTATTTGAACGGCCAATACCGCTAGGCCGCGGAGGCGGTAATTTTACGAATGGCGTTTAACGGGAAACTTGATTTAAAGTCAACCCTACGATAGCTTGGAAAAATGGCTTGGGGAAAATACATAAAAATATTGATAAAACATGACAAAAAGGTTGGTTTTTATTTCACAAAAGACCCGTATCCTTGGAGGCTAATTATAAAAACAGCGAAATTATTACAACATAAAGATAAACTTTAAGGACGACAATTTCATATTTTTAAATACCGAGAGGTCAACGTCAAACAAAATAAATAAGCAATAAAAATTAATAATATTCCAAAGCGGGTAACAAGAACAATCGATTCTTAATCAACTGAAGGTAGAAATTGCATCTAGACAGATGTTTAATTGAAAACAATTTATAGCCCGATCAAGTAAATTAATGAGAAAATTCCACTCATTGATTACATAATTTGTCTCATAATGTTTTCGTTTTTCTACGTAATTGTTTACTATACTACGGGTCCTCTGTAGAGTCCGTAGTCAACGGAAAGTTGCTAGTTGTGTAGACTGGATACGTTCATATTTGTTAATTTTTTTTCATTTATGCCATGATTATTAACATTTAATTTATTTTTATCCATTGACGAACAAGTAATTTTAAAACACTGCCTTAAAATTGTATACTTCTTGGAAACGAGCGACCCTATTAGTATATACACATAGATGTCGAATTTTAGGGGAAATGGCACATACAACTCTTGTCTTTTGAAATTTCACATTGGGGTATGGGGCGACTTTCATGGTTTAATTCCACCTAGTCAATACAGATTTTGATCTTCCACCCTTTACCCAATCTCAACAAAACTAAACATTAAATTGGATTTAACTGGGTTTGGAATAAAACAATTGTGTTTGTAAAGATTTTTTATTGTTACAGTTTAATTGAAATTTTAGCCGTCCAAAATAAATTAATTTGGTTCTATGATGTTCGTTGTAATAAAATTTGTTCACCCTTACCCGTGCATCGTAAAATAAGTTATGTTAAATCAATTTGGGCATGACTTAAAACTATTATAGGTTATTTATCTTTCTAAGATGGGTTTTATTCTAAAATTATCTCGATTTTTTAATAAATGAAAAGCGATGGAAAAGAGAAAAAAACTGTTTATTAGACTATTTTTAAAAAGGTGTAGATTTATTCCCTTTGGTTCAGGTGTTGGGTGTCCTATTCCAAATGGTGGAATGGCCCAAAACAAAAGTAATACATTTACTTTTCCATTGGAACTTCAAATTTGGATTATGCCTTTTGTCCACCTGTCCCATGTAATTTTTATATTTTTTAAATGTTTCTTAAAGGAAAAGCTTTTAAAGGGTAAAAATATTTTTTTTTAATTGGGCCCCAGTAGTAATTTAATTTTAATTAATTAAACTAATGTTTTAACAAAAAATGGAATTTTTTACCCCAAAATTAATAAAGGAGATTTTAAATTTGAATATTCTGTGTTTCGTTTAAAATTTTATCTTATAATTTATTATAAAGAGACACATTTTTTGTCTCATAGACACTATAAATATTTTTTTTCTCAAAAGAAATAGAAGTTGTATATTCAATGTCTACCCGTATTTAATAATTTTTTTTGTGGTTGTTAAAAAAATGTTTTATTATTACAATTAAATAAAGTAAAGATCAAGCTTTTTAAATATTTTATTAGCGCAAGGCGGCATGCAAACAAAAAAAAAAAATTATCGAAAACTAGAGAAAAAAATAAATTTTATTGGGTTAAAAGCAAATTCATTGACAACAAGGAAATAAAGAAAAAAAATATTATTACATGTTTATTTTTTGGTGTGTTTAACGCCATATTCATTATTGTTAAAAGTTATTGCATCGCTTTCTATTATTTATGTGTATCTATGCTGTATTTAGTAAAAAAGCACTTTGCAGCTAATAAATGAATTGCTGGTACTAAACGACGAAATAAAAACAAATTAAAGTCAAAATGTTTTCATGTTTAAATATCTCATGAATAGCTACGTATTATATTTTGTGTATAACATATTTTTCCTAATTAAATTTATAAAAATAAACTGCATTTAAAAACAAAAAAAATAAAAGCTCAAAATAGGTATTTTCTATTTTTAACGGTTGTCAAATTAAACGTCCCATAAAAATTTTGCTTCACAATTAAGTTTTCATTTTCCGGGTTGAGGGTTTTGTTAATTATTTTTCATTTTAATTCGTTAAAAAGAACAATACTATCGAAAAACCAAATTCCAAATCCTTACTTTTAATTAATGAAATTACAAACCAAAACTTTTAACTTAATTAATTATTTACTGGAAAATATATTTTATTGTTAAAATTTTTCATAACTTTAAAAACTGTTAAAGCAATTTATTTTAAAAAAAGATTAGTCTTTAGAGTTAAGGTTCTAAGGCATTTCAATGACACATTTTTTGGTTTTCATATAAAAAATGTAAGTAGTGCAAAAAAATTATAATAAATTATTCCCACAAATGAATAAGTCCGAATATGCTTGCAAAAATTGTTACCTTTTGATTTTTTTAATTTTTAACTGTTACAAGAGCTTTTATATACCTCATTGCCTTGTGTCTAAAAAGTAACAAAGTGGCAATTATGTTTTTAAATTGCGGTGCCAAGCATTTACCAAATTGGAAGTAATAGGAATAATGTTTAACACCACTGCTGGCGACGAAATAGGCACCGTAATCCTCTTCCTTAGTTGTCTTCCGTAAAAGGACCTTTGTTCCAATTCCAATTTTATCCCACCCCTTTAATCAAAGTAAAATAAAAACAAAATATTCAAGTAATGCAATATTAACCCCCCTCCGTAGCCCAGTGGTATGGGGTAATGGAAGAAACCGGAGGTGTGGGTTTCCGAATCCTGCGGTCACGCAAAAAATCATTGTTTCCAAGTTGGTTAGGGCAATTTGGGCGATCCCCAATTGTCTGAAAGGAATATCCATGCCGGATGGGCATTTAAATTTCCACCCATCCCCGGCCCGGGGAACCGCAAATCCAAAGGGGTTGGGGCCCACCAGCTTTCCCGATGATTGTGATGGGATGATGTATATATGAATTTTCAACCATAGCTTAAAAATTTGGGTTAACAAAAAAAACTTTTATGATTTTGGTTAATTTAAGTTAAGCGTTTTTTCTGTTTTAAAAAATTCCAAATCGTCAACAAAATTTAACCATTACACAATAAGGAAATGGTTTGCCGGAATTCAAAACGTATTTGGGAATCGTAAACCGGCGATCGATGAAAAATATTTTTTTTAGATGGAAGTTTGTTTTAATTTTATCCTTAAATTAATAAAAATCTTTTCTTTTTCAAAGAAAGTCATACATAAAACAATTTTATACATAAATTCTTAAAGTAGAACAAGAGATCCTTGTTACAATGTAGTAAATGAGAACTTTAAAATTTTACTTAACATTTTTTTACACGAGTGATGTTTCTTTATGCTTATCTAAATTCCGGAAAAAACAATTTTTTTCCAGCCTGGGCGTTTAAAGATTCCAATGGGTTACTTCCAAGTCCGACCCAGGGTCAACCAATAAACATGTTTCCGGTTTAAGAAAAAAAAAAATAAGGATTTATAGCACCTAATAACAAATTAATTTTTTGTAAATAAAATGAAAATAGATGAGTTTTTGTTTACTTGTTTACAAAATAATAAATACTAGAGTCCAAACAGAAACTGTTTTTCCGGCCGAAACCGAAACCGAAACCGAAAGTTCGGCCGTGGCTTCAGTTTCGGCCGAAACCGAAACCGAAACCGAAACTCACGTGATCAAGTATAAAAATTCTTAAAATACTAAAATATGGAGCTTTTATGCCTATTATTTTGCTTTATTTTAGTCATGGAATGGAGACAGTATATTTATCGTGTGGTATTCGTTTATTTCAGTTGCCAATAATATTTTTATGTAACAAAATATTAAAATATATTAATTCTTTTCAAATAAATTTCTTATAGCAATATGAGTTATTAATAAATAAATTAATAATTGTGACTGTTGCATTAAATACTAAGTATTGGTATTTTGAAATCTTACTAATTAATACTTTGGTTTGTATTTGTAGTTCCGAGGAGGGATCAAAAAGTTGTAAAAATGAGATAGAATATAATGACTATGATAGCTTAATTATTTATTTTTCTACATAATCTCCGAGTCCACCTAAACACCAAGTCCAGCGTTCCAAGTTTTTAATGCTTCAATTCCTTTAAAAAAGGATTGTCTTGGTCCTGCAAAAAGGTCACCACGGCATCGTTTACTTGTTATATATAGTTTTAATACATGTTTCCTCTTAAGTATTGTATTAATTTGGAAAGAAGATGAAAAATAGCTAGGCGTCAGATCTGGTGAAGAGGGGGATGCTCAACCAATTGTAGGCTAGCATGCTGAACGGTGGCCATCCCTAATGCCAACCTATGTGCCGGTACATTGTCAAGATGAAACAGCTCCTCGTTCAAAGTTTGCCTCTTTTTATCATTGACGGCATTTCTCAACCTCAGTATTAAAGCTGCATAATCTGTAATGATGGTTCCATGCTCCAGGTAATCAAATAACAATATCACTTCTGAGTCCCAAAATATTGAGGCCATACCCACGGGCCGCCATATACCACAGCCACTGCATGAAGATCCTTCGGTATAAACCCGTGCTTCGTCCACTGCCACAAAACTAGATTTAAAGTTTTAGAATCTTAAAACTTGTCCAACGATATCTTCGAAGTCGATTTTGTTTCTGATTCTCGCACCCATCTTGCGGAACTTTCTCATATTCAAAATTTGTGTCAATATGCGTTTGTCCTCTATATAAAATGCTCGTTTCTTGGATTAGGTATCAGATGGTAATTCTTTAATCGCTAATCGCAAAACAGTTTTTTCGAATATGGCAGCATATTCTTATTGTTTTGTTGGTTACTGGCTACGATGGACGTCTGCAACCATGTTCGTCTTCCGTGTACGTTCTCCCTACTCGAAATTAGAAGCCCACTTTGCGACAATTGATTATGACAGTCTCTTCTCATGTTGTCCTTTGAGCCGCAATAAATGTCTTGCGTTGTTAAATTTTTTAACAGTGGTTTTGAATGACAAGGTCGCACTTGGGTTTTCTTCTTTCGAGAACATTTCGCCACAAGCAAACAAATGACTACAGTCAGAAAAAAGTAAAGAGACTAGAAGATTTTTTATTAACAACAAATATCCGAGCTACACTTTCCAGTATTATTTGTATTTATTTTTGAGTTACCAAGGAGTATAACATAATTTAATTCTTCCAGCAACTAGACTGCGAAGAATAAGTAAGTCTTTTATTGGACAATGTATACGTTTTTAAACAAAATCCCGTAAACGTTCAGAGTTTAACTATTAATAAATTTAAAAAGGTAGATCAAGGAACGTTTATGTGTAAGATTATTACGATATTAATGAATTTTTAAATGATACTCAGCCTGTAATGGAATGTCGCTCCAGGTCTTGTTTCAAAATTACATAATATTAATGCGAATTATCAAATTGTTTGTTATTTTTAAAAGATGACATAAAAATAGCCCGCTGAATTTCTTTCGCCGGTTCTTCTCAGGTCTGAGGCTTCCTTTTCCGAACCGGTGGTAGTGTCTTTCACAATCAACTAAGCAAAGTGTAAACTTCAATATTGAATAAAGATATCCGGTGGTAGGTCCCCTGTTTACAGGAGACCGTCTGGGTGAGATACCACCGCGGTGCCTATTTCTGCCGCGAAGCAGTATGTGAAAACACTGCTGCGTTCCGGTTGAAGAGGCACCGAGCCAGCTATGTTACTGGGTAAACGAGACTTAACCCCTATGTCTTACGGTAGGCAGCGCGTCGGCGATACCACTGGTATTGTCAACGTATAGGGTGTCGGTGACCACTTCCCATCAGGTGGCCCGACTGCTCGTCTGCCTGCGTATGCCAAAAAAAAAAAAAGATATTTGAATATATGTTTGATCTCCATACTTTTGTTCCTCCTCAATTTCTTTTGTCAAACTTGGAATGTTTGTCTGAACTAAAATCGACTGATTTGAGCTCGATTGTAGAATGATATTTAACTTTCACTACTATTTTGAAATTGAAAACACTTCTGAAGCTCAGTTTTGGTTTCGGCAAAGTTTCAGCCAATTGGCGAAACCGAAACTTGGCCGAGACTTGATTTTGGCCGAAACTCGGCTGAAACTGAAACCGAAACCGAAAGTTCGGTCGGACTAATAAATACCTAAAAAAAACAAACAAAGCACTCAAGATTTGAACTGTGATGTATGGTATACTATACTCAAGCATAACGCACTTCTGCTTAATTTTTGTAGAGAAATATATTTATCAATGTAGTTTTTTCTTTTAATATTATTTGTGTAGTTATAACTTTCAATAAAATAGTTATGCAGGAATGTTAACTATAGTTAATGGAAGACTCACGTTTATAACATTTATCTTCAAATATTTAGGTCTCGGGTCAAACCTGGTTATTTCGGAGGAAGCTTTCCAAACGAAACGATAAAAGGAAATGTATAATGTAAGTCTCATTAACAGGTGGATCTAACCATATTTTTTCTTTAGATATTGCTCAGTGTTTGCTCCAGATTGCTAAAATGTTAAAATAGTGAAATGGCTTAATCCAAGGCGTTAGTTAAATGAAGGATGTTTGTACTGCGGCAAGCTGATTGCATGACCACTCCTGACACAAACTATCTAGCCGGGATCCGGAAAAGAATGTGTTACTGCGACCAGTCTACTAATATATTGTTATTCACCAACGGATCTTTATCCAAGTGGTACAAAGGGCCAATAGAAGGCATTACCATACGCTCCTATTCCGCGGCTTAAGTTCTATATCCGGCCATTTCAGTCACTTTAACTGTAATAGTGTTTGGCCACCAAGCAATTGGTTGACAAACGCTTGCTTCTACAACCTTTGTCTCTGTACTTCACCTCTTTTATAAATAAAAAGTGTTCAAGTACCTAGTAGCAGACCACAGTTTATTAATTCAAATTTATTAGTATTATAAAACATTAATGCCTAAAACATTTATTAATTTAATGTCATGATGGAATTAGAACACTAACAATATTTTGAATAAAAGTTACTCACTCTTTGCAACATTACGCCAGTTTTATTAACATTGAAAAATGTTTTAATAAAATAATTTTAGATACTGAGAGAACTTCGCAAGGTTTAATATTCATATTTCGTCCCGTAAATTCAATATACGGAGGAGATAGCATGCAATGCATCATCCCTGATATATTCCCGTTGTCTAAAGTGTTAGAACGAATAACGTTTGAATTTGCTCAGAGCAGGAGCTATTCAATACGTAGTGAATTGTAAATTTTGCTCATCTTCAATAACATTGAAACAAATGTGTTTTCTTATATTTAACGTACATATTTACAGGGGTAGTTACTATGTATTACCAATAAAACATAAATAAAGAGTTTTTAGTATTATAGCAGATAGATATAAACTATGCAAGAAATATAAAGCATTTATGGATTGGTAGAAAGGTTTATATCGTTTTATATATTTACTTTTATGATCAAAAGGGCCTATAAAAATACGACATATGATTACGGCAAATCTTGTTTCTTAACTTGTAATAAAATTAGCTGTAAATTTTAAGGAATTTGATCAGAGCCCTTTTAAAGTTGTATCGATTATAAATATGGCTGTACATGAGGATTCAATTTAAGATTTACCTCATCTAAAGAGACTTAATTGGCTTAAAATATGTTTTTGTTAAATTGTAAGAATTTTATTAGAAACCATAAAATAACTTTTCGATTTGTTTTGCAAAATATAATACATTAAATGCCACCTTCTCTTATTTGTCTTATCCAATTTAAAATTTAAAGTCACATTTTTGATTATGTGTAGTAGAGATATAATAGTATCACATTTTATTAGTATTCATGTATAATTATTACTCGAAATGTATTTGTAAAAAAATTTAAGTTCGTTTTTATATTTATTTATATTTTATTTTAACAATTTCCGTAAATTATTGTATTTATCATAATATTTACAATAATTTAAAAACACTTTAGAAAATATAAAATATAATATTTTATGAATTATAATTTTTTTAATCAAGCATTAATAACGTTATGAAAATTCAATCTAATGTCTGTGAATATACGTACATATATTTATTATCCTAATGTAGCGAGGATCCTTTGGACCCTTTACGGAGACCACAAACAATTAGTTATGTGTCAACGCCTAACGTGATAATGTTAGAACAGACCACCGTTGTCTCTGTAGTGAATGTGCCCTCAATTAATTTAATATTTTTGTAACTCAATTATTTATTTCAACTATTAATATTTAATTAAAACTATACCATCATCATCATCATCAGCCTGTGTAGTCTACTACTGGTCATGGGCCTCTCCTCATGTAATCTCTCGCAATTTGGCGGTTTTTTGACCGTATCGCACCACGCTGGTTGGCGGGTGGACGATTTACGACGGACTTTTTAGATGCTCATGCGATCGCGATGATCATCTTACTTTTCAGACAACTGGGATTGGATTGGCCCAAATTGCCCTAACCAATAAGGAAGCAACAATGAAAATTTGTTTAGTCCCCGCAGGATTCGAACCCACGACATCCGGTTTCTATAGCACATGCCCTTACCACTAGGCAACGGAGGCAGTTATACAGCATACATGCTTGTATGCATGCATGCTCCACTTTTTAACATATTCTGGAATAATTGTAATTTTAATTTGGTTTCTCACATCAACTTACCTTCATCAACCTTATTAAAAGATCTTTGCTACATTTTTCCTTCTCATCCTCTTGTATTGGCAAACTGTGGCAGTATATACTTTCATTACATTTTTATTATTAGGCAAATAAAAATATAGAATTTATACTGAAAGTTCTATTTAATTATTGTCTTAATAACTCATTATTGTAGCAGACTAACTGAAAGTAAAGTGGTGCCACAATCATACAGAAGTTCACGCACTTGAAATACTGCGTTGGTGTTTGAAATTTGAGTTGCAATCTTGATAACGAGATTAAAATAAATTCAATCTTAAGATAATATACAAACATCAAAACACGTGCTATTTCAGCCGAAAATGCATTTATTAACATGTCGAGGACGAAACAAATGACAACTTGAGAGTTAAAACGTAACGTTCCATCTTATTGACTTGCGATCTCGATATAAAAGAGTGAAGGTTTTGAATTAATTATTTTCTGAAATCACAAACATTGCGTATGATATTTTATCATATTGCTTTACTATTCCTTTGTTTTATTTAACTAAAACCTATCTAATGACAATAACGTAATATTTTACAAATTGTTAATTAAACAATAAAACTTTGGTTATTTTTGCGTAATAGTACAAATGAATAAAACCATAACTTTTCTTATCTAAGCATGTTGCAGTAGCATCAGAATTATTTAGAACTTACATTTATTTATTAATGAAAGAAAATAAAAGATAAAAAATAAACTGTACTTTTTGTTGATTTGAAGGATTTTGAACTATATATATTATAGGGCTAAGCGGAAACAGTCAAATATTGTTAGTAGCTATAAATATGCATGAAGAATATTACAAAGCATATTATTAAAGAATAGATGTTTACGTGGGAAAATGTCTACTCTTACCCGCCCGCGGGCAAGGCCGATTATGTTGGACTTTCACCTCCCAAAGCACTTCAACCACCTTAAAACTTACGGTCTTGGGAACTTTTGGAATCTTATGCAACCCACCAGCGCTGGTACTGCATCGGCTCCCTCTCGGGCCTACGGCCTACTGCACCTCTGCCCTCTATGTTACTTCGATGTTATGTTCTACCACTAAACCAGTTTCAACCGCAAAAGAAAGAGAAATTACTTATTAAAAACTCTTTCTCTCACTGGCGGAGTCCAAAAAGATAGGAAGAGGGATACGTCCTTCAGTTGACTTGATTTTAAAAATAATAATTAACATGATAATTGTTGATATTGTGTCAATTATTTTAGTCCAAACAATTTACCCCACACTTAAAATTTTAATATCTTGAGAATAAAATCACATCATCAGCCTGTAGTCCACCTGGACATAGGCCTCCCCAACCCTATCCATTGGGGGTTTGGACCATCTACCACGCTGGTCCAATGCGGGTTGTGGGTGGACCGACTCTTTACTGCCCATCCGACGCATGGATCATCACTTTTCAGACAATTGGTGATCGCCCAAATTGCCACCAACAAGGAAACAACAATGAAAATTTGTTGCGTCCGCAAGGTTCGGAACCCGACCTCCGGTTTCTAAAGCAGCCCATACCACTAGGCTCGGAGGCAGCAGAATAAAATCAGTAAAATCGATTAGTTATTTCTGAATTATTTTTGTGAAACAGTAAATAGTATAGCCTATATCCCAATAAATGACTATAATAAATAATAAATTTATAGCTCTTTATATACTCCTGCTTTTTCAAGAAGTCAAGAAAAGCTCCACATGTTATTTTTTAAGCCAGAAACTGTACATTTATGTAGTGTTTAAGAATATACGGTTTTAACTATGTACGAGGAATGTGTTTGTACAATGTACACATATAACATGAAAGGAAAATAAAAGTTTTATTTCTCGGAACGCTTCCTTTTGACTCGTTCGCTATTATTTTCTTTGAACTTGTCCAAAAAAAAAAAGAAAACCTAACAATTGTATAAGCTTTTGTGTTTTATTAATTTTTATATTTCTTCAGATACAATAAAGAGATTTAAGGATAAGCCATAAAGAACATGAATATCTTCTTCATGGCATGTGACAGTGTGCCTATGAATATAGGCACACGTCCATTCTTACATCTTCAAAGATATATGTTTTTCGCTCTTTTTTACGAACATGACAAAAATCAAACCATTTCAACGATTATTCCTCTGTACTTAGATATTTGGTTTCATTTAAAATATACGTCGAGATACGTTATGATATGTTATACGTTTATGACTGCGCAAAGTAAAGAGAAATATAAAAATAAAAATATAAGGTTATAATAAGGTTTTTATGTCGCAAACGAATAAAATAATAATTTTACAAACCTAAATCAACTAAGGTAAAGGAAGCGAAACTTATCGAAAAACGAAAAGTGCTGGGATATTTTTCTGATGGTACGACCTGCCAAACTTACAGGAAATCTACCTCATTCAGCCGCTGTTAATGAAACTTATACACAGCCTATTTAGATAAAATTTACAAAACATGTCAAGACATATTTAGATTTAATCTAATGTCTGTAATTCACAATGGCGTCTTCGTTACATAGTTTTGAAACATATTTCGTTAACCGACGTTTCAACATCTCATACCTTGCTGTTTAAAAACGAACTAGTTTTAAAATATTAAAAATACACAGATTTGTTTCAAACAGTTTAAGAAGAAAGGTTTTCATTAACCAAACAAACTTTTCGATGTGTTGATAAATATCAAATTTAAATTATTTATCCGTTTGGGATTTCAGCAAACGTTCTTAATTGTCGAGTGCAAAATCGAATGCATTTATTGTTCCATTATTTATTGATAAAATTGAACGATGCCGCAATCTGCGTTTACGGACATAAAAATCACACGAATAAGCACAGTTGACGCGTATATTTTAATTTATTTTAAAAATGTTTTTTCCTTGTGTATCTATATATTTTAATTAGTAAAATGGTTAGTACAAGGTTTGTAAACAGGTATAATAATTTTTGATACATCTTAAATCCTTTCTACATAGCACTAAAATGGATTACTAAAATTAATTTTTTGCTATATTTATTTATTATTTAACGAAATATGTATTGAAATGATATATTTATTATAATACCTTACCTTAAAACCAGCTAAAATATCATTACGGAAATTTGAAATAGGCCAAGACTTCTGAAAATTAGACGTTGAGTTTTTTAAAATTAAATATAGAGAATTACTCTATTTATATTGAATGTTTGCTCTAGATCGCTATTTTCGCTATTATCTGCAATTGAAATTAAGGGTAACTTTGGTGCGCAGGTATAGGAAGGTACCTAGATGAATGAGCCCGTCCTGAGGTGGAGTGAGCCATTGCAGAAAAGTGCAGAAGCTTCCCTTTAACTAAAGGCGCTAGGCAGGAACATGATGGTAGTTGTATTCAGCTCGAGCTCGACATAACCGTAACCTCCGCATGGACGGGTATGCGTAGCCATTTATTTTCATAAAAAAACGAGTATTCATAAATATGTTTATTATTTTGAAGGAACTATGACAAACAAGACAAATAACGTGTTTTATGATAAATTATTCAGTTTTTATGGATTATTTCGCGAAAGCATAAATGCCTTATTTTTGGTAAAACACATTAAAGTTTAAATTAAAAAGAATAATTTTAAACTGATGTGCAAAGCATAATATCAAAATTATATTATTTTAATGCCAACACATTTATTAAAAATTACTACATTTTTACGGATATAATAGTAAATAAATTACAAGCTATGCAAAAAGCTTTACTTTGTTTCGATCTTTCTTTTATTATTATTATAGTACGACGTATGACGTAATTGTACTTTTTCCTCTCAAAACTCATTAATCCAATGAATTCTATCGTCCGATTTAAAGCAAAGATATCAGTCCAAAATATATATTTGGGGTTCTTTCCTCTATCTCCTCTTACCTCACTGTTTAGAAAAAAAAAATTATGTCTATAAAGTCCGAGTTAAATAAATAAAAAGTTGCATTTCCTAAAAGCATTACATTTGAAACTGTTCTTTAGCTGCGTTATTTTTCTCTGTATCTCAAATAAGAAATACGTAGTCCAAGAACAACTCTATTTATGTTCTGTATCAAAATTATTTTTATTTAACTTTCTTTATATTAAATATGGCACCTCATTGCTAACGATAAGAAACATCCACATTCCTTCTTTATGTTTTTATAGAAAAGCAGACGTTATCAGGGAGCGAAAACAAAACGCAAAGATAAATATTCTAAGCGAGCAAAGCTTTGAGTGCTAAATTACCAGTCCTTGTATCGCAATTATAAATAATTGATAATTATATAAACATAGCAGATTGTATATATAACATGAACTCTGTTCGACTAATATGCCATGGGAGTGTTAATATCAATAAAAATTTTAATTAACTAAAATTGGATTTTATAGTCATTTAACGGATGATTCATCGTCATCATCATCAGCCTGAGATAGTCCACTGCTGGACATAGGCCTCCCCTAATACACCTCGTCGGTGGACCGACTTTTTACTGATGATAGCCTTAAAGATAATAGAAATTAAAAATAAACCGAAAGGTAAACTGTACAAAGAAGGAATATTTAAACGTTCTTTTAGATCTGCTTTTAAATTTTAGAATATATATATAGCACATTAATGACCTAAGTTTTAAAGAAAAAGCAGAAAAAGAAAACTTTTTTGAACAGTGTAATATATTTAATATACTACTTAACATAAAAAGAACTGACCGTAACTAGAAATCTTGATAAATTTTAATGGATCGCCTCTGATTTCATTAAGAGATGGTTAACTAATCGTAATTCAGGTAAGAGGTGAACTTCTTCAGAAAGCTCCAAAGTAAAGCTTTATTTATTAAATGTAACTAAACCTGTAGGATCATAATACATTATAAATGTTACCTTTTAAAATGTATTATGTATAATATAAATGAATAAAATTTAAAATTACTAAATAAATGTTCCTCATATAAAAAGTTTTAGATATAAAATTTCCTTTGCTTGTTCCTAAAATGAAAATTAAAAACCGTCAGCTTTCATAACAATTTTTGTGTTTCTTTGAACGTACGTTAAACCTATTTAAACGGTTTTAACATATTAGTTCTATAAAGCTAAAGATATATCTTTTTTAATTGATCTCTGTTGACGTATTTTAAATCTCTAATGTATTTTTAAATGCTAATCTCCTTGCAATCCTCTTAAAAATATATTTTAATAATATGATTGACATAATCTAATGCAAACTTTAATGTAGATCATCTCATATTCACATATGCTTTTGTAAGAACAATGTCTTTTTTCGTCTATCTTGTCAAGTGAAGTTATCGTTTTAAATTTGTTTTATGATTTATAACAATGTGATTATTATTTAATTCTTAAAAATCTTACAAGGTGCTCATTATCTGTTAATTAATATGTATATGAAATTATGAGAAGACCAAATGAGAGAGTTAGTATCAAATATATACTAGCGCTGCCTTAATTAGACAAGATAAACCTTTAAATTTGCATGAAACAGATCTAACTTGAGTTACATTCAATAAAGTAGATTTATGTTCTGTGTTTGATGTTATTACAATTTTCGAAACAAAACATGCGTAGATTGAGCACTGTTAGCGTAAAACACAATAATCACATTTTCTTATATTTTCTTTTTTTACACCACTTTACTTCTACCTCACTTTTACGCTCTCACAGTATTGGTCGCTCCTCATATTATAACACTGAATTTTAAGACTTTTTTATTTAAGAATAAGGCTCAATCAAGTTCCGAAAAGAATTTGATTTTTTAAAAACTTAAATAATAATTTATATACACGTCTAATCAATGTATATACCCATATACACTCACAATAAAGTACAGAGGTATTATTATTATGTATAGACTCTGAAATAAATCCGTTTCGTCGGAAACTTGTCTTTACATCATGTAAAAATTCCTTTAGCATTAAGCTACAATATCGTCGTTTTAATGTTTTTTAAGCATTAAAGATAAAATGTAACACCTATCTTAAAGGTTTTATAAATAAAAATAAAGACCAATCAAAGTTAATCCTTAAATATTAAGACATTTATATAATTGAAGTAAATTATATCTCTTACATATAAATTGATTTTTTTAAAATTTTACATTAAATATTTTATATTTAAATGCACAGAAATACGCACATGTTGGTACTTTTCTTCACTTATTTTTGGTACAGGCATACTCCACGCCGTGACGAACGGATTGAGTATAGTTACTACCGAGGAAATTAAACTGATTTTAACCAAGCTTTGTTAAAATCAGCGTATGAAAATGTTTTATGCAACTTCTTTTTAAACTGAGTCAGGAGGGGTTCAATGCAGTTTGCTCTGATGCATACGAATTTTTGTATTTGAAATTCAATCTGTTAAGGATTAGACTCGGAGCTATCGCGCCGCATTGCTTATGAAAAATAACGGATAGATTCGAATGAAGTGTAACTCATAGCTCTTAATTATTACGCTAAAATGATGACGAGATTAAACTTTATCGTCATCGTTATGTATTTGATTTTTTTAATATTCAATAATTAACTCAAATACAAATTATAGTAAAGTGAGAACAGTCTCCGGCGGAAATGTAAAAATAATGTAAAAGCCGAGACGTTCGGCGACTGGCATTGTCGTGGTCGTACAAGACTACCAAAGAACTTTTAAAGGCGCCTAAAAGAAACAATGTGGTGGTTTTAGTCGGTGCGAATCCAGCATAACAGATCTTTGCCCTGGCGATAACGGGTATGCGAAGGATTTCCCACGATAGATTTAGATATAGGAAGACGGATAGTCGTATCAATTTCTAAGTGAGAAAAGTTTTATTTGTCATATCGTATCTTATTTGATAAAGTTACCTTCATGCAAAAAAACATTAAAACATAATTATAGAATGCTGCAAAACGTTATTCTACGAAAGGAAATGCTAAGAAAACCTGTCATTGATATTAATATTGCAAACTTTAACTGTTTTTACAACTTTATAATAAGCGCGAAATGACAAAGGAGGGAATTTACGTTAAACTTAGCTCCTGTAGATTTTTATTTTTCTGCAATATCGCAACTCATTAATGAATATCTCAACTGTCCTATTCTAGCTAGCGTGTATTTTATTTTATATGTTGCTTTTTATATTTATTTTATTTTTATATTGCTTTACGTAAATTTATGAGGTTTTATAGAAATAGTTACAGAAAAGGGACATCTATCACTGTCATATAAGTACTATTAAAAAGTTACTCAGTTATTTTTGGTTCTAATAACAATTTGTCTTTTGATTATGGACGCGAGTAAGGATACTAGATATGGGGAATATAACAATTTGATAAAACGGCTGACGCCGACTGTTTTGCCATGTTATTTGCATATATACGTACTTTTGTATCTATTATACGTCCTGATGTTATGCATCCAGACTCTAGTCACTTAACACATAGTTCAAAAGAAGCTAATGGGATATATAATCGCTGAGGACTTCTTCTGCTAGCGTTTTATGTCACCGATCAAGCTCACTAATAATAAAATAGAAAAACCCCAAAACTCTACGTCAAAACGAACATCTACGACAGCCTATTTACATATATCTAATATGGTTGAAATTTTTCGTTTAAAATTTTTGGTAAAGATAACCTTGCAATTGTTCTGCTATAAAGCGATATGAAACCTTTACAGGCACGCACAATCCCCCTTCTAAATGAGGTAAAGGTGGATGAATAATATAGCCACATAATACATATTTATGTTAATAACAAAGTCAGTATAAGAAAGAGTAATGTAAGTGATGTTGTGTTGTGTTACACCTTTAACGGTATTAAATATATGGTCTGATTCAATATAATTAACGCAAAGGACCTTTACACCTTCGAGATGATTAAAGTTTTAACAACAACTTTCTATTTGAAGACACACTTACATACTATGGTGGAATAAATTAGCCTGTAAGTGTGCCTGCTCAAAAGGCATCCGATCACAAACTTTGCATACCTAGAGAGTCCTGAATGAAAAAGAATCAAAAGGTAAAAATGAATGTACTCTGAAACTAGAGAGTGAGTAAGCAGCCTTTTTAAAATAATGGATTTATAATATCTTTCAATGTTAACAAAATCACATAAAAGAGAAACTTGAAAATAATATTTTAATATAAAAAAATATATACACAGATTTTTTGCAGACACTTTCCTTTTCGGGAATGATCTTATTCGTTAATTTTTGGATTTTTAATAATGATTCGTTCTATATTGTACAAATTAAATAAAACAACCCTTTTAATTAATGGCTTTATAATATCTTTTAATGTTAACAAAATCACATAAAGGGCAATCTTGAATATTAAATTATAGTATAAGAAATTAAAATAAATGTGTTTGGTTACATTCATTATTATTTTTAATTTTTCACTGGTAGAAATTTAAGAAAAAAATGTCTACTGAAAATACCTTTGATCTCGCACGCAAATTACATTCACTGTATCATTACAGTTAACATTTATTATGTAAATACCAGAAGCAAAACGTACCTTCCATGAAATTTGCACTCGAGTACTTATGCGTAAGCCTACATCAATTAGAATACATCTTCTTAATATGTTCTTTAAATATATTAAAACTTTGTTTGTAAATGAAAATGAACATATTTTTTATATTATATAAAATGATAAAAGCATATTAAAAAGTTTTTGTTAAAATCTAAGGTAACAACTTTAAGCATATTACAGATACAGTTGTATGTCGGGGCGTTAAGCCTTCAGTTTAAACGATATGAAAGTGTTGGTAGTAAGTTTTTTATGAAATCTATAAAAGCACGCAAAAATAATACAAATCATTGTAGTTTATCGTGATCAGATCTAAAACGGATTTTAAGTAATTTAAGCTGTAACTGAGCTAAAATCACTTAAAATCCGTTTTAGCGTGCTGAAACTACATCATAAGTAAATTAAAACTAACATTTACTTATAGGAATCCGAATTTCTAGGTGCTTATTCTAAATTTTATCTTTTATCTTTTTGAAAGCTTCAAAGTTTAGGTAAAGCTGATTTGTAAGTAAACAGGAACATTTGTACAATTTTGGCTAAACTAACCTAGAAAGTAAAACCTAGTTTATTTACTCTAACTAAACAGTCATCTTGAACACATTGATAGCTTCAAAAACTCTTCAGTTAATTAACCTAACATTCTTTCACTAGCAAATTTAAGACAAACTTCACAAGAACATGTTAAGAAAACTTAACATTTTTTTTATGAATTTGCGATTGCGACGATTATCATAACTATTAAGGATTTTATATTATTTATATCACTTTATTCCCCAAAACCACCTTTCACTTTATTCCTTCGTTATATATTATCTACCTTTATAATTTTGCCCAAATAAGGATATATAATAAATTTCAGGCACAGTTCCTTAATCTTAGATAATTAAATCCTTCTTAGAGGCTCCTGCGTTTTACGACATCCACATTCGCCTCACTAATTGTCGACGTTGTTTGCTAGGGCAGAAAATGAAGTGTACGTACTCCATGAATATTTCAACGATTTTCAGTACAAATAATATCGTAAGGTAAGGTATACTTACGTATTTTTATTTAGTCTCAAGTACTTAATGGTGTATTTTTATTTATATATTTAAAAATTAAAAAATCTACGTAGTCTTTTTACTTGACTGTGCTTACAGTTTTCTTAACTATACTAAAAGGAGATATTTTAACTAGGCTTAACAACTCATCGCAGTAAGAGCAGTATTTTATTCCAAAACAAGGTACAGACCTTACTATAGGATCGAAATCCTCGGGATTAAAATAAAATAACGCTTTTATTAATAAATATTGATAATAACATCAGCTCCATATGAACATTTAGATTAAATATTTAACATAATGTAAACATAACTGAAATAAACCAAATTAGAAATATGCATATTTTAACGTACGAGTGTAAATTACTCTACCGACGCCTCTTTCAAAATACATTTGCGCACTTTGCCTTTAAACTGAGCGTAACTTGTAGCCATTCTGATCTCAAGAGGTAGCCCATTCCTCAGAAAAATAGATTACCTTTTAATACATTTTATTTTATGATTAAAAAAAATCATAGTAGCAGAAGAATCTAAATCTACTATTTAATTTAGGGTCTCCCGTTGTATATTCACTCATACAATGACTTTTTGATAAGTGAAAATGAAAATTTTAAATGTAAAACAATAATAAAAATGATAACAGTAATAAAGCGCATATCACGTTTTAATAAATAAAATACATTTCTGTTATAGAATATAAATATTATGTTGCAATTAATTCAAGACAAGATTATCCTGCCATTTTACCTTACCCCTCGAGGGAAATAAAAACTCAGCTATCAGTTAAAATGTAATAGGTCCAAAGTAATTTCAGTATTTTATTTGGTACTGCATATTGGACCAATAAAATTCGGGAAAAGGGATGAAATATAATCTTAAGTATGTGAAAAAGATGTCATTAAACCATGAAGAATACATTTTGTAGACGCTACTTAATAACATATAAGAGTATAAAAAATAATGAAAATAATTATAAATTGTACTCGTTTATTTTACCATTTACGATATCTTGATTTTTACTTTTTCTGGTACGTGCACGTCATTTGTATCAGTTTTAAAATGAAGATAAATTATCCTCCCTTGAAACATTTTTTATCGTTACTCCGCCTCTACTTTTTACGATAGTTACGTTCCATAAATAATAATGATTACCATGGGATTTATTATAATTTATGGAGTTTAAGGTCAGCTTACGTAAGTACCCTATGTATTTCCTTTGGTTGCAAATTCACCTATAACTGTTAATCAAGCCTTCTATCCGCTTTGACAATACACTGAGTTTACTAATATATTCAATGATCATATCTTCTCAGATGATGAAACCTAGTAGTGATAATATTTTAGATGAGTATATTGAATGAGGCTCTATGGCTGTGATATTAAAAGGAGTAAAATTAGAATAACTTTCAGGTATTACATATGCATACTTTTCTTGTACTTTAACTTTACTTTGTTTGACACCATAGTGATGTCTCGTTTTATACTTATACATAACAACATAATTACGCTCGATATTTACATTAGCGTCTCTTTTCTTTTTCTTAGCAGTGAATAGCATTTTTATATAGAGGGGATAATAATCAACATAACCAATTGTAATTTATATATATTTTTATGCATAACTCGTACCTATAACTGACCGAATCATTTATAAATGTTTAATAATCGGCGGCTGCTGTGTTTTATGTTATAGTTCACAAATGTAAGCGCAAACACAGATGCTGTCCTCACTTTCTTCACTCTCAAAATCCGATGGAACGGAAAACCGACACGACCGGAGAGAGATCTGACGCTGCACCAAATTTTTACATGCCCATCCGACGCATGGATCATCTTACTTCACAGGTAATCGGGTGATCAGCCCACATTGCTCTAACGAACTATTAAACAATATTAATAATTTATTACATTCGAAGAATTTGAACCCATGGCCTACCTTTCCAAAGACGCCCATACTCAATACAAAAAATACGTAAGGCTAAGAAGGCTATATTTACTAGTCTAATGCTGGACATAGGTCTCCCCAATGCTTTTTTTATAATTTTTTTAACAGTTTACTTCTGAATATTAAGTTTAAAGAGAAGGTTCACTAATTTTATTTAATATTTAAAATTTTCTTGGGTATTTAAAAAAAATCCAATTGTGACTTTTGCAAGATAACGATTGCTTTATCAAAAGCACCCTTAATTATGTTCCGGTTTAAATTTTGCTTCTAGTAAACTCTACCGAAAAATTACAATGAAAAAAAGTATAAATAATTACGAGGAAATCTATAGGTACCATATAAAAAGGTTTTATTTGTTATATTTCCTTTAATTTCTGCTCTTAACAACAACAGATCAAAGAACTGGTCCAAATCTGTTCAATTGTATACCGCCCCGTAATAAAAAGTGGGAGTGTGGATGGTTTGGATTATCTGGGTCCCATCTTTACCGTGGATATCAACTTATTTCTTCGTTTGCTGTCTAAGTGTACGAAATATATAGTAAATTGCAATAATTTTAGTACATAGTTATCAATGTAGCTTTTCAATTTATAACTTAACTACAATTTTTATCATATCGGCAGCATATTTTATTATTTGTATTTTATTCATCATCTTCATCATCATCAGCCTGTGATAGTCCACTGCTAGACATAGGCCTCCCTAATATACCCTGGGCCAATGCGGTGGACCTACTTTTTACATGCCCATCTGACGCATGGATCATCTTACTTTTCAGACAATTGGGTGATCAGCACATATTGCCCTAACCAACTAGAAAACAATGATGAGAGTTTGTTGGGTCCCCGCAGGATTAGAACCCACGACCTTTGGTTTCTAAAGCACACGCCCATTGCTAGCTTGCAAGATATATAAAATAAAAGTAGTTATTCGTTTTATCTTAGTATATCTTAAATATTTATCTATATTTCAAGTATACAAATATTTAATCCTTTTCGGATGTTTCCTACGAAACAAAACAAAACATTGTTCAAATTGTACAGAAAATAGGATGTTAAGTCAATAATACAGTTCCATTATTTAAGTTATTCTCGAGTGTGTATTCATGGCGTTAAACAAATAGATGAATTAACAGTCCTTTATATACATTCATCCCACTTAACAACGGCTTTTGGTGTATCGCATCGTTTCGATGCTCCGTCCCTTATATATTCTACTAAATAAGTAAATCAAACATATTTAACAATAACAATAATTTACTAACGAATCAAAAAAATTCGTAAGAATGCAGAATATAAATGCATTTTGTATTTAAAATAAATATATTAAAACTTGCAAAAAAGGTAATCAAGAATCTTATCAGATTTAATTTGTTATTGAAATGTTTATACACAAACTAGCGCAATGGCGATGGTAATGCCAAAAAAGCATTTTATATTTTAATTATAGAAAATTAATGAAGTTGATTTACTAACATATAGAAGTAGAAGAATCGAGCTTTATTAAAGCTTCATAGATGCAAAAAAATGTTTATATTACTGTTTATAAAATCGTTCTACATCCTTTATCAATTTATTATATAGGTAATTATTATATGTGTGGTAAACTTTGCATTGGTTTATTATAAACACATAAAAACTGTTATATTTTTTATTACATGTAAAAAGTTGGTCCAAGCACCAACTCGTATTGGACCAGCGTGGTGGGATACGGTAAAACACCCCCTAATGAAGAATTAGGCCGTACATTAGGGGAGCACTATTTTCAGCAGTGGACTAACACAGGCTGATAATGATGATGAAAAGCAAGTCTTATGCCATTTCGATACATGATTTTTATACATACATATTTTTTATGTTAATTATACAGCTAAATTAAATTAACTTTTATTGTTATAGGGGAGCATAGCGTGAGGATATTATTGTTCTTGTTAAATTAAATTTTCCCTACCATTCATGTTACAGTACAACATATGTAAAGGTATCACATTAACCAATCGAAATGTATCGTATGAGAGCTGAAAACGATACGGAATGCTAATGTTACAAAGTTTCTGTTTCTAAAGAAATACAGAGATAGAGCTAATATAATCAAATCCATTTTTGGCTGAGATGTACTTTATTCATAGTTAATGCAACCACAAGAGCATTAAATAAACTTAAGTAATAATATTTTATACAATAACAATTATTTTAATAACAATATTCCAAAATAAGAACAAATTGTCAAAAAAGACGTGACTTAAGATAAATGAAAATGATTTCTTTAATGCTATCTTCTGAGTTGCAAAAATAAGTTAGTTAAAAATTCAATTTGTTATTAAAATCATAAATGCAAACATATTATTTATCTACAACAGATATAAATCTAATGTATAATAAAATATTTAGAACTAAAGGCAAATAATTAACAATAATAACATTCAATATGACAATAAAAAAAAATGTACGATTACTATTTTTTTTTATTAAATTTACACATTTATTTTGTACTGCCAGCGGGTAAAAATTGAAATAAAAAATACAATTGGAACTTATAGTTAACCATTACGGATAACCTGAATAAAAGTATATTTACAAACCTGCAACTTTTTTTTCTAAAGTACACCCTTACCACTAGGCAGTTCTTCGAAAAATTATACAACTCTGAAAAATAATTAAAAACCATTATCTCCTGCATGTAGTTTTTTGCCAAATAACAATTTCGTTTATAGGTTAATGTAAGTAAGAAGCTAGATGCTATGTATTACCGCATAAAAAATCGATATAAGTTGCCAAGTAAACTTTTAAATCGCTTTAAGCAGTGTCGCAATCATCCTGTTAGCAAAGCAGTAGTCAAATATGATTTCGGCATTGGACATCGTTAAAGTTTGAAAAATTTATTTCAATTAATTAATGTTCGTCATAGCCTAAATTGGATAAAGAATTTGAATTTTGTGGTTATTTAGCTTAATGATAATAACTTTAATTCATAAACCATAATCTTTCAAAGTATTGTAAATAAATCAGAGAACAGAGCAATGAAAGTGTTTCATGTTGCAAAATAGTTACTAACTGACACTACAGACCTGAACCCTACACACTTGAGTGGAAATGCCAGTGTGTTGGTAGTGGTGTTTTTCCTTCTTCATTTATATCCGTTTGCGTAAAATAATTAGATTCAGCTTCATACGACTGTAGCTACATAGCGTCCTTCCTTTATTTGAAATTGGATTAAAAATCAGAGACTGTCCAAGTAATTCAAAGTATGATCTAATCTATTTCTGTTAGAAAGCAATAATAAAAATGCTCTTATATACTCTTGTGACTTTTTCGGGTTATTGGTTATTAGTTAGAAAATGTTGCTTACTAAACATAAATAAATATTTATTATAACATACATACATTTGGTATGAACCATTCTAGTTATTTAAGCAGACAAAAAAAACTTAAAGGTGATTGACAAGAGTGCCCGTTTCCAATGATCTGACAAAAAAAGGGAACAAACCAACTAAAAAGTTGTTAATGTTTTCTCCCAGCCAACCTTGAGGTGGTTCAGAGATCAACGTGGGTGCACATGAATTAAAAAGAAAATAAAAGTTATACAACATTATATATATATATATTAATGTACATATATATAAATATAATATAAATACTAATAAATATATACTTATATAGTTGTTAAAGAGATAGTAGTTCTGCCTACGTCCCATCCAAGAGATATTTTTGCACTTTTCTTTTAAACCAGTGTCCTAGCCATCCTGATCTCTAACGATGCAGCATTCCACAGAAATATGGATTGAATAAAGAAAGATTTATGAAGAAAATCTGAACGATGTAAAGAACAAAGCAAAAGACGATTGTGTGTCGAACAAAGCTCTTTTTAGAAACATCACAAAGAGGTTGAAATTGAGGAGATAAATATGTTGGGATCGAAGAAGAGTAAAGAAGAAAAATAGTGTAGTGAGAGCCCGAAGCGATCGTCGTTGAGGAATTGACAATCAATGCAGTTATAAACGATGTGTACATGATCATATTTTCGACGATTGAATATGAATCGAATAGAGCTATTTAGAAGCCGGTCAAGTTTATTGAGTTGATCTACATTCAGGTCAAAATAGAAAACGTCACCATAGTCGAATATAGGAAAACTTAAGAAAGTAACGCTCGTGCAACGAGCGTAACTTTCGTCTGTACCGGAAAGAAGTTTTTTTAATCTATAGGATATTTGTGACCCTTTGAGGGACCCCAGCTACTTGATTTTTCCAACTTGTACTGTATCCACAATCAGCCCTAAGTTCTTCACATTTTCGCTGTATGGTATAGGACAATGGTTAAATTTAATTAGCATTTTTATCATTGATTTAGAGTTATTAAAATTCAAACAATAATATTACAAGTTGTATTTATTTTATTTGTTATATATATATGTACTGCCTCCGTAGCCAAGTAATATAGGCGTGTGCTTCAGAAACCGAAGGTTTGGGTTCGAATCGGGACTCAAAAATTTTTATTGTTGTTTCCTGTTGGTTAGGCAATTTGGGCTGATCACGCTATTCTGAGCTATCTAACTATTTGGCACTCACGTAGTCAAAAAAGAAAATTATTTATTTTCGATGTAGTTGTTTTCAATTATTCATCCGTTATTCACTTTATCTCAGACGGGTACAGAATACCCTGATATACAAATATCATTATATTGATAGATAAATATGCAAATTGAATCGCACTAACTCGCAACTGAGAGTCTTGTCTCTTTTATAAATGGAAAATGATATTTCAAAGCAAAATTTACTACAGGTAAAAAGGATTAGGTAAGATTTTATATGATTTATTTTATTTATTTCATTATAACTTATTTATTATATCATTTTAATTATCATTAAACTGTTAGTATATTCATTAATCTAACCCTTAAGGACCAGCAGATCAATTATTCTGATCCCTGCCAGACCGGTTACAGATCTGGTGTAAATTCAATGATCAAACGCAAATTAGATCTAATTGTTTTAGTGCTTTCTTCATCATCATCATCACCATAAGCCTGGGATAGTCCACTGCTGAACAGAGGCCTCCCTAATATACCCCTATCAATTAGGGGTTTTGGACCATATCCCATCACGCTGATCCAATGCGGGTTGGTGGGTGGACCGACTTTTACATGCCCTCAACGCACGGATCATCTACTTTTCAGACGATTGGGTGATCGGCCCAAATTGCCCTAACCAACTAGGAAACAACAATGATAATTTGTTGCGTTCCCGCAGGATTCGAACCCATGACCTCCGGTTTCTAAACCACACGCCCATACCACTAGGCTACGGAGGCAGTCACAGTATTTATTAGAATATAACAACATTAAATCCGCCATTCGTACCAAGCGTCGACAATTGGATTTTATCGGAGCACAAATCCAATATCGCTATCATAAAAATGGAAATATCGTTAATTTTATATCACCAATATAAAGCCCGTAGCGGAAAAAATACATTTCTCCTTAATAACAATTAACAAATGTTATTATCATCCTGTTCAACAACCATTGTTACATGCTATTAAATAACAACGTTACCGATATCAACGAGATAATTTTGTTAGTAGTATGTCAACAACCAACTTTATAAGCGTTTAAGTTTCATTTGGTTAAGAGGTTTTTTTCTAATGCAAATATAAAATAACGGTAAAATTATCTATTGAAATTTTACTACTTAACATGAATACATCTGTGAGCTCGGAGTTTATGATCTACCATGACTTTAAAAACCAGATAATGTTGCGCATAAATATTCCTTTTATTTACGCGATAATTATGTAATAGAAAATATTACTTAATCTGAGAACTTAGCGTGTAGTTTAAGACTACTTCTATTAAAATATTACATTATTTTTAAGTTTAATCTGTCTTCTTAATGATTAAAATTGTTTTTCAATGATTATTTCTGTGTTATCAATATGTATTTTAAAATCATTTATGTTACCGTCCTACATAAGTATATTTTTTCCGAGTTTTCGATATTCCGATGAACAATGCCTTAGAAACGAATTTCATTACTGTATCAAATTTGTATACCCGTCATCTAATAAACGGAGACGAATCATAAAATTTAATCGTACTAAATCAGCAATCTCCTTTGCGATAATCTTATTGCGAACGTATCTCGTCACATACGTTGTATTGCTAATAGCACAACATACAGAAATCGGAGGAATTTCATTCCATCAAATAGGAATGGCGATAACGTGAAAATGTATTATTATAGCTACAAGTGCGAGCGAGCGTTAATTAATAATATTAGATATAAATGTGCAGGGTTAATTTTTTTAATTATTAATTCTAATCTAGCTAATACGTAATTTATTTAAAATGACAATTTAATAAACCCTGCTAAAAATGCACTAATATTATTTATTTAAACAAATAATACAGTGATAGAGTTACAAGTGTATTTTTTTTGTCCAAAATCTGTATGGATTCATCAAGCACTGCGACTGTAAATTAACTGGTTTCATTTATTGCGATGTTCACTAGTAATTAATGCGTAAAGTATCGAACATGGAAGTTAGGATTTTCATTACACTAATTTCGTGCGGTTTAAAAAAATAATCAAAAAATATTTCGTAAATCCAGATTTAACATTAAATCATCCTTATCGAAGATTTACACATGCTTGTTTGTATCTAGTGGTATTATAATAATTTAAGTAATTACCAATTATATTGCCATATTATTTCTCTGTGGACGTAAGTAATAATTAATTTTGGTTCTTAGAGAACTAATCAATAGTTACCCAAATTTTTGTAAATAGATTTGACGCGCAACATGTTTTGCTACTAAAAAAAGTGTGAAGAAGCTAAACATAAGGCATAGTCCATGCGGAAAATGTTCAACACTTCAAGTAATGCCCTCGATGGTCTGACTTGGGCGTGGTATGTTTTGGGTGTGGTGTAATAAACAAACTACATGATTTATTTTATTATTATATTTAAACTCGTAAAATACTTACACTTTTAATTGCAATAATTTTAGCCTCTAATACGTCAAAAGACAGTTTTAAACAACTTTTTTGTAAAACCACTGGCAGGCACAGTTTCAGAGCAGTAATATAATTTATTATGTCTGTTAAATTAATTCACTTTGCATAGATAAATCAAAACCGATCTTTATTTTGTAGTTTACTAGGTAAGTCATAGCTTATAAAGTAAATTTGTTAGTCATAGTTTTTGTACACTAACGATATACTCCTATAGCTAGAATTCGGATATCAATAAATAATGGTGATTTATTATACAAATATTTGATTCAAGCAATGATTTATCCTTTTCTCATTCCGGTTTATATAAAGCCGTTCTCTTCGCGGGCCATAAAATACTGTAATAAAGTAACATTGAGGTCGTTATAATTTTATTTGATGCCGTCAATAACCTACTTTGCTAAATGTGTAGATCCATAACAATGATTTATTTTTGTGGCATCATCATCATCATCATCAGCCTTTGATAGTCCACTGCTGGACATAGGCCTCCCCTAATACACCCCTATCCATTAGGGGGCTTGGACCGTATCCCACCACGCTGGTCCAATGCGGGTTAGTGGGTGGACCGCTTTTTTACATGCCCATCCGACGCATGGATCATCTTACTTTTCAGACAATTGGGTGATCGGCCCAAATGGTCCTAATCAACTAGGAAACAACAACGAAAATTTGTTGAGTCCCCGCAAGATTCGAACACACGACCTCCGGTTTCTAAAGCACACGCCAATACCACTAGGCTACGGAGGCAGTCAGCAAACGCCAATACCACTAGACTACGGAGGCAGTCATTTTTGTGGCAACTAAAATAAAATATAGCTATAAAACGCTAACGCTAGTGGTTCCTTTTATAAATTACGGCTTTTCGCTGTGTGCGAGACTGTTCAAAACACTCACAATATATTTGACGTTAATAATCTTAACTTATTTGTTATTTTAAGCTATGTAAATAAACACTTTACAATTACTGTTTTACTCAAGCTTAATCAAGCATTTGATAATTCCATTAAATAAAACAAATTGAATTATAATTAATTAATTGTTCTGTTTTGCTACTACCGTTTGAAAAAACACTGTAGCTCGTCGTACTTTTACAAAAAGAATCGTAAAAAAGCACCAAATTAAAAAAGTTGATAGAAAAGGGTCAGTAGTAATATTCAATTATTCTCTCGCTTCGTGTCGTGAAGAATAAAGTAGACAGAGTACAGATTTTATTGAAGCCATAAAAAGAGGCTATCTGTTACACTTTTAAATCCTCTATCACTATTATCACTTGTTATCACTATGATAACTTAAACGCCTATCACAGTAGCCAATATAAGTAAATATTTAAAGCACTATTTTTTAAATTACAATGTATTTTCTTGTATGAGTTTACCATAAGTTCTTATTAATTCTTAAATTTAGATGACTATTTTAACTTAATAATTATAAAGGAACAGTTATAAATATTCTGAAATATCCGTCTTTAAAATATGCAAGGGGACATTTAATTTGCCTATCTTTAAATGCAAATGAGCGAATTTTCTTACCTCTACTAAACTACAAAATGCATCTTTAAGAGACTTATGATGACGCTTCCGTGTTACAAATATTAATTCAAATTAAGCTTCATCATAGTGGTTGTAACGTTTTTACTTACATTTCCTTTTATGTTTGAGAAAGTGATGTACTGCATATCACATTCTGCTGTTTCTTCCTTTACTTGTAAAATTATTTTTGGGTTTTTATTTGCACTTTAATAGTTATTATAGGTAAACATACAACAGCTGTTTAAATATTTAAAGAATTAAATATAAACCATGTACATAAATATTTATTCAACGGGTAGCACAAAAAGCATTTGCTTCCAGATAAATATAGCTAAGCTTTTTCCTTAAAAAATTATTGCAATAGTTTAATTTAAAACCCTGTTGCCACGATGAATTCAATGCAGATGCAAGTGTGTATATCGAGAAATCGTACAAATAATGATAAGCTTTATATAAATAACTATGGAAATAAATTTTAAGGATGTATGTATTTATTTATAACTAGTTGACCCGGCAGAGCTCGTACTACATCAATCGATAAATAAAAGATCTATACTTTAGTATATGAGGATGATCACAGAGTGCGCTCGTAGCTCTCGGATCGAGCGGGCTTGTCCGGTCGATCCGAGAATCCCCTGCTACCTGCGCCGTCCGCTTGGCCCCACCCGTGCACGCCCTCCCCGACGCCGTCCAAGTGGCAAGAAGCAAGAAGACTCCGTGTTCGCCGTGCCGTGCAGTGACTGTGTACAGTGCTAGGTTGTGCCGGTGTAAAGTGTCGACGCGTTGGCGTACGCGCCTGAGCGCAAAAAGCTGTGTAGCCGTCTGGTCGGGTGAGTCGTTCCGATTTTGCCTATCAATTTAATTTTCCCCTTTACAGCGTCCACATGTCCTTCTGTTGAGATGTAGGGACCCTTCTAACTTTAGTTTGTTCACATAAGCCACGTCACATCGTGATTTTTAATTAAAGTACACGCACACCACTCACGTGGTGATTATTAGAGTCAATTTAACGTCGCTTGCTGCACTAGGCAGCAGCGTAGAGTACACCTAGCGCTCCTAAAGCGCTAGAGTTTTTAATACGTCAGGGTTTACACCTCCCTGCTCACTGGGGCGGAGAGGTGAGACACAACCCCGGCTCACCGGGGTGCTTTGTGATAGATATTTACACATAGTAAATTCACGCGAATAACCAAAATGCCTACGTTAGATTATACGCTAGCCGATTTAGGCCTCAACTTTGAGGACTACAATGATAAGCCCCCGCACGTCACGATTGACGCCATCCGCGCCGCCATCGACGCCCGCTTCGGCTCTAAAAAGTCAAAGCGTAAAATTGTTAAGTCCGCCTCATCGCGCGCCGCGACCCCTATTTCGACGTCCGCGTCGGAGCAGTCGGAAGATTCCGACACCATGACCGAGGAGCAATCCGAGGAATCCACCCCAACCCCGTCGTCCGAATCCGAAATGGATGTCGAGACAGAAGTCGAGGCCAACGAAGCCTACGACAGTGACGCAGGAGGTTTCCTTCCCGTCAAGTCGCGCAGAAGCGCAAATAGGTCCCCGGCGTCTTCCGCCATCTTCACCTGATCCTTCCGTTAAAGCGCCGAAATCATCGGCCGATGACCATTCAGCCGCTTCCCGGCCTACATCAAGTGCTGCATCCGCCGTAACCTCCGCCGCTTCACGGCCAACAAGTGCTGCCTCACAGCCAACCCAAACCGCCGCCTCACGGCCTATCTACCAGTGCTGCCTCACAGCCAACCTCTGCCGCCGCTTCACGGCCAGTGCGTGCTTCACGCAAACAACCTCGGCCGCCTCACGGCAACCACCAGTGGTCTCGCCTAGAGACAAAAAGCCGCCCCCGCTGTACATCCGATCCAAGGAGAAGTGGGCCCAACTAAGATCGGCTCTATCCAACAAATTTAAATTTACGGCAACTGATTCCCTACAGGGGATCAAGTTGCAATTAGAAACGGTGGAAGCACACCGTAATGTTACGTCGTATCTTCAAAAGAACGACTATTACTATCATACCTGAGCGCGTCCTTCGGACGGTCGTCAAAGGACTGCCGAAGGAGATGGCTACACAAGACATCATCGATTTTATCAAAGAACAGGGTATACCTATATACTCTGCAATCCGGCTATACAATACCAAAACAAAAAAGCCGTACAATGTGGTCCTTCTGACCTTAGAGCGCTCCCCAGAGGGCAAAAAAGTTTACGACCTCAGACATATATGCGATATTACTCGCATATCCTTCAGCACCTCGCTCGAACGGACTCCCGCGCAGTGTCACAACTGCCAAATGTACGGGCACTCGGCTCGTAACTGTCACGCTCAGGCCTCGCTGCGTCAAATGTCTCGGCGACCACGGCACCCCGACTGTCCGCGTCCTAGGGATAAGGACATCCTGCTCAGGTTCGAGCCGCTGGCATGCGTCAACTGCAAAACCCTGGCACACGGCAAATTACCTTGGCGCCCCAAAGCACCCAAACGTAAGGTGCCTCCACCCCATCCGTACCCAGGCGCCCCAGGTGCCATCCTCGCTTCTTCCCACCACTCCGACCTGTTTCGGCGTGGCAAATGCCAACAAGCGCTCCGCGCAGCGCCCCACTGCCCGTATGGCGCAACCACCGCCTCAAACCGCGCCGAGCGCTCCGCGTAGCGCCGCACCACGCGCACCACCTAGCGCTCCGCGTAGCACGCCCCAGTACACTAGCCATAGCAATGGCAGCGCTGGGAGCAGCCTAGAGCAAGTAGCTCAAAAGATCGACTTCGCAGAGCTCGATCGTCTCACCGCGGAATTTGACGCCGCAATAGAAACTTCGGAGCCCGGCTTGCCATACTACGCAAGTATAGGCAATTGGTAGACCTTATTACGGACATAATGGATAATACACCCATTAATGTTTCGAACGGCCCGGCCTTGCAAACGACATCAGGACCTCTTGCGACGCAAGAGGGCGGCGATCGTGCCTCGATTGTATCCGACCGAGCGTAACCGAAGCAGCTGCGCGCCCTTGAACATCAGTCCAAGAGCGCATAGCTGAATTCAGGAACGATCGGTGGGATAACGATCTAACAATATGCATCCTCATCTCGCCTTCTGGCGACTTCTAAAGCCTGAAAGGCGGTGTCGGACTCGCTCCAATGCCGCCTCTCAACAATCTAAAGATCCCAATGCTCCTCTAGCGTTTCTCGATGAGGAAAAGCCGAATGCCTGGCCGACAGCCTCGAGGCCCAATGCACCTAAGCACTCAACCGGTCGACGCGCTCACCTCCGAAAGGTAGAGAGCGAGGTCGACCGGTTGACCAAACTCTCCGCGATATAACGTCACCGGTAACGGAAAGCGAAGTCAGTCAATTATCAAAACATTAAACCACGGAAAGCCCGGGCACCGATGGAATTACAAACCGCGTAATTAAAATTTTACCGACTCACTTAATTAGCCTCCTCGTCCTCATATATAACGCAGCTCTTTCCAAGGGTATTTTCCCAAACACTTGGAAGGACGCTGAAGTTATAGGGTTCCTAAAACCCGGCAAACCACCTTCCCAACCTACCTCCTACCGTCCCATTAGCCTCCTCAAAGGCTTTGGGAAGATCTATGAACGCCTAATCCTAGCCCGCTTACACGAATTTATGAATTCGAGAGGGCTTCCTGTTCCAGTGCAATTCGGCTTTCGAGCCAAACACTCATGCACCAACCAAGTTCATCGTATTACGGAACACATCCGAGCCAAAATGACACAGGGTCAAATAACAGGTGCACTCTTTCTCGACGTGGCGAAAGCGTTCGATAAAGTGTGGCACGAAGGCTTATATCAAGTTATATAAGCTCGGCGTGCCGACCGTCTCGTACTCATAATACGAGACTCTTCTCCGAATCGGACGTTCAGATACCGCGTCGAGGGCACTAGTCGCAACCACACCCGGTCCTAGCCGCGTACCTCAAGGCTCTGTATTGGGGCCTGATGTTATTCACCTTTACACTACCAACATCCCATCCTTCAAAACTGTCAACACCGCCTTATTCGCAGATGACACCTGCATCTATACTTCCGGTCAATGTCCTATCCGCTTATCCGAGAGACTCAATCCGAGCCAAGACCCTAGAGGTTGGTTTCGAAATGGAGGATGGAAATCAACCTTCCAAAAGCGCGGCCATTCTGTTTTCTCGGAAACAAAAGCCGATGCTTCCTTCAAATTCCGCCTCCTTGATTGCCCCATCCTTGGGTCAGCCAGACCAAATACCTCGGGTAATCCTAGACCACCACCATCCTTTGGCCCGCACATAACGCAGGTCAAAACAGAGCGGCCTTTGTCCTCGGTCGCCTGTTCTGCCTAATCAATCCCAAAAGCAAAGTTGTCTCTGCAATAGGTGCTGTTATACAAGATGATCGTACGTCCTATCCTTACCTATGCCAGTCCGTCTTTGCATAGCAAAACGATCCCATATAGACAAGCTCCAAGTCCTGCAAAACAGATTCATGCGCAGGGCCACGGGGCCTTGATTATCTGCGCAACCATGACCTGACATGGATCTGGAATTGCCCACAATCCAGAGTACCTTAAACAAGCATCCATCAGATACTTTGACTCGGCTTCGCAACATCCTAATGAATTGGTACGAAGCGCCGCCGCTTATGTACCAATCAATTCGCCTGAGAACACAAAAACATAGGCGAGCGCGCCATGTTCTACTGACACGGACGACGAAACAACTGTCACACTGAGCACTGTGAAAGCACTGAGACGAAACGCACACCGCCCTGCGCCTTCGAGGGCAACAGTTCACTCCTGTTCAGTAGATATCGGCACGTTCCAGGCCGATTTTGCCATCAAGATAGGGTGGTTAAAAATAAACTTCTCAGTAATTAGTCCTAAAGCGACCTAAGTGTTGCTAACGGTATAGGCATGGACCTCGACCAGCGGCTGATCGAGCCGAGGCTCGGCCTCGTGGGCACTCTCGATCAAGCACGCTTACGGTATATATACAGAGTGGAGCCGTGCCGGGTCCCCTTCAGGGTCCCTCGGTGCTAAGCCACAGAATAGAGGTGAAGCCTGTGCACACTTAAAGTTGCAAGCCCTCGAACCTGACGGTTGTAGCGGTTAACTCCACCAACACGCGAGTTCATCCGAAAAAAAAAAAAAATAAATAAAAAAAAAAAAAAAAATTAGTATATGATTTATCAATCTACAAATAAAAAAATCTGAAAGATAGTTAACAGTTGCAGTAAATAAACTGATTGAAGTTAAGTGCAATTAAGTTTATTTTTCACCTCTTGAGAACAGATTTGTACCTAGGTAGGAAGATATGATTTTTTTATTTCCTATAATTCTTATATTGATTTACCTTTGAACGTTCCTGGACTTACAAATAATTCAAGACCAAAATTAGCCAAATCGGTTCAGCCGTTCTCGAGTGTTAGCGAGACTAACAAACAGCAAATGATTTTATATTGATAAAATAAATTATATTGATTAATATAATATAATATTTATAGATAAATACATACATCCATAAAATTAATAAAAAAATCATGATAACTGAACAATAAACAATTAACCTAATTGTTTTTCTAAAGTAACTTTAGGATTATTTTAGTCTTTCAAATAAAGATATTTTATTGCCACTTAAACTATTGCAATAAAACATAACCAAGAATGATTTTATAGCATTTTTCAGTGTTAAACTTGAAGATAACCGTTTCTCAATTTGATTTATTTATTTACACTTTATGCACAAAATTATAGTACAATGGCGGACTTAATGCCAAAGGCATTCTCTACCAGTCAACCAATGGATGGTTGAGAGAATGTTGAGTAGGTGTAATCAATAAAAATTAAGAGGTATTTAGGTTTAAGACTTATTATTGTTAATGTAAAATAACATTAATATACTAAATATACACATACTATGATATATGCAAATCATACATTAATATGTATTAATAATACATATACATAAAATGATAAAAAAAAAGGATAACCATATATATACATACTTACATAAACATACTATATCATCATATATAACAGATGTTGTATTGTGCTTCTTACTGTTGTATTAGTCTTAAAAGGTGTTTACGAGTTTCGCCCTTAAACACTTTGCGATTTTTGGCCATTCTGATTTCCGGAGGTAACTCATTCCACATCTTAACTACGAATACGAGGAATGAAGAGTGTAAAAAGTCAGAACGGTGAATAGGACATTGGAGCAGATGATTATGCGTTGAGCGACGGTTTATGTTGCTGACTTAACTCAGATACTGAAAATAAGACAATATGTACGTCGGATTAGAAGGTGAATCAAGAAAAGAGTAAAGACTGATAAGCGCCCGTAAAGAGCGTTGACGAATAGGTAGCCACCGCAATTGAGCAAGGTAGGCTGACACGTGGTCAGATTTACGGAGATTGAAACGAAATCGAATGCAGCTATTTAGAACTCGGTCAAGTTTATTAAGGTGATCAGCATTCAGGTCAAAGTAGCACACGTCCCCATAGTCGATCACAGGGAAAATTAAAGTCTGTACAAGCATTGTCTTAGTTGGAGGGGCAAAAAGTTTTTAAGTCTATATAGACATCGTATGACATCAGTAACTTTCTGACTAACACAAGCAATTTGTGTCTTCCAGCTTAGGTTGCTGTCGATGTTTAAGCCGTGATTTTTTACACTTCAGCTAATCGGTATTGGATGACTGTCATACACAATATCTGGCAGACGCATTAATTCAATTTTTGATGTAACTTTAGAACTACCCAGCACGATTGGCTGAAATTTCGATGAATTGACAGCCAAACCAAACCGATCAGACCAACTTTTAATGGCAGCCAAATCAATGTTAATTTTGTTACTTGCAACCGCTAAACTGCCAGCATCTGCTTGGGCATATAGTTGCAGATCGTCAGCGTACAGATGATACGCACTCTGAATATTGTTAGTAATAAGGTTGATAAAAATAGAAAATAAGGGTGGAGAGAGAAGACCGCCTTGAGGGACACCAGCTTTCACATGCAGCCAGCTTGAGGAAGACTCATCCATAACTACAGACTGCTGGCGCCACTGATGATAAGAGGAGAACCAATCCATTTTCTAAACGCTTATAATCTATATTGATTTTTATTTAAACAAATGTAACTTAGCTTACATGCATACATTCATCCATACAGATGTTTGTACATTCTGGGTATTAAGTATTTCTTTCGATAATGCCCATGCACGTATGTCATTACGTATCAAATTTACACCCGTCATAATTAAACGGAGACGCAACATGAAATTTATTCGTACTAAATCAGCAATCTCATCTCATTTGCGATAATATTATTGCGAACGTATCTCATCACATATATTGCTAATAACACACCATATAGAATTTTGAGGGATTGGCGATAACGTAAAAAGGTATTTTCATATATGTGCGATCAAGCGTTAATTAATATTAATTGTGTTAGGAGATAATCACGATAATAGTATATATTAGGTATAATGATACTAATGCAATTGTCTGTGTTTGAATTATATTTGAAATGGAAATTTAGAGCTGAAATAAATTTAAAACCATGCATCTTATTTGATTTGTATTTCTGCAATTTAGATTGATTTCTTTTACTACAGACTCTAGCTGTAGCTGTTATTAAGTAATTTCTTATTTATTTGCTTATATTTACTTTATTACTTATCTGAATACCAAGTTTGATCTCTAAATGTATTTTAAAAAAACGTTGTAATGATATAAATATGTTAATAACGTCATAAATGCTTATATTTTGAAAATTTATAAAGCACTTAGAGCTATCGCTGCGTAAGACTTTTGGTTACATTTAGTAAAATTATACATACATACTATATAAGTTTTTCTTTGGGCATTATCGTTCCGCAAACTGCCTTTAACGTAATGTAAAAAGAAAACATCCTTATGTCCATCGGTAATTGATGAGGTAATGATCGATCTCCCAAACATCTTAAAAAGGCTAGCAGTTCTAAGAATTCCAAGTCCTTCTAAATCTTACAATTTTTTGGCAATTTCGCATTTCAATACATGTAACTAAATAAATGAATAAAAAACGAATAACAGTTAGCTTTATAAAAAACAAAAAAGCACACGCAAAATGGACAATAAAAAAGTAATTAGCTATGGCAAAAAATTAATGACAATTTTCCTACACAGATTTAATATAATATGTCCTCCGCGTATCATTCGTTCCATTTAATTAAACTGAATATTAGAAATGTATTCTATATGGAATATTATTACAGACACGCGTGACGTGATATCTACAGAATTTAATAATTGCAAACCAATGGAATACAAAATAATTGTACATTTCATTTTCAAATGATAAGATTGGATAATATATGTATATCAAGGTATGCAAATATTAACGTGTGAATGAATTCGTTATATAAGCCAGAATATTTAATAGTAATAGAGGCAGTAAAGTGGTTCATTTACTTATTAAAAATAACATCCATTATTTCTACAGTTATAAATCAGTCTATTCGCGCGTCATAAAATAATACTCACAAAGAAATACATTAAAATCTCTCTAGTCTACACAAAATCTAAAAACAGATGCTTTAGTGAAACAGATTGCTATAACTCAGATTAAAGCAAATAACAAGGGTGATGGTTTAAACGTTACTAATCAAATAAGTTATATAAAAACGGTCTTTTAGCAGGTCATAAAATGAAGTCATCAATATTAATAACTAAAGCAATGAGACTTTGTTGAGCGTACTCTTTTGTATGATATTTGGAGATCTAAAGCCACTATTAATTTTTGAGTCAACTAAACATTTCTTTTATAATTACATCTAAGAAGATAGATCGATTGATTACTAATTAAACTCTATTAAAAATTACAAAAACTGGTTATTTTTAATAGTCATTCAGCTTAATTTGTATTTATGGGATACAAATGTTTAATACACACTTTTTTCAGTTATGACGTATCTTCTGTGTATTATTCGTTCCATTTAATTACATTGAATGTTAAAAATGAATTCTATACGGAGTATTATTAGCGACACATGTGGGATCTAGATTATCAAATGTTAAGGGCGACGTCACAAAAATAATATTTTGGATTTTGCCTTAATGTTATAATTATTGAGAATTATAAACGAGCGCATATGTTCTATAAACTCGTATATTCCGCTAACATCTAAGATGGTAATGTAATGACATTGATAATTAAATATTTTTGTAGACACTGATAGTTTTTTTTTGTAAATCTTCAGCATCATCATCATTATCAGCATGTGATAGTCTACGGCTGAACATAGGCCTCCCCTAATGCACGCCACCGTTCTTGGTCTTTAGCTATTCTTATCTAGCCCACACCAAGCACTTTGTGAATGTCGTCAGTCCATCTTGCCGCAGGGCGTTTTTTTGTAAATACTTTTAAATATTTCTGAAGTTTCTTACTTTTTTATATAAACTTATTGAATAACTTACGAAAATGTAAAGTACCTTAGTGATAGAAATTATTGTATAATTAATGTGACCAAACTAGTCTAAAAAATATGGGATAAAAAAAACGTTCAACACTTCATAAAAATAACTCTCTTGTTGAAGTTATACTTCTTTAGGCGCGTTATGAAAAAATTATGAGGTGAAATTTTACGATTTGTGACACAAAATTAACAGTTTATAATGAAAACGGTGAAAATGTAATAAGGTCCATATTACATAGTGATAAGGTTGATTTTTGTGTAGTGATAATGGAGTTGTCGTTTTTTATTTGCGATAGTTGTTGCATAATGTGCTCTATGAGTTAGGATTAAGGTTCGTTTTTGGTATTTTTATATATATTATTATTAATAATATATTTTATATTATTTAAATATATATTAAATATATTATTATATAAAGATATTAATATTTGTAATGATGTTTATTCAACTTGATATTTTTATTCAGTTAATATATCAACATTGTGATTTATCTATGTAATACGTTTTAGATAAGCGCCATCTAGTCTATCTAGATAATACTTACTATTTGTGAATATTAGTGAAAAATATTGTGCTAATATACTTTTTCAAGTGCTCCGATATAATTGAGGTTAACTATCCGTATGTATTATTTATTGATATAAATTAAAATACTTTTGTTTTATATAATTAACACTAAATATTATTAAATTATTAATGTTAAATACTTATTATTTGTTATTTAATATTCACAAAATAAAGAAATAAATTTAATAAAACATTTAATAAAAGTTTGTAAAAAAATTAAAATTGAACATCAAATTATAATATTAATTTTTAATATTTGCTATTAAATTGAATAAATAATAAATATTTATAAAATACCTAAATAAATTTAATGAAAACTTTTTGATAAAAATGATAACTGAAGTTCCGATTCAGACATTACGGGAAGATACTATGGAATTCATTTAATGGGTGGATATCATTTAATTAAAAATACAATTCGAATAATAAGACAATTTATGTTAGACTTAATGTAAGAAAATAAATATTTATTTATTAAATTTTTCAAATTTAAATTGAACTTTGTTGATTATCCTTTCCAATCCTTCTATTATTTTATTGTAATTAATTATTTGCATGCAATTAAAACTATTTTTAATGATGCCAAAGAAGTATATCTTCTCACGCGTACATAAGTACACGCACCCATTTTTTGTTATTTATGGTGATTGATAAAAATCGATAAATAACGTTTTAATTCATTTTATAAAAACTTTTGTTGCCTCTAGTTACCTTAGTAATCTTTTAGGCATGCGTTTAAACAGTCAATTTATAATATTTTTCCTTAAATTCATGACAATTTAAAACTTCGATCGCATAAAACTTACTGAATAATTTGATGTAACCTATTCTTGTTCCGGGGTGTACAGAGCTGGTCGGTTTGCAGGTCATAAAATATTGCCATAAAGAACAACAATAACGGCATTGTAATTTCATGAGCCGCACTCGATAAACCTTCCTGTTATGCTTATAGACTATTATTACCATGATTCATTTTTAAATATTAATGACATAAGCCTCGTGACCTTGGGACCTGCAAAGGATCTGAATCATCGTGAACATTCAAAACAAAATTAAACGCAATAAAATCTGTATAAGTTATAAATAATATAAATATAATATAAATCGGTGATATAAGCCGCAGAACTAACGACCGCTGGAGTCGAAAAGTTCTGGAGTGGAGACCAAGGCTCGGCAAATGTAGTGTAGGACGCCCTGCGGCAAGATACAGTGACGACATTCGCAAAGTGGCCGGTGTGGGCTGGATGAGAATAGCCGAAGATCGGAAGCGGTGGCGTGCATTAGGGAGCATATGTCCAGCAGTGGACTAACACAGGCTGATGATGATGATGATGATGATGATAAAAATCTGTAAAATCTTTAACAATATCAAGTGTAGCATTCGCCTTAATAATTTCTTTCATTAACTTATCATTAGGTATTACTAACAAATTACTAATAAAAAATTCTGCCTCCGTAGCCTAGTGGTCTAGGGCGTGTGCTTTAGAAACCGGAGGTCGTGGGTTCGAATCCTGCGGGACTCAACAAATTTTCATTGTTGTTTTCTAGTTGGTTAGGCAATTTGGGCGATCACCCAATTGTCTGAAAGTAGATGATCCATGCGTCGGATGGGCATGTAAAAAGTCGAGTCCACCCACCAACCCGCATTGGACCAGCGTGGTGGGATGGTCCAAAGCCCCTAATGGATAGGGTGTATTAGAGAGGCCTATGTCCAGCAGTGGACTTTCACAGGCTGATGATGATGATGATGATGATGAATAATAAAAATTCACGAATAAAGCTTCTTAATTCGGCTAAATTTCTTAGGGCTTAGTTATCAGTATATTAGTATCCAATATTCTCAGTTAAAAGCTGTGGCATGATACATCCCATGGAAAGAATATTAATCAGGTTTATTAATGTTTTCTTTACTTTACGCAGCATATACTGTAGAGAAAATGAGACATATAACTGACGTGGAGACAACCCGCTTGGTATATTTCGGTTGTGCACAGTTTAATGTCGTATGGATTTCTACTGTGGGGAAACGGGGAAAGCGGAAAAATATTTCAGTACTTGAAATTATATATTATTAAAAAGTATTAATGTTGGTTGTAAAAAAAGTATATAATTTTGATTTCTATCGATCGAATTTAAATTTATGTTTGTTATAGGACTATAAATTAATTAGAGGCTACAATACTTTTAAATATAAAAATATATGGTTTAATTACAGTGTATAATAATAAATTTATTATAAATTTATTTGCTTAATATATAAAATAATTTTACTTAACAGCCAAAAGCAAAGAAATATGTACTATAGTACCATTATGAGATATAAAATGCTCATACTTCTTAATTTGACAGAGTTATATGATTTCTGACGTCACTTTTACCCAAACATGAAGATATTTTACAAGTATTTTTTGGTTAGAAAATGTTTATTCGACCTACAGGTGAAAACAATGTAGAAAATAATAAGTATTATTACACGCTTCTTATTTATTACGATCTTCGATTTGGCGAAATAGAATCGTTTGGTGAAAATAACAAACTGCCTTATAACAAAATCACTATTTCTCATCGTAATTGCTAGTATATAGCAGTATAATACTTATAAAGGGAAATTCGAAGGCAAATTTAGCTCCGCAACTATGCAAAAAAGTTTTATATCAAAGCAAGTAAGAAAGTTAGTAATTGATCTGTCCTCATAGATAGAGCTTTGTAGTCATCTCAGATCTGCTTTAATGAAACCTTAAAATTAAAAGAATACAAACATTATATATATAACAAAAAACATTAAGAAAAGGAATTAAAAACTGGCAGTGGTTATCAAGGTTGCAAAGTGTTTAATGTAAAGTTTCATAAAAATATCAAAAATTAAAACACGTATCATATCTATTCATTTTAAAGTTAACAAGTTCAGATAACCCGAGTCAAAGTCATTGTGCTACTGCTTCGTCGTAATTTACAGTGACTTTCAATGATTAATGTGGTACTCGATACTGTAAATTCCTATAAAATAGCAACTGTAATCCAATAAAATCGTACTTATTTAAATAGATGTTTCTAAAATGTATATGAATGAAATAAATTGTACAATTACCGTGAAATCTATAAGCCAAACACAGCCACTCATTCACATACATTCATATAACAATTCTTAACGTAACAGCTTAATTGAGAATTATTACTAATATAATATATTTATATAATAACTTGCTTCTCTATTTGTAAGAAAAAAGAGCAGAATTAAGAAACGTGTCGTACAATATTTATTAGTTATCTAGTACTTAGCTTCCTCAAACATAAATAAGCTTTTTACGTCACGGCAGTGAGCACATTAATAATTTTTATTAAATTTAATAATTTCGTACTAACAAATGTGAATTGCTTTAAAAGGACATAAATCTGACATCTTCAGTATTAGAATTAAAATTATAGGAAGAAATATTAAAAAGAAATAATGGTTCTATGAAGCTTTAAGTCCATTGGTGTTTGTTAGTTAAAGCACTATGCTTTTACTTACATACGATATTTTTAAATTGTAATTATTATATATTATACAATATTTTTGTAAAATATTTAAAAAAAATATTATTGTAACTAATATGGTTTATAAATAAAAGCAGATACGCTACTTATTTCACCCGATTTAGAGTGGTCATAATGTTTTAGTAATAAGCAAACTATAAAATACCACTAGCAGATCTGTAAATGTTATAATTTTTAGCTCGGCTTATGTATAGTAAGTAGACACATGGGTTCATTTTATCAATGAGTAGTTGTTAGAGCTTAACAAGTTGATAACCGTTAATTGTAATATCCAATGCGTTTATGACTGTTTATTTATCAGATCGTATTATTGAAAACACTGAACAAATTAACAAAATAAGAAAATTAATTAAATATTATTGAAAAATTAAAACATAAAGCTAATCTTAAAAATGTGGAAAGGGACAAAGGAATTAATATTTTTCAAGGTTCTAGTAATCGATGAATATAAACAATATATAATTCCAAGACATCTAATGGTAACTTGCTATACTGATTATATCTAAAACATCGTACATAGTTTAATGATTTCTCAAACAAGATGGCTCAATGAGAAGTAATACTTTATACATACTATCTTATAATTATCAGTTGTGATTTTATAATCAATGTGCTTGGAAATGAAAACAAACTTTATTAAAATAATTATAGCAAATACTTATTAGTTTATGAAAAAGCTCTTACTATTTTGTATTAATAACTTCCATCATAAAATTATCATAAGTTATTTTCATATTTTCTTAAAAGATGAATAAAGCTACTTCGAAAAAAAAGGTTAATATGACTTAAAGTCATTGAAAACAAAAAGTTAAAATTGTATTAATTAGTTTGCATAAAGAATAATAAATACCAAAAACAGACCTTCTAATATTGTGCTCGATTAAAGTAAATATAAAGACTATAAATTCAGAACATTAAATTTATATATTTTGCATAAAAAAGATTATGTAAAAATATTGTAAATTATTAACAACATATTCATTATAATGAGGTTTTACATTTTTACTTTTAGGTACAACTATATATTAATTATTTAAAAAATTTTGTACACGTTAGCATCTTTCAATACATACTTTTATTTCATTTAATTAAATAATTCATATTTTGCCGTCATGTGATCATACAATGTAATTATGTTACCATTCACCATGAACACACTTCGAGGTGGTAATATTTCGAGCCGTCTTTTACATCGTTCATTATTTACAGTATCAGCTCGAATTTTTATTAAATTCATTTGTGAAAATATGATTTTTTGAATCTTTCAAATTCTATTTTTTAAAGATAACTGCAGAAATTAAATATAAACTTCCAAAATCACTATTTTCAAGGTTATAGCTAATATGTATAATACAATAGTATAATAGACTTACATTGATTTATAAACATCAGAATTTTACAATAATATTTCATTTTTGTCCTACCATTTTCTTAAACAGATTGCCATAATTGAGACTTTACATACTTCTTTACAGTCCTAAAGGCATTAAGATTAGGTGTCAGTAAATTTCGCAACTAAATGTGTTCCGACTTGTCTTAGAGGTGGACCTCAGTACACTGCAACTTGGTCCAGCTGCGAGAAAGCAATGAACACTTACTGTCAATAATCAATAAATAAAGTAAATATCGGACAATAAAGTATTACCATACATATTCTAAAAATTCTTACTTCATTTGTTACACTTTAATAAATTACAACCTCTATTGTGATCTAAAAATTTATTGCCTAAAATAACATGAATTGAGAACAAAATCGTTCTTTGTAGCAATTCCTTGTGTAATAAATCACTTTACCTAATTTATTTATTCCCACGCTACGGACATTATACTAGATACTGCTAAGTAAAGGAAAGGAGTTACAGTTTTAGACTCTATCGAAATCATATAAACTTTTCTAGAACAGAAACTACAATAAAACTTCTTAATAGATTTGTTGTAATGAGATTGTAACAATTTTCCTACAGTTCGATTACGCAAATGGTCCTTCGAACCGCATCCTTGTTTACTCATTAGGTCACTTAAATAGGATCTACACCATATCACTCGAAGCGAAGTCAAGTAATTTTAGTTTCGCTTACGCAACTAAAATAATTTGACAGAGACTTCATTTATTTGAAAATAATTTTTAATGACACTCTATATCTGAATTGAAAAAACATTGACATGGTAAAACTTTTTAGTAAATAAATGCCAATATAGTAAGGGAACACAGTGAGCTTATCCTAATTATTTAAATAATTTATTAAAAATATTTTTTTAGGTATTTTCAAACTACAAACAAACAACAAATGCTCTGAATTTAAAAATAAGAAAAAAATAAATTTTTAAAATGTAACAGTTTAAAGGTTTTCTACACAACTAATAAACATGTGAATTCGGGTATATGCTGTCCAAAGCAAAATAGTTTGGAGTTACGGAAATACCATGTAGTATGGAGCTTTAATGTTTAATGCTGTAATATAATGCGCTCGATGTCTTTTATAACAAATCATTTCTCATCCCTTATCATTAGATACGAAGATACGTCTTTAGCGACCATAAGAAATATAATAAAAGCGCGTTGACTTTATTACTAACTAATTGATCCAAATCTCACGCTCTGCTCAAGTTATTTTTAGACGTTTGAAATGGAGTAAAAAGTACCCTATGGCACTCAAAAAAAGAAGTGAAAAAATATTTTAAATCGTTCCAGTAGTAGTCCAAAACAGTCTACTCAAAACAAACGAATCGTTCTTCATTATAAAATTAGTAACTAATAGGTAGATCTGCTTCTAGGTATACAAATATAGATATAAAAATTTAATTTTTTAAATCAAGTATTTAATTGACAGTTAGTTTAAAGGATGTGTAGCTGTTAACATCAAATTGTTTAGAAGAGGTATTTATTGGATAATTCCGTTCTGCAAAAAACATGTTTATATCATATTACAAGTAGTTTTCTCGCAAAAACTACGCTTTACGTTAAATAATGGTAACTTTTATTTATTATATTTGTCGATGAAAGTAAGTATAAGAAATTCCATTATTTTTTACGGCTTCCTATTTCTCAGCGTTCAAGGGAAAACGGAAGTTCTTTGTGCAAATAATAAACTCGTAGGTACTTTAAGACAGCAAGAAAATATATGTAGAACAAGGACAATTAAAAAGTTTTTGAACAAAACAATATCAGTCCTGAAATAAAACTAGACTAAAACCTGTTGCCAAAACTTATAATATGCATGCATTTAAACTGTCTTTTACATGATTTGATATTTTTCAAATGCCCAACTAAATAAACTGTGAGCAAAACTGTTCAATAATTTTTGTGTTGGTTTTCTCTGTTTTTACGAACATTCGCTTTTCAGAAGAAGCTAATCAGAATAATGTCTTTGTAAATTTAAATATTACAATTTAAAACATTTTGAAAGATGATTTCAAATATAAATAACAATGAAATAGTTCGATTAATATGGATGTATAAAAAATCTTCACTTCGTGCTTTTTAGTTAACTTAAACTAAAAAGAATGTATTAAAAGGAAATACCACGGTATTATTTTGTAAGACGATGTGTAAATTAAACACTTACAACTTTATCTTATTAATTTTATCTAATTTTCTAAAACAATTGCAAATTTGTTATTACAATTCATTATTCCTAACGTTTAACATAATTTAAGGATTAAAAATGGTTTATTAAGTGCTGGTAATAAAATACCTATGTCGTTAATGTTATTACTTATAATATAGACCTGCGGTATAAGGGGCTCTTTCCTGATATATAAGGAATTGGCTGTGGCTACGTTGCTTCGAAATCGTGCTTCGTCCGCGTTTATTTAGTGTTAGTACACATTTAATGATAATGAAAGTTGGTATTTCAAAGTGACACAAAAAAACTTAACCTAATGAATCTACATTTATTCGTCATAAGAGTTCTTAATTACTCAAAATAGGTCAGCTGGAAAGGCTTTACTTTATTGTTAAAAAATAGCTGCCTTCTAGTATATAAAAAGCTAAGATATCATTATTAATGTGGTTTCACAATTAAAGGTCCCTGCTTACCCTATGAATCGGCAAATGTCCGCAAATAGAGCATTATATAAAAAAGAGCAGACAAAATAAATTCCATAATATGATTGCCAACGTAAAATAATTCTTGGAGTTGCGACAGTGGTAGATAGTATGGAGCGATGTAATATTTAATACTATAATAAAATGTGCACGAGTGTTGCGTTTATGGCACATTATTTCTCTTCCCTTATCTATATACGATACAATGACACTTGTTTACTGATCGTAAGAAATAAGAGAAAGTCTCCCTTACTTTATCAGTGATGTGCTGTGTGTGTTGCTTTTACAATAATAGATAAACAAAAACTACATTTTTAAATAAAGGCATTCAATTCACAGCTGCATTGATCATATAAAGATTACATTTGATATAATTTTCAAAATAGTTGTTTCCTTTTCCCTTAAGAAATAATAAGGACTTTTTAAGAACTTTTTCTTTTTTTTCGTCTCGGTTATATATCACAATGGTATCATTTAAAAACAGTTATTTCGATGTTACAAACAGTCATTCCAATTTTATTTATTCCTAAATATTTATTATATAGTAATTGGAGAAAAAACTACATGACAAGCACACAAGATTGTTTCTATTGTTTACGCGAATATTATAGATTATTAAATAAAATGACTTTACGGATTTTATCGCGTTTATTTTACATTTTTAAATTCCCAACGTTTCGAACACTTTCCAGCGGCCGTGGTCACGGGGTAGACTACTTCGTAACCACGGCCGCTGGAATCCGTAATGGAATAATATCCGTAATGCATAATGGAAATCCGTAGAGTCATTTTATTTAATAAGATTATTTCTGCTTACAGTCTATAATTTAACAAATATGCGTCAATAGTTTCAAATAAGAAGTTAGGTTCCTTAGGTACTTTATTTAATTTCTTAGATTAGAAACGATAAGAAAATTCACCGGTGTGTATTTGTAAAATGTTGTGATGCAACACTGGTTAATTCATTCGGCTTAAGTAGGGAAATTTTTTTTATGATTTAAATCATATAAAGTTTCTTTCCCTGTCATATAAAGCCGTTCACTTCGCGGGTCGTTAAATGCTGTCAAAAAGAATAATATTGACGTGGGGATTTTTGTACGCGCACTAGAAAAAAACTTTTAGTTACACTTATGTGTTCCTTTATCGCGAGTTATTGCTAGTTATTACCAAACTATAACGTGTATGACGTTACAGGACCGCAGTAATATACAAAAGTATGTCCTGGTTGTACCTAGCAATAACGTTTTAAGAATGACCAAAACTCTTTTGAGTAGTTATAACAATATTATAAAAACTAAAAGGAAATAATGTTATCTTGATCATGTCTGATTTACAAGATTTTTATCAGAATTGAGTTTTAATAACCTCTTAAGAAAAGATTTTTAAATCGCTATATTAACTCATCATCATCAGCAACCTTTATTCATCAATTGCTGGACGTAGGCCTTTTTCAAAGAACGCTAAGACGGTCGATCCCCTGCTTCTCGCTGCAAACTTAAACTGGCATCTCATCTGTTCGGGGTTTTACCACAGCTCCGTCTACTCAGACGTTGTTGGCTCATCGGCCATCATTTCTTCTTACTATAAGACTATATATTTATGCAGATGAACTAATTTCGCTTGATCTAGCAATAGTATTTTAATTCTAATTAATATTCTTTTAAAGACCAAAGTTAAATCATTTGGTCAAATCTTTTTTATTATTGAAAAAGACATAAACTTCACCAAAGTTAGGTATCAGAAGATATGTTGTTAAAATTATATTGCTGTTTCAAACATAAAAATTAAGTTTTTTTGTTCGCAGTTAAAAACAAACAAAAGCAAAAAATGGACAAGTATCAAGGTCTTGTCGGAAATAATGTCCTTTTATAGCAATAAATCCACGAATTCACGACAATGCCATATACGGCGCCATCATATAGGTATGATGTGGCAATAAAATGATGGTCGTCACCGTTTTTATGACTTATAATTTATTATCCCTTAAAAAAATGGGTTTTTAAAGTCAAGATTATTTATTCAATTTAGGCACTACTGGGTCAAGAATTTTCCATTTACCATTTACCACCAGTTCACAAACTCAGACCTGTTCAGAAAAGAACCGACCAGAAACTGTGCGGTCTTTTTATCAAAATAGTATTTACAAAATTTGACCAATACATAATTTTTTTTAAATTACCAGGAAGTTTGCAAAGTGCAGAATATAAACTTCTTCACACATCTTGGTCCTCAATATAATTTATAACAGAATAAGTGAGCTTTTCCTATAAGCGTTGTTTTGACAACTTTGTGAAAGCTCAGAATCATTCAGTTGCGTTTAGATCATTTAATTTATTATACATTCATATACTATTATACATGAAAGATTGTTTGGTTCGGATCATTCTAAATATTTCTAATTCAACCCCTGGCGGCCTAATATCTTTTTATGAAACATATGAATATTTTGACGCGTACGTAATATTTTCAAAATATGTATAGCGAGGGTAAAATTAAAATTTCAGTTTTATTAAAAACATTACGTAAAGATTCAAATTGTAGATTGCCCTAACAGCCAGTTTTTAAGTATAAATATTGAGTTTAAATCTGCTGCAGATGCCCATAATAATAATCCATAGGACATAAGGCTGTTAAGGTAAGCGTAATAAACTGGTTTTGCAAAGAGTTAAGCGTAAATATTTGGTTTTGTTCGCGTTAAGTACCAAGTTATTGGAGGCAAACCTGTTTGACACAATATCAATTAGCCTATTTGGTATCTCAACATTATGCTCATTTCTTTTTGCCCTTAGGAGTAAGAAGTGTCACCTGCAAAAGTACAACTTCGGACAGCCTCTCCACTCCCAAAGGCAAGTCATGTTGTTACATAGACCAGGAACAGAAAAGGTCCCAAAATTGATCCTTGAAGACACCCATCCACAAGAGTCTGATGACGACAGTGTCATTTACGTTTTCATAATGTTTTCTATTGCGTAGGTAAGAAGATAGAAAATCAAGATCAAACCCGTACACCGTAGTACTTAAGCTTATTGATTAATATATCATGTTTCACAGTCAAGAGACTTTGGAAAGATCACAGAAGATTCAATAGAATCACAGTGATCCTCCACCGTAGAACATGAGAGACTAACTTTATATCAGCAATTACTGTTGATCTACCTCTGGTAAACCAAATGTGGTGATCATTAAAATATCATGTTTGGAAAAGTTTACTAAAGTTGTTCTTTTCTAAGCGCTGGCAGTATAGAGATTGGTCTATAATTTTTAATGTTAACTGTACAACTCGATTTTAAAAGTTGGTTGAAATTGCAGGTACTTGTAGATGCATTATATGTTATAGCCAATATGGGGATACAACTTGAATTATTAAATTTATTGCTCATGTTGATTAGCCCTACAAGTCTTCGTTTCCTTTTATTATAAAAAATAAAATCAGGAAACATACTCTATCCAATTGTTTTAGGTGTGATAAGGTTGATTCAGAACTAGAATTTAAGTGTTTCGCAGTTTCATGAGCTATGTTTGTAAAGCAATTTTCGAACTCATTAGCTACCTCAGCCTTTTCCTTAACAGATTTACCCTGTATATTGATTTCTAGGTCATTCCTTCGCTTTGTTTCTTCCTGTTTCCGTATTTATACAAGGTAGTCTTAATTTTATTAGGGAATGACTTTATTTTATGAAATAAATACATTGCCTTAGCCATCAAACAAACTTGTTTAAATATTTTTGAGTATGTTCCCACATAATTATGAAATTAACATTAAATTACTTCTGTGCAGTATTAATAACATATATAAGAAAGTATAAGAAAATCTCTTCTTAGGAGGTTTCTCAATGATTTACAAAATAATGAATCAACGTATTTTTTTTAAATATCAATTGCATAATGATGTTGTATATTTACAACTAGCGACCCGCCCCTGCTTCGTACAGGAGCTATGCTGATAGAAAATATACCTACTGTATTAAGCATGTGTTATCAAAGTAATCACTTGTACTTTGATAAGACGACTTGTTGACTTGTAACGCAAAAAGAAGTAAGAAACAGTAAAATATGAGTACAAGTGTAAAAATAACGCCCTTCAACGCAAAGTAATCCATTTGATACGACATAACTTTGTATATAAGGCGCTATCACATTTGATGCCGCAATAAAATGTGAGCCATTACCGTTCTAAAGAGTTACACTTTATCATCCCTTATCATTATGAAAGAAGATACTTCCGTAAATTATTTATAAATTACGTTATACATAAGAACGGCTCGCTAGACTTTGTCTCTTACATGGGTAGAAATATTATTTTGTCAAGATATTAACAGACTCATTGTGTGTAGCAACATAACAATTGTAATAAGACGAACTAAAGTAAACATAGAGCTTGCACTATTTTTACTTCAGGTTCCCTAAAGTAAAAAGAAATTGGCAAATTAAATTAACTTTAATACAGGTTGGCAACTCCCTACTTTATTGCCTTAGCCCGATTGCAGCTTTAAATCCAATCTGGTAACTATCCGGCATTGCAATTATCTACTGAAAAGCAATAACTCAAAGTGGATGACTACACACAGGATTAGAACCCACAACCATATTTTTTATATTTGAATTGATTTAATTACTTAATTACTATAACTGCCGTTTTTAATTTCAATGTTAGCATAGGTTAAAAGTTTGCCCATATATCAGGAACATCCTATATATATCTATAACGACACAATATTTAAATAACAAAAAAAATTAAATAAACGCATATATTTTAGCATCATATTAGAATAAAGTTTCAGGGTTAACTTGCAATGATAGATTATTCACAAACAATATTTAAAATTATGTAGTAATCTCGCTGCTGTTTGGTTAACTCAAATAACATCGTCTAAAACTTGGTTATATTTATTTCTAAAGCGATCTTTATGTATAATTTAGTGCAGACGTCTTAATTAAGTTAACTTAATTATTAGTTGATAGTTTCGATAAAACATTGGATGAAGAGTCTCGTTAATCCAATAATTTCGCAGGCTACAGCGCCCTTCAAACCTGATGATATTACTTGTAGATAAACTCTAGTAATAGACAATATGGATCAATATATTTTATTTTACTTTTAGCACGGACTGAATAACTTATGCGGCCATTTGTGCATTGTGTCCAACACTATTGCCTCTATCTTTGTTATTGAATAAAAATTAACCCAAGCATCTTAGACGTTTGCCAGAAAAATAATTATGTTTATAATTTATGCCCTGTCTGTCACTAACATTGTTATCTTTAAACAAAATAGTACTGCTAATTCTGTTTAAATATTGACAAACACAGTAGCAACAGAATTTGTTTGGATAAGAGTTTCGTGTTCGTAAGTCCTATTTAAAATATCTTTCTAAACTTTTCATAGTTTATTTGAGTGCTTAATATGATTAATTGTTTGTTATCCTCAGACATTACGCTTTACGAGCCATAGCCTTTTTAAACATCAAGTACATCGATGTTAGCTTACATAGCTTTTATTAAATAAAAATATTTGATTGTCTGTTCTCATACATTGAGTAAAAACTCACATTTTTATTGAGAAATTTATAATTTTTAGACTTCTACAGTTGGTTAAGACATAGTAAAATAATCTTTATAATCTATTATGAAACTCCTAAAACTACAAATATGCTTTTAAGTTATAAAAAATTTAAATATAACGTAACAATGCGTAGTTATCTAGTACGAATTTATATGAATGCTTTTATCCTTGCACAGTTCTGGTGGCAATTAGTCAGCGTTTCAAATCTTTTGTAAGCCACCTTCGGTTATTAATTAGCCCCAAAACGTTTTGCAGCCACAACCTGCTGTAAGAATTGAACGTAATCCACAAATGCCAGCTTCTAAATTCATATCCATGTTCTACCTATTGCGAAGCTTAACTTTGAATAGCGTATGTGTATGTTTATCGTATACTCCATTTGTTAGTGCGATCTGTGTTTAGTACAAAACATTCAGTCTACAAAAGTATCTAAAATACTAATGATTAATTGTACTAGGAGAGTTGTAAGATATATAAGAATATATAATTAAATTATTTATGAAATTCAATGATAGAAAAGTTGGTTTTGTTACATGCATAAAAGTCATAGTTGAAAAAATTTTGCCAAACTTTAAAATCATATTATTAGTACTAGTACGTGAAAGCTATAAATTACATAAAATTATAATAACAAAAATACTCAATATCAAGAATTTTAAGATTAATTAGTACGAAATCGGTGGCACTTTTAAACTATGACACAAAATGTATTTAATTAGTGTCTATAAATAAAATGATGTTTGTTCATAACCTTTAATTGATAATGTACAACATACGTGAGGCGTATCACCCTGTCTAAACATGAGTGTAATTTTTGTTTTCTTTTTGGGTCATGTAATGAATTCGACAGTGGCTTTGGATACGTTTACACAATATGTTTCATGAAGTCTTTAATCGATAATGTAGAGTTAGAATACAATTTCTAATGAGGGTACTTAGAGAAAAGGAGTCTCGATATTGACGTTTTGTCTCTCTGCGATCGTGTATAAAAAACTGGTCTGAAATATAGCGAGCGACAGAGCGCCTCCAGCAGCGGTCCCGTCAACACGTGTTCGCCGCAAGTCTCAAGCTCGCTTCGCAGAAGTCATCGTCCGCCGCCGTGAAACCGTCTCGCTGCGCCATCTGCGTTTTATGAGTGCACCTGCGCTCATAGAGCCTTTTGTCGCACCGCTGACGTAATCGCGGTGGAATTTATTGCGCTACCTCAAGCGGTCGGCTGTACGCAGCTGTGTTTTGCAACTCGTTTGCATAACACATGTGTGTTGCTAGCCGCTTGTAGCTAAGCGCATCATCTTGTTTCTTAGGGTTATTTAATTCTGTTTCTTGGCCGAACAAGTCGTTTTAACGACTTAACTAAGCCACCGAACGTTTTATATTCTGTTTCCTGTTTCGAAGCAGTCAGATACGCCTCCCTGCCGTAGCCGGCAGGGCGGTAGAATTCTACGCCCGGCAACCGCCGGGACACACAACCAGATGACGCCGCAGATGTCTCGCCTCAGCTGACAAAGACAGCCGCTACGATGGTCGACCGGGAGCTATCTACTCGCTTTGGTCTCGACACCAAGGCGATTAAGAAAGCTCGGCCGAAAAGTATACCTCAAATTAACAGACGCGATGCCATCATTGTCGCAGAACATTGTCCCACCGCTCCAACTCCCGCTGAAACGCCCGGACCTTCTGAGGCCATTTCCGAGATGATGCGACGACAATTATGTCGACGTTAGCATCTACACGGAATCAGATATGGAGGTCGATGCCATCAAAACCGCAAATCCGACGACGGCTTCAAAACCGTCAAATCCAAGAGGAAGCGCAAAGGTGCGCACCTCATCACCCACACCGTCCTTCCCGTCAAGGCTGCAAAGCCTGACATTCCCTAACCTGCCCCAGCAGGTTCCCATCCCGTCGTCCTCCCAGGCGACAAAACCATCCATCCGCCGATCCCAGGCGCCCCGGCACCTCGCCCCGCCCAGCCGTCCCAGCCTTCCAGGTACGGCTACCTGTGAAACGTCCACCCCGATCTACCTCCGCGAGAAGGAGAAATGGGTCGATATTCGATCGGCCCTATCAAATAGATACAAATTTGATGCCTCTGATAGCAATCAGGGATCAAATTACAACTCAGACCCAGATGATTTTAGGAAGGTGACCTCTTTCCTCCGGGAAAAGGAACACCAATACCATACATTCGCGCTCCCGGACGAGCGCGTACTTAAGTCAGTGGTCAAGGGCTGCCTAAGGAGATCCCATGCGCGAAGATAACTTCGCGATAAAATTAAATATTCCAGTCCTAGGAATTCAACAGAATGTACCACCCACGCACCAAACGCCCTTATGGTATGGTGCTAGTCACCTCGAGCGCTCTAAGGAAGGAAGCGCATCTACGACGTCGAGCAGCTGTGTGGGATTGGCCGTCTCACTTTTGAGCGGCCTCACTCTAACAGTTTGCCAGGGCAGTGTCACAACTGCCAAGTATTTGGTCACGCCGCGCGGAACTGCTTCGCACGCCCCGTTGCGTTAAATGCCTCAGGGACCACGGTACCGCATCCTGTCCCAGACCCAAGGACAAAAGTCCTCGCCACCTACGAACCTCCGCGTGCGTTAACTGCCGCGCTCCCGCCACGGCCAACTACCTCAGCTGCCCTAAGGCGCCAAAACGCAGAGTTCCTGCAATCCCAGGAAGCCTCTTCTAGGCGACCACCTATTCCGTCAATACCACCGCATTCCCACCCTCCGTCCTTCTAACGCTTGGCGTTCCGCCCGCGTGATAACAGCCAGCGCAGGAGCCGACTCCGAGCGCACAACGGCCCTCAGCCGCCTCAAAACCAGCATGCTAGCCATAGCAATGGCAGCACTGGCAATAATGCCGCGTCCTTCCTTAAATCGCTAGATTTGTTTAATTTAGTTGAATTTAATCAAGCAGCAGACGAGTTCCCGCCGCCGCCGGCGACGCGATGGTTAGGTTTTCCTTCTTGTTAAATACAAGAATTTAATTACTGCCCTAAGGCTAGGTAGCGACACCCTAGCGTAGCCAGACGCACCCTACACTTAGAGTGTGGGACATCACACACACACTCATGACATCGGCCCCACCGGTGAGGTCGATAATTACACACCCTTTGCTATATGACACTGTAGCTTAACATATATTAGATAGGAGCGTTGCTGGGTTTCTTGCGCCACTTCTCCCAGCGCCAACGCTTTAAGAAGTGGTAGTAACAATTTAGATAGAGCTCTTCTAGCTATTAAATGATCATTGCAAAGCGTCTGAATCGAGCCGAGGCGTCGGCCCACCTGGGCAGCCCTCGATTCAGCATGCTAACGGAACCATAAGGTGACAACCCAAGCCTGGGCTCCCTTCTGGGGCCCTTGGTGAAGTTAAGTCACTTACGGGGAGACGCGCTGTGGCAACGGCCCTCCGAACCCGGTTATGTTCTAATAGGTTTACTCCACAGAGCACGAGATCCAGCCAAAAAAAAAAAAAAATATAGCGAGGCAGATCTTTGTAAACCGCCACCCAAAACGGAACTTTCCTCGTGTCTGATAAGTGCTCTGCATCTGTGATAGTGTTACTGTGTTCATTTATTGAAGGCTGTTGTCGGGGTTACGTAAGCCATTTCAATTTAATTAAAAATGTTGCCTCTTCATGTATATAATGTTAATTTTAAAATAACATGTATAGAAGAATTAAGAGGAACATTTGTAAACAAATATTTTAGTATGCATGTTACAGTATTACAATATTTTTTGCTTTTTATTTTATTATAATTGTGGCCAGTGACTGCCTAAGTTGAATGGATCTGTAAATTAGTGAAGAAATTGTCAACATAAGAGCTAATATTTTATTACCGCTCTTAATGCAAGTTTGTGTAAAATTGCACTTTTCAATAACCTGGGACAGGGTATCCCATTTTTGTATGAGTTAGGAAGAACTTTTAGTCAATAACTAATAAAATACTTATATTTTAACCATAGTGGAAGTAAATCTACTCAAATGTATTTTGATTACTACATTTTCATTTGTATATACAGTAAAGCTACTTTTATTAATTTTTAACCACGTTTTGATTATGGTTCACTATAACAACCTATCACTAAAGATCGTTTTTAAAGTACTAAAACCAGTACAATATTTAAAAGAAAATATGAATATCAATTTTAAAATTGAACATTACACTTGGTTTAAAAAAAATCTTACAATTGCGAATGAATAACTGAAATACTTTCTTTAGAAACATTCTTCTTTGTCGTTATTACAGAAGCTAATAAAGATGTTAAATGTTAGCTATCAAATAATAGGTAATCATGAAATACCAACATTAAATGTAATTTATTAAGTGTATTATTTTGACTATACTTATAGTATTTTATACTTATTAAAGTTTATGTTTACTATTTTGTCCTAAGAACATTAATACTATAGAGAATTCGAAATATTAGGTCGTATTACTTTACCTCAACTTTCTTGTATCTATAGATGTTTTATAATACTTGACTAAAGTCTCCTACGAGTTCATGTTTGGTTAACGGTTTAAACTTTATCTTACTAGCTTGCTAATTAGCATCATGTTTACTCAGACCTCTATATACATGTTAATGAAGTGGTTTATTAATATGCATATGTATGGTTATACATACGAATTTACAGTTTAATGACATCTAAAACTGCTTGTGGTTGGTGGATAAGATGTGGGTTTATTTGATTCCTTGGACAACCGGTAACGAATGTCAGTATTAAAAATTAAAATGATTAATCTATTTCATCATATAAAAAAACCTTTGACTTGTGAATCGTTAACAAACGACTGTAATCAAACTAAAAGTAAAAAAGCTAACTGAGAAATACATATAAAACCGTTCATGGCAAGATTTGAAGTAATGACCCTTAAGGCAAGGACTCATATCACTAGACCACTGTGGCAGTATATTAAAAGCGTTTCTTTGAACAATACATAAATTTTGTATTTTTATGAAAAAAAAAGAGTATTTTTTTAAATTTTAATTTTTTAAAGTCAAGTGTAACTACAATTTGTTATTTGCTTATATTTTTAATTTTTGAAAAAAAAAATCGGCAATTGTATTTTTCTTCGGACTTTCTAATTTAAATTCAAAAATTGGCCAAGCATTATACATTATACCTTTTAAATGGTAATTTTTTATAAAGAAAACACATAAAATTTTATGTAGAACTTCAAGACAAATTAGCAGGTTTTAATTTTACATCATATGTCAGCTGCTGTCTTAATAAACTATAAAGATATACTACTGCTGTATTAATATACATAAAACAAGCAAATTGACAGACATTGTTCTACACGATATATCAATCGATCAGGATATTAATCAAAGTAAGAAATTAAAGTACAAGTCGGTTTGGCAGTTTTATTCTATACCGTAAGTATACGGTATAGATAAATAATCTAGGTCGACTATGGCTTCTTCTGCTGAACTTATTCGTTAATCGTCAAACAACGGTCCAGCCGTTTAGGAAAAGTTTTCTGTTTACATAATCTCTGTACAGAATAATTATATATGATATTGTGTAATCACAATATTCACTTTACCTTTTATAGGTAATTATTCAAATTAAATTAGGTATTTTCAATTAGGTTAGTAAAGCACTCATAACATTTTTTGAAATTTATAGCTCCTTATTTTATAAATTTCAACTTTTCATTTTATTTTATCTTATTGGACCAAATCTATCGCAGATACCACGGAAATTAGTAATTAATTTTAGTATACAATTTGTCGAGTATGAATGTTGAATTTGGTACGTATTGCCTATTCGTTTCTGCAGCGACTACGGGCGTGGTAGTGCGGAAGCGCTAGTTTATGAACGCTTTCACATACAGTCCATCAAAGGCAAACTTTATTGAACGATAATGGACTCATTTCCTGCGAACAACACAATTTGTACCACGCCCATCAAGTAGATCAATAAGCATTTCCTTCTATTAATATTTTTTTTACAACTACACCGAAAAATTTAAATCTAATACTATCTAGTCATTAGAAATCTATTTATTCTCATATAACCTTGTTAGTAATGGTTAGTTCGAACATGATCCTAAAACTAATAAATATTTAATTAATTTATTATATTGTCTATTAAAGGAGGTTACATTTATTAGTTCTATGTATTGTTGGAAATGAAAACAATATTAGAAATTAGCTAAACATAACTCAATCGTATTATGCCTTTTGGTAAGCTAAAATTTAATTGTACCTAGCAAGGTTTATAATTACTTTAATGTATTTCCAAGTTACTTTCATATCTTTCTATTAAAATTAAACCAATATCGATAAAACAATTTTTATTTACAGTTCATTAGGATAAGCTCGCTATTAATTAATTACTAAAGTTTTAATCTTTCAATGAAATCATAAGTCGCTTACCCTTAGGTTACCTGGTGTAGTTTGAGTATTGGCAATGCGAAAAATGAAATAGTATATTGTTTTGTATCTTTTTATTTAACCTTTTTATGTATTCTTTGTATTATCTTAGAAAAAAAAATATTTGTCCCTTTCGTAATATAAATTAAAAGTTAAAAAAAAGCTAAAACAACATTGTATGTAATTAAGTCTAATTACTTACAATGTCGTTTCAGCTATTTTTATATGAAATTTCGTATAAAAATCTTGTATAATAATTTTTATTTTATGATTAGACAAGTTCTATAATATGATGCTAAAAAACGACAGACTATATTGATGCGTCTATAATTCCTTCGGGTACAGTTAAAAGGGTGATGTTTTAATAGGAAAAGTTTTTTCTACTTAAGCTTTGAGAATATTATTTGCCATTGCAATACGAAGTTGTTACAGTTGAAGTTTGCCAAGACTCATTTAACATAATAATCCTTCTTTCTAATGTTCATCTTGAAGCCTTCACAGGATCTATAAGCAAATTTTGATATAATCATAAATATTGCTTTGTTTATCGTGTTAGTTTATCTATGCTGCTTTATTCGTTTTAAAGTATTTTTTAATATGAAGGTCAGCTTATTGCCAGATATTATAAGGTAGAAATGGCAAAAAAAAACATAATTTTTTTATTTAATTTACCTGGTACACTACAATGTTATAAGTTCAACGTATACATTTTTTGTCATCTTTACTTTAATAAATTAAGAATTTTTGATATTCAGGTACAAGGTTTAATGTTTTAATAGAAAAAGTCGTTTGCACTCGAGTTTTATGCCATTGTTACACGGATCCGGCTAAATTGCGATTTGCAGCGATTAAATTTGCATGATTATCAGTCTTTGTAATGTTCCTTTTAATGGAACAATCTCGAAACGTTCGGAAAAACTTAACAGAAACAACGGTTTTATTTCCACACACATTTACGTATTTTATTTTTGTGAAAAATTATGAAAATGTTTACAAGAATTAAAAAAAAGCTTCCAATCAGTACATTACATCAAACTACATTTCCGTACAATTTTAACTAAAATTTAGTAAGAAAAATAGATATTATGAAGCTTTTTTCCTATTAGAAAACTTATAGTTTTCTGAGACGTTAAAAGAGGTTAATATTTTACTTTTTATTTAGCTTTGTGGACTTATTTCATTTCTGTGTATAATAGGTCCAAAAACTAGTACTAATTAATTTTCAAACCTATTTCAGGTAAGTCATTCGGTTTTGCTTTAATTTGCTCTGTCATAAGAAATATACACTTGCTTACTCATTTTTGCTGTCGATGTGATTGTGAATGTGATTTTTATTACCTACCTATTAGTTACGCTAATCGGTGTAACAGTTCGTTATTATTACAATTAAATCAAGTGTCGATTGGATGATTGCTGGTACTTTAACACTGGCTATGCCTTTGAAAGTATGTACCAGCTGTATACATACAATGAAATAAGTTAAGTATAAAGTGTTTTATTATAATTTTTTGTCCTTCTACCACAGAACTCATTGCTTGCGTTAAATGCTGTAAAAACTATGAAAACGAGTTAATGTGTAATTGAAATATAGTGCAGATATTATATAACTTCTTGTTTACTAATTACTATACGTGCTACTAAACAAGGTTTTTTTTCTTGGAATATTTGATTTTCTTTAAAAGTAAAAAATAAAATATTTGCACACGTTACAAGCTAAGTCACATCTACCTGCCTAATTCAAAATCATTAAAAGGCCCATCACCTGGATAAATCGCAACAAGAACAATAAAATAATGCTCATTCTCTCTCTACAGTCTGAATTAGAAACTGCCTCCGTGGCCTAATGGTAAGGGCGTGTGATTTAGAAATCGGAGGTCGTGGTTCGAATCCTGCGGGGACCCAACAAATTTTCATTGTTGTTTCCTAGTTGGTTAGGGCAATTTGGGCTGATCACCTAATTGTCTGAAAAGTAAGATGGTCCATGCGTCGGATGGGCATGTAAGAATCGGTCACCACCAACCGCATTGGACCAGCGTGGTGGGTTACGGTCCAAAACCTCCTAAAGGATAGAGTGTATTAGGGAGGCCTATATCCTGCAGTGGACTATTAGAAGGCTGATGATGATGATGATGAGTCTGAATTGAAGTGAATGAAAATGAGGTTTAAATCGTACATAAGCAATTTTAATTTGACTTCCTCCATCAGTGTAGCATATTATAAATGTTTTAAAAGCAAAAACAAATATAAAATGTATGAGCATTATCAACGTATTTAAAAAAACTTATATTCTGACGTATCGTAGCTTTTAAACTGCTTAGACACTTACTTTTCACACTGTCAATATTAAGATTAAAGTTCATGAAATATTTTCCCGCAGATCTTCTGGGCAAATTTTAAAAAGATGTATACGCGGTTTTTATGAGATAATACAAAAGTTTTTATCAAATGTTAAAGCTCTCGCGTTTTTACAACGTAGTCAATAAATGCTTTTCGCTTAAATTTAAATAATAAATTAAATAGATTAAAGATATAATCACACTTAAATTCCATAGCTACTGAACTAGTTTTAGGTCAAGGATGACTAAAGCTTAACGAACTAACTTTTTTCTAGGATTCATTCAAACTTTTCAACCGAGAGTAACTGTAGGAGCATTAAATTTTAAATATAAGGTCAACACAATAGACATAGATTTTTTTGAATTGAGTTATTTTTATTTTTGTGGTTTAGTTTATTGGTTGGTTTGCCATTTAAACTGCCTGAAATCAATAGCATTTTAATCTCAGTTGTTCTTTACTTAATGAAGATTACGTTTATACTATTATTAACAATAACAAGAGGTCCGAAGAAACCAAAACTGAAAGAAAATCTGAAATATTACGTTTATTTGATTGTAAAACTATATTTTCGTTTTTTTAGTTTACCTTTTTGTCGTTATAAAATTAATTTGTAATTTTTTTATGCGATTTGACAATAAACTGGCAAATATTTTATTTCTTATTTATTAAGTAAAACAAATATTCCAAGAAAAAAAACCTTGTTTAGTAGTACGTACAATAATTAGTAATCGGAAGCTCTAAGCCTATTACAGTGTAAGCTCCTTGAAGGTAAGGATTAAGCTTTTAATGGAAGTGCTTTTTCCATATAAGACTACTTTAAGATATAATGACAGCAAAAGAGCAGTAAAAGCTATTAATAAAAAAATATTTATGAGCAATGACTAAATTAGCACACCAATGACTTGTGAGTGTTGCATAAGACCATGCAGGTTAGGTTATAAGTTGAAATTGATTTACTCAAATAATGTAAATTTTGAATTTTTATATTCCGCTTTGAAGGCCACAGTAGCCACTGTTGCTAAGTAAACCTGCGACCAATTCAAAAACCATTTAAAAAATAACCTTTTTTGAATAATTTCCTTTTGGCGCTGTAGAGAAAAACGATAACAGTAAAATTTTACGATGTACGCACACACCGTCACGAAAAACCGACCCCTCAAAATTTTTAGTTTGCAATGCATTTTAAACGCTTAAAAAAAGTGAAAAAGTATTAAGAGTTAAGATATTTTTAAATATCAAGCACTGAAAAGGTTGTATACCCTTTCAGTACTTTAGGAACGATTGGGAGTCAAGTGCGTTAGACAGTTCGTACATGTTACACCTGACCACTAACTTCTTTATTGATTTTATATTTAACACAAGTTGTTTATTACGTTAATATTAATAAACTGTGTTCTATACACTTCGTGCTTAAATCCATATAATCCGCAATGAACGCTGTCCGTCGTGTTTTGCAAGAAAATCCAGACAAAAATGGAAACGTCATGAAGAACAAACCATGCGAAATCTTTCTATATAGCGTATGTTTGATGCTTAATTTCTTAAAAAGTATCTTGGAAATAATTTAATTATAAATATCAAACATAATGGGGTGCTGTTTTAAAGTGCGAGGCGTGAAATGTTAATTTGTACTGGCAAATTGTATGTTCCTCTTAATAAATACTTCAATTTGCATAAATTTGGTTTTACACAAGCATTTCTAGGCTAAATGTATATATATATTAATATACGTAACACTCTAAAAGATGTAGGTGCAATTGGCGTGTGTGGATAAAGGCACGACGGAGAAGACAAGCGTAACAGTCACAGGATGATGAATACTCGAACAGCAATAATGTAACACAAATCTTATATATATATTTATATATATATATATATGTATATGGCATATAAAAAAAAGCTTTTGGAATATCCTATAAATACTAAAAACACAAAACTTTGTAATAATGGATTTAATTGTGAAAAATTCGTGATGGGTAGTAAAATTAATGTTTTTAACAATGTAGCTTATACTTCAGGATGACTTTTAGGCTATAATTTGTTAAGATATTTTGTGATTTATTCAAAATATAATAAAAATGAAAATAATTATTTCTTTTATTTACGCGATTATTATACATATCAAATCCACTAATTTACGGATTTTCGCGTTACTAAAATATATTTATTCCGACGTTTCGGATTCTTTCCAGTCTGCCCGTGATCATGGATGCTGGAAAGAATCCGAGACGTCGGAACTAATTACAATACGGAAAAATCCGTAAATAGTGGATTTCATATGATAAAATGAAAATCATAAACAGCAAACTCCCAAGTACTTTGTTGGGCACAGGGAAAAGTAGATTTACAAGTAAATTATGTCATATCATAAAATGCCGTCAACAACTGAGTGAAACCGTAAAAGCTAATGCTTTCATATAAGGAAACAATTTAAACGTAACTTGAAGTAACAGTAATATTTTTAGTCATATTAAGATAAACTTCTTACATAATTATTAAGGCTCTTTTAATCTTATTCTGTTAAACTTATGCAGCAATATTGATTACTATGTGTCTATCAAAGATAGTATATAAGCAAAGAGGACGATTTTTTTATCGAGGATTTACCCATAAGACCTGATTACTTTTAGACCAATTCTGTTTTATATTGTTTTATCACGTCGGTCATGGTCGGCGTCTAATCCTGGGTGGATTTACCTGCAGGGTAATTTCAATTTTAAGGATGAATTAGTTGTGTGTATATTTAAAGGCACTGACTTTCTATAACGACCATACTAACAATACAAAGTATTTAAATGTAAATTCTAAAATATATTGCCTGTAGTTTTCTAATTTTACTAAGAAGCATCGACTTGCTGTAGTGTGAATATCTGACTAGCTTTCCTTAACCCATTTCTTTTATGGAACGGGTGCAAATGACAATAGCATTTGGCTTAATATTTGACTCTCTAGTTCTCTAGTTTATGCATAAAATAAACTATCATCCTTTCTGTACCATCTTTCTTATCCTCTTACTTAATTACAAATTTATCTCTTTACAGTAATCTTAGCACTGTTTATTCAATTGATTCCTATAATTACATTTGTTTTTGGGTTTAAAAAGGGTGATTGGTTTTAAATTAAAACGTGTAGTTATTCGTAATATAACTATGACAAAAAAAACACCCTTGTGTTTTCAAAATGATCAAATGAAATTAAAGGATTAAGATCTGTGTATAAGAGCAATTCTTTCTTCGAAGACTTTATCCATGTTTTCGTTACACTTTGTAACATGAATAGGTTTTGTTTCTCGAGGTTTTTCAATCAATGAGCTCTTAACGAGTTATCGTCCATCCACTGAAATATTTTAATTTATTTGTAGTAAATATTTTTATTATACTGCATTTACGTTATAATAAATGTAAATGCAGTATAATAAAAATATTTATTAGTCAATAAATTGTCAGGTATAATCATTTTTTCAATCAATTTAATATCACGCTTATATAATAATAAATTGTAACTAGGAATTTGTTACGATTAAATAATAAAAAGGTTGATATTATAGGAATTAACTATACTATTCATAAAACTGTTATTCATAAACTTCTTACACTTTTGATAATATCTTGTAAATACGGTTTTGCCGGTAATTCAAACTATTATTTACAACAAAACAGTATACAAAATCAACATTAGTGAAATAAGTTATGTTGTGTAATACAATAAATTACATGCATAATCCTAAATCCTCCTAAATATTAACAAGATGTTGAAGTTTGACTTAAATATCCATATTACTTTAAAGACTCCAGTTCTGATAAAATGAAATTAAATGATCTATTTCTCATCATAAGCAATTAAACTGAACTAAATAATGAAAGTTAATTATGATTTTTAGAAATTTCAAAAATACGGATTAGTATTATTAAATTTCGTGCTAAATAATATTTTGCTCCTTTTTAAAGCTATACATGTTTTGATTTATTTTACTAATATTAAAATTACTACTTACTAGTGATTTATTTAGTAATTCCTTTAACTTTATAACTTTTAATTTGGTTTTTAATTTCGTCGTATAGGAAAATTATATAGGGTTCTTTTATTTACTATAATGTAGCTTAAATAAAATAACTAAACGTAAGATAAATAACTGATGAAGACTTTTCAGAGAAAATGCGAAAGTATCGTCGCTTAACAAAGGAGATCATAAAACGTTTTAGCAAAATGAAGCCAATATTCTTGGGATTTTTATTTATCTAAATTCTTTTGAACAAAACATTCTTGTTCGAAAGAGTATCCGAATTATAAGTTAGCCATAGAATTGATATTCTTTTAAGATTTTAGCATGTTCAAAAACTAAAAAATAATGTTGATGATACCTATTCAATTTTCTTGCGTCTTGGCTTGAGTATATACAATTGAATTTTTTGTTAGGTCATTCTTAAAACGAAGCATATATCTAATATGCTTTCCCGGACTTTGTTTGCAGAAAAATTCAAGAAGTAAAATCACATGGAAATATTTTATCTCTGTCTTTTCCGGTTTCGCTAGTGTTAGCAATTTAGCCGCACAAGTTTGTATTTTTGACGCCTTACTTTTCCTAATTTTTTAAATATCTATTAAACTACTCATCAAAGAAAGTAGTGGGATCAAATGGCAGCTACTACCTGCCTTTAAAAAGGATGAATAAAGCGGAGCATTAGGAGCAGAGCAACGAGGTAAAATATTTAAAAAATAAACAAACGCTCAGAATTGAGTTCCTCCTTCTTTTGTAAAGTCTGTCAAACACGTCTCAAAACAGACTAAAATATATATTGAAAATCTCAATTTAAACAGTGTTTATGAAATTATAATGAATTAATAATTAAAATGATTATAATGGAAATATGTATGGGCTCTTTTATATCACTTTATTCTTTTTTCCGACATTTGTTTGATAGTTCTTACATGACAGGTTCATTACCATATATTGCATGGATCATTTGGTAGTGGCTGTATCCAGTCCAGTTCGGCTTTCGGGCCAAACATTCATGTACACATCAGGTGCACCGCATCACGGAGCACATCAAATCCCGCATGTTCGGAGCCAACACACAGGGCGCATTTCCTCGACGTGGCGAAGGCGTTCGACAAAGTATGGCGACGGGCTTATATACAAGTTATATAAGCTCGGCGTGCCAGACTCTCGTACTCATTATACGAGACTTTCTCTGGAAGCGAACGTTCAGATACCGCGTCGAGGAACGAAATCCAACCACACCGCTACTAGCCGGAGTTCCAAGGCTCCGTATAAGGCCCGTCCTATTCACCCTCTATACCACCGATATCCCTCGTAACTATAAAGTTAGCACCGCCTTGTTCGCAGACGACACATGCATTTTTTATCCAACATATGTCCTTTTGTCATCAACGACGTCTCCAAATCGCAGCCAGGCGCTTCGGTGACTGGTTTCGACGTTGGAGAATCGAAATAAACCGATCCAAAAGCGCGGCAGTCTTGTTCACACACAGAATGCCGACGATCCACCATGATCCGACTCCTAGACCACCCAATTCCATGGGTAAATAAAGTCAAATACCTCGGGTAACCCTCGACAAAACCCTCAGCTTCGGCCCGCATCAAGCAGGTCAAAAAAACGGCCTACGTCCTGGGTCGCCTGTTCCCTTAATTAATCCCAAGAGCAAGCTGTCTCTGCGTAACAAGGTGTTGCTCTACAAAACAGTTATCAGACCCATCATGACTACGCCAGTCCGGTGTTCGCTCATGCATCTCCTTCCAATATCCACAAACTCCAAGCCCTCAAAACAGGTTCATACGCAGGGCCACGGTGTGCACTGGTGCGTGCGCAACCTTGACCTGCATGTGGACCTGAATTGCCCTCCATTCATCAATTTTGAAACAAGCGTTATCCGATTTTTCGACTCGGCTTCGCAACATCCGAATGAACTGGTACGTAGCGCCGCCGCTTACGTATCACGCAAAATAACTCGTCCTAAACGCGAAACACGCCCGATATAGGCGACCGCGCCACATACTCACAGATCCGGACGACGATATAACGATCGTGCAAGCACGTGTTAAATCGTACTATCGAAACATTTGCCCTCGCCGTCGAGGGCAAACGCATACCCGTACACTAGATTTCGGCACCTACCAGGCCGATTTTCACCTACTAGATAGAGCGGTTTTACCTTAAAATTAACATGTCCTTTTTTTTTTTTGCCGTTGGAAAAATCCAGCTTACGGATTCCCCGCCGCCAAAGTGAGGGCAGCGAGGATATTGGGGCTCCCCGGACCAAGATGGAGCGGCCGGTATACCACTAAAAACCAGCAGGTTGTTCCTTTCTCTTGTCGCTGTGGCCGGGGCCGCAGGCGCTGATGACAGTCTTCGGCGACCCCGGCGCGACGTGGCCCTCGCCTCTTTCGGGCCTCTTCTCACCGGTGTATTGGGACACCGGAACGTCGCTTTAGGCGCTGTGCCGGAACAAACGGTTTCTAGGCTTAAAATTAACATGTCCTAAAAGCAACTGATCGAGGCCGAGGTTCGGCCACCGGGGCGCCCTCGATACATGTTGCTAACGGGTAAGCAAAGGATCAAAAGCGACTAACCGAGCCGAGTTTGGCCCTCCTGAGCACCCTCGATTAGATCGCTGACGGTTTAAAAATAGTGGAGCCCGAGCCGAGGTCTCCCTCTGGGACCCTCGAGCTAAGCCAGCAAATTAAGAGGTGAAGCCTGTGCACGCTTAAAGTTGCACAGCCCCGACTCCGCCGGGTTGTAATGGTTAATTCCACCAACGGAAGCCATCAAATAAACGATAAACGACGGTAGTGGCTGTACCAAGTGCATTCTGTTATACTCCTTTTTTCACTTTTAATAGTATTTTAACTTTAATAATATCTTCAAGTATATAATGATGCGCAGAAGACATTAAACGGTGAACGCTACAGATTACCTACTTATATTACGATTTTTAAAAATCATTTGTCGTACGACAAGCTTTACAAAGCAAATTATTTTCTTAATATAGATTATTCTCGTGTCACGATGTTTGTCCGCGATGGACTCCTAAACTACTTAACCGATTTTAAAATATACTTGCCTACCATGTGCAGTTAAATCCAACTTGAAAGATGGAATAGCTTACATCATAATTTATAATTGCAATAATGTTTTATAACAACATATTTTTCTATTATTATTTGATGCAAAATGTTAGCTACTAAGCGATATCTATTGATTGCGTTGTGTGCGTCAAAAATGGCGCTGTTTATTGGTATAAGCTTTTCGTTGGTAATAGAAGAATTGGATAAATATAAAGTGATTGCTTAAAATTAATTAGTTTTGGTCATTTAATTTTATAATACTTATTATCTATTGTTGAAAACAAAAATTCAACTTCATAACGCCGTTATTTTATAAAAGGCCATTAAATAAAAAAAGAGTAATGAATAAAATAGCTTCCTAAGAATTTTAGGATTCTGACAGAGCAAAATTAAATAAAAGTAATGTTGATCATCAACATAAAAATAAAGAAAATATTTTGATGACATATTTAATGGCGGACATGATTGTAGGTACTGTAAAAATTTATTATTTCATACGATAGTTGTTTTCTTACGCTTAACAACTTCCTGTTTTTTTTAATAACCATGCATCTAAAACTTTAAAATTGTATTTTTGGTGGTAGTGCTCCGATCCATACGAATTATAAAATTTTTAATAGATAAATACGAATTAAAAAAAATAATAATTTTTAAAACTAACTAATTTGTAGAGAATTTTGCACGATATCAACAGAAGAAATATTTTGCTAATCGTCTTCAGTCAGACCACTTTAAATACCAATCCAATCAATTTTTATACCAGTGTTATTTTTTCCATCGTATTTAGGTGTAACGGTAGCATCATCAAGGTCACTGTTTGTTTGTTTTACAAATGACATTTATCTAATAAAACGTGGTGGTTCTCATGACTGATATTCTCTTTCCATTTATCTCAAGCCCTTAAATTGTTTTTTACCATGTTGGTTTTTACAATGTAAAATAAGTATAAATTTCCATAAAAAATTTTCTGTCCTGAATTATTTATTAATTTACATTTCAGTTACAATAAAGATTTATATATTTTTTAATTGATTCTTTATCTAGAGTAACAGAGCTTGAGATGTCTTTAGGTCTTATCCCATATTTTAAAATATTCTTTTGTTGTATAAGAGAAGATTGCACTAGCAAATTCTAAACACGGTTAAGTTCCCTGTAGCAATAAAAATATGTTGCTAATGTTTTGCCCTCGGCAAGCTTCGAAACAAATTTTAACCTTTAAATACTAAACATAATTAACACATTAGCAAACAAAATATTTCTTTGTTAATACGGGAAGTGACTTGCTTGTATTGTACTTGAATTTAATTTGTATTCGAGAATAGAGGGCTGTCCCGGTTACTATTTAGTTACTACTTTCAACTAAGCCTTGTGTGTTTAATCCCAAATTTAGCACATTTACGAGGTTTGCTCATTACCGTCATGTTTACTCGCCTAACTAAAATTGTAATTGAAGTGTTTAGTTAGTTTCTTAGTTCATTTTATGTACATATGGAACTACATTGACCTCGATAAACAAAAGGGTAAAACTGCTTTCGATAGAGGGATTAGGTGCAGATAAATTGGAAACGTTGTTAGAACAAAGGCGCTTTCATAGTTTTGTAATAGATAAAGACAACATTAAGATCGATGATTCCTGAAATACATAATACAAATGATATTTTGTGTAAAAATGTGTATGTTTTTTATTATTTTTTAATAAGATTTTAGCTTTATATAACTTTTACATTTTTACATAAAACTTTATTAGATTTACCTAACTTGATATATATATATATATATATATATATATATATATATATATAAACGGATATTGTTAAACCCTTGATGTAATATGTTGTTGTATGAAGATAGGTCCTCCAGCTTTTTTATATAGATAGTTAATTTGAGTCACTATTTTTCACTATGTTATTTTCAGACTTTTTCTTTTCTTTTGGTATCATAGGGCGAGCTTAGGATACGGTCCAAAAGCCTAATGGAGAAGGCGTGGAGAAGGGGAGGCCTATGTCTAGCAGTGGACTAACACTAGCTGATGATGAGGTTGTGCTTGATATGTGGCCTGACTGTCACTTAAATATGCTCGTAAAGCCGTAAAAATAGAAGAAAATAATTATCTAGTAGCATTTGCTTGGTATTGATCAGTAGTTAGTCAGTGCTTTTTGTTATATTTCGTTCAGGCACTCTAAAACAGATATTTATCAACAGAAGTTAACTAAAAAGTGAAGGATTGTGATCGGAGTCCCCGATAAGGCATTTACTCGTGTTAGATTTGTTTGCTTCGTGGGGCACGACCTTTCGCTGCCGTAGTAATGCGTGGGATGTTAGAGAGCGAAAGACCTACGTACGACCTTTCGCGAGGACGTGATGGCCCGGAAAGAAGCCGCAGAAAGAGACAGTGAGGCCAACAGCGCCCTTTCTATCCGCAGAAGAAGGCCAGGGCGCCGAAGAGTGGCGTACGCGCGCAACCTTCCCCCCTGACACTGAGCCCTTGGGCGGCCGGCAAGAGAGTGCCCGCCACCCAGAGAAGGGCTCAAGAGGGGGTGTCGTGCTGTTTGCTCCGATTATGTAAACAGTATAACAGATCTATATACATTTTCTGGATAAAGCACAAGTATAAATCTGGATAAAGCATTAGTATAATAAAACTCGTAGATTTTTTTTTCTGTAGCCTTTGCCCCATTTTTATGTTGTGAAAAAAAAATTAAATATCAAATCCTTTGTCTGCTTTCTCTTTCAACTTTTTCTCCCAATCTGCCCGTGATCATGGGTGCTGGAAAGAGTTCTAAACGTCGGGAATAAGTATAAGTAATTAATTTGCAAAACCCGGAAATAGTGGATATAATATTTATAATAATCACGTAAATATATGAAATAATTGTTTATTTAAATGAATTTATTTTTTGAGTTATTATTAGAAAAATTTACTAAATTATTTACTTCCTGTATCTAGTTTTGAACAATCTATTGTACCCATTCTTACTCGTAGTAGCCGGTCCTCAAAAAGTTAGTAAAACAATTTGTGTTCATAAAATTAGTTTACTCTGTATAATTTGTTAGTATGTATTTCGTGTATTACATTTACATTTAGAATATCGATCTTTATATCCATCTTAGGAGATATTTATTTTTTTTATGCATACTAGATACTGTCGAATTCGATAATTGAAAACAACAGTGTTTTCGAGTTTTTTTATAATATGTACGCGGTCAAAGTAAAATTTCTATTCTGCTAATGATTGAAACGCAGCGGCAGCAGTGTTGTAAATAAAATATGTTGTCTCCGGCTATGTTGAAAACGCTGGTTTACGAATTAAAAATCTACATAGTGTTGTCTGAAGTTGTAGATCTTGAGTAAATTGAAAAAATGTGGCATTAGTAAAACTTCATGTAATGAAAATAATTTACATCAAAAAGCTTACAAAGCTAATAGAATAAGTACAGTATTGATCGTTTTCCAATTAATTATAACGATATCGTAATACTGGAAATATTAATGCAAACAGTAATTTAAATATCTTAAAAGTTAAAATAAATTTTAGTTATGGAGATAAGCTAACTAAGTAAGGGCTCAAGTTGCTCATGACGTCAAGACCGTTATAATGCACTACTTAGTTTCGAAATCGGTCTTATTTTTCTTATAATTCACTAGCTAAAGCTGTAATTTCTAAATTCTGATTCCCCAAAAATTTTGTAAAGTTTTAATAGAAAAAAAAAATTCGCTTAAGTACGACTGTGTTGTATCCTGCCATTGCAATTTTCGCAGCCGTAATTTTCAGAGCTTAATTTACATGATTTACATGATTATCTTTGTAACGTTCTTTACAAAAGTTAAATCTCTTGAAAAAGGTTAAAAATATTTTTCCGAACGGTAACTTATCTGAATGTTTTCATCAATAAGATAAAAAACTATGTATTTGTCTGAAAGTATCATCCTTGTTATTGGTGCTTGGACCTTAGAAGTCCTGAAACTCCATTTATTCTCAGTAATGACCTATATAAAGATAACATTAATATTTTAAAAACTATTGATTTAATAGCAAGGAATTGATATTAATTTTTGTGTTAGGATAAATAGTAACTGATTATGGATTTTCATAAGTAAGACGAATGGAGCATTAGGAGAGTTCTTTAGCAAAATGTAGAAGTTTGTTACTAACGTGACGCATGGTTGGTCTTTCAATTAAATTTTTTTGGGCAATTCTGTTACCAGCAACCTTAAAATGAAATCAAGACATTAATGCGAAATAATTTTAAAACTAGACTATACTTTATTGTCAAATGATATATGTCATTGACTCTAAGTGAGAATTAAAGACAAACTGAAAGTATTCGGTGTTGATTTCGAGTTGTATAACATTTAAGTTTTTGCAATTTATTTTCTGATGCCTATTGACGTTCCTTAATGGTTATTATCAATAATAAATGGGTATCATAACGAACAATGGAATGAGCTAAACTGTCGTCAATTTCATATTAAAGGTCAGTCAAATATATTTTTTATACAAAGGCCTGTTAGCAGCTATCCATCATAATAACAACTATTTGCTAAATATATATTTGCGCCTTTGAGGTATAAAGTTTATTCATTAGAGTTTACGTAACATTAATTATTCACAAAAAATATCATTTCACTTCAGATTGAGTAACATATTTCATTATTGTAATTCCTGCAAAAATTAACTTTGTGCTCATTGACATATGGATGTAAAACAGAAACACCTTCCAGGAATAAATGTTTACTGACGAAATGACTTTGACATTTTACTTTTTTTGTAAATTCACTAGTATGTGACATCATGTAAAAACTGCAAGGACTATTGTATATTCGAAAGTTTCATTTACAACATATAAATGTATTAGCTATTAACTTACTCATACTTGGCTTACTTACATAGTGTGACAAAACAACTTAAACCTAAATACCGAGAATCCGTTTACATTTCTAAAATGAAATAGTCAATGCAATAGTTACACATTTTTTTTCCTAATATTTATATTGCATTTCTTGTGAACACTGAACATAAGTAGGAACAACCACTGTAGATTATATACATTTAAAAAACTCATAAAACCTATATATATATATATATATATATATATATATATATATATATTACAAATGTATTCTTCTAATTGAAAGTTTCTCATTGAAATATGATAAAATAAAATTAATTAAAAAATACTAATTGTATAAATGACAAATTGATTTAAGAACTAAAATGCGATACCTAGGACGTTATCTGCAACAAGGCGCTTAAGTTGTATTTGCTCTTAACAAACAAATCTTTGCATTTATGTATTGTTGTATGATATTTTTATATTACCCAAAACAATGGAATTGTACCATTGCGTTCAGAAGACTTTTCTATTGTCTATATGTGTTGGATATCAAACTTATAGATTTCATTCAAACTTTTCCCACTAGCGTAATTTAGTGACACCATATATCTGCAATTGATAGAATTAAAATCTTGTCATTACAATTTACTCTAGAGACTCTGTTATAAGTGGTGGTTATTATTTAAAATTGTAAAGTATAGTTGTCCTGGTTGTTAATAAAGTTAAGGATAGATTCATGTATTCAATTTCCCTAGAAGATAATCTGTGGCAGGTTTATTCACCGTCGCAAAGTTTCAATGGCTCATAGGAACAAAGCTAGTTCGTTAAGTCGGGGCTTATATTGCACTTAAAGTAACTTAGTTAGTAGCAATGATAATTTAATGCCATTAAATTATTTATATTTTAAATATCAAAAATGAATAAAATAATTGTCGGTAAGTAGTAATGTTTTTAGTAAAAATTTTGTCATAAAAATAGTAAAAGAATTGTACTTTAAAATTTCTCGGAATCTAGCTTTATAATTATATTTTAAAAATCTTATTATCTATGATGATAGTGGCAAATTAGGCATCTGAATAGTTTAAGTCGGTTTCCAAGAAAATTTTAGTCTAATAGCTGTCGAGCGACAGTTTATTTTTCTTCTTTTCTTTCCGTTGGATTGGGTTTTGGTTGGGCAGGATTTTTTTTTTTATTTCCTGCCCCGAGAGTAAGGAATCCGTAACCGGCAGCAGGAATATGTGGATACATGGGACATGATCATCTAGAAATGAAAAAAATAAACATTGTGTTCCCTAACATATTATACTTATTTTACAAATAAACATTGTTTTATTTTGAAGTATCGTTTGTTCGAACTGCGGAACTGCCTTCGTTGCCTAGTTGTATGGGCGTGTGCTTTAGAAACCGTAGGTCGTGGGTTCGAACCCTGCGGAGACTCAACAAATTTTCATTGTTCTTTCCTAGTTGGTTAGGTGAATTTGGGCCGATCACCCAATTGTCTGAAAATAAGATGATCAATGGGCGAATGGGCGTGAGAAAAATCTGTCTACCCACCAACCCGCATTTGACCAGCTTGTTGGGATACGGTCCAAAACCCCATGATGGATAGGGATATATCAGGGGAGGCATATGTCCAGCAGTGGACTATCACAGGGTGATAATTATGATGATGATGGTAAATACGTTTGTTTAAAGCCATTTTCTCAAAAAAGTTTTCGGCCTAGTAACAATAAAATGTATCTGTAAAGTAACTGTTAAATAATGTGTTTGCGACACCAAACAGCCTGTCGGATATCTTCTAATTTTTTACGTCGTTTGTTTGTTATAAATAACACGACGTTAGTATGTGAATATATTACCTTAATAACGTTTGTTTTAAAACTTTCCTCCTGTATCGTTAAGTAAACAAAATATTTTTAAATAGTAAGTGTAACTGGTAAAATAGGTATGATGGAGAGGAGAGGAGAATCAGAATTAACAAATTCAAATTAGCATGGTCGTCACTACTTTCTACATCATCTACAACACCATGTGCAATATATATCGTAGTAGATTTTTTTTAATTTTAAAAATTTAGCAGTTTTCCGCAACTTATACTAAAACTCTAACTTAATTTACCTCCGATGTTTAAAAGCTACATTAAGTTATACAGGCAGCTAAGATAAGGGACATAAAACGTTACACATTTATTTTATGCGGTCATTAAACGAATAGAATAACGTTTAATAATTTAGTTATAATATATACAACATCGATACTGTATTTGCTTGTTGCTTGTCATGTATGTGGTTGTTATTTATCATTTCATTTTACTTAATTTACTATAAATAATTACTTGTCACGGTGTATTTATCTCTGGACAAAAGATTCTTCTAGCTTCGAGCTCGTTGCTTGGATCCTCTTAGCAAAAATGCTCGCAACAGACTACTCTAAATTTGTAACGAAAGACCATGGGATGAGTATTTTTTTTACAATAACAACCACTTCAGTGACAGCTTTTACGCATTAAAAATGAGTAAAATAAAGAGTTAATAAGGTATTTATCCCATGTATAAAAGTACAATGTCTCTAAAAAATCACCAAAGAGTTTCAAATGAACTCCTTCAAATTCAAAAAAGCACAAAGTTTAGGCTTTTCTTCACACTATTAAATCTAGATAATACTTTTTTCTAATATTTCATGAGTCTTTATTCTAGTATATAGCAGTGGCTTCTAGCTGAAATAGAAAATGAAAAGACCCAGGTTGCTGCTGTTTTAATGAATTGCTTTTACGACTGATGTATTCTATTTTGTCACGACGATGATAAAATGTTGGGTTAAATGTCATAACCGAAGTTTTATAGAGTGTTGTGGCTATTAAAAGCTATAATATTGTCGCAGTTTAAAATTGCTACAATTTTTATTATTAATTAAAATTTTTAAATATTATTTGTAATCATCTACTCTTTGTCAATATCAACAAAATATCAACATAAATTTTGAAGTGTGTGCTTAGAGGCGACGTATGGGAAGTTCTATAAGTTGCTTTGTACCCAAACCAGTATGTAGGCTTATTGTTTAAAGGCACGCACTAGCAATTATTAGGTAAACGATATGTAAAATCCCATGACTCATGGCAGTGATTTGTGTCGTCTTACACTGCCTTTCTTATGAGCAGTTCAACGTCATCTCTCTTCAATTAATAATAAATAATAATAATTGGCAATACTCACAATCTAAATATACGTCATACGAGTCATTAAAAAATAACTTAGTACGTAAAATTAATTGCGATTAGATACTAATAAACTTTTCAAGTAACTTGTTATGTAATATCTCCTTATTACTTTAACGGGACAGTTTTTATTGGAAATATTTTTCAGTAAAACAAAACATTATTTAAAATTTACTTTTCTTCTCTTATTCTTTAAATGTAATAACATCGTCATAATTATTTTTCTTTCACTTTCTACGTAATCTATTTTGGTCGTGTTTTATTTTAATTTATTTTTGCGTTAAAAACTATTTTGCCGTGTATTTAACCTTAACTTCTGACGTTGATGTCTTCCAAAGCAAATTGATAATCTTTATGCGTAAAATAATCCTATTTTTTAGGCTGGAGATTCTTTTTACTAATAGCCGTCTGAAGCCATATCAACATGGTACTCTGTTTCCTGCAAAACGTAGTGTAGACTATAAGGTGTTTCAGTCTCGAAATACCATTTTTAATGTGGTAAATGAGACAGAAATATAACAACTGAAATTACCATCATCTTATTAAAATCTGATATTTAATATTCTCAAGATTGAATTATGAAAATCTTCCGTATACGGATAGATACATTAATTTACAAATACTTATATATTAAATTGAAGTTTTTCTGTCAACTATAATAGTTATCTTCAATTAGCAAGTGATAGACAGATCCTTTTGTAGAATATAAAATACACTATTCATTATCCTTATACGCCTTTGATTTGATAAATACACATTAATTTAAAAACTTTTTAATTTAGCTTAAATTTTATAAAATTCATTCTTTCTATAATCCCAAAATTAATCAAGTATCTTTGTTTCCATTTAATTTTTAAATGGAAAAATTGCTTTTTCCGGAAACGATCTACATAATATTAAAATTCCAGGAAAAAAAAATAGAAACTTAGATTTTTATAACCTAACTGCGTTTAAAATGTTCAAGATTTAATATTTATTGGATACTTTAACTGATTAATTCCTCATATATATAAACTAAATGGTTTATTTTAATTTCTGGTATCAATTTTTTTTGCTAAAAGTACATTAGGTCTTATATCACTCTTAACAAAACTACCTCAATTGCCATTTGTTTAATCTACTTAAATTCTTTTTTGGTTAAGACAATACAAGATACATACATTCTCCAAAACTTTTAAAAGGCAAAATTACTTTCTAATTAATTTTCATTCATCCTTCAATCATTTTTAAAACGCAATTTTTTGGAATTAGCCAATTTTGCTAAATTAAATACTTTGAAAAGAATGCTCCCGCTCAAAGAATTCCATTAAAACAAGGTCCGACAAAATGGTCAATTTAAAAATTTGGCCTTTTTTAACCTATTTTGTGCATTTATTCTTCATTTACCAGATATTTTAAATTTGTTTCTTAATTTATTTAATTTACTTATGTAATTTGTTATATTTTTAAGTGTTTAATTTATTTCATACTCCATATATATATAATTGTTTGCAAAAAATCATTCGTTTATTTTACTATTCAAAATCTCAATTGCTTGCTTTTGGACGTTTAATTATAAATTCTTTTTAAATTATTTAAGGAAATCGTTTATCATAAAAAAGGTCAATTAAGTCTTTCCTAATTATTTAATTTCTTTCTGTATTCCTTATAATTGAAACAGGGCTTTTAAAATAATAATTTTGCAAATTATTCACTTTTTTAAAAAGTTTTGTTCAAATTTTTCAGTCGAATAGTATTTTTTGACATTTTGGTTTTTTTTTAGGTTGGCCCTTTATTTTTGGGAAAGAAAATTAGGTAACCTAATTAAATTACCCCAGAATTTAAAATGAACTACAACGTTTGAAAAAATTAACCCTCCCGGCCCCTTGGTAGGGCGTTGTAAACCGGAGGTGTGGTTCAATCTGCGGGGCAACTTTTTCATTGGTTTTCCAGTTGGGGAGAAATTTCCCTCCCAAATCCAAAAGTAAAGTATATGGGGAGGGCCTAAAAGTCTCCCCCCAACCCCTTGGAACCTGGTAAACGGTCACCCTTGGATAGGGGTTTATTAGGGGCCATTCACTAAATAAAAAGGTTGATATTGATGTGGGGGAAAGAGGGTAAGGGTGAGTTTGAATTAAATGCTTCCCAAGCACGGCCGGGTAAACCGTTTCGCCACCCGCGTTTTAATTCCCTGGGTCAACTTTTGAGGACTATCCGGTGTTTTTATGCGGTTTGGCGGAGTGGTTTGAATCGGGAAACAAAATTGTTGTCCTTGTGGTAAGGCATAACTTTTCTTGGGTTAAATAATTCTGTTTTTGGCCGCAAAGTCGTTTCCCCACACGGGCCCCAAGTTTAATATTCGTTTCCTTTTGAAGGTAAACCCCTTGCCGGCCCGGGGCGGAAGATTAGTGGAACCCCGGGGGCCCAGGCGTCCTGACCCGCAGTTTCGCCTCAGCTCAAGGGCGCCGCAAGATGGTCGGGGACTTTCCCTCGCTTTGGTTGACCCAACGATTAAGAGTGGTCGAAAAGTTTAAAATAAGCGTCCTCTTTCCCGCCCCCACCGCTTCCCCGCCAACGTGGATTACCATGTTTTTGGATTAGCAGCAATTATTGCTTCATTACAGTGTGGGGTTAGGCCCAAAACCAAACCCGAACGGAAAACCGTAAATAAGGAAGCCAAGGTGGTCCCCTTCCCCCCCGTTTCCCGCAAGGCGAAGTGAAATTTACGCCTGCCCTCCGGCCCAAACTCGTCCTCCCGGGCAAACCCCAACCCCGCCGATTGGCGACCCTTCCCCGCTCCCCGCCACCCAGCCTTTAGGACCGGGGCCCACCCCTTACCCCCCGAGCGGGAAATGGGCATTCCGCCCCAAACCGTTTAAATTTGAAACCCTGTTTATGGAATCTTCGTTAAAACGGACATTTTTGGAAGGTACCTTTTCCAAGGAAAAGGGACCAGTTAAACCCCCCGGAGGAAGGAACAGAAACAGGGTAAATTCCCAAAAACCCTCCGGGGAACCAAAGCTAAATTCCAGCCGTAAATTAAACCCCCCAACAGCATACAAAATTAATTATACCTTTGATTCAGTTTTTTAAATTTTGCATTAATATTAACATTTTATGTTGTACTCACTTTTTAGTTCCTGCATAGATAGCAATAACTTAAATTAAAAGCTGTTTGCTTTTAGTAGTTAAAATTAAGAAATTAAGAGCTGACACTTTTTTTTAATATGTATCTACTAGTAACAAAATTATCGTCTTAATTGTATAAAAATGTAATAAGCAGTTGTAAAGGTGATAAAAATGTACTAAAATAAAAAACGTTCAAAATGAGTCATGCATTTTAAACTAATTAAATGATTATTATTGTGTGAGCTACATACAAAACTAGAGTAAATTGTCCATACAAATAAGTATCGTACATATAAAAAATTGGGGTGTAAGGGATCCTAACAACATATTCGAACCCAAGCCAACCTCACCTGCACGTGGTGCACCCTGCCAAACAACGAACGAGGCTCTGGCGAACCACCCACCAACCTGCATTTGACCAGCGTGGTGGAATACGGTCCAAAACCCCTAATGGTTAGACGAAAAACGCCCCAGCCCCCAGTTCCCTATTAGGTAGCCTTGCTATTCCTGGCCAAGGCGCGGCAACGGTAACGCAGGGCGGGGGCGCTAAGAATCCCGGGAGTAGGCCGCCAAAACCAACTGACCAGCGCAACATACAACGGACGCACGCTACGGCTGATTCTCATTTGGCCCAACTGGAAGAGAAACTAGGTGCATAAGATGGCACGTTTTGGGATTGGGTGAAGTCCGTAGAGAGGCAAGGATACTCTAACCTAGAATCAGGCCAGCTTCTGTACTTCAGGCAGGGAGAAAATCCGTCACAGGGCGAGTCGGGTTCCTTGTCAATAAATCCTCATTGACAATGTAATTGAAATATCAGTGTGTCGGCGAGGGTTGCGTACCTTGTGATAAAGCTGACCAATAGATACAGCCTGAAAATTATCCAAGTGTACGCACCAACGTCGACATCCCGGATGATGATGTCGAAGATATGTATGAGGACATCTCAAGAGCCTACTAACACCACCAAGGCTCACTTCAACGTTGTCATGGGGATTTCAACGCCGAAGTAGGAGTAAAGGCATCGCAGATCGATGCTGGGACCATATGGCTATAGGAGCAGAAATCATGGGGGCAAATGCTCTCAATTTCCTCGAGCAAGAGGGCTGTTCTTAATGAACTCGTTCTTTAAACAGCCCCAAGAAATGGACGTGGCAGAGCCGATACTATGAACCAAAAATGAGATAGACTTTATTATATCGGACAAAAGCGCATATTCAGGGATGTCTCCAGAGATCACAAGGTTCAAGACCGGAGTGATCACCGACTTCTGAGAGCACCCTGAATATAGATTTAAATTGAACGGTCCCGATTGATGAAGTCTACGCTCCGACTAATCTGCTCCAGCCTATCATTGATCCTGGCACATTTCAGATCAATCTGGAAAATCGATTTGCTGCCTTGGAAAATACAATCGACGTGGACGTTGACGAGGAACTCGATCGAGTGGTAGAAATTCTTCGGATGAGGTGCAAAACACTGCGGTCTGCGACGTACGGGCAAAAAGTCTAAACTTTCGGGAGAAACACTAGATTTCATGGCAAAGCGACGAAATGATCGAACCGTCACTTCGTTAGAACAGCGGGTTCTTAACAAGACCATCTCCAAGCTGGTAAGGCGTGACCTCCGTCACTCCAATACGCTGTCAATACAGAGCTATTGAGCCAAACTGGGGTCTAAAGTCTTCGTACAACAGCTTTGAAGAAGCCATCTAACGAAGTTGACCAAAGAGAACGGAGAAGTCGTCGCTTCTAGACCAGAGAGGTTCTCTCGGAGGTTGAAAGCTTTTACAGCCAGTTATACGCTCACATTCAGCACCGGAGCCGGATGTGAAGGATTCTCGAGCCAATCTTACCCGCCATGTGTCGGAGGATCTCCCAGAAATCGGTCTAGACGAAATCGAGGGGCTCTTGAGAAACTTCAAAATGGAAAAGCCCGGAGAGGACGGAGTCACGACGGAGCTTCTGCAGGCCGCCGGTAAACCGGTGCTGAAAGACTCCGCCGTCATTTAACTCTGCCCTTCTCTCGAGAGAACTCCTGAGGCATGGCATAGGGGTTTGGTCGTATTGTTCTTCAAAAGGTGATCAAACCCTTTGAAGAACTATCGGCCAATATCGCTCCTGAGTCATGTCTATAAGTTGTTTTCGAGGTCATCTCGAGATCGTCTTGCACGAAAACTCGATGAAGCGCAGCCTCGAGAACAGGCCGGGTTTCGGAGGGTTACAGCACCATAGACCACATCCATACAGTGAGGCAGGTTATACAGAAGACACTTGAGTATAACCAGCCCCTGCGCATTTTGTGGACTATGGGAAGGCTGACTCCATCGAGACCTGGTCTTTCCTCGAGTCCTTACAGCGGTGCCAAATTGATTGGCGATATATCGAGATGCTGAGATGTCTGTACAACGCCGCTACTATGTCTGTCGTAGTCCAAAGTGGGCAGGCTGAGCCTATCCCCTGCACCGCGGTGACAAGGAGACGTCATGTCTCCGAAATTGTTCTCCGCCGCGCTTGAGGACATGTTCAGGACGCTCAACTGGGAAGGACACGGCATAAATGTGAACGGCGAGTACATCTCCATCTGCGTTGCGGACGATATCGTCATCATGGCTGAGACCGCTAAGGACCTGCAAAAATGGTGCAAAGCCTGGCTAAGTCTTCTGCACGCATCGGTCTCCGGATGAACTTGGGTAAAACCAAGGTCATGTTTAACGAGCACGTTGATCCGGGACCGATACGGTTGACGCACCTCCCTCGAAGTTGTTTCGGGTTCGTTTACCTAGGGCAAACGCTCGAACGAGTAAAACAACTTTGAGGGGAATAACAGAAGATTCGGCTGGGCTGGGCAGCTTTGCTTCGTCGAGGTTTTCTCGTCACCCATCCCACATTGTTTCAAATCGAAAGTCTTCGATCATGCGTCCTACATTATTGTTCATAAAGAATGTACATTACGTTGTCTGTCAAATTTAGAATAACTTAAGCATTTAAGTTATTAAAGGTACCAAAAATAGTTCCTGTGATGTCAGAGAACCAATTCATCGACATAGCCCTGTTAGTAACTTAAGTCGTGGCGTCCAATAAAGCCAAGAACTGATGACCGCTGGTCAAAAGTTAGGAACGGCTCGGCAAATGTGTGAGCACTGGCAAGATGGAGTGACGACATTCGCAAAAGTGTAAGTAAGGTGATGAGAATAAAAGTCGAAAGGTGGCGTTATAGGAGGCCTATGTCAGCAGTGGACTACACAGGCTGATGATAATGTATGAATAAAATAAAAACAAAATTAAACAACTTCAAACAGCGTATAAATTTTACGCAATAAAAGCAGGTAACAATGTGCTCTCTGCACGAAATTTGTTGAACTTATGTCTGTTACTTATTTTAAATGAGCTTTGACAATGGCTGATTGTAATTATTATAAACGTGAACAATAAAATATTTATTGTGGATTATTTTTAAAACATAGATCTATGCTCTCTGGCTATACTTCAGTCCAATTCAAGTAGCACAATTTTGTAAAACATTGTTAAATCTCTTAAGGTTGAGCCAGCGTTGGCAATCTTATTTTACGACATTGTGATTTTTTCTGCCGTAATTTTTTAGTCTCTTCAATATATTTTAAATTATTTATCACAAGATTATTAATAAAAAATGGTACTAAAGAACACAATACCTATTTATATACTAATAACTAACCTCTAAAGGACGGTTTAAAGTAGTAAAAGATACTGTTCTGGGGCATTTTCGGATAGATAGATACTAGATACGTCGTATTTAAATCGTAAGATACTCGTAATAATCTAATATATTCTAATAGTAGCTTAAGTCTGCCTTTATTATTACGACAAAACCATTAAAAATGTATGTTTGAGATTTGCTAAATAGAAATATTATGCGTAAGGATTTATAGTAAAACGAGTTCTTTCAATATTTTTTCTCATAAAAATATTAAATTAAGTAAAATCTAGCGACCTCAATTTATAAAAAGAAATAACGACGAAAACAAATAAAAACGTAGGTCGCATAAAAAGGTGTAGGTAAAACAATATGCCTAATGCCAGTCATTCATTATATTAAAGGTAAGATGTTGATTTTTATTGCATCATGAATCTTTTCGTATCTCCTACGCAGAATAAAACGCGTTGAATTATTCAAAACAAATTTCCCTAAAAGTTTCATCTACCTTTCCTTCTTTAATACACGATATTTTACTTAACATATACATTATATTAAATGGGTGAATACATTGGCTGTACCTATACGAAGCTATTTATGAACTTCAAAACACTTTGAAATAAATATTTTACACCACAAATAAAATCCTTTCTGCTTAAAAAAAAACATAAAAATTTTATTACGATTCCTCATTTATAAGTGTATCTTTGATATCGGCTATAAATATAATTTAATGAGTATTAAATATGCATGAAACACCAAAATTCGTATATAAATACTTATTTTACTCTGCGCCTTAACCTTAACGTATCTGGCAATCTGGTGTTTAATACACGTTGCCTCAACAAACTACAAAACGACGCTTGCTTTTTTATTGGCTTTTATTATTATTTGTTAGAACACAAAATTCGTTTTTTATTTAGTAATTTCGTATATTCCATTATACTCTCAAAGTCCGATGGGACGGGTAACCGACCAGACCGCAGAGAGATAAGGCGCAACACTGACTTTTTAAAGACCGATACCATACAAATTTATCTTTTCGATAATATTTACTTTTAGTGAGTTAACATTTATAATTGTACTACAATAATTTTGGCTGATGAAAATCTGCTTTAATCAAATAAATTAAAGAAATATATCGAAAGTAAAAAAATATTAAGTATTACTTTACTCTCCTAAAATTTAAATATTTTAAATACAGAAATAAATTGGAGACTCGTAGTTCTCGAGAGACTTAGTTTTTCTCTTGTTTGACTTCTGTAATAAATGAAATATATCATTCTATTTATATTACACAGATTATTACTACAGACATTAGGAATATGAATTAGACTTTCAAAAATTATTTTCAGTGCGTTCAATATGTCAGAGACAATGTACACTTGCTGAAAATCATCTGTTTTAATTAAGCAAAACAATTCCTCTTGCACCAGCAGTTTTTTTAGTCAAGTGCTACTTGACCGCATAACTAACGTAGCAAAGTGTTTTGCACCTCTACAGCGCTCATGTTTGGTGCTTGTTTAAATGCGGCTTCCCGTTGTTTACCGGTAATTTATTATGAAATGACATTTTCAGTAACCTAAATGGTTTATACCTTTAGTTTTATTTTAATAAAAAGTTATTATAATATTGTTTTCTGTGAATGTTTTGGGTTAATTTTAAATCATACTAGTGCTCTGAATTAAATCTGTATATTTTGTTCGAACAATTTTTTTGTTTATGATTTGAATTACAAATTCTTTATGGATCTTTAAAAACAATTTTCAAAACAGGTGATTTTCCTTCCATTTATCTTTTAAATACACTCAGAGAGACATACAAAGATATTCCAGCTCAACCCTTATAATTTTTTTTAATAGCTTTATCAAGTTTTTAAATATTTCGTTTAAAGTACGTATCCGCTGTCTTACCGTAATAATAACGGATTAATATAAAATTTCACACTTATCATTTTCTCATAAGCAATGAATTGAAATTATAAGTATAATAATTTCAAACCAAAATAATACTCAATAATAAGTGCTCATTCAAGTAATGATATGTGAAGCGGCTCTATTTTTTAAGAACTTCTAATAAAAAATACTCCACTTGACATAATATTTTTACTTTTTTAAATTTAACTTATCTAATGGCTAGTAGAACAGAAAAAAAATGATTTTTAATGTGAAAAATCACAATAAATATTACTAAAACAAATTACCTCGTTCACGTTATTGGGCATTCAGAAAGACAGATTGTTAGCTGTCGATAAGGAATTGTTTAAATTATATACTTAGGAGCATTAAATATCACGTTTCATCACCTCTACTGGTAATAACCTATGAAGTCTAAAACCTTGGAATCCTAGGTCCCGAAACACAGTTCTATTTGTGTACAGTATTTTACAATGGTGACTTACACTTTACATTGATTTTACTAAGCCATTAAAGAGTGTGAAAAACGATAAATATTGACATATAAAGCGAGCTCGATTTACACAAGTTTAGTATTCTATAAATATTTTTACTGTTCTCCAATTATTTCTTTTTATTACTATGGGTCGCACAAAAAAGTACCCAAGTTGCGAATTTATTCATACAAGTTTGATATAGATTTTATCTTATTTCAGAATTTGGAGTAGTTCAAAAGTTGAAACTTGCCTTATTCTGAGCTTATTGATAAAAGTTTGGGTTTTTAGATACAATTTGTGCAATTTTCGGCACTAACAGTTTAGATTGGACCATATAAAATAGAATTACTCATAAAAAAGGACCATTTTAAATAATATTTATTACTTTATATCGTTAAACATAATTATTATTGTACTACTAATACATAAAAAGATACGTGATGTTTTCCCTTATAATAGTAATCATATTTACAGACGAATTAAACAACTTTATCTAGTTCCAAACTAAGCAAAGCTTGTACTATAGAAACTAGATGACTAAATAAATACATATTATGTATACACAAACACCCAGACACGAGGAAATTACTTTTCATCACATAATATTTTGGTCGCGTTAGGAATCTAACCCTTTGGTGTAATAGTCAGGGTCACTTACCACTGCCCTAAGCGGGTCAAATGCAAAATAAAGATTACATGTTTAAAAAAAAAATTTAGTATGATTTTTTGAAAATCGATATTTTTGCAATTTGTAAACAAATAGCTTTTAAAGAGTTTTGTTTAAATTATTAAAAGCTATGCCACACACATAATACAAACATTAATTAACGTGTAATACGGTTGTTGTTGTTTTAGGAGGTTGTAGGCCCTATTTTACAGGAGGTCGTCCGGCGCGGTACCACCACGGTGCCTTTTTTTCCTGCAAAGCAGTAAGTATTTAAAATAATACTGTGTTCCAGTTTGAAGAGCATCACCGCGAGCGTCTTTACTGGGTAAACGAGACTTAACAACAATGTCTCACGTAGGAAGCGCCTTGGTGATACCGCTAGTATTGGCGAAGTCCAAAAAAAACGTATGTATATTTATAAAATACTTAGTTTCAAAAGTATTCATGCCTTTTTGTAGTTTAAAACACGTAATAAGCAAAGCACCCGATGTGTTTCATCATTAGGTACGGTAGGAATTCATTAAAGCCAAGACGATAAAATTATTTATAGATAAGCAGTTAAAGGGTTTATTGACATTTTAGAGGCAAATGTGATTGCAATATAATTTAAGACTTGTTATACAAATATATTCGCAATTAAAAAACTGACAAAACGTTATGTAAAATATTGAATCCACTATTTACAAACTATTCGGAACGGATTAATTCTCTTATTCCTACCAACATCCTGGTCTTAACGAACGCTGTAAAGAGTCCGAAATGTCGGGAGTAATATATAAGGAATTAACGTGAGAAATCCGTAAAACGAGATTTAATATGCATAGTAATTGCGAAAATAAAACGTTAATTATTGTGATAAATTGTTTAAAACAAACTATCAAAAACATGGGTATTTTTTTGGCAAAAAATTTAAAGGCGTATTTTAAAGCGGGCAAAAGTGGCAAAGGTGAACCGATGAGGGAAGCCACTTCTGCCCAAATGTTTCATTGTTTGGTGAATTTGCTTACTTCATCATCAGGTCTTATCCGACAGACGTCCCTAAAAGAAAAGCAGAGTTATGCAAAACGTAGAAGATTTATAAATTTAATGCGAATAATTTAAACTGAACTAGATATCCGGTTTTTTAACAAAATTGGTTTGAATTTTAAATTCATTTTTTAAGTAAATTAATATATATTATCAAACAGACGAGACAGAAAAACACTATGTTTAACACACAATATTTTGTGGTCAGAAACAAATCGATGATTACGAAGAGAATACATTTTCATCAATCCCTGAACTCTTTTTTTTGTAATTTATCATTTCAAGGATTCCTTTCATTTCCGTATTCATTAACATAATTATTTGTTAGTTTAAAAATTCTAAAATTAATTAATAAACAATACAATGTTTATAAAAATGACGTGATTTTTATTTTTTTTGTATTAAATTACAACAAAAAAAAATTATGATATGAATATTAATCCCAAATAAATATTGATTATCATTATCATAAGAATATTAAGATTTTGATAGAACAATGCATATAATACATCATATGGTTAGCTCATTGTAGTTTCATTTTTACTTATGTTGACTGTTATTATTGACGGCTCATAAAGAAAGATGTGATTGTTAGAAAGACTTCAATTTAATGCATGTACTCTAAAGCCATTCTTGGGGTAAATATATTTTATCTTAACATTTTTATGCTTAAATTTTTTATCCAGCGCATGACCGTTAAAAAAACCATTTTCCACCCTATTTTTGTTCAACAATGAGTGACTAATTACAAAAATTATATTATATTGTTATTAAGGTTAAGGTTAAACAGTAGTTATTATTTGTGTGTCAAACGTTCACCTGATAATTAAAAAATTAGGTACAGGCGAATATGTTGATACTTTAAAATTCTGTCAAATGCTTAAAATGCAGGTACACTTTTAAGAAAAAAACGGAATCACATAATATCGGCTTTATTTATAAGCAATTTATCTCTGTTGACGAGAATTCGTTTAATTAAGCTCGTCAGGTTGCGACGTCTTGTCCGTGTCATTTTTATACTTTTTTTAGTACTTGATTTCTAGATAGCGCCATGAATGATACTTATAATAGATTTTCTTAATTGTTCTGGAATATTGGCCATATTTGTATTATTAAAAATTTACGTAATCACATTCCTTTGCATTATTTACCCAATCTTACGGACAGCGACAAGACTATGTCAATCGATTACATCTCAGTTTAAATAGACATAAAACAATAAAATAACAAATAAATTAGTATTTTTAACTAACGTTGTAAAACGATCACTAGATATTTTTATTTTGGTGGTTGTGTAAGAGTTTCAAAATTGTTTTTTCTGACATAAACAAAAGAGTTATAAATAAATCTTAAAAAAATAATAATGAACAAGAATGTCATTTACATTCTTTTAAAAGTGTTTACTTTCCTTATGTAGATGTTTACACAATATGAATGTATATATACACAATATAAATAGAAAACAAGCTCCAATGCTTACGTAGCTTTTAGTTTTCGGAAGAATTAAGGTTAATTAGATGGTGCAGGATAGAACTGCACTAACTGCTAACTAACACTTTTACTACCTTAACCTTTTCTTCGGTGTTTACCAAGCTAACTAATTAAAAGCACAAGGCGGTAAGAAAATTTTTTTTTTGGCTATTTTCCACTTTCTGGTAATAAATCATAACATTTGGATAACGATACAAATATAATGTTACCAATGATTTGAATTCATAACATAGGAACAAAAGTTAAAACAGTACAGTCATTATAAATGTTTCTAAATCTGACTTTATATTAATGTTCAGAATTAAACATTTAATATTTCTATTACTTTCCTAGCACAGACAAAAAACAAACATCTATCTATTATGTATCATTGGAAGATATTATAAATGATGCTTGGTTTATCGAGCTATTTCCAATAATCCTATATTTTTTAATCAATTGAAAATACAAGTACGTGCTTCGTTTCCACCTTGTTGGTATTGAAACATTTGTATAATTTATTATCTTACTGAGATTATGTAATTCTTATGAAAATATAAGGTATATAAAATAATATAACAACTTATCAGCTTACGAAACAATTGTGACATTCAATCGTTTTTATTATGTTTTATTATGGTTTTAGTGTTAAGTAAACGTTTTTCTTTTAAAGCATTTTTTATATAGTTAAGTCTTAATTATTTTTTTTAGTGACTGATGGTCACAGTTGGCCGCAGGCCTCTTCTGCAACTTGGCCTTGGGCCCTAAATATAAGCTACTATCTACACCACTTCGGAAAGCGTTTCGGGTGGGAGAAAAGTGGGAAAAACTCACAGCGCTTCTATCATTGATAGGAGAATCGGCCCTGGACGTGCCGTATCTACTGTCATATTGCGTTCCCGCTCTAACCGTCGTCGAGGCGGGCTGTCTGAAGTCCGTTTTGCAGTGGTAGCAGACGACGCTTCTCTTGCGCGACGGTGATGACGTCGTCTGGTTCAGTAAAAGTATGGCGCGGTCATCGCATGGTGTAAACATTTCTATAATATTCGTGAGGTTTATAATCCACGGTTTGAACTATAAGCGGGTTGGGGTTTTCAGAAGCCGCGTCAAAGTATCTTTGAGTAAACTTTTCACAAAATTGAGCTATATGTAAATGGAGATCAAGATGGAGGTCTATATTTCTAATGAAGCAGGGAGCACCCGTGGCTTTGCGCATGAACCGATTCTGGATCACCTGCAGGCGTTTGATTTTACTTGTCTCTCCTTGTAGGAAAACAGGGCAGGCGTAAGTTAATATGGGACGTATGAATGTTTTGTAGATTGTCACTTTGTTACGAAGTGACATCTAACTTTTAGAATTTATTAAGTGGGTAGAGACGTAAGAGAACAAAGGTTGCTTTATTACTCACTCATCTGGTATGAGGACAAAGAAACTAGAATCTAGCTGACACCAAGGTACTAGTTTCGGTTGACCCGGGTGCTGGTTCACTAAAAATTTAATTTGGTTGGGAGAAAAATGAAATCCTCAATGTTTTTTGTAATGGTGAAACTACTTTTTAAACATTTCCTGAGATTTTTGTCGTCAAAATCAATCAAATACACCAAAATACATCACGAGCAGATGAATGATAATGACTGCAAGCAATACACTACAAGCACTGATGACCAAGAAGAGACTGTAGTATATTTTGGATTTCACAACTGCCTTCTAGAGGGAGTGAACAAAGAGTACTTTGAATGCAGGTACAAACCCATCCGACAAATTTGAAGTTTACGAAATAAATTTCAAGTTTCTCCATTTTACTACTGGGCAGTTTAAGTCGCATCAGTCGCAGATGTGAGCTTCGTCATTTCATCACGCTTGTTTGTTTATAAACCTTAAAATAAGAAAACATATAGTTAGTCAGGCATGTTTTGATTAGTTAAATGTAGTATTTGCAATTATGTGTATCTCCCAAAATAAAATCAAGACCCTATAAACTGCCGATACTTTTGGGAAAACTTGAGAAAATTAAGTATTTTAGACATTACGTTAACCTCAGTTGTAATAAATGTATGATTATTTCTTTTGTTTACGCTAATATTATACATTATTAAATAAAATTACTTTTTACGGATTTTATCGCGTTTATTTTACATATTTAAATTCCCCACGTTTCAAACACTTTCCAGCGGCCGTGGTCACGGGGTAGAGTCTACCCGTGATAAAGTAATTTTATTTAATAATGTAGTAAATGTAATTAAAGAATTTTTATTTTTGTATTGTCAGCATCTTAAGACTGACGATACCAGTTAATTAGAAAAATTTTAAAAATCAATCAATAAATATATATCAAAACCAATGAAATGATATATATACATAATTATATATATATATACTTACTTTGTTGGTGAAGATATTAAAATAATCGGCTATAATGCTCGGTAAGTAATAAGGGTTGATCCGGCTTTAATAATGCGCCGCTGAAAGGCTTAAACTTAGTTTGTTGCCTTCTTCAATGAGTTTTGTTAAAAGTTTAAACCTTACTTTTGATGTTTAATTAGATGGAAAATTTATTCTCATTGCGATCCGCAGCTTTTCGAACAAAGTATTCAATGGAAGTTTTAATAAATAAAGTATGAATAACTGAAATTATTTGAAACAACAACTGTTGAATTAGACGTATTAATTAAAATTTTAATGATTATTACGATAATTTTTTTTAATAAAATACGGTTTAATAAAGTACAATTTGTTAACTAGCTACTACATATTTTATCGTCATCATCGGCCTATCTCTGGTTGAACATTGACATACTACCTAATACGCCTTCTTTATCCGTTTTAGGAGCATCCCCACGTTAGTCAATGCGGGTTGATGGGTTGAAACTTTTACTGCCCATCCGATGCCAAATAATTTAACTATACAGACAATTGGAGATCGGCCCTAAGTGTCCTAACCAACCAGAAAACAACAATAACACCTTTCTTAGCGGGATTCGAACCCACGACCTCTGGCTTATAAAGCAAGGGCCAATACCGCGAATAAAATTATAAAGACTTAATTTAAACACTTTTTACCCTATTCATGTCATCGGTAAATAAAACTTTATGTCTAATACGCTTTCGACGATCCAGTTTCCTTATTATTAGATGTCACATGCATGTTATTTGTTAGCAGCTATTTTCTATTTGGACATACCAAATAGAAAACTTCTTGAGCTCGACTGATTTACGGTGAGAAAAAGCCCGTAAATATTCCACATGCTTAAATAACAAAATAATTAACAGCTCAAAGGGCGAAGTGAAACGTTTAAAAAGATATCTAAAATACTTTTATCGCCTAGACGAAATTGAGTTTTATGTTTCAAGAGAACGTGGCCAAAGATTCCACGACTCTTGTAACAATCGATATATTCTATTGTTATGCAAAATGTCATGATATTTAAAGTACTAAAACTTTAAAGTTTTAAATTCAAATATCAAATTATGCTCTAGTACGCAGCCATATGAAATACGTTTGTCATATTTTTTTAACTTTACAATGTTTAAATACAGCGTATTAAAATTATCATGGTGTTTCTGTTACCTACTATTTTCTACTATTTTGACCTGATATCTGATATCTCGATACCAATGATTACATTTTAATTACACTTACAAGATGGCGTTTTTCAAACATTTTCCTATATAGATTATCATAGATAAAAATACATAGTGGCTCCCTCATGTCTTGCGTAGTCAACTTCAACACCTGGTGTTGGTTTGATAAATGAGACGGGGTACAAGCATACGATTAATTATATAAACCGCATCGACACTAATAAAACTACGAAACCGTATTTGAAGTCAATACAATCAATAGTTTCCAATCAATAAAAATTTGTTTTAATTGGCAAGAGGGCAAAAGAAACATCAAGTTATTATATTTGTGCATGTATCATGGGTATGAAAATAAAAGAATCAATTTAATACTTCGCTTGTTCTTCGAAAGCCTTATTCTTAAAATTAATAACAAAGACTTAGTAACGGATTACAGTTACAAAATTACCTCACTACAAGAGGGAATTTGGGTACATCAAAAATATTATAATAAATATTGTTAATTATTTGAACTTATCTTAATGTTTTGAAATACAAAAAAAAATGAAATTTATAATTAAATCTTGCTTAGCTGACTTAATTTCGTATACAGATAGGTCTTGACCCCTTGCTGCTCCCTACACGACATTCTAATTTCGTCTTGCCTTCCTACAGGTCCAGAATCGTGTACGTTTTTTTAAGAATCATCGTCGAACATTATCATATTTAAAAATTATTAGTTTCTGTTTTTTAAGAAGTATGTTACAAATAAATGATGTTTTTGTCTTTTATGACATAACTAATGATTTTATTATATATCTATTAGTTTAAAAATACTTGTATGTTTTTAGTTGGTTTGTTTTAACAAATAAATAAAAAAAATTAACCTTGAATATTAAAAGATTTTTTATACATACAAATAAATGTAAGTAAATTATTATTGATTTACATAAAGGAAAAAATTGTCATAAATGTTTATTATATCACCACTAACGCCAAATTCACAGCTTCAACGTATAAGGAGTTAAATTAATTACAGCATTGTTGAAAATAATCATCTTAAAATGTTTGTTCAGTTTTTAGGGTAAATCCGGCTTTTAGTAGGTCGCTTAAAATCTTTTATTAAATTGGTTTTCATCTAAGTTATTTTGTATATTACGTGGTGGAACATACAGCAAGTACTAATGGATTTTCAAAAAGCGTTTATTTGATTTTGAAGAATGATTTTCAAAAATCAAATAAAAATTTGTTACAAATTTCAATGACCAAGAATTTTGCAAAAAAAATTACCTTATTTTTTTGCAACAATTTTTTTTCGTCGAACTTTATCTATGCACTAGAAACCTCCATACATTAAGACACCTAGGGACGAGAGGATATGTCGTATATTCCCGAACGCGCCCATCCGAGCTGGATTCGTCGATGGACCTCGGCATCGAAGTTGGACTTACCTAATCGGACTATTTGTCCCAGGTAAATATATTCGTCAACAACTTCGAAGCACTCCAACAACCACCGGCATAGGCATGACATGACCGTTTGACATAACTTTCTTCTTGTCCATGTTCATCCTACTAGGCCCACGAGTTGAGAGACACTGTTGAGGTCATTGAGCATAGCATTTAGGTCCTCCAGCGACTCCGCCATGATGACTATATCGTCGGCAAATCTAAGGTGGTAATACACTGCCAGTTGATGCTTATACCTCGTCATTTCTAATTCATAAGTTTAAAGGCGTCTTTCAATGCAGGGTGAAGAGTTTCGGGAATATAACATCAACCTGTCTTACACCTCTCTGCAATTAGATAGGCTTCTCTACCGGATTGTACTTGGATGGACATCGTGGCTTTGCTGTACAAACACTTCAGAACCTCGATATACCGATTGTCAATTTGGCAACGCTGAAGGCCTGCAGCACAGTCTAAATTTCTTCAAATCAAAGGCTTTCTCATAGTCTACAAACGCCAAGCATAAAGGCAGATTATACTCCTCGTCTTCTGTATAATCTGCCTTGCTGCAAATATGTGGTCTATGGTACAAAGCCTTTCGAAACCACTTGTTTGGGTGGCTGGAAATCGTCTAGTCTAGAAGCGAGACGATTCAAGATGACTCTAATTTTATTTTTCGTAACCAACTACATTTAAATTACTTTGATTAAGGTTGGTGTTTCATTTATTTTTTTTATTTATAAAAAGTTGGATTGCTACCTACGTGCATATATAAAACAGCCAAAGCGATACCTTAAATCTTTATAACTGATCCCTGACCTTAAGATTGAGTAAGTACCATTAATATATTGAGATAAAACCACGTTATAATCTTGGACTTCATATATTATTACATCGGAAACTTACTATGCTTTACTGTATAAAATCTTTTTTTTACAGTTAAATTTATATATTGTTTTTATCTATATATTACTAAAATAACGTAATGAAATTTATATAAATGTAACACATGCGAATTTATTGCCTCTGCTGCGAATGGACACTGACATAGATTAATAATAACGCATCAATATTTAATCACAGATTTGCTTCTATTTTGAGACTAAGTACGATAGGAATTATTAAGGACATATTGAATAAGATTTTCTGTGTATTGTTTAAGTGTGCATTGTTAGTAATAACTGTTTTTGGTGTTATCGTTATATAAATGTTATTTCCAAAATCCAGATGCTATCTTTAAGTTTTTTTATTTAAAAAGAAGCTTTTTAAAATATAAAACTATTAATTGCTTGAAATACACATCATAATATGAAAAAATATGAGATATGTAATGTGGAATAAAACAATTACGATATAAAGTTAGAGAACATGTACATTTAATGTTGTTTGTAAACGGCATTATTAACGGATAACTTCGAGTGCGAAACCAGGTCGGATGATACATTTTTTCTAAGTCTCGCTTAAAGTGCGGTTTCATCAAAAGTATTGATTGTATTGATCATCATTATCGTGCAATTGGCATAAATACTATTTGATCCAGTGTCGGAAAAAGATGAATGTATATATAAGATGTGTTATTAACATAAAATCCATTGTTGCGGCTATGTTAATAATAGATTTTTTCTACCTTGTACTAATAAAATTTCATCACAGTGCGAAACTAGGTTGAATGCTTCGAGGTTCGAGGTACCACCTCGTGCTTATTCCGCGCGGCTTGTGTTAAATCGCATTCGAGTAAATAGGTCTAAAAAAGTAGAATTGTAATTCCATTTTTTAAAAAGATTTTTTCTGTAATCGTGTTAATAAAAAAAATAGTTAAGTTTAATTACAGTATATGATCATTATTTCTTTTACACGTGATCAGTTTTAGTCTGTGTAAGACCATGAAAATAGTCCAAAACGTCGGAAAAATATATAAATAGAGCTAAAGCAAAGATCCGTAAAATAATGCATTTGATATGTACAATGTACGACACGACTCAAAAGATACCAATCTACAAAAATGAAATATTTTTGTAAATAAATAGTAAAATTATAACAAAAAATTACTAAATAAATAAGTAAATAAGTAAATGAGTAAATAAGTAAATAAGTAATGAAGTAAATAAGTAAATAAGTAAAAAAAAATAAAAAAATAAGTAAATAAGTAAATAAGTGAATAAGTAAATGAGTAAATAAGTAAATGAGTAAATAAGTAAAGAAATAAATATACAAATAAATAAATAAATAAAATAATAAAAAAGTAAATAAATAAATAAATAAATTAATTAATTAATGAATGAATGAATGAATGATCAAATGAATGAATAAATGAATGAATGAATAATTGAATGAATGAATGAATAAATAAATGAATGAAAGAAATAATGAATGAAATATTTAATGAAAGAATGAATAAATCAATAAATAAATAAATAAATGAATAAATGAATATATAAAATAAATAAATAAATAAATGAATGAATGAATGAATGAAAGAATTAATGAATGAATGAATGAATGAAAAGAATTAATAAATAATTTTTAATAAAATGAATGAATAAATGAATGAATAAATGAATGAATAAATATATGAATAAATGAATGAATAATAGAAGATGATATGGAATGATTGAATAAAATGAATGAATGAATGAATAAATAAATGAATTAATGAATGAATGAGTAATTGAAGAATGAATGAATGAATGAATAAATGAATGTATAAATGAATGAATGAATAAATTAATAAATAGTAAAAAGTAAAAAAGAATTAAGTAAATACGTAAATAAGTAAACAAGTAAATAATTAAATAAGTAAATAAGAAAATAAAGTATAAGATATATAAATAAGTAAATAAGTAACAAAGTGAATAAGTAGATAAGTAATGAAGTAAGTAAATAAATAAATAAATAATTAGATAGTATATATATATATATATATATATATATATATATATATGTATATTAAATAAAAACTAAATAAGTAAAGAAATTAATATACAAATAAATAAATAAATAAATAAGTAAATGAATAAATAAATAAATAAAAAGAAATAAATAAATAAATGAATGAATAAATAAATTAATTACTTAATTAATCTATCAATGAACGAATGAATGAATGAATGAATTAATGAATAAATGAATGAATGAAAGAAATAATGCATGAAATATTTAATGAATGAATGAATAAATCAATAAATAAATAAATTAATAAAAAAATTAATAAATGGATGAATGAATAAATGAATGAATGAATGAATAAATGAGTCTATCAAATAATGAATTAATGAATGATTGAATAAATAAATGAATGAATGAATGCATGAATGAATGAGTATATGAATGATTGAATGAATGAATGAATGAATGATTATATAATTGAATGAATAATGAATGAATGAATGAATGAATAGAATGATAGAGTGAATGAATGAATGAATATATGAATGATTGAATGAATGAATGAATGAATGAAAGAATGAGTGAATCAATGAATAAATGAATGAATTAATGAATGAATGAATGAACGAATAAATGAATGAATAAATGAATGCATGAATGAATGAATGAATTAATGAATTAATTAATTAATAAACTAATTCATTAATTAATCTATCAATGAATGAATGAATGAATGAACGAACGTATAAGTAAATGAATGAATGAACGAATGATTGAATGAATAAATGAAGGAATGAATGAATGAATGAATTAATTAATTAAATTAATCTATCAATGAATGAATGAAGAATGAATGAATATAAATAGCAAATAAGTAAATAAATAAAGTAAATATAAAATAAGTAACTAGTACATGGTAATAAGTATATAAGTAAATAATTAAATAAGTAAATAAGTACATAGAAAATAAATAAAGTAATTAATAATAAGTCAAATAAATAAGTAAGTAAATAAGTAACTAGTAATAAGTAAATAGTATATTAAGTAACAGTAATATGAAATAGAATAAGATATAAGTAAATAAGTAAAAGTAATAGGAAAGAATAAAAGTAAGATAATAAATCAGTAAATAAGTAATAAGTAATAAGAAAATAAGTATTTAATTGCAATAAGTAAGTAAATGAGTGAGTAAATGAGTAAATGAGAATGAGTAATGAGTGAAATGATAAATGAGTAAATGAGTAAATGAGTAATGAGTAAATGAGTAAATGAGTAATGAGTAATGAGTAATGAGTAATATCAATGAGTAAACGAGTAATGAGTAATGAGTAAAGTATAAGTAATAAATAAACAAATGAATAATTAATAGATATATATATTATATATATATATTTACTTATTTTTTGATTTCTTATACTTATTAACTTATTTATTTATTTACCTATTTACTAATTTATTTATTTACTTATTTACTATTTACTATTTACTTGTTCACTTATTTACTTATTTACTAATTTTCTTGTTCTTATATACTTTTCACTTATTTAATCTATCATTCATTCATTTATTTATTCATTCATTTATTCATGCATTAATTCTATTTATTATCTTAATTAATTCATTCATTTATTCATGCATACATTCGTTCATTTATTCATTTATTTATTCATTCATTTCGTTCATTCATTCATTCATTCATTCGTTCATTCATTCATTCATTCATTCAATTTTTATTTATTTATTCATTCATTTATTCATTCATTTATTTATTCATTAATTTATCCATTCATTTATTTATTTACTTATTCTTTTGTTGACTTTTTATTTATTGATTTATTCATTTATTCATAAAATATTTCATTCATTATTTCTTTCATTCATTTATTCATTCATTCATTCATTCATTCATTCATTCATTGTTTTAATATCATCATGCATTATTTCTTTCATTCATTCATTCATTCATTCATTCGATCATTCATTAATTTTCATTTATCATTTATTCATTGTTATTCATTCATTTATTCATTCATTTATTCATTCATTTATTCATTTATTCATTCATTCATTCATTCATTCATTCAATTATTCATTCATTCATTTATTCATTCATTCATTTATTTATTCATTCATTCATTTATTCATTCATTCATTTATTCAATTATTCATTAATTTATTAATTCAATCATTCATTCATTCAGGTATTTATTCATTTATTCATTCATTTATTCATTTATTCATTTATTTATTTATTTATTTATTCATTCAGTCATTCATTTATTCATTCATTCATTTAATCCTTCATTCATTCAGGCATTTATTCATTAATTCATTCATTCATGCATTCATTCATTAATGCATTCATTCATTCATTCATTCATTCATTCATTCATTCATTCATTCATTCATTCATTCATTCATTCATTCAGGCATTTATGCATTCATTCATTCATTTATTCTTTCATTCATTCATTCATTCATTCAATCATTCATTCATTCATTCATTTATTTGTTCAATCTTTTATTCATTTATTTATTCATTCAGTCACTCATTCATTCTTTTATTTGTTCAATCATTCATTCATTCAGGCATTTATTCATTCATTCATTTATTCATTCATTCATTCATTTATTCATTCATTCAATCATTCATTCATTTAGGCATTTATCCATACATGCATTCATTCATTCATTCATTCATTCATTTATTCATTCATTCATTCATTCATTCCTTTATTCAGTCATTCATTTATTTATTCATTCATTTAATCATTCATTCATTCAGGCATTTATTCATTCATGCAGTCATTCATTCATTTATTTATTCATTGATTCATTAATTCATTATTTAATAGACTCATTTATTCATTCATTTATTCATTCATTCATTCATTTATTTATATATTGATTTTTTTTAAATTATTTAAATATGTACTTATTTACTTAAGTACTTATTTATTTATTTTGTTACTTATTTATACTTCATGCTCAAAATTTCTACAAAGCGAACTTTATGCCAATGGTATCGTCTACCAGCCAACTTTTGGGTGGTGTTGAGGTAATAAGACAGGTGCATCAAAGTAATCAAAAACAAAGAGAGAAATTTTGTGTGTGTGAATGTTTTGATTAGTTATACATCCAATCATTCATTCATTCATTCATGTAGTCCATCATTCATTCATATATTTATTTATTTTTTATATTTATTTTATCAATTATTTATTTATTTAATTATTTATTTACTTATTTACTTAATAACTTATATACTTATTAATTTTTTAATTATTTTATTATTTATTCATTTATTTATTTGTCGCTCGTCTTAGTTATTAATTTATTTATATATATATCTATTAACTGCCTCCGTAGCCTAGTGGTATTGGCGTTTGCTTTAGAAACCGGAGGTCGCGGTTCGAATCTGCGGGGACTCAACAAATTTCGTTGTTGTTTCCTAGTTGGTTAGGACAATTGTCTGAAAAGTAAGAGGATCCATGCGTCGGATGAGCATGTAAAGGCGAGTCCACCCACCAACCCGCATTGGACCAGCGTGGTGGGATATGGTCCAAAACCCCTAATGGATAGGGGTGTATTAGGGAGGCCTATGTCCAGCAGTGGACTATCAAAGGCTGATGATGATGATGATGATGATATATCTATTTATTTATTTATTTATTTGTATAGTTATTTCTTTACTTATTTACTTATTAATTTATTTACTTATTTACTTATTAATTTATTTACTTATTTATTTATTTCCTTTTTACTTTTCACTTAATTATTCAGTTATTCATTCATTCATTCATTTATTAATTTATAATTTTATATTTATTTATTAACTTATTTATTTATTTATTAATTTATTTATTTATATACTTATTTACTTAATAACTTATATACTTATTTATTTTTATTTATTTAATTATTTATTCATTTATTTATTTGTCGATCGTCTTATTTATTAATTTATTTAAATATATATCTATTTATTTATTTATTTATTTATTTGTATAGTTAATTCTTTACCTATTTACTTATTTATTTATATACTTATTCACTTATTCACTTATTTACTTATTTACGTATTTGTTTATTTCCTTTTGTACTTTTTCACTTGTTTATTCATTCATTCATTCATTCATTCATTTATTAATTCATTCATTTATTCATTTATTTATTAATTCATTCATTCATTCATTCATTCATTCATTTATTCATTCATTTATTCGTTCATTCATTCATTTATTTATTAATTCATTCATTCATTCGTTCATTTATTCATTCATTCATTCATTCAATTATTCATTTATTCATTTATTCATTCATTCATTCATTCATTCATTTATTTATTAATTCATTTATCCATTCATTCATTTATTTATTTATTCTTTTATTGATTAATTTATTTATTGATTTATTCATTCATTCATTAAATAATTCATTCATTATTTCTTTCATTCATTTATTAATTTATTCATTCATCCATTTATTCTATCATTCATTAATTCTTTCATTCATTCATTTATTGATAGATTAATTAATTAATTAATTAATTAATTAATTCATTCATTCATTAATTCGTTCATTTATTCATTCATTCATTCATTTATTCATTCATTCATTCATTTATTTATTATTATATAAGACAGATGCATCAAAGTAATCAATAAGAAGAGAGATATTTTGTAGAGTGTGGGTGAATGTATTGATTAGTTAAACATTCAATCATTAATTAATTCATTGATTCAGTCATTCATTTATTTGTTTATTTATTTTTATATGTTTTTTATTTATTTAATTATTTAATTATTTATCAATCGACTTATTTATTATTTTTTATTTAAATATTTATTAATTTACATATTTAGTTATTTATTTATATATATATATATATATATATATATATATATTCTATTTATTTATTGACTTCATTACTTATTTACTAATTTTCTTGTTTACTTATATACTTTTTTACTTATTTGTTCATTTATTTATTATATCATTCATTCATTTATTTATTCATTCATTCATTCATTTCTTCATTTATTCATGCATTAATTCATTTATTCATTCATTAATTAATTCATTAATTCATTCATTCATTCATTCAATCATTCATACATTCATTCATTTATTCATTCATTCATTCATTTATTCATTGATAGATTAATTAATTAATTAATTAATTCATTCATTCATTCATTTCTTCATTTATTCATGCATACATTCGTTCATTTATTCGTTTATTTATTCATTCATTCGTTCAATTTTTTTTATTTATTCATTCCATCATGAATAAAAATGCAATATTGAAACTATTATTGTTATTATTAAATAATACACGTAATACTGTTATTTCGTTAAAACAAATTTAGCTTACTTAGGTTAAATTATTGGTTTTGGCAGTTTAATATCGAAATAAGTTATTAATTACAATGAACCGTTAATTTTGTTTTAACATGATTTAAAATTTTAATGAAACTTTAAAAATGAGAAATATTTCACATGAGAAAATGAGAATATTGTTTGATGATCCATGTTGTTTACCTGATCGGATAATTGTTCACGGCATTAAAGTCGTTTTATTTTCGGCTTTAATTTCTTGCCAATACTTGTCAACGTAAATAGAACTTGCAACTGTTTAACGTATTTTATAGGGTGTTTTTGTGTGATTATATCGTACTTTAAGGGCCATCGGTGATGTAATTTGCAAATAGCTTAGTATAGAGATAGATATCATATCCTAGTTTTTATAAGCGTTATTAAACATCAGTAACAACGTACCTACATTAAACTTGTTCATAATATTATTTTAGTTCAGATGTGCACATTTAAGGTGGATGTAATTTCGTACGGCTCGTACGCCTAAAATGCATCTAAAATGAAATGGTATTCCGACTAAGCGGTGCATTTACGAAGCTTATATCAAACCCCAAAGTGTTGTAGGCTATGTTTTCGAAGATTTGCAGTTCAAAGCTTTGACATCAGTTGCATGTTTCGGGCTCCTATTTAGAGATGATAAATGTTGTGGTTCTGTTAAGGGGATACATATTTTTATCGTAGGGCGTCAGTGCAAATTTTAGTGAATAAAATTGATTATCCCCTTTGTTATGTGGTAACTAACTTTTGAAAGAGGCGTCAGCAAAGTAACTTTCACTTGAAGTTCAGAGTTAGTATTTTATGTATTCCGTATTATTATATGGTACATAGTTATATTTTAAATAGGTGATGTATTTATATTTAAAAAAGACCGTAATTATGAAATATTTCTTGCTCTACTTCACGTGTAGTTTGTTCGTTAAGCCTGTGTATAGTTTTAATTGTGCGAAAAGAATAAATAAAAACATAAGTAAATAGATATATCATGCTTTCCGTGTACTTGCGTTGCTAAGTAACTGATGTTTTCCATCTCAACACGAATAAAGTCGCGGGTAGCTTCTAGTTACAATATAAAACCAGTTATCGAAATTTAAATTTAGATTAACTGCTGCGGTCATATAATTGTACTTGTACTAATAACAGCTAACACAATATGTTCATAACCTTCGATATTCTGTAAAAACATAGCCTACAATAGAGAATACAACAAATCAGTAATATAGTTGTAAAGGAATAATCATGGAGTAATTCCTTGATATATCTTAGAAAATTTATTATCATTCAAGAATTCCGATAAAGGTCCCAATAAATGAGACAAATTATTACAAAAATATTTAATACTCATTTTTACACTCAGTAAATTTTAAGAAAGCCGTAATTTTTGTTAGTTGCTATGGAAAAGTTTATTAATCGTCGCAACATATAAAATAATAAGGAAAATACATGACATATGATATTCCTTGCATGGAGAAAACATGCTTGAAAATTCATATTTCACCCCGTAAATTCAATATACTGTAGAAGATTGCAAACATATAGATTTATAATATCCTTCCACTCTCTGAAGTGCTAATAGAATGAATAACATATAAGTTGGTTCCATATTTATTGGAAATCCAAAGGGTTTAAAGCTATAGGTTCTTAATACGATAGTTGCTTGCTCGTCAACAAAACCTACCTTGATTGAATATCGTTACTCTATTTATGACGAATACATTAAATATTTAATTGAAGAAGAAAAAAGTAAATTAAAGTTATACCATTAGTAGGGAAGTAATATTAACAAGCAACCTTATAAAAATAAGATCAATGTAAGTAATTAATTAACTAGTAAAATAAAATACTTTATTTACTGTATTTGAAGAATAGGAAAATTCATCAGGTCCAAAATTATACCTAAATGCGATTGAAATGACAACGTAATTAACCTTAATATAATAACTACATATAAGTTAAATATACCTTACAATAAAATTTTTATGTAAACAAACTTAAACAAGACAATTCTTTAACGAAGATAGGTTTTAGACTGGATGAATGCCGCCTAATGTTGGCATTATTGTCTTATGAAAAATATAGCAATTCATAAACAAGGAAACAATCCCTTAAGTCGTTAATCATAAGATACGCCATTGGGAATATGTACTTCAAAACTACTTTTTAAAATACCTTACTATCGTTTAAGCCTTCCATATATTTGTCAAAGATGTTAATTTAAATCGAAAATCATAAACGGAGTATTCATAATTATACATATACATATTTTAAGGGTGTTATTAAATATACGTTGTTTTTCTTTTATTTCTGTTAAGCTTTTATTAATCTTTACAGAACCTAAACAGGAATGGATAATAGCCAAGAAGAGAAAGAGAACTATTTATTACTCAATCAAATATTATGAATATAAATATATAATCGTGTAAGATTAACAAATAATATCTCTGAAATTAATATAAGTATTGCCATAGTATTATATAAATCTAGTTGAGCGCACGTGAACTGATATTAGATTTAAAAAATATTTACAAGAAAAATATTAAGTATAGAAAGATATTCTCACTAAAAGCTTGGGACTAGTCTGATGTAGCACGTATATAAGAGAAAATTTCATAAGGAGCTACAACAATTGAAAATATTTACTTTACCAGAAATATCACTATAAAAGACATTTTAAAATAAATCTTTGTTTTTTATTGAGTTTGAAGTTGCACTATTAAACATAATACAAATAAAAATACGCTTTCATTGTCGTGCTAATATTGTTGAAACTACAACACGATTAAGTCGATAGTGGTTTGTGGCCGAACTTAATTCTGTATTTGTGATTAATTCGAAGTCCATAAAACTGTTTCCAATGTATTTAACATAAACAGGAAGTTTATTTTCTCAATTTATATTTTAAACAAAATGTTTATGAAACTTTATCTGATGATAGGTATACCAATTTAAGATATATATCAATTTAAGATGTACGCAGTTTTTTTATTTTCATTTTAAAATCTAATAGGCAAAATTTAGCCTGTTACACTTTCTGTTAGTTTGTTTATAGGCCTTACGTGAGTACCGATTCGTACTACTCACTTAGTGTTGGCAGATGATACGCAATAGGAAAGAAAAAAATCTGACGCTCTTTAAAGGTTTTTAGGAAATTTGGTTTTCGGTAAATCACGTGTGTCAAACATTTAAAAAAGATTAAGCTATTTATTATTTTAGATTATTTGAGCGGTTATAATTTTTATATTTGTCATCACAAACATCTTCAATAACGTAACTCATGACAAGAATCATCCAGACATCTCATAGAAAACTAGATTGATATTTTGTATTTTTTCACGAATATAAAAATTTAGTTGTTGTTTCTAAAAGATATAACTATCTTATTTATTAATGTCAGGCATTTTTGATTTGATTGAAGGTCATTTATTTTTCAATTATATACAATACATGTCAGGGTCCTACGTTTTTAATATCTGTTATTTGTTAAACTTGTTTCAAATAGTTAAATAATATCAAACAAGTTTTAAAGAGATTAGTGTCACCAACATAAGTAGGCAAGTGTTTTGCAACTTTGTAACTTTTTAGGTTAATTGAGACAACAATTTTAAGTAAAGGTTTAATATGTTTATCACTTAGTAAGCTTATTACATAGGTCGTTGGTTCTCATCATTCGAATTTCGTTAAATGAAGATAAAAAGAGGCATAAAAATAATCCATTTATTACAGCAACAATTTAATTTGCATTTAAGGGCAACTTTTATTTCAAGAATTGGACGAGGTAAGAATATATCTTAAATTAAATCTCAGGACAAAAATATCATCGGAAGGAATGACACCCGTAATTTTATACAAAATCTTTTTTAAATATGATTACTCTTATTAAATTTCCTAAAATTTTATTCTGAAGACGAATTTACCAATTAAATATGAATCCGCATTGCTTGACCATAAGCTGGTAATTTTTCTTGCTTATTTCGCTAATTTTACTTTAGGTAAGTACCCTGTAAGCTGCAGACATTTTTAATATGGTGGAATGGAAAAAGTTCAGAGTTTACTTAAAAGTTACTATAATTAGTAAACATTATGTCATCATAAAGTACAATTTCTGGAAAATACAAAAGTAAAGTACAGATAACGCAAACAATGTTTCTTATGAATAAAATAAGCATATTATCTCATTTTACGTACTAACGTAACATGAGATAATACGCTAATAATAAAATAACTGCAGGAAACTATTCCTACAGTTATTTTTAACTGGTTTTCAACAAATTAATCAGCAACTTGGAGTGTACTTAAATCATCATTTATGCATTTTTATTGTACATTGAAAAAAATTAAAATGACACTCTGTAATAATACTGTTATTATGACAGGCGGTCGAGGATTTATACAGATGAAAAAAGGTAAATGTTCGAGATCATATCTACCGATACGCAACAATATATACAAGTATTCGGCCGACAGTCAGTCCACGACGATGTTAGAAGTTTAAAAAGTTTAAAAAACATCATACCAAATAAAAAGCAATCAAAAACAAGCCAGAAAGAAAGAACTGAACAAAGGTAAGATTTAATTTTTTCAGTTTATTTAACGTTATTAAAAATTTACAAATGAAATTTGACAAAAGTAAAAATTTTGTTATTGAAACGAAAAAGTTATGTCATCTTGCGACAAATCCTCGATCTTTTGATTTTTTTCATAAAAGCAAAATGTCTGAATTTTATTATTGTAATTTTTTCGTTAAAAGCTTAAGCTAAGAACAATTTCAAAAGTGTAGTGAATTTCAATAAAATTCAATAATAAATTATAATATATATTATGAAATACCTAAGTAATAATAAATAAAAGAAAGTAGTTAGAAATTTTATATCATATATTACATATTAGAAAGTATTGATAACTACAATTATGCAACAACAAATAACTTTATTTTAATATACTCAAACCTTATTAACAATAAAAAGGGTCTAATAGTTGGTGGAATTACTAAACATTTGCGTTATGTTTGCGAGCAGCTGTTAGTTTGGTGGAAGTACATGTAATAAATCATTAGTGCACAACCCTAAATTATACGGGGTTATACATAAGTTTAATGTACAACATTCCCCGTAGAAACTTTCTTGCTTTCTTACCCTTATTTAAAAAAAAAAAAAAACTACAACGACAAATGCGCTATTTCTACGTAAGTTTAACGTAAAGGTAAATAATAAAGCCAAGTAAGGCATAATTGTTTGTTGCTTGTGAAGATATTCTTAAAAACACTAATACAGCAGTATAAGGAATGACTTGACCCATTAAGTATACCGATATCTTATACATCCAGTAATTTACACCTTCGTATTGCAGTTGGCTTGGGCGGTATCAAAGAGGTCCATAAGAGGTCTATGGAGGTCCTAGTTCCATAATAGCATAAAAGAAGTTGTTTTTAAAGTTTATTTGTCGTGGTAAAAGAGTTATATATACAACATTTATTACTACAGCAATCAAGAGAATGGAAGCAAAGAACGTACTGCGAGAATGCATGAAAAATTTTCATTATTAAACAAACAGTAAATGTCGTTAAATTAACGACGTTATAAAGTTAAGTTAACCACTGAACATAAACATTTTATGCCTAGACATTTTTATTGTTCTGTATTTTTTTTTTTGCAAAAAGCAATGGCAAAGCACAGTTGTAGCTTACGACTTTCGCTTTTTATAAACTATGGAACAAAACGAAATTCTTATACAAATTTATGTAATTAATATGATTTGGTAGGTTACAAATAATATATTTGTCAAATTTAAAAATATTAAAAAATGTATAAAATTTCTCTTCTGACGGTTACTTAAACTACATTGAAGTGTCTGTCCCGGAATCGTGAAGGTTATAAAGAATCCAAATGGTCGGATGTAATACAAAAAAAACACAATAATTCTTTAAAAGCGTATTTCATTTATTATTAACCTTCGTCCCGAAAATGAAAGGCACTCAATTCGGAGTGTTTTTTAAATATGTGTCCTCGTTGGTTTACTCCTGATAGACTGATTTTATTCCTATGCAGTATACCGTTAAACTACAAAAAAACCGATCCCTTATTATATTTAAAATTCTAGTCAAAGTCTTCCTAATATATGACTGCAAATATCAAATATTATGGACCCTACTGGATAGAGGTGGTTTTTATTTATTTTATGATGATTTGCGTTGGTGGAATTAATCAATCGCGCAGATGAATTTTCTTACATTGATGAAGTTATTTCTATACAATGGGATTTTGCACATTATTACGTAAACTGTACTAACCTAGTCCATGAATTCACAAATAGTATGTGAATACTTAAGAAAGACAACCTTGTTAGATTGAGGGATAGAACTTTAACACAAGTTTTTTAAAAGATTTAGCTATTCAGGAAATGTTTGAGGGAAACAAATTCTGTTGTTGGACCCATTGGTCAAGGGATCTATCTATAAATTTTTGTTTACACTTGTCTGAAGTTACACTACAAAAAGTCAAAAAGCGTATACCATAAGTTATAATCTTGAACGGAATTGTGGTTTTTGGAACTTGATAAATTCATTCAGTATAAAAGAACTTGAAACTGTGTATAATTGCACCAAAAATTATTTAATATAGTCATATTTATGAAAGAGAATGTACAAATCAAACAGAAAAATTGATTCAATAGAAAGTTGCGTTTTATTATGAAGCCACAAAAAGTAACAAAAATAAACACCTAGGGGTGTTATAAACCGTTGACTTAAATTACACAACAATAAAAAATTAGGGTAATTCTTTACAAAACAGGCACGCGTCTTTTTACTTAAATTATATTTCATTTGATAGGTAATAATATTTAATCAGACACCTGTAATTAAGAAATTGCTGGGAGAGTCTTAGATTTTTAAAAACCTAAAAAATATTTCATTATTTGTATGGAAAGCACTACCACTAAAACATGTTTTAACATTTTTATTTGCAATTAATTTAAAGTAACAGAAAAATTTAATTGACTTTACACTCTAAAGCGAAATCTTAAGTTAATTGATATTTTTAAAATAATAACACAAAAATTAATTTAACTAATATTTGTGCTACAGGTGTCAACTGTTAATATTCGGTTAACTTGTCACTTAGGTATTATAAGTTTATGCCGTATCAGTACAAATTTGTTTTGTTTAGTTAAACTGTGAACTAAAATTACAAAGAACTTCTTGATAACCGCTTTTGTGCTCGAGAAGCTTACAAACGGAATTTACTAAGTCGAGACTGCCACCCGTCATATTAAAATTGTACATGGTATTGATACACCTATTATAACTTATGCTTGTTTTCGTTAGTTACAAATAGTGTAGTAAATATTATACCGTGGCGTTAATTTTTTTATTATGTAATAAAGTAACAAGAAAAGCAAGACTAGATTAAGGTTTAGTTTTATTGTTATTTTTTAGCCGATACGAAATCTTTAGCCATGGTCACAATTTTTTTATTAAGATCGTATCCATTTTAGCTACAATTTTGTAATAACAATTGTAGCAATATGTTTCGTATTTATTACAAGCAATAATCAATTAAATTTTTAGCTTTTAATTCGAAAAATAAGAACTTTACAAACGTAAACTCTAAATATTTAGTTTTTTTGTCAAATTAAAGCTTTATTTTTTAAATAAATAATGAAATAAAGAGAAACAACGTTGCAGAATAGCTCGGAATCTAATCCTAAGCTGATTGCATTGCAAATACAAACATTCGTATGCATTAGAGCAAACTGTAGCTGCACTATTGTATCGGCAGTAGTTATGTTTCGACATAACTGACTAAATTATAACAGTATTTAATACAGATTTTAATACTGGTCCGAAGGTTTAGCAAACGTCAAAAATTACGTGTACTGTTATATTTATAAAATGAATAAACAAATGTCAGAAACTCTTTTAATAATGGACACATTTGAAGTAGGTGGATTATACACATAATATAGTAAACGGTTTAAGGCACAATTATTTTCAGTATTTAGTTATTTTATCTTTATTGTGTATAAATAATGTACTGTACAAAAGTAGACAAATTGTCTGTACCATTTCAAATTGTCTGGCGGTGCAAACAACCTTGGGTGATGTAACGATAAAAAGTGGAAAGGTGCATTACCATGATGATAATAGAAAAAAATCTTTTCGCGATCACTATACAGAATTCATTTACGCTTCTTAACTTTTTATACATTTATTATATGAACTCGTTGCCTTTTTTATACCTTAACGTCTCATGATTTTCGTAAAAACTTAATGTTTTAAGAAACTTGCTATTTTTGAAAATTTATGTATATTGTATTATTTTAACTGGTAAACAGGTAAAACTCTACCAAACTCATTAATATCTAAGTAACTCGTCTCAAATTTTGTACTCTGTCACGTTGTAGTTAACTATATTTGAATAACAAAGGATCTTTACATCGGTACGATAAACAGAGTTTACTAGCTTCATATTTAACAAAATAGGGTAAACAGGAGGCAAACAAAGTTGATTTTGAGAATATATATTAAGCTACGACATTTTGCCTTTTACTAGTTTCTCGAAAGTTACAAATATTCAAAGTTTTAGTTATTATTCTTTTGTACATTGCATACTAAAAGACTTAAAGGCTTAAATCAATTCCCAACAACGAAAAAGTTACTGCTTTTAGTATAAAATTAATAAAATATAAAAAATCTTAACTGTATGATACGTCCAGCCAATAAACAGCCGCTTAAGGCGTCACAAATCAGCTTGCTGCCTTGGAACATGATATGTTACGTTTCTTCTACCCAGCCATCATCCTAGATGCTGTGTCCCACAAACTATTTATCATAGTTTCACTATAATATTATGGATATTTCATGCATATAAACTTTCTTCTTTAAATACTATTAAATAAAGAAACCGTTTCTAAATCCGTTGCATAGAGACAGACGGAAGCGGAGCAGATTTTTACTATATGGTGATGAAAAGTGTTCGCTGGCTCCTGCAAATAAAAAAGAAAGGAGATGCTCAAATACTGATCAATTTTTAACAAATGCTAATGATAATAAAAATAAAATGAAAAATAAAATTAACTAAAAACATAATGAGTGACCAAGTCAAAAACAAAGTCGAAAACATGCACTTTAAATACTTTATTAACCTCCAGAGCCTACATCACTAATAAGATTCTGTGTACAACACGTCAAACATCAAACAGGTCAGCCAATCTTTATGCTGATTTCCAGATTTTAATTGGATTACTGTCGTGTAGCCCCTACGAATCTCATATGTTCGATCGTCAAACGTTAGAAAATAAAAAAGGGACCTGCCGACTATAAGCAGCTTAACACTTGTTTAAGGTTAAAATAGCTACCAGTATAAATACACGTAAGGTTAACCGCGGTCTTAAGTGTAATAATATTAAAACGCATGTGGCATTGGTATTATTATATTTATTTAAATATAGATTAGCCAAGAAAATTTACTGATTTCGATACATGACAGAGTTTTGACGAACTATTATAATAGTTACTACTACTAACTATTGTAACGTTTTGCCAATATATAAATATGAAATAAAATGTAGATGAACACGCAGTAATAAGATTGCCTTAATAAATAATGTTAGAGTATGTATTTAATTGAAATTTGACACACATACATTTAGTATGAATACTATCATAAAAAGCATGTTTTCCAACCCTTTATTAGTCTTGATTACTTTATTGCAAACAAGTAAACTAAATAGTAGTAATTACACTCATATGCTTTAAAATTATCTAAAATTGAATTAACCTCATTGCAAACTAAATAGTATTGGATGTCCTGTAATTATCGGTTCTGTTGTATAATTAAACAGAAGTGTATCAGTCAGTACTGTATTATATTTTTTTATATTCTATCATGCTATAACGAATTATCTATAGATAAACTGTTATTTAATTTTATGCGTGGTGTTCTCATTTCTTTTTATCACGTAAAAATATACAAAACGAGAAGGGTTGGTGTTACAACTTTATAATTTTATGGTAATTGGATATTCACAATTCTGTGGAAACAACAAAACTATCGAACCTAAAATATACTTCTCGTTTTTATTTCTTTCTCGAATATGCGAAAAAGATTTTCGTCTATTGTAAAACGTGATTTAGTATTTATGCTGAACTTTGTGCAATCGATAAAATGTTTGAAATAGCAAATACAACATTCCTGATATCCTTCCTTTGCCAGAAGTGTGTAAGCACGAATAACACATCAGATTGCTACCAAGATAAATATTAGGAGTCGTTTTATGAAAAATATTTTAAAAGCATACTACATTTGCACAGCATTTTTTGACATGTGGTATTTATCACTGTCATCAAAATCGATTTTGATTGATCTGATTTTGATATTATAACTATGGAGTGGTTTATGCTTAATATGTCAAATAAAACAATTTTTCGGTATTTAAACATTCCATTACTTTAACATAAAACAACCAGCAAAATGATACAAGGACTGCACTCAAAGTATCAGGAATGGAATATTTCCACTATTCCTGGCATATTAAAATCTTTGTAATTGCAAACTCCTTGGTTTTGAATATCGAATACCATTTATTTATTTAAAAAAAGATTCTCCGTCTTGTCACTAGGTCTTGTTAAGCTTTTTTAGTTGTTAAAAAAATGTAACAGACTCGAGAAAATTGAAGAGCGATGATTTAATATGACTTTCGAAGTGGTTTAGTACAAAAAAAGTGTGTTGACTGGATGATTTCCGCATTTGTTGATGAAGTCTCATCCAGAACCAAAATTTAACGCTGGTTTGCTGAATTTCAACGTGAACGTGTCAAGCTCAGTGATGATCCCCGTCAAGGTCGTAAAAAATTGCAGTCACACAAGAAAACATAGAAGCTGATTGAGGAAGAACGACATATAACAAATTTAGGCAACTTTAGACATTGGCATGAATTAAATAAAAACAATCTTGCATGAACAATTAGGCGAAAAAAACTTGATTTTCCGATGGATACCGCGTTCGTTATGTAAAAAGCAAAAGCGGCTCGCGTTAATTGGTGTGTCAGAACTCGCATAAAAGATTCCACGCATGATCCTCAAATGCTGTATACAATATTATATCAGGTAACGAATCCTGGATATACGGGTAAAATCCGTAAAGAGTACTGCGACCGCCGCATCATCCTCCGTCACGAAATGCGAGTTCTGTTTAGAACTCCACACAGAACAAAAGAGTTTTAGAGCAAGAAAACATAGAATTATTAGACCATCCCGTACAGCTCCGACCTGAGCCCTAATGATTTCTATATTCTCCCTAAAATAAAGAATAAATTGATTGGTCATATTTTAATTTTTTTTTCATCACCTAAAGAAGCTGTGGACGCCTACAAAACGGCCATTTTGGAGACCGAAACTTTCGAATGGAATGCATTCTTTAAGTATTGGTTCCATCGTATGAAAAAATGGTCAAATTTCGCAGAGATTACTTGGAAAAGCAATAAATACATTTTTAAATAGTAGCGTTGTGTCACTTCCTTGATACCCGAAATTTTCAGTGCCGCCTTCGTATGACTCCACGATATACATTTATAACCCATACCAGCTAACAGAATACTATACCGTGCTAAATGCAAGTAAAAGATGAAGCTCAGAATACGTAAAATAGCGAAAAGAGAATATTTAAAAAGAGATGCTGGTCAAAATAATGGCCTCGTAAAGGCCCGCTTCGAAAAAAAACAGAGAAGTACCATAACCAATAAAGAGAGTGAAATAAAAAGTACTACTTTTCCAAATTATGTTGTTGATACAGAAATAGCTCTAGATGGTGTCTATAAATAATAACTATGATAAATATTGCAGTTTTAAGACTACAAATTACGTCAAGTCTATCCATGAAAAAATTAAACAAATGGATCCATTTACAACATTAGTAACAACGATGTTACCAGAGTTGAGTTGGTCAATTAATTATTTTTATTATTAATGGAAGTAAACACGCTAAATAAAAGGTTATTAATATGTATGCATTCACTAACATACATAAAATAACATCTTTTTTATATTACTGATTGTTTTTTACAAATTAGTTATACTACATTTCAGTTCTCAGAAACAAGATACAGATATTTTGTTGGGCTTTATGGGTAGGTAAACTTATTTTTTTTTTAAGTAATCATTTGCTTTAACTCCTCCGTGGCTGATATTGGCCGTTGCTTTGTAAACCATAAGTCGTGGGTTCAAATCTCGCGGGCACTCAACAAATTTTCATTGTTGTTTCCTAGTTGGTTAGGGCAATTTGGGCCGATCACCCAATTGCCTGAAAAGTAAGATGATCCATGCGTCGGATGGGCTTGTAAAAAGTCGGTCCACCCACCAACCCGCATTGGACCAGCGTGGTGGGATACGGTCCAAACCCCCCTAATGGATAGGGGTGTATTAGGGGAGGCCTATGTCCAGCAGTGGACTATCACAGGCTGATGATGTATGATGTATTCTTTAACAAAAATATTAATTAGTGTACTTACAATTAAAAAATTATTTATACAGACATTATTTTATACAGATGTGCGATATTTTAAACAATAAGGAGCTGTTTTTTCATTTTATTAAAAAATATAATTAGCCTCTATCAGTCCACTGCTGGACATAGGCTTTTTAAATGAAGGCCAAGATGGCCGATCCTCTCGCTGCCAACTTGAACCGGCTACTGCACGGAGATCGCAATCCCACCTGATCGAGGGTCGACCAACACTCCGTTTTCCTAAGCGGGGCCTCCACTCCAGAACCTTGTGAGCCCATCGGCCATCCGTTCTTCGGACCACGTGACCGGCCCACTGCCACTTCAACGAGCTAATCCTTTGCGCTATGTCAGTAACTTTCTTTCTTAGCCGGATGAATTCATTACTTATTTTATCCGACAGAGAGACTCCGAGCATAGCGCGTTCCATAGCACGTTGAGCTAAGGAAAACTTGTGGACCAATCCGATAGTCAGAGGCCACGTTTCTGCACCGTAGGTCATCACTTTTGTCTTTAAGCTCTGCGGTATCGGTGACGTAAGAATGTGGTGTAGCTTCCTGAATGCTGCCGAGCCCAGCAGGAAGCCGATGAATCCTCCCATCGGCTTCCCTCTCGAAGCTGTGTCTTCTATTCCAAATGCAATATATTCATCGACAACTTCGAGAGTAACACCATCGACATTGACCGGACTCAGGAGAACGTGTTCGTTGAACATGACTTTCATCGAGTCCAAGTTCATCCTAAGTCCGATACGTCGGAAAGATATACTAAATCTATTAAAATATTAGTTTTGGCTACTATTGGAAATGGAAGCAAACAACTCTGGTTGTGAACCTCTTTTCGCCTTTTCTGTTTTATTCAGAAATATTAATAGCAATGTATGAAAGAATAATGATACCATACCAGAAAAGGAGCAACATGGTAATTTACCAATGGAAAAATGTTCATTAAAAAAGACATACGCTCTAAATTGAATACCTCTTTCTTTCAAGAGATCAGTCAAAAAGTAATATTTTGATCGTGAGTGCATGTTAGATAACAGTTTTGTCTAAAACAATCCTAGTAAAATGATAAGAAAACTTGAGGTAACATAAAATATTTAAATCGTAAATAAAACTTCTATAACGCATATTAAGATATTTTTAGTGTTAGAGATGGACATATGTCGTCACAATTACAGAATACACAATTATAAAATATTATGCATACAAATAAAGTAAAAAAAATCTTTTCTAAACTTGTTTATTTATGACTCATATCGTCAATCTGTTTTAGCTATACGATCAGACGTCGAATAATGCATGACCTGGGCTAATTACGATAGTTAATTATTTGAATTAATGATGCAGCTCTAACTAAGGGCTTACCAATGCAATTCTGTTAATCTCAGAGACGTTCATAGCACAACTCGTGAAATAATATTACTAGCTTCAATCCTGCTATGAATCGTTAAGTCTGTACGTGATGTTGTATGAACACATCATTAAACGATGCTTTCAGAAATATAACTTATTTACTATAACAATAATAGTAATAATGATCACTGAACGTTTAGAATACAGATGGAATCTTTAAATTTTAAATCACGGACCAACTTACTCACAGACAATCGATTGATGAGCCACATTACCTCAACAACAAAAACCAATTAAAAGTATTGAGTCCCAATTTGGACCCACGTCCTCCGGTTCCTGGACGGACCAAATCCTATCACTAAGCTACAAGGTTGTTGTTTAAATGTTATAATATAGACTAAGATTACTTTAAATGTCTGAGTGCTATCTCATTAATATATAAGCAGAAATTTGTTAGCTTTGGTATATTGCTATGATAATGTTACATTTGCAATCACCAGTGTTTTTTTGTCAATCCATATTAGTGTTAAAATATCACGTATAATTAAAGAAAATCAAAAATTACAGTGATTAAGCTATAATAAAAATATTTAAACATTGTGTTGAACATATAATTTGCCAAATACTATAAAAACTATATATAGAAATTGATTAGTCATAAGAAATGATAATAAATAAAAAACGAATAAATAATACAAGTATAGCAGAAATTTATCAACTCATTGATAAATAATCTATCACAATGGGCTTACAAAACTGCGATTACATGTAGCTCAGCGATTGATATAAACTGACAAAAGAAATGCCTGAAAATAGTATACCGTACTAAAAAAAATAGGTGGCTTTACACGCACTGAATTATAAAAGTCGTAGACTGATCCATCCTTAAGAAAAGTTCGTATTCGTATTCATAATTTATCATATCATTCTTTGTTAACATAAAAATAAAAATAAATTCCAATTATGATCTTTTGTTGCTTTCGTTTTTATTACTTTCATTATTACTCATTTATTACTCTTAAGCATTAGAATCAAAGTAGGATTAATTAAAAGTTGGCTTAATAACGTATGCCTGATTTACCAAGAGCACAATCCTCCTTATAATCGGGTAAAAAAATAGAGCTGAAGAATTTTTCGCAATTTCCATTTAAAAAATGATTAAGTTTAGTCAATCTACGAAAATAAACTTTATTTCAGGGATCTTTGATAAAAAAAAGGTATATTAATATTTCTTAACATTTTTTTGTTTTTACCTTCAATTTTTATATATTATATATTTTTATATATAATGTAAGGAAACATAACAGAAACTACAGTTTTTAGTGATTATAATCGCTCGTACATATTTTAATGTAATTATAAATGCAAAATATACATTAACAATCAGAAACATATCGTACAAATTTATGTTTTCCGTTTAAAATTCAACTGCCTCCGTAGCCTAGTGGTATGGGCGTGAGCTTTAGAAACCGGAGGTCGTGGGTTCGAATCCTGCGGGGACGCAACAAATTTTCATTGTTGTTTCCTAGTTGGTTAGGGCAATTTGGGCCGATCACCCAATTGTCTGAAAAGTAAGATGATCCATGCGTCGGATGGGCATGTAAAAAGTCGGTCCACCCACCAACCCGCATTGGACCAGCGTGGTGGGATACGGTCTAACCCCTAATGGATAGGGGTGTATTAGGGGAGGCCTATGTCCAGCAGTGGACTAACAAAGGCTGATGATGTGATGTGATGTGATGATGTGTTTAAAATTCTACTTATGTAACCTACATTATCTACTGTACTCTACGCTATTGCTATCATTATACTTCTATCATTATGCATTCTATATATCTACACCATTGCTCGGCTAAACAATTAGTATCCCTACTGTTAAATCTACGCCTATCCACCAGACAGTTTTCGGCCCTCGGGAATCGTACCCTCGACCTCAGATGTGCGAAGCGGACAATTTAACCACTGGGCCATGTAGGCAGTTAATAAATTTATACTTAACATTACTGTAACGAATTATTTTTCAATTTAGTAAAATATAGGGATGATAAAAATTATTTTGAAAGGTAAGAACAAAAAACCAGATCTTGTAATGTAAGAAAGAAAGAAAATTTTACATTTATATAAAGGATATACAATATTAGTTTTATAGGAGTTTATTAATGTATGTAGCAATATAAAAATAAATTAAACGAAATATACTCACGTATGTATAGATAGTCAAGTGCAACTAAAATTATCTTAACATCAACCTTATTACAAACGTGGAGGTAAATTAATAAAAAATATATAGATGAAAACACTAAAAAATCAACGATTCTAATATATAAGAGATCTTTATTAGAGAACTCTGTAACTTTTTTCTTAATTTTTTTGTAAACTGAATTTTGTCGGCTGCTCATAAAAGAAAATAGAAAAAAACAGCTAAAAAATATGAGGTTGGATTTCGTTAAATAAAAAATATGCATACATTTTTTTTGGAAGTTATAACATTAGTACAGTTCAAGAACACAAGAAAATATAATGTTAATAAAGGTTCTGTTAAGTTATTACACAAATGCAAACCAGAAGTACACGTCATTCACTCAAAGTAAGACTCTCATATCGGATTCGCTTTTGTTACATATTTTGCAGAAGACCTTTTCTTGCAGTCATAGAACAATAAAAGCATTGTGGCATGAGAAAAGGTATGACGGTTTACCTTTGAGTGATAAAGAATAGCGCTGTCTGCGATATTACTATTTTAATTTTTGGGCCAATCGAAATCGTGACATGTTTTAGTCTTTTCTAATTTGTTTCAAAAATTTTTGTTATTCAAACAGGAAAAAAAATTACTGCCTCGTAGCCTAGTGGTATGGGCGTGTGCTTAGAAACCGGAGGTCGTGGGTTCGATTCCTACGGGCACTCAACAAATTTTTCAATGTTGTTTCCTAGTTGGTTAGGGCAATTTGGGCCGATCACCCAATTGCCTGAAAAGTAAGAAGATCCATGCGTCCACCCACCAACCCGCATTGGACCAGCGTGGTGGGATAGTCCAAAAACCCCTGATGGATAGGGTGTATTAGGGAGGCCTATGTTCAGCAGTGGACTATTACAGGCTGATGAGATGAGGAGAAACAGGAAAATATTCGAAAGTAAAACAATAAATTTCCGAAAGAAGACAATAATTGAAGACTAAGCAATAACATGAAAAAAATGTTAATTTAAAATTTAGATGAACAATCACAATAGATCTTTGTTATTATTAGTGTACTTTGCGTAGTTATTAAAAACACGTCACGCAGTTTTGAGCTTTATAAGAAAAAACCAATACGTTGGCTTATGGACCTTATGTACATCTTAACATATGACATATTTTTTTTATTTTTTATGGCATACGCAGACAGACGAGCAGTCGGGCCACTTGATGGGAAGTGGTCACCGACACCCATAGACGTTGACAATACCAGTGGTATCGCCGACGCGCTGCACCGTGAGACATAGGGTGTTAAGTCTTGATACCAGTAAACGCTGGCTACGGTGCCCTTCAAACCGGAACGCAGCAGTGTTTTCACACTACTGCTTCGCGGCAGAAATAGGCACCGGTGGTATTCCACCCAGACGGTCTCCTGTAAACAGGGGACCTACCACCGTGACATATGAATTAAAATAACATTATTCGTCAAATTACATATATTTCATATAAGTGTTCTATTTCATAATATATTTCGTTGATATATCTTGTTTTTTATATGTTTCCCAAGGACTCCCCTTAGAATATAGAGGCTAAGACGAAGAGCTTAGAGGTGATGCATGGCGTAGGCCATAGACAGAACTGCTTTGGTGGTCAGCCAAAGTGTTCCTGGAGCCCTTCAGGCGCCAGAAAGGAACAACGAACTGGTTTCAGTCGATGAGAGCCAAGTAAAACTCGTTTTTCTTGTGAAAATCGGTCGCAATATAAACATATAAGTACTAGCTTTATTGATGACATTGTCTTCCGATGAATACATATTTTAAAAACATGCCTTCTTGCCACTATTTATCTTAATTATAGGAAGAACTATTTAAATGCATAAACATAAACATTAGTGGCTTAAAGACCTTAACATTTTAAACAAATGCTTAATTAACGCGAGGCGAGTACCTAATTAAGGTAAGTCGGACAGAAAAATGCATAATAAAATAGCATATTGTAAAGGAAAAGTCATCAAATTAGAATAACACTGTTGAGGAAATTGTTGTGTATAATTTAGCACGTTTCATTAAAACTAGAAGATAAGTTAAGTCATGATGGTAAAAAATCTACATATCATCTTTTAATATAATAAATAACCAGCATCAGGCATAATTTCCATCTTTTTATATAGCTTTGCATCGTGTTTTGTTTAACAAAGTTGTTGTTCTGTTTGAGATTTAATAGCATGTTCTATTGATAAAACTTTGTAATCATAAAGGACAAAATTAAGGACCCCCTCAAATGGCTCCCAATTTAGTTGCAGTGCCTAGGCCCTTAGGTCACCCATTTTGTAAAGAAGGGGACAGATAGTAGTAATTAGACACTCTATCTCTGCCTCTGCAACTGCCTCCGTAGCCTAGTGGTATAGGTGTGTGCTTTAGAAACCGAGGTCGTGGGTTCGAATCCTGCGGGACGCAACATATTTTCATTGTTGTTTCCTAGTTGGTTAGGGCAATTTGGGCCGATCACCCAATTGTCTGAAAAGTAAGATGATCCATGCGTCGGATGGGCATGCTAAAAGTCGGTCCACCCACCAACCCGCATTCGACCAGCGTGGTGGGATACGGTCCAAACCCCTAATGGATAGGTGTGTATTAGGGAGGCCTATGTCCAGCAGTGGACTAACAAAGGCTGATGATGATGTAGACACTCTATCAAGACCATTGTGAGCGACGCTAAAAGTAAAATACGATCACTTGTAATACTATAAATTCATAAAAGTATGAAAGTATATACGAGGGTTCGATAAAAAAGCCAAGAGCGTAATGTTTTCAATAGAAGTTCCTGAGATAAGACGGTATCATTCTCGTGACGCGTTTGCCAATTACACTGAGCGTCATTATCTTCATCAACCATACAACTTGTTAAGACATCAGGGGACGCAGGTGTCCGTTATAGGTAACGGACACCAGTACTTCATGTCGCTGCCACGATATATTATTATGCCCTCTTGCCTTTTACAAAAATGCTGCTAGCTTCTGGCAGTGAGGAGACAAATGGAGAGGATGAGGGACTATTACTAATATATTCTTTATATCTCTGCTCCTCTTAATATCTTTACCGGCTTCGTCCGGAACTGGCAGAAATTGACATTACAAATAAAGACATGTTACTAAAAGAGATGAATGTATTTAATTGTTTTAAACGGGTATAAAATAAACCAAATGATTATTTTGGCTAGTTCAATAGATGGCTAACAAATAAACGTTATAAGAGAAGCTCTCTCACTGTTTGTATTTCATGACGATTCCATTATTGCATGGATTTCCATTTAAACAATTAACATCCCTCATTGCGGATTATCTGGAATTGTACATAAAACACATAGAAATATAAACGCAGTCTTAAACCGCTATAAATATTTAAAAATATTTTTTTTATAGGTAGGGTCTATTTTATTGGAGATCAACTATACTCGTTGCAATATATTTAGTAGGATTCAGAACATTACGAAGTATGAGGGTAGCCTGAAAAGTTTCTGACCTCAAATCAAAGATGGCGCCACTCGTTAATAAAAGCTAGGGAATGTAGCTGTACATATTTTAACCGTTACTTACCAAAGTTTTGGCTATTTTGGACGCGCAGTTTTTAATTGACAGTCGTTTGAGTGAGTGTTTTAGTGAAAATGGAAAAAAATGAGTATCGACCTGTTATTAAATTTTTGTTTTTGAAAGGCTATACGCCTACGCAAATCAAAGATGAGATGGACTCTATGTATGGGGACTTTGCACCATCATTTACCACAGTGAAACTTTGGGCAGCTCAATTTAAACGTGGCCGTAAGAGCTTAGGAGACGATGAACGTTCGGGACGTCTAAAAACTGTAACTACTGACAATAACATTGCTAAAGTTCACAAAATGGTGTTAAACAAGTGCGAATTAAAGTGAGAGAGATAGCAGAGGTTATAAAAATGTCCAAAGAACGTGTTTGTCACATATTAAATCAAGCTTTCTCATGTTAGACATGAGAAAGCTTGATTGTCTGCGCGTTAGGTGCCGCGTTTGCTCACATTAGACCAAAAACATGTTTGAATGAACATTTCTAAAGCCCTGTTGGCGCAGTTTAGGCGCAATAAATCCGAGTTTTGCCGCCGACTAATTACTATAGATTAAACTAGGATACACCATTATACCCCCGAAACAAAACTACAGTCAAAACAGTGGACTGCAAAGGGGGAACCAGCTCCAAAAAAAGCAAAAACTGTTTTTTCGGCTGGAAAAGTGAAGTCTACTGTTTTTGAGATAGTCAGTTATCTTTAAAAGGAAAACCATTACAGGAGCATACTACGCATCATTACTTGACGAGCTGAAGGCACAAATTGCGGAAAACGGCCACATTTGCAGAAAAAGAAAATCCAGTTTCACCAAGATAACGCGCCGTCTCACACCTCAGCGGTTCATGGCAAAACCTAACTCGGATTTTCCACAGTTGGTTTCACTACTTGACCATCCGCCTTACTCACCAAATCTAGGCACCAAGTGACTTCTTTTGTTCCCTCATCTAAAAACTGCGCTCGGAGGACAAAAATTTCGTCAAATGAGGAGGCAATCACCTTAGTTAAAAATAAGTTTTTATTAAAGAATCTTGTCTTTACGCAAATTGTATAATAGTAGGGTAATGCAGAAATATTAACAAAATAATCACACAAAATTGCCTTAAATGTCGTATTATCTTATTAAAGTTTTAAACACTCTGAAATGTAATGTTTACCTTTTAATAAAGAAAACCGAGGACCAAACATCAATAAATAAGAAAGATATGGGGGAAAAAGTTAAAATAAAATTGTTCGGGCCAAAATAAAATTCCGTACATTGATTATAAATGAGCCGCAAAAAGTTTTGTGCTTCCGTTTTTTACCAACAATGTATAAAATGAAAAATTAAATTAAACACAGTTAAAAACCATTGAACGTGTTTAAATAATATTACTATCAACAAATTCACTATTATTTCCAACGAAATGTTTTAGTTAACTTGTCCCGTGTTGATATACTGGCTTTTTCGTTTTTTTTTTTAGAAAAATCACACTAACTTTTAGTTATAAAAGAGGTTAGTTACCCGCATACGCTGGAATACTACGCTTGTAGTCTTTCAACTTGCTTAGTAAGTGCTCATAGCTACGTGTATGTTCTCTATGGCTTTATATTATATTTTTGTAAAGAATAAATACATTTGAAGCTTTAAATTTTTTAAAAAATAAAGGAGAAAGTGTCGAAGTTCCTTAGATATTAATTTGAAACTTTCACTTCCGGTTTACCATACGGAAAAAAAATTGAATTCGAGAAAATATAGGGAAAATAGGTCCCTTTTACCGGAGACCGTTTGGGTGGTCAGATGCCTATTTTTGCCGCGAAGCAGTAGTGTGGAAACACTGCTGTATTCCAGTTTGAAAGGCACAGTAGCCAGCATATTTACTGGGTAAACGAGACTTAACACCCTATGTCTCACGGTAGACAGCGCGTTGACGATACCACTGCTATTGCCAATGTCTGTGGGCGTCGGTGACCACTTCCCATCAGGTGGCCCGACTGCTCGTCTGCCTGCGTATGTCATGAAAAAAATGTGAAAATTTACTGTCCTCCGGTTCAAAGGGCACCGTAGCGTATTGAGGGTAATCGAGATTAAACATCGCATGTCTCAGGGTCATAAGCCGATATGTTGCTTCTTACGCTGCTTTTCTTTTGAGCAGAGCGTTCACTTGCATACACATTATTCATATCAATAAAAAAAACATAAGTATTTTTCTTCATACTGCTTTTTTTCTTTAACTTGTAATATAAAAGACGAAATTCGAATTTCTATCAATTGAACATAAATATGTATAAAATTTAAATTCAAATAATCCAAAACACTTAAAGTAAGCTCTTAAAAATAAATCGTCCGACAACTTGAGCGGTTCATTTGATTCAAGTGGTCTATGATTGGAATCTTTGAAATTGCCCCACTGCTACCGAAGTTGGATTAAATCCAATTTTAATCCGAATAAGTGTTTGAGGCGGAAGGCATATTCATAACGTTTTCTGATCCAAATAGATCAGAAAACCAAATGGATAATTTGGATTGTTTTATTTTCACTGTGTAAATGTAGACTTGTTCACACTAGATGGTTGAATAAGTCTACGTACCATGAACATTATTACTGTTGCTCACAGATCTCACGTTATATCATTTATTTTTTGGTTTATATCGTATGCAATTATGATTGTCGTATTAAAATTGTTAAAGTTATTTTGCACTGATAGGCGTCTTTTAAATTATAATAAAAATGTTTATTGTTTATTGGATATTGTTTTTTTGCATTGCCCCGGCTTTACTCGGGTGTAATGCCGATATCGGTTAAACCTTGGGAAATATTCATTTAAATTTATTGCTTTGAACTGCCATATTGATCTAAATTAAATGGAAAATGAATTTAAGGTTAAGTTATTTCGACATCACATTAGCATTTACTACAACACAACATTCCTTTTTCTCGGCGTATTTTGAATTACTAGTAACTTTTGAGGTATTTTTCGCACATTGCATTTATGTAGTCCATTTTTTGTAATAAATTTGTTTGTTTTTCAATTCAAAAGCTTAACAAAATAATTTAAAAGTATCTTATTAATATTAAACTCTTTTTAACACATAAAATTGACTTAACATGGGCATATGCATGACTTGTCAGATTTTACTTCCTTTGGGTTTATTATTTTATGCAATAAAAATTTAAGAATTTCGATGGACACATTACATGTTGTTATACCACTTTATTAACATTTGGCGAGCGTTCTCTTAAAAGACGTCAGCCACTAATTATTTTAATGACGAGTAATCATGGTAATTAAATCGCAGTAACATTGAAGTGCAACTGCCTAGTATGATAATGGTTGTAAATTGCACTCGCAACTATTGAGACAACCAAAAGTAAGAGTAAAATAAAAAAATATGATCAGTGACACATGTGCTGTTGCTAGTAAAAAAAATAATGTAAGTAACTTTTCCCTATTTTTTCAATACAGTGATAATTATTTTCGTTTATTCATTTGAAAATATAAAAAAAAAATAATTAAAAAATATATCAAAATAATCGTCATCAGGTACAGTGTCCGCTTACACTTATTGCATGACTTATTTGTTTTATTTAACGTACTTTCTTACTTCTGAACGTCACATCTAATACATTAAAAACCCAAGGTTTTTAAAGTTTGTCTAATCAGTTATGAACCGGTACAAAAACCAAGTTAAAGAAATCGACATTTTAGAAGTAACTCAAAATAAAGTTAAAATCATAACAAAAAGATTTTTCGTTAATTTTGGCCTTAAACTACACAAAGTTGCAACCTAGGTATTTTTGCAGTCATTTGATAATTTAAAAAGTTAAATTATAAACTATTTAACAAATACTGCTTCATACAGTTTTCCTTATCTTTACTTTATGGTATTAACACTCTAACACCACATATTGAATAGATATGCTGAATTTTAACTCTAATAAAGGTAAAGGAACCTAGTATTTACATTAAAATTTTCTAGTCTTCTTCTTTGTTTTTACTATACTTCGTGCCTGCTGGCAGAATAAAACTAAACCAACCTATGTTCATTTTTACCTTTGAGGGTTTTAAAAGTAGGCCTTTATTTCCAGTTTAACATTATAACATGAAAAAAAGAACGTTATCACCCCTTCAGACAATATTCGCATTAAACGGAATTTTTATATACACAAACAAAGATAATATTTTCCAGAATTGGTAATCTTTTTGTTTCTATGTTGTTATTCTTATGTTTAAATTTATTTTTTGTTTACTTTATTTACATAATTGTAAAACATACTTATTCGTGCTATAAAGTCGTGGGCAACTTTGTGTTGTCTGCTAGAATTACTATTACAATAACTACAATATTATTATATATATTATTTCTTGTCTTGTTTCTTGGGACTTTGTTCTATGTCGATGTTAATGGCACATTTTTGTCTGCCAACGAAGGCATTCCAACAGTCGTGCTACCTGATGGAAAGTGGACATCAATGCCCATTGTCAACGGGGGTACTACCAACGTTCTGCTTATATGTCAAATAGGATGTTACATCTCGTTTTCCCAGTAAATATGCTGGCTACGGTGTGCTTCAAACCGGAACACAGTAGTGTTTTCACAATAATGCCTTGGGTCATAAATAGGCACTGCAATGGTGGTACCATTCCACCATATACCAAACCACCTCCAACGGCCTCTTGTAAAAGGAGACGTTTATTTACAAAGGAGTCATGATGGATGGATGATAAGTAAAAATTTGTTAAGTTCAAGTCTTCCTAAATGAAATATTCATATTTAGTGTGGTAACCGTTCCTAATAATTCGTTTGATTTATAGCACATGAAAATCGTAAATTACGAAAACATCTAGAAATAATGTTAGAAAACACTGTAGCATTTTTCGAAATGAGAATTGATTGGAGTCCTAAACAATCTCACAACCGACCTCGTAAAAATCCAATTTCGTGAGAAGCAATAGTGAAAATCTTTCGCCTCACACACAAAGTGAAATTTCGTGAACGCAATTTACGTTTAGTAAACGTGAGTACTGTCTTATCAAAGTCCGATACAAAATAGGAATTTTTGGAAGCATATCCCGTTTAGTGACCAATTTAGTTTACTGAATTTTAGGAAAACCATAATACTCAATGTTTTATTTCAATCTTTACGAATACTACCCATAAATATTCGAACGGTATAAATAACACGTACATTTATGTCTATAAAAATATGAGCCAATAACTTTCTTGCCTAAAATTATGAAGAACAGTAATCATTATTATAGCCTATTATATAAAATTTTATTCATACATGCAGTTTGATGAATTTTAAATTAACAAGAGTCTAGTTTTAGTAGTTGCATAATATATAAATAAAATTATTTTGGTAAAAATTATTTGATTAGAATTCCATCACATATTTAGAAAAGACTAAAAAAACTTAAGAAATGTTTTATTTTTGTAGCGATGTCTTCAAGAGTAAAGATTATTTATAAAAAATAGAGGACTCGGAAAATTATTCTTTCTTCTTTTCTTTAACCTAACCCAATCTTTTTATCAAGATATGTTGGGATCGGCTTCTAATCCAGATTTACCTGACATATAGTTTTACATAGAGTAACTGGATATCTGATTTACACAATGCACAAGGGGAAACTGCATTTGATAGATGAATTTGTTGTCAGTAAATCTGAAGGCACTGACATCTTGTAACGACTGTTAAAGATGGTGATTATAATCGGGACCCACTTTGACACATGCCCATCCGACGCTTTCAGATTATATTAGTACTTTTATATATACTTACTTTAACCGACCAGCTCCTATTGTAGTTTGTGTAATTTACCAGAAGACAACGATAATTCAAAGTAATTTTTCCATGGGTTTAGTAATTATTCTCCGGCTTGTAAAGCAACGGCCAATACCGCTAAACCGCTAAGCCACGGATGCGGTAACTTCACTAATGACGTTTACCGTGTGGCGTATAAATCTTGATGGATTTAAAGTCAATTCTATAATAGCTTGGAAAAAAAGGGAATATACATAAAAATATTCATAAAACTTTACAAAAAGGCTGGTTTTTATTTCACAAAAGATCAATGGAGGATCCTTGGAGGCAAATTACGAAAACATCAAATTAGTACAACATCAAGATAAACTTAAAGGCCGACAATTTTATACATTTAATAACCGAGTGGTCAGCGTCAAATAAAATAAATTAGCGATAAAAATTAACAAAATTATTTCCACCGCGGGTAAAAAGAACAATCGATGCTCAATTAACTGATGGTAGACATTGCATCTGGACAGATGTTAAATCGAAAACAATTTATGGTCCGAGCAAGTAAATTAAAGAGAAAATTCTTCCCATTGATTGCATAATTTGTCTTATAATGTTTTCGTTTTTTCTACGTTATTGTTATCTATACTTCGGATCCTTTGTAGAGTCAGTAGTCAACCGAAAGTTGCTATTTGTTTAGGTGTTGCCCGGATACGGCCATCTTTTGTTTATGCTATGATTATTCTTGAGACATTATATTTAAATAAAAAGAAGTATGATTATTCTTATAAGTAAATTCTAAACACTGCCTTAAAATTGGCTACTGCTTGGAAACGAGCAAATATACATATAGATGTCGAATTTTATTGGAAGACCCTTAGTACATACAACTCTTATCTTTTGAATTGTAATTGTAGCCTTTAAGGATAAAATATTTTTAAATTGGGCCCAGTAGTTTTTATGTTTACTTATTACACACATACAAAAAAAACGCATATTTTTGCTCCTTATAACGTTAGTATAAAGAGATATTTAAATTTAAATATTCTGTGCTTGGTTTAAAATTTTATCTTATAAATTGTTATAAAGTAAAACAATTTTTGTGTCTCATAGACAATATAAATACATTAGCTCTTAAAAGAAATAAAGGTTATATATGCCAATGTCTACGCGTATTTAATTAGTTTTTTTATGTCGTTGTTAAAAACATGTTTTATTATTAGAAATAAATAAATTAAAGAACAAGCTTTTTTTAAAAGTGTTTTTATGTTTAATAAAGGAATTAACAGTGATTTAATTTAGACGTCATAAACTAAACTGGGTTGTTTTGCATATAATGACAATAAAATTGGCAAAACAATTGTCAGTTAAATATCTACAGTGAATTTTCATATACTCTACTATTTATTTCTTGCTTAAAAAGCGAGAGATATTATAGAGCTTTTATGTAAAACGCGGAAATTAATATTCTTGCTACGGGAAGTATCATGCTACCGATTTTAACGAAGCATAATGAAGCCATTACGTAAAAATAATATTCTAACAGAATCTCAGCTAAAGGGAACAAGACGATTTCGTTTGAATAAAATTAGTTTTGTTGACTTGAGAAACAAATTATATAAGACATCTAAAAAAATAAGTGAGACGTTTAAAGAGGGCACTGAAGGAAATCACTATATGTGTACGTATTTTATGAGAATTCTTCTTAGAGGATCTTAAGGAGAACATTTTTAAGTATGGCGTTTAACCGATTTAAGTTGAAAATACCTATATTTTTGATATTTAAAAAATGTTCACTTAATCATACTAATAAAATTAATTTTATTTTTTTCCTAAGTTAAAGTGGCACATCACGTATTTTATTATTGAAGTAATTATTAGGAAGTTTCCATAAATTTAGTAATACAATAAAGTACCAAGACCAATTAAAGACCCAATTAAAGTAGCAGTCTTATACTCGTAATATCCTGTATTACGAGTATAAGACTGCTACTTTAATTAGGTCGTGAACATTTTCTAGTAACGATTTAAGTTTTACCGCTCTATCCTGTATTGTTAAATCTTAATTTAGTCTTATGCGGTAAAGCACTCTCACTAAAAGCCTAATCATTTTACCTTTAAGGAGCTTATACTTTATTCCGACTAAATTTTAAGGCTTTTATTTAATATGGTGTAATTTTAACGTGTAATTTTTTTTTTATTTTTATTTACTTCCATTGTGTAAATATGACAAGTTGAAGTCCAATTTCAATTGAAAAGTCTATTTCATTAAAGTGGTTACAAAAGCACAATGTAATATTATTACAGAACTAGACTTAAATTTGCAAGTCACTGCACGTTACTTTACATTATTATGCGTCTTTTGAATGCTTTCATTGAAATACATTTTCATTCTTAATCTAAGGTAAACTTTTCTTAATTAAACTATATCATAACCTCCTTGTCAAAATGCATAAATTATAAACACGAGTAAGTAAATTGTTTGGTATGTTATTTATAACAACATTATAAAACAAAAATTTGAACTCAAAATATAACTGGTACCACAGAGAAACTTAATAACTATAATAGTTTACTATTTAAGTAATAATGTAAAATTTTTAAGATGTGTTTAGTAGGTACGTCTTATGTAATTACAAGCTGATTGAGCTAATTCAGGTCAATAGTTATACAAGGATACGCGAAATTATTAAAATAAAGTCTCATATACTTTTGTAAAATAAAATTTAACATGTACAATGTACTACGTTGTGTATGAGCCAATTGAAGTTAACAATGTTGCCTATAATACCGAAGTGGTGCCATGTGTATGGCATTCTTATTTCAGAGTTTTCACCAAAGGTTAAGCAAAGCGAGAATCAACAAATAATTAAGTCATACGTTGCTACAACAAGCGTAAATGTTTATCTAGTTCTTGATGCTACATCAATTTTTTTTGGCGTAGGTAAAGTGTATAAGTTCAAAAAATGAGAATACTTTTAAAAACAATTTAGTGACAGATCCGTATTGTTCAAACTTCAAAATAGTTGTTTGTGTTTTTATAAGAAATAGAACCAACACCGCAAGGCTCCAGAATTGTGTTTGACAATGACCCTTGCAGGTCATTGTCATTAGCAATACGAATATAAAATCTTATTTAAAAAAAAATCTTTGGATTTAAATACCCGTTAGCGAATTTTCTCTTGCAAGTTTCATATGAGGAAAATTAATTTTAAAGTCGGAGAACTAAATCTTAGATATGCAACTTTTAAAAAGAATCAATTCGTTTCCTCTCTCGCTAGCCGGAGTTAAAGAAGTTATCTTTGCAAGATAATATTATTTTTTTAGCAAGCACGGGGCATGCAAACAAAGAAAAAAAATATTGAAATTTGAGAAAAAAAATGTTATTGCAAGAATTATAAGCCACGCCATTGACAACTTAGGAAATAAAGCAACAAGAATTAGTATTACGTATTTACTTTTTGGTATGTCTTACGCATCTGTCTTAAGTCTAAGTGTCTTAAGGAATAACTTATTGCATCGCTTTCTTTTGTTTATGTGTATGTAATAAAAAAAACATTGCAGCTAATAAAGGAATTACTGGATATAAAAGACGAATTAATAACAAAATGGCTACGTCTTTTATTTTGCGTATAACATATTTTTTTCGTAATGCATTATAAAATAAACGTCATTTAAAACAATATAAAAATAACAATAAAAGCTCATTTTTTTATTTTCTAACGGCCCAGTCGGGTTAAACGTCCTATAAATAATTTTGCTTCCCAATTAAGTTTTCGTTCCGGGTGGACGATTCATTAATTACGGTTCGTTTATTATTTTCTTTTAATTCTTTAAAAATAGACAGCGCATTTTTACTATCATTCGGAAAATAAAATTCTAATTATTTACTTTAATAATTATGAAATTCCAGCTAAAACTTTAATTCATGCAAATAACTGACTAACTGAAAATACATAAGAAAAGCTGTTCACGGTATCTTAATGAAAAGAATAATAGGATTATTCTACTAATGAATTTGAATCTCATTAGTGGAATAATCATATTATTTCTGTTATAATAACGGTAAGAAGTGCGGTTTCCCATCATTTATTCTCACTTTAATTGTAAATATTTACGTCTAAATCAAATACATAATTCTACCTATTATTATAATTTATAGAACTAAAACTGTCTCCATTATAATTTCACCTGAAATTACTATACGATAACAAATTTTAGAATCCTGCTTAGCAATCACTCTATTGGAATTGAAGTAAGCGAAGCATGACCGTCATATGACAAGATAAATCGATTGCACTACGCCTTTTAACTTAATGTTATGAATATCTTTCCTCTATATTTTTATTTCTTAAATAGCTTGGCTTACTAACAGATAGACTTGTACGTCTAAAACACTTGTTCCTTTTATATTTTTTTCTTATGTACGACGTTACAAGAAAGCTCCAAGATATATTAGAAAAAAGGGACTTATTGAAACTTAAATTAAAACTAAAAAACTCTATTTTAAACTCTAGGGGAAACCAATTTGTGTTGTCATGATTTTTTTATTCCTACATGGGCCGATCAACTGATATCCTGAATAGCAATTATTTCTTACCCCATAATGGAGAAGGGGAGGCCTAAGTCCAGCAGTGGACTTATACAGGCTGATAATAATGATGAAAAGTTCATTACGTCGGATCGAGATGTAAACAGTCGGTCTTCGTTATAAAGACTATCTTTAACAGTCGTTGTAGGAAGTTGGTGCTTTTTAATTTATTGACAACTAATTCACCTGTGTCATTTTCGATTTGCGTTGTGGAGGTCAGATGTTATTTTGAATAAATTAGAATCCGACCCCGGGACACTTTAAGTAGGAAAAATAACTATGAGAACGATAAATTAATAAATTATTACGAATATTCGTCGATATTTTTATTAATTTTTGCAACATACTACGAAAACTACAGTTAGTTATATAATATATTCAGTGCGATACGTATCTTGTTTTTATAAAGAAAATGTTTTATAATTGATATAATTATTTATTACATAGTTTAACATTTTTACGAACTTATGTATTATTTTATGTTCTGTATTATAACGATTTTAGATATTTTAGTTATTTAATACGGTAACATGTAATACTTACAGATATTATTTAAATAAAAAAATATTTTAAATGATTGCAGAAAAGAAACAGAATAGAGAGAAAATTTAAGAAAATGTTAAGTAATTAAAAACAAACACGAAATATTGTACGGAGTTTTGAAAGGAATGTAATGAAACATTTAGAGTTTCTGAAATGTATTGTTAAGTGCAGTGCCAAGCATTTACTTAATACGGAAAACAGTAATGTTTTAACACCACTGCTTGGCGATGAAAAAGGCATCGTAATCCTACTTCCATCGTACGTATTTTATCCCACTTCCTTAAAGAAAGAAAATAAAACAATAATATTTCTATATACATAATATACCATTACAGTTTTATTTTCCTTAGTTCAAGATGTATTTTAATGGAGATAAATATACAAAATTATTTTGAGAAATTTTCAAGTTGCGCGTTAAAACCGATCTTTTCCAGCCTGCTGGGAGTTACTTTTAAGGCCGGCCTTACTTCATCAAACGGCCAGGTTCCGCTTGCTTAGGCTTAGTCAATAAGCACTAGGGTCAATTTAAGGATCATGCAAGACACTGTTTTGTCAACAGTGTCCAGTCAGTATATTACATATTGCATTTTGTTGATTGCAAATATTGGTAATGAATATAAAATATATTGATATTAAATTGATAATAAATTTCATTACAAAATGATGCTACATTAAAAACGTTTAATCATATCATGATATGGTTTAAAAATTATCATGGTAAACATTGTACTGCTGAAAGATGATCCTACAGGAATTATTAATTTAAGCTTAGTTAGAGTTTGTTTATTAGCATACTTGTATTTGAATTTATTCATTACAAACAAATACGCAAATACCCCTAAAATCGATATATCTTTCCTCTTATGATTTATCTTATAATTTTTTACACCTGTCAAGAATCGTACACTAATGGTATAGTATACAATACTCAAATTTAAAGCTATGGTACTGTTCTATATGTGTGGACTGGTGCATAACCGCAAGTATGTTAAGTATAGTTAATTGAAGACTCATGTTTATAACATATATCTTCATATGTTTAAGTCTCTGGTAAAACCTGGTTATTTCGAAGGAAGCTTAGCAAACAAAACGATAAAAGGAAATGTAATAATGTTAGTGTCATTAATAGGTGGATCTAACCTTGTTTTTTTTTTTAGATTTTGCTCAGTCTTTGCTGTAGATTGTAAAAATGTTAAAATAGAAAAATGGCTTGATCCAAGGCGTTATTATGATTGCACGACCATTCCTGACTAAAACTATCTAGCCAGGATCCGGAAAAGGAATGTGTTACTGCGACCAGTCTACTAATATATTGTTATTTTCCAACGGTTTTTACCCAAGTGGTACAAAGGGCCAATAGAAGGCATTACCATACGCTCCCATTCCGCGCCTTAAGTTCTATATCCGGCCATTTCAGTTGCTTTAACTGTAATAGTGTTTGGCCACCAAGGAAATTGTTAACAAATGCTTTCTTATACAACGATTGTCTTTGTACTTCACCTCTTTATAAATAAAAAGTGTTCAACTTAACTTAACTTAACTAACCTAACCTAACCTAGTAGCAGACTACAGTTTAATAATTCACATTTATTAGCATCATAAAACATTCATGCCCAAAACTTTTATTAATTTAATATTATGATAGAATTTCACTTACATGGTTGCGACGAAACTTGAGTGACCACGCGCCGGCGTGGTCACTCAAGTTTCGTCAACCAATTTGATTGGACCAACTAGCTCGAGTGACAGCGATATGGTAGATCCTTTTAGCGACCAGAAGCTAGGATGCGGTTCGAAAGACCATATGCGTAATCCGGCTTGGACAACGTGGTTATGAAGCCGGATTGGAAATGCGATGAAAGGATAAATACCTCGTCTGATGGCGGTACAGCTGCAGGCGTCTTCGGTGATGCGGTTGGGGTTCGCGGTAAAGTTAATACTATTAGAACGGAGCGTTGGCCATTCGCTGCGCGTGATTTTAAAAATTATGCGCTGCGTGGGAACTCCGAAGGCAATTGTTGACAGCGGTGGCCCTGGCGCCGACTGCGTCACGAAGTATTCCCTTTACCCTCCTTTATTCGCGAGATGAGAAAATATTAAAGGAAAAGGAGGGCAGGCGAAGGAGCGTTATAGTAAGAAAGGAAGGAATATTATTGCGTAACCAATTTGCGGCTGTGTTAGGCGACATAGAAGTGCGCGCGAACACTTACAATATTTTTAAAAGAAATCACTCACACTTTACAACATTATACCAGTTTTATTAGAAATAATTTTAGATATAGAAAGACTTCGCAACGTTTAAAATTCGAATTTCATCCCGTAAATTCAATATACGGAGAAGATAGCGAATGCATCATCCCTGATATATTGCCGTTGTCTGAAGTGTTAGAACGAATAATGTTTGAATTTGCTCAGAGGAGAAGCTATTCAATACGTAGTGAATTGTAAATTTTTCTTATCTTTAATAACATTGAAACAAACATTTGTTTCAGGTCACTTATAAGTGTAGGGTGTATTCGGTTACTGCTTTGTTGTCACAACCTATTATGCCTTAAGGGCGTTAATAAAGTTCTTGTATTTACAAGAAGTGAGAACCTGGACATAGCGTCGCTGACGGCGGTGGCGACTGCATCTGCTACTTCATTAAATCGTCTAGATCAAAGAGATCTAGCGATTTTAGAAATGACGCGCAGTTATTGCCAGTGCTGCCATTGCTATGGCTCGCATGCTGGCTATTTGAGGCGGTGGCGGGCCGCTGTGCGCTCGGAGTCGGCTTCGGCGCTCGCTGTTGCCACGAGGGGCGGAATTGCCAAGCGTTGAAAGGACGGAGGGGTGGGAAGGCGGTGCTGTTGGATGGGTTTGGTGGTCGCCTGGAAGAGGCATCCCTAGGGTTCACAGGAACTCCGCGTTTTGGCGCCTTAGGGCAGCCGAGGCAGTTGGCCGTGTGGCTGGGATTGCGGCAGTTAACGCACGCAGGGAGTTTGAATGTGGCAAGGACTTCTTAGTCCTGTCCGACGATCACGTCGTCAAAAAGCGCGCTTAAAATTAAAAATGCTGACTGAATTAATGATCTACATTATTTTGCATCTTTAAATGGTCTTAAATAAAGTCATCGAGCGCATGTGTTAAAAATAAACCCGCTCATATAATTTCAATCTTAATATATAAAAAATTAAGATGAGACATTTTTAAAGCAAAGGTAAAACAAGACATTGACAATTATCTTAGAAATAAATGCTTGTTAAAAATCTCTTGATTATAAATTTTAAAAACTTGTCTCAAACGGAACTTTGGTTAGACAAATATCTTCGGAGAAATAGGAGACAAAAGTGCATTTTTAAATTTGTTAAAGCAGTTAAGTTATACACTTTTTTGACTTAACGTAAGACGTCACAAATCAATTCGTCATTTTGTAGCATGGGATGTGACATCTTGTTTACCTATGTTGGCTACGGTATCCTTCAAACGGGAAGACGATATAAATCATTCACTACTGATTTACGGAGAAAATGGGCATCGCATTGATACGACCCCAGACGATCCCTTATAAAAAAACTTTTTTCAAAATACAAAGGGTGACCATCCATTTTCTTTTTTATAATCAGTGGTTTGCAGTTTAAATTGTTTAAAGTTTCAGAGATTGGTAAAGGGAGTAAAAATTTTTTTAATTTAAAATTAATTAAATCTTTTATTAGATTTAAATATAATTAGAGAGAAATAAAGCAAAAACCTGGGATGTTCTGGAAGCTGGGGAAGGATATTATATATAACATACTCGTATATAGTTTTGCACCGCATTTTATTTTAGATACTTTGAGAGAGACCGATTACTGACTAATGATTTAAACACTAATTATCACTAAATAACTAATTGCAACATTTATTTTAATAGTATAGATATACAAAGATTTATACTGTTATATAAATCATGTTCTTAAAAATATATTAGTTGACAGATAACAATTTTGTTATTTCACCATCCATTAAGAACCGATTACACAAATAAAAAAAACTTCATGACGCTTCACTAAATGAACATAATTGCACATTGCTGAGCTGCGGATTTTAAAACTCTGATAATAAAAAAGCGCTTAAGCAAATTTACTCATTACTCATTTACCTGCTACTTCGCGCTTGTTAAAAGTCACTTGCACTTGCACACACATTGCACTCAGAGTAATGAGATGAAATGAACTGTAAAGTAAAATCACGTCATGATTCATTCTATCAATTTCCAAAAAAAAAAATTTTTTTTATCTTATCATCCTATTAGCGATATAAAATTTTATAATACATTAATTATATTTCAATTTAATTTAATTTCACGACGCTGTCTCCTTTATTGTTTTTTTTTTACTTTTTGCTTGCTAATTTTGATAGAAATAGTCAATTTTTTTTAAATCATATTTCTGCTACAAGCCGTATAAATGTTCCTAAATCTTTATAGCCTATGCACACAAAATTTTACTCAGTCACAAAACAGTCGACTAATAAATATTGAGGTTACAAAGCCTATCATTTAACTTACGTTTATCGAACCGGGAGAAAATTGTTTACAAAATTTTGACTTTTTCAGTTTCCTATCAAAGTGTATTATGCACCGAGTCTAATCCTTTACTAATTGCACTTCAAATACAAACATACGTGCTGAATGCAAACCTGCTATTTCAATATTGAATAAAATTGTAAATTGTAAAAACACTGTTATAGTTTGTGTTCACGTTCCTTTGTATAAAATAAAGATAACATTTTAGACTTTTTATCAAACGCAGAAAAAATATTTTATCTGGTAAACCAACTATTTTGTGAAAGATTTCAATGTGATGTATTATTTAAATATTCCATTTGAAATTATGAAGGTTTATGTCTTTTATTAAGACTATTATGAGACAGTCATCCTTAACTTTATTAGTTTCTATGGCAGAAATACTTACATATAAGTAGATATGTACATAAATACAATTTTTATCTATACGAATATAATAAAAGCAAGTATTTGTATTCTTGAGTGTAAGTTTGTATTGAATAAACTCAAAAACCATAACGAAATGGATTTAAAAAATACACCACTAGAAAACTACATTCATCTTGAGTAGCATAGCTTTACTTTTTACTTCTGGAAAATCCATTTTAACAAAATTTTATTAATTTGCGCTTAGCCGTGGACGGGCTTCTAGTTAGTCATATAATAAATAAGTTTTATAATAATGCTGATTGTTTTCTATTAAAATTTCATAGAAGGTGTTTCAAACACAAAAAATATGGTATAACAGGTTTTTTCCAACTCTTAAAATATAATATATTTAAATTGATAAAAAGGAAGCGATTGAATTCAGATCAATTTGTTCAAGTATATTTACTTATTAATACTTGGATATTCAGCAGTAGATTAAATGTAATAATAATTAGAGCCTTTGGGTAGGAAAGCTTAGATGCCAATCGCTCGTCGCTAAAACCAGCAATGTTATTGAATTAAATTTGAATTAATATTTTGCGAAGAGAGTGGATAAAAAGCTGGCCCCATGATAACTTATAAACTATATTGGAAATATTGATGTTGTTGATTCCTTTTAGCAGATTGGACTTGGTCCTTATTTATTTAGTTTTTGCAAATGGCAATTTTTGCAATTGTCAAATGACTCGTTAATTTGGTGTACTCTGAATTTTACCATTTTTCTCATTAAAATATATTATGACCTTTAGATTTTTAAATGACTAAAATTTTATTCTGTGCTCTTGATGTCTTACGTAATTTTGTTGACTAAATAATAAATAGCGATGAGTAAAATTTTCGTAAATAAAGGAATAATTCAAATTTTACAATATAACATTAAGAGTTTTTAGGAAAATTCAGTTCATTAATAAAAAAAAAAACCTTATGTAAAGCACAAAATAGTATTAGAAAAAAAAACTAGGGTTGCAACGTCAGTAAACGTTATAATACCTTTTATGATCAGTATAAAAAAATGAGTTACTCATAAGACGCTTCTACTAAATCTTCTGATATACTATTCGTATGACATTTTAGTGTCTTCTGACAGTAATTAGAGTATAATTGAAACTGTTACCGTTTGTAATGGAACTGTTAATTTTTATTGTCAATGACAACATTGAAAACTATATTTCATAAGAAGGTATTATGATGTGATGATTATAATAAAATATAGTGATAATCAAAACATAAAAAAACGTTGTGTTGAAATTAATAGTAAACGTACAAATCACCTAATCTTAATCAAGTTAGGAATACTACATAAATAAATTAGAGTTACTAACGCACTTGAATAATGAAAACAAGCTATGCAAATACTACAGTACTACATTTCTGAATACCTATATCACAGCTTATGATCATTTAGAATCAAAAAGATACAGAAAACTTACCAAGATTGGGTTAAGTTTAAATGTACATGCTAAAGGAAGATGATAAGAAAATAATCTAAGTAAGCTTGTATCTAATTTGGATTGAAAGCGTAAAGCGAGGTATCCTACCCGTCCTTTATTATCCATATATAACAAAACGACCACGGACTCTTATCTAAACGGTTTTGCCTAAATAGCTGTGGTGAAGATCGACGTACTTACCAATACCGATACTTATCGACGAAAAGGTTTTGAACACAAAATATTTAGGGTATAAATTCCATCGATGTAGATCTTAGATATTGATCGAATTTCAATTATTCATCAAATAAAAAGTTTTTAATAATGTTAGGGTAACAATAATACTCATAATAAAGTTGGGAGGCGCATTTAATTCACTAATAAAAATAATGTTATGTACATGAATAACAAATACTAAACATATATTCGACTTAAAGCCAGTATATATTTATAAATAAATAGTTTCATGTGAACTATCTATTAAGCAAGTTAAATATTAAATAAAAAAAATTCCGAGCAAAGTGTTTTGTTTTTACACACTCAGGAACGTGTCGTCAAAGTGTTTGTTACAATTATAGTAATCCAGAATACGGCCACCGTTCTATATCAGAGATATTATGGTGCAAAAATGTATACACTCCCTATCCTCCTTCACTCTTACAGTCCGTTGGGACGGATAGCCGACACAGCCGAAGAAAGATCAGGCGCGAATTTATTGGATCCGTCGCATGGGCTTGTACGTTCATCACCTGCTTGTCTGTAAAGTAAGATGTATCCGTTCTATCTTACTTTACAGACAAGCCGGTGATCAGCAAGCAAGTTCAGCTTTAAACTTTCGATTAAAAGCATTAACCCAACCCAGAACAAAAGTAGCTTTGTTTATTTTTAAGAAAATACGAAAAATTTTAAAGTTATAGTGTAAAAGTATAATGTATGATTTTGATATTTTATAACAAATCCTCACATACAAAATGCTACTGAAATAGCTAAATATGTAAGTAGGTAGATTTATACAAGCTGGTTAAGAATCAAAATCTTTGTTAACGCACACATACTACATGGAATTGGTTTAAATCTAAATTTAAACAGGGGAATATCAGGAACCAGATAGCATAGTATCAGTATTAAATTTATGTGATTTTACTTATGTTAAATATGAGAGCCGTTTAAAAAAAGAATTGTATATTATTTCTTCATATACAAGTCTTCGCTGACAAATATATCCAATAGATGCATTGTGTAAAATTTATTTTCTATGTGAAATAAGATTATTGCTCATGGCTCACTACTTTAAAAATCTGTGGTTTGAGGAAAATTAAATAAATTTAAATAACACTGAAAAAATATCCACCATGCAAACAATTAAAGCCAGCTTAGTAAGAAACGTTCTTAATTTAATTTTCCTAACACATCATTAATTTAGGCTGTATTTAGTAAATGATAGGTACTGCAATGTTAAGATGCTGTGCGTATATTTTGTACGGAACTGCTCGTGCTAATTAACAATTTTTGAAATGGTCTTCCCTAGAGTAAAAAGTAATTAATTAGAATAAACATACATATAAAAATATATTTTTTTTATGATATTCGTATAGATTTCTGGATACAAAAATCTGCCATGCCAAATTGATTACTTTAATAGATTTGAAAAAGCTTTTATGCAAATGCATATAATAACAAAAAGTTATTGACATGTAAACGGTTTAAGATGCATATATAAATTAATTATGGCTAGAGCGTTAGACCCGATATCAACATTTATTTTTATATTCAGATTGTTATCCGTTTACTATTGAGCTGGTATTAGTTCTTATTGTCTAGAGTATGTAAGTTGACTGTTTGTTGTGCATTCAGGATCATAAAAAAATCCTAGTAGCCGTCTTAGTAACTTTAATAGTGGTGTATATAACATTGTTTATTCCTTAAAATATATAAAGCTAACATAAGTTATAGTAGATGCGTTTCATTAAAAATATTTGTTCTCGAGTTTGCAATGTCTAACACATTCAAAACTCGAGCACATGATTAAAAATTCAATATATTTAATCATCATCATCATCATCAGCCTGTGATAGTCCACTGCTGGACATAGGCCTTCCATAATATACCCCTATCCATTAGGAGGTTTTGGACCGTATCCCACCACGCTGGTCCAATGCGGGTTGGTGGGTGGACTGACTGGCATGGATCATCTTACTTTTCAGACAATTGGGTGATCGGCCCAGATTAACCTAACCAACTAGGAAACAACAATGAAAATTTGTTGAGTCCCCGCAGGATTCGAACCCACGACTAAACCACTAGGCTACGGAGGCAGCAAATTCATCCATTAAATCAACATTGCATTTAGATACCATTAATCATCATTCGATGATTATTCAATTGTGATTATTCAATCACAATCATCAGAATCAAATCATTACTAAAATATTTAATCTACTACCATTTCAAGTTAGGGTTTAAATATTTTTTGAGTTTAATAATTTTTCCTGTCATTATAAGTAAAATTATGACAAGGGCAATGATATTTTAATAAATAAAAATTAATATACATATTATGCTTTAAACAATTACCTTTGTATTAAATATATAACTATATATATCATTGCCATATTACTGCCTCCGTAGCCTAGTGGTATGGGCGGGTGCTTTAGAAACCAGAGGTCGTTGGTTCGAATCTTGCGGGGACTCAACAAATTTTCATTGTTGTTTCCTAGTTGGTTAGAGCAATTTGGGCTGATCACCAAATTGTCTGACAAGTAGGATGATCCATACGACGGGGAGACCTATGTCCAGCAGTGGACTATTACAGGCTGATGATGATGATGGATGAATTTGCTCACAATAAAACACATGATACCTGCATTTCATTGTCTTTAGTGTGTTTTATATGTATGATTACTACAAGAGTATGTTCTGAAAAATGCGTGTTGCGTAATTACAGATTTGACTGAGTTTGAATTGGTCCTAAAGAGTTATTCTTGTTTATTAAACGTGCCAGTAAAATATTAAGGTATTTTGACGAAATGAAAATGTTCACTTTAAAAGATAGAACTCTCTTAACGAATATTTCATAGCGCTGTTGTGATCGTCGAATCGCTTCAGGCATCCAATTTATCAGAGAAAATTTCCTTTAAAACGGAAGAAAATGAAAAACCGTGAAGAGTATAAGTTTAAATTTGCAATTTTTTGCAATGCATTTTAAGAACGAGACAAAGTTCAATATTACCATAATACGTTTTATAATTCTATTACCATAATTTACATACATATATTAATATCCATATTGTAACGTTATATTAAAATTATACGAGCCCCTGTATTCATGTAGAATAGAAAACTTATAAGCCACATAATAAAATTTACGTACAGAATTATAATCACTTATAAGAGGATCCAAAGTCAGCTTTTTGTTAGTCGATATTTTTAAGTGAGTACTGTTATCGATATTATCTAAGGTAAATAACTCTACACGTGGGAATAAGAAGATATACTGTAATAGTGATAAAAAATCATGATCATTTTATAAGATAAAACTCAAGAGAGTTCCATTTATAGCAATCGGTTTGATGAATGCCCCCAGGCCAATGAAAAGCCTATTTTCAGACCAGACAACCCGTGGTAAAAGTAAAAGAAAAAAATATAACGCATGCATTGAAGCGTTTTGTTACACGGCTTTTTTGCATCCCTTGAAATAGACCATTCTAAAGGTTAAACGTCTCGCCATAATAAAATACACCCATCTCACACTTTTTATGCCTTTCAAGGTTATAAGTTTACTGGAAACATATATACCTGGTTTATTTTAGTTTTATCTTGCATGTTATAATGTTGCCAGTAGCCTATGTGGTTATTAAACTTCGGCGTAACAACACATTATGGGGAAAATCTCATTAGGAAAAAGAAAAAGTGATACGTTTGTCCGTGCGCATATAAAATGTTGTTTTAGACAATCCGTCTTTTATTTTCTAATTGAATAACGCCAAGATTTTGACATTCACTTGATTGTAGACCGAGCGCAATGTACGGTCTCAAACATGAAAAAATTTCCATCCACAGTCAGATACAGGTTCATACTTTTAGTAACCTAGTAATAATACTGCTTCAAACCTTAAAAGCATGGGATTAACATAAAGAAAACACGTCAATCTCTATAGGCACCAAAATGCTAATAGATATAGAAAACAAAAAAAACTGAAGAAGTAAACAAGCAGAGTCATTGAGTGTCACGTGAAAGGACAAATACAATTTCATTCAAACAGCTTATCAAGTTACGCGTCTGTGCATATGAAACTATAGTTAAGTCAATTTAGATTAGGAACATATGACACATGGTAACCTATAGCGACCAAGCAGAGTTGTATGAATAGTGTTGTTATTAGCCGACTGTCAATCAGGGATTGACATCTCTGTGACAATGGATCGATAGAATGCAAGACGTATAACATCACTTCGTAGCCATGTTTGATGCTATCAATATAACAGCCGCATAATGTTAAATGTATTATACCTTTGGAATAACTATTTTAGACTTCATCAATTTTGTAAATCGTCTAAGGGAATGTAGATTTAATTGTAAGAGATAAATATTTTCAATTACACATCAACTATGTGGTTCAGTCATACTTTTTATAAATGTATTAAAAAGCACAGTTTTAATCACAGCACGCCACGAATCGCTTGTGGCGTGCTGAGATCAAAACTCGTTAACAACAACTATTATTACACGATCAATAGATATGAATTGTGTTAATAATTCTAAATTTACGCGAATACTACACATTACTGAATGAAAGGTCTTCTTACGGATTTTGTAGCGTTTATTTTACATTTTTATTTTTTTGACGTTCATACAGTTTCCAGAGGCCGTGTTCAAGGGACGTACAGGCATATGCAGACGATACTGTTCTTCTGGCCTCCTCAAGGGAAGTTCTGCAGAATTTGGTCAACCGAATGGAAAGAATTAGCGCAAGCTACGGCCTCAGTATTAACCACAAGAAGACCAAATATATGGCTGTCCAGCGCACATCGCAGTGTCCGATTACCCCAATTTGTATAAACAACCAAATTATAGACACAGTACACTCCTACAAATAACTTGGATGTATCGTGACAGACCAAGAGGACCAAAGCGTTGAAATAAAATGTCGAATTGAGTAAGCTGGCGGTGCTCTCTTGAAGCTTAGTAAATTTATTTGTAACCGTTCTCTAAAGATTGGCACCAGAGTTCGATTAGTGCGTTGTTACGTATTTCCCATTCTTCTGTATGGTGTTGAGGCCTGGACTCCTACTGAAGCCATGTGTAAGCGCCTCCAAGCATTCGAGGTGAACAGGAAAATGAAAATTAAATATTTCATGGACGGACAGGGTGCGGAATGAGACGGTTCTACGCATAATCGACAAGAATTTGGAAGTATTGGACACGGTGAAACGACGCAAGCTGCTATTTTTGGGTCATATTGAGAAAAGACAAGTAAGAACTTCTGCAGCTAATAATTCAAGGGAAGATTTATGGACGTCAAAATCCAGGCAGACGTAAAACATCGTGGCTCAGAAACCTCCGCGAATGGTTGAGCACTCGTTCTGTATTTGGAGCGGCCGTTGATAAAGTACGCAGGCAATGATGATCGCCGACGTCCGGAAGGAGATGGCACTTTAAGCAGAAGATGACATTTTACTATATCACTTTATTTTTGCTTAACTAAAACCTTATATAATAATGACGATAATGTAATATTTTACAGTTTGTACACGAAACTCCTTGCGTGATACTGCTAATAGTTTAAAAAATAACATGTCTTACCTAACATAGGTTGCAACAGCATCATAATTATATAAACGACAGAACAGACACATAGAATTTATTAATTAGACAAAATTGAAAAAGATCAATAAAATGTACTTATAGTATTGATTTGACCTACATCATTTGAATGATTCAGAACCAGATATATAAATAGGCTATGTGAAAACACAAGGCATGATAAGATATAAATATGCATTTACAATATTACAAAGCTTATTATTATACACTTAACAAAACTCTTTCATTTAGTTACGTATATGTTAAATGTATAAGATGATACGTAATGAAGAGCGACGCCCAGGAGTAAGATTGTAGAATTTTATTTTTATTAGTGCTATATTATATAAAGAATGTTAATGCTAAGATACTGTAAAATACCAATGGTGAGGTAAGAAATGAATAAGAGATGTCTACCTTAGGAAATGCACATCCACCAACGCCGCTTGCGTTATGTTTATCACGCCCATGACAAGTTATGTTGATCACATTTAATTTAAACACTACTCTGATCCCTCCTAGCGCTTAAAATTTGGTATCTTAGAAACGCTTTTGAAGTCATAACCCCACAAGTAGGCCTACGCCTTCTTCTCCTTTGGGCTAGTCGGAACTAATACGTCGTCTGTCAGCGTCTATAAACTAATCCGATATCCAGGGGCCTTGACGGACAGGAGATGTAAATTCGTTAAAAAAAAAATTTCCTAGTCACCAGGCTTCTGCGGTGACCTTGATATTAGGTTCTACCGTTAAGCCCGTTTCGCCCTTAAAAGGAAAAGAGATTATTACTTACTTAATAACTCATTTTTTTACGGCCACAGTCAAAAAGCATATCAGATGACATTTTTAAAGAATTATTGACACGACATTTTGATGTTTATCTTTAAGTTTAATATATCTTTGAAATTAAATCACATAATTAATTGGTTATTTGTAATTGGTTTCATTGCAATTAAAATGTTTATGGGCAAAAGTTAATAGGGGTGCCATACCTGATAGTTGCCAATGAATGACTATAAAATAATAAATTCTTACATAACCCGCAGAAAAGAAGTCGGACAAAGCTATAAACGATATTTTTTATATGAATATGTACAAGAAATGCATTTTACTTGTACACATACGTAAATGAAGAAATTGAAAGTATTATTTTGCAGAACACTTCCTTTTATACCGCAAAGGTAAAAAATAAACTTTATTTTTAAAAATCTAAATCAAGAAAAGGGCCATACTTATAGGAATTTTACCTCCTTCAACTGCTGTTACTGATAAAGAGAAAATAAGTATTTATCATATATGACCAAATGTGCTCTTCCGTAAAAAGATATCGATATAAATTTAATCTGTAATTTCATCTGTGTTACAGAGTTTTGTTGCAGATTCGATAACACGCGATTTATGCAACTCGTGTCATGATATCTAAAAATAAACTCTTTTTTTTTATTATATGAACAGATTTAATTTATATTTTAAATAGTATTTTATAACAGAATGGTTTTAATTAAACAAACAAATATTTCATTGTGTTGATAAATAAAAAAAAATCTATATAGTTTGGGATTTAAGCAAATGTTTTCAATTGTCGAATCTGCAACATCGGATGTATTTATTGGTCCATTATTTACTGTCGAAATTGAACAATGTCGCAATCGGGGTTTACAGACATCGCATGAATAAGCAAGGTTGATGCGTACGTTTTCATTTATTTCTAATGGTTTATCACTATGTCACATATATTTATTTGAATTAATAGAGTAAAATTTTGTAAGAAAATATACGGTAAAAGGTTTTGTTAATAATCTTAAATTCTTTCTACAAAGTAACGATCTCCGAAAATATTTAAGCTATTTTTCATTAAAAAGAAACATATATCGAAAACTTAAAATAAGCCAAAGTATTTGTACGGAAAGTTAAAAGAGGCCAAGATTGCTCCCAAAATTAAAATATTTAGCTTATTGAAAATTATTGCTCTTGATTGCTGTTTTCGTAAACTTCTATTATTAAAATGTACTTTTGATGTGTAATGGAGAAAAGCAAGATGAAACTTTTTTATAATTTATAATTTGTTAAAATAAAGCAACACACTATTATAAATTAATATAATCAACGAGAATCATATATATTTCTTATGAAATCGATTTCACAAAATAATTTAATTTTATAGTTTTAGTATGACGTTTTATAGTTCGTATTCAATCATTGCTGTTTAAAGTAATTTTTTAAGCGGACTATCTAGATTATATGCAAGTTAATTATCAAACTCAGAATGGGTTACCAAGTTCTTCGACTTTCTCTTAGGGCGGGCCGAGGAAACTGCTCCAAACTGGCTGAAGAAGCTTTTAGGATTGGAGGGTGCGGATAACGAGTTAAAGGTGGTAGGCGAGCCGCCAACCTTGCGTTTGGCAGCTAAGTCGGAGAAATAAGTGTCGTTTATTCGTAGGCCACTCTACCCAATCTCTCGCGACTTGGCGCGAACTCACTCGCGCGAGTCTAGGAACCGTAGGAGGTTAAGACATTTGGCATGGTGTCCTCGATCTCTCTTCCTTCTGTTGCCGGAACGGTTAAAGCGGTGGCGCCAAACATCTAGACCACTGCTGAGGGCTGAAAGACTTGTATCTGTAAAAGAGAAGATCTCCTGACTAGGATGGCCGCTATGTTATAGATGAAGGATACGCAAGTTCTAACGTGCTCTGAGGTGAAATAGGCCATTAACCATAGATAGGCCTGCCTTGGCAGCCCGTGCTAGTGGACTTGCAGGAGATTGCTTTAACTCATTCTAAAGGCGTTAGGGAGGATCCTCCTGGTAGGTTTAGTCAGCTCAAGCCCGACATAACCGTATTAGCCTCCGCAAGGACAGGTATGCGTTGCTATTTCTTATCGGAATAAGACAAGTAATCATTAAAATTATCATTTACTTTAAGGAACTGAGACAAAACATATATCACGGATATAATCGTATAAAAAACAAACAACTTCGCAAAACGTTTTTTCCGTCTTTCTTTTATTGTTGTATAACGTAACGTAATATAACGTAAATAGGTTGAAACTGCAAAAATAAATTGAAGAAACTTTACCTTTTCCTCTCAAAAACTTTGTTCGTTAGCAATTGCAAATTTTGTAATTCTCATTAATCCACTAAAAGTTCTTTTATTTGATTTGAAGCAAAGATATCAAATAATAAATTTAACTTTTTTTCCGACTTCTGACTCTATCGATAATATTTTTTATACCATGAAAGTCCGAGTTATTTATATAAAAGTGACATTACACTAAAATAATTATATTTTACAATTGACGCTGCGCAATATTTTCTGTATTTCTCATATGAAACTAACTATTTAGTACAAGAATAACTCTATCCATGCATATTTTAAAAATCTGTTTATTGCATTTTTCAAGGTTTTAAGCACAAATTAATTTCCTTAGCGACGAAAGTCCTCTTCTAGCACGTTTGCTGTCATAACGCAATAAACTTATAACTTTATATATATTATTCATAACAATTGTATTGCTTAAACTATAGGGTATTTCGTTTATCAACTTAAATCATTTAAAGCGGAGAAAAATTTGAAGATATGGTTATTCATACTGAAACACAAATTAGGTTAACTTATTACAATTACTTTGCTATGCTTTAAATGAAATATGCCACTCCAATGCTAAAGATAGCAAACATCCACATTCCCTCTTTATCCTTCGAATTTATATTCTTAACAAAAAAAGATATTATAAGAGAGCTAAAATATATAAAAAAACGCAAAATGTACATACAGCAAGTGTAAAAGATAGTAAGATATAGCGGAAGTACAGTTCCATATTAAATTTAAAACTCAAAATGACTTAAAAAACACGTGACATTTTTATTAACAACTAGCTGACCCTGACAGACGTCGTCCTGTCTTAACGATGGATACTGAATAGGGTGTAATTAATAAAACAAAGTCTGTTTATTATTTTAATGCTTTATTATACAATATTTTTAGTTTTTTCTTTCCTGCTTTAAATAGTTTTATTGGCGTTTCGAGATGGAAACAGGTGACATATAACTGGCCATATTAAAGCGTGGATTTTAAGATTGATGCCACAAACAGCGACAGCACAACGACTGAGATTTATATATCGAAATTGCGAATGCTAGCCTCACTGGAAATTGTGACCCTTCAAAGTCAAATGGCATGTCATTCGGAATTATAGAAAATCGTGGGTTAAACATATTCGCCTTTGAAAATTGTGTCTTCGATGGCGTTGTTCATTAATTTTTCACCGCAAATCGGTACCAATACAAAGACGTGGCTGGTTTATATTCGACAATAATGACTACTGATCCGATTTTGATTAATCTAGCGAATTTAAAAACTCACTTGGATAGTTGACGATTCGTTTGTCATTAATTCGCTTTTGTTTTGAAAAATCATTTCATTGACATAAAAGATTTTTGCAGCTAACTTTTTCACTGAACCATACATGATCTTTGAGATTTTGGGAAATGGTTGAGAAAACCTTCTCGATGGGTTCAGGTTTAGCTTTAAGGAAAGTGAGAAAAATTGTTAGGAAATATGATATATCCAAATGATGAGTCATCAGGTATTTTGCCATTACCAATATCGATAATTTTGCGATCAAATCCACCACGTTGCCATATTCAATGATATTACAAACGTTTTCAAGCGTCTAAGAAAAAAAATCGGTGAAAATTACTTGAGGGTAACCTGGAACTGGTTTTTCTTGTTTCCGTCGTTGAGATTTTTTAAACGATTAATTCCAGGTACAATATCGGGACATTTTGGAATAAAGCAGTGTTCCAGCAAAGTCATCATGCTGGCACATTTCAAAGAAGCTGGTCAATGTCGTGAAGGTGGCTTCTAACTCGTTGTAATACGTTTTCATTGTAAAGTACACCCTTTGACCATATTCCAGATGTACGGCCAAGTAAACTATAATGGGATGTTTTCATGTATTGGAAATGAGAAAAACGCCACATCTCTTCGTTGCTACTAACATAGCGACCCACGTAGTTTTGAACACTTTCAATCAAGCAAACACAGAAAATTTAGATTTAATATTCCACAGGAACTTAAATCATATTTTTGTAATGATTCCATGTGACAATGGATTTTATCACCATCGAATTACGCAGAAATCACATTCCCAATTTTATTCGGTTGTATCCTCTCTACCAACCAAATGAGGATGTGTGCATGGTAAAATCCACGCCTGTCGCTAAATATGCGATGCTTAACAAAAAGTCCGTGAGCGATTTTAACTTTCCTTTGTGGTAATGTTGTAGCGATCAATAGGTGATTGGCCAAGAAATAATTCTTGTCGAATTTCTGTTTACTGTGAATTGCATGTGCACAATTAAAATACACGTTATAAAGAAATCTGGTGTGCCATTATGACGTACATACGACTTAGCATCTTTAGCGTATTCATGCATATGTCGCGGACTTTCGACGTATGTTGCTGGTAGAATAGTTGTTCTACTTGCATTCTGTGCATTTACATCATTATAGGTTGCATCCCATATGAACATACTCTTCAGAACGCAGTTTTGCTTGGTCCAACCTGATAAATGTCGATCGCTCAGTTTCAACTTTCATGTACATATCACAGTATATTGTGGAAAAGATGCCGCCATTTTAAGATATGATTGTCATCATTTTCCGAACCAGTCCCGAACCAAAATCAGTTTGTATAACGCCTCCGTGGTCTAGCGGTAAAAAAGTTAGTTTAAAGATTCTTTAAACTAATTTTTTGGTTACTTTTGGAACCCGTATCTGGATTTATCATCCTAACTGAAAAATTATATCCATCTTCACCTTGCCGAAATAATATGGGATATTATAGTAGCCAATCATATAATCGATTAGTTGCGAAAACGCGCTGTTGATTGCTACGCCGATGTAAAACAATATCTTGGTTTTCTAAATTTTCACCCACGACAACAATAGCGACTTCGTCAATTGTGGCGCATTTAAACGTCTCGCGTGTTGTACTGTAGGCGTCGTATCAGCTTTGATAACAATTATTTGATTATCAGACCGCAAAGCGGTCGTGAATAATGCAACCAATTCCCTATGTTGATGAAAAAACGTTTGGAGTTTTTCCACAATTGGTTTTTTTTACCGAAATATTGTGTACAAAACACTGATAGACTTTTCTCGCTAAATCGCCTATAAAATAAAGTTGTAAGAATTTGTAGTCACTATTCGGCGTTGGCAAAAGTAACTCTGTTAAATAATATATATATATGACCCTGAATCTTGAATGTAGGCTAAGAATTTTCTTGAATAACTTTGTTGCACCAAATGACGTTATTTTAAAACAATTATTGTATTTATAAGTCAAAAATGTTTAGAACCTATCACATTTGCAAAAAACCAATGATGTAATGGTTCGGTACCAATGGCATCAATTTGTCTTAACCGCTCACAACACATTCCAGGAGTTTCAATTTTAAACTAAAATGCCTTACAATATGGGCATACAACGTTCATTGGTCCAATAGCAACAATTTCTTTTGATTTGTACTCGATTTCTATGCATCTTGATACGGGTTAAACGCAACATTTATATGTTATTGATTTTGATTTTATCGATTCCATTCAACTTCACTCCACGCTTCGCGTTGCTTATCACTTTGACATGCTTTTGTATATCTTATACTGCAGCATTGTGAGTTCTACGACTTATGTCAGGACGTCTAATGGCATTTTCAAAACGCAAATTCAACTGTTAATCAAATAAACATACGTATGGTACTGATAACCAAGTCAACCATTTGATATGTTAGTAACATTCATATTGCTCCATGCAAACTCGCTAAAACTCCGTATTAAATTGAACTTTCAATGTTAGATATGATTGCTCCGAAATATCCGTGATGAAAACTAAGAAATTCAATATCTATCATCGTTTTTGAGGGAAATAATAAATTAATTATTTTACATGTATTTGCTACCAATAAAATTATTTCCTTCGAAGCATTTGTTTAAACGTCAAATGTCATAATGTTACATTAAAAAGTTAAAATTGCCCAAAGCGGTAAGGTTAGAATAGAAAACAAATCTTAAATTTCAAAAACCGGGAAAAAAGTATCCTATGTGCTATTCCTGGTTCTAAGCTACCTCCTCACGCAATTTCAGCCAAATCTGTTCAGCGGTTCTTTAGTTATAAATGGTGTAACTAACACGACTTTCTTTTATATATATATATAGAATAGATTCGTCATTTGAGATTCCAATATTATTATTTTGCATTAAATATAAAAATAATGTTTAATGCAAAATTATACTTTATATTTTCTCGTCACGAAGTTATTAATTTACAATGATTTTGTATAAATTTAAATTGAGGTTAGATATTTTTACAATTTAAAATAAATCACGACAATTTTATATGCAATAATCATATTCTAAGTTAAACTGGATTCATTTTTTAGACAATATATTATAAATGTGGTTTATTATTTTTTTTCCGTCCCTTTAATTATTATAATTATGTTCTATCAAAGAGGTTTCACTTACGACATGTGCACTTTTAACTTAAATTTATTTGTCATAAAAAGTGAAATAAATTCACTTTTTATTACAAATAATTTTAAGTAATCTAGGTTAATGAAAATAAATAAGTGTCCATTTCAGAAGCAAACCTTCGATTGCTTCTTAACTCGAAAATAAAAACTTTAGTGTTCATAGTAATTTTTGAATATTTATTAAAATAGCCGTTTGGTCGTTACACCCTGTTAAAGCCAACTGCTGAACACAGGCCTCTACGAGTAATGCTGTATGTTGTTGCAAATTTTATTACTGTGAGAGAATTAGACTAGATACATTAATAAATACACTTAGTATCTCTAAACCAACAAAATGTTTGCTGGTAGACAATGGTATCGTGGTAAGCACGCCTTTGTGTTAATTTTATCCATAGAGGATAAATATAAAAATATAGTTTTTTACTATTTATTTGTTAGTGTAAACTAAAGAGGAAAGCAACAATAACATGCATCAAGGTAAAAATGTAAAGTACAGTAACTAATAAATAATTATAGCAGTTAACAGCAATCCAGAACTGTTTTTATTAAATATATTTGCTTGAGTGTAATCAGTTCAATCGTATACCCTTGGTTTATATGTACTTTATTTCCAGATCCATGAATGTCTGTTGAGAAACTTTATAATGTTCACTTTACAGTAAATATACTATTTATTATCATATATTTAAATGCTTATTTAAATAATAAATTTAAAATAGTCGTTTGGAAAGAGAAATTCAGAAATATTTAAGATGATAATGATAAAAAAAAAATCCTCAAAAGTTTATCGATCTTGAATGGCTTTGAAAAGTGTACATTTTACCCGTAAATTCTATAGCATAAAAGGGCAAATAACATCGTATCAGAGATGTATCAAGCTAAGCTGTACTGCGGTTATGATTACAGAACTATAGTTTTTCTTACAAACAGCAACGGGTATACTTAAGTAGTTTTTACCATAAACAGAAAAAAAATAACCAAAATTGTTTGGAGTGTAATAAATTAAATGTTTTTTAAACACTGCTTTTCGATTTCTGACGTATTTTGAATTACTAATGTATTTTAAAATGCTAATCTCCTTGCAATCCCTTTAAAAAAATTTATTAATATGTAAAGCTATTGCTAACTTTAATGAAGATCATCTCATTATTAAATAAAATTACTTTACGGATTTTATCGCGTTTATTTTACATTTTTAATTCCGACGCTTCGAACACTTTCCAGCGGCCGTGGTCAGGGTAGACTGAGATGTCATGCGTCTTGTTGCCAGTAATGAAGGGTTTCCAGATCTTAGTTTTATAATTATATTTAATCTGTACTCCGACCTATGCAAAACGAACTGATTTTATCTTTCAGCCAGCAGTGGTATTATGCTGGGTTTAAATTTTAATTTATTAATTATGGGATCCCAAGCAGGTGGTAGAACCAACCATCTTCTCTATTGAAATTTGGATGTTTTTAATCTCAATAGCCTCACGGATCATCCTTGGTAGGAATCGTGTTCTTTGGAGGATTTGTGGTCGATCAAATCTGATGTAATGGTTTGGCTGATTTAAGGTATGGTCCACACTGCCGACTTGTTGGGTCTTCTATGTTTGATGTCAGCTATATGTTCCTTCACGCAGGTTCTTATTGCTCGCTTTGTTTGTCCAATATAAGAGAGCCGCAGTCCAATCTAGCTGACTCCCTGGTCTTGTAGAGGAATATTGCACTTGACAGGTGGTAGGAATTGACCAATCTTCTTCAGCGGCTTGAAATAAGTTTTGATTGAAGCCCGCCTCAAAATGTAGCCAATCTTGTCAGTTACGCTCTCACAAAAGGTAGAAAGCAGGTACTCGCTCCACTGTGGCTGCCTTCACTCGGTCACTGTGACGCTGCCGTGGCGCAGAGCGAGCTTGTCGCAGTACTTGCTTAACATGTTGTAGCTCAGCCGCCAGGTGTTCATCATCACAGATCCCTTTGCTCTCTGAAACAAAGATTTGCCCACGGTAGCTAACTGGGATGGATGGTGGTGTGAATTGCCATTTAAATATTTATTTGTATGGGTTGGTTTCCTATACACAGTATGGCTCAAGGTGTTATCAGGATTGCGAATAACTAAAACATCAAGAAAAGCTAAAGAATTATTACTTTCTAACCTCATAGTAAATTGTATTTTTGAATTAATGGAGTTAAGGTGGTTTAAAAATGCATTTATTTTATCATATGGTAAGATGGTAAATGTATCATCCAATAGCGCTTATAAAATCTTGGATGAATGGGAGCAGTGAGTAGGGCCTCCTCCTCAAAGTCTTCCATAAAATGTCAGCAACAATAGGAGACACCGGGCAACCCATCGCTACACCATATATCTGCAAGTAAAACTCATCTTTCCACAATAAATAGCCAGATGTTAGGCAATGTTTTAGTAAATATGCATATTCTATTGAGATGTTATTTTCCTCTAACTTTCTTGTTACAATATTGATGCAAAATTAAGCAATACTCGACACAACAGCTCGCTGCGCCACGGCAGCGTCACAGTGACTCGAGTGAAGGCAGGCACAGTGGAGCGAGTACCTGCTGTTCTACCTTTGTGAGAGGCGTAACTGACAAGATTGGCTACATTTTGAGAGCGGGCTTCAATCAAAACTTATTTCAAGCCGCTGAAGAAGATTGGTCAATTCCTACCACCTGTCAAGTGCAATATTCCTCTACAAGACCCAGGAGTGTACAAGCTAGATTGTGACTGCGGCCTCTTATATTGGACAAACAAAGCGAGCAATAAGAACCCGCGTGAAGGAACATATAGCTGACATCAAACATAGAAGACCCAACAAGACGGCAGTGTGTGACCATACCTTAAATCACCCAAACCATTACATCAGATTTGATCGACACAAATCCTCGCTAAAGAACACCGATTCCTACCAAGGATGATCCGTGAGGCTATTGAGATTAAAAACATCCAAATTTCAATAGAGAAGATGGTTGGGTTCTACCACCTGCTTGGGATCCCATAATTAATAATTAAATTTAAACCCAAGCATAATACCACTGCTGGCTGTAAAAGATAAAATCAGTTCGTTTTGCATAGGTCGGAGTACAGATTAAATATAATTATAAAACTAAGATCTGAAACCCCGCTTCATTACTGGCAACAAGACGCATGACATCTCAGTCTACCCGTGACACGGCTCTGGAAAGTGTTCGAAACGTCGGAATTAAAATGTAAAAATAACGCGATAAAATCCGTAAAGTAATTTTATTTAATAATGTATAATATTCTGCGCAAGCAATAGAAATAATTATAAGATCATCTAATGTTCACATATATTTTTGTAAGACCAATATATTTTTCCGTTTATCTCACTAAGGGTAGCCATCGTATTAAATTTATTTCATGATTAACAACAGTGTAATTATTATTTAATTCTTAAAAATCTTACAAGTTACTCATTATCTGTTAATTAAGATGTATACAAAATAATGAGAAGATCAAATGAGATAGCATTGGTATTAGATATATACTAGCGCTGTCTTAATTAGAATAAATTCAGTCACGAACTTGTACCAGGCTTCGTTGCTCTAGTTCCAACTTTACCATATTTGCATGACAAAGTAAACCTTTAAATTTACATGAAACAGCTCTAACTTGAGTTACGTTCAATAAAGTAGATTTATGTTCTTGATGTTATTACAATTTTCGGAATAAAACATGCGTAGATTGGGCACTGTAAGCATAAAACACAATAATCACATTTTCTTATATTTTATTCCTTTACACCACTTTACTTTTAACCCTCTTTTACGGTCTCACAGTATTGGCCGCTTCCTCATAAATATAACACTAAATTTTAAGGCTTTTTTATTTAAGAATAAGGCTCAAGTTCCGAAAAGAGTTTGATGCTTTAAAAACTTAAATAAAATTTATATACACGTCTAAACAACGTATATATGCATATACACTCACAATTACGTACAAAGGTATTATTATTATGTATGGACTCTAAAAGAAATCCCTTTAGTGGGAAATTTGTTTTTACATCATGTTAAACTTCGCTTATGAATTCTACAATATCGTAGTTTTAATGGTTTTTAAGCATTAAAGAAAAAAATATAACAACTATTTTAAAGGTTTTATAAATAAAAATAAAGACCAATCAAAGTTAATCCTTAAATATAAAAACATTTATATAATTGAAATAAATTATATCTCTTACATATAAATAGACTTCTTTTATAATTTGTATTAAATATTTTTTTTTAAATTCACAGAAATACGCACATGTTGGTAATTCTCGGCATCTTTTTTTGATACAGGCAAACTCCACGCTGTGACGAAGGGATTGAGTATAGTTACTACCGAGAAAATTAAACTGACTTTGTTGAAATCAGCGTGTGAAAATGTTTTATGCAACTTCTTTTTAATCAATGCATTCAGGAGGGGTTCAGTGCAGTTTCCTCTAATGCATACGAATTTTTGTAATTGAAATCCAATCTGTTAAGGATTAGACTCGGAGCTATCGCGCCGCATTGTAGATTTAGATATAGGCAGACGGATAGGCGTATCGATTTCTAAGTGAAAAAAAAATGTTTTATTTATCAGTATCGTATCGTATCTTTTGGACAGAATTAACTTCATGCAAAAAAAAAGCATTAAAACATAATTATGGAATGCTGCGGAACGTTATTCTACGAAAGGAAATGCTAAAGAAACCTGTCATTGATATAAATTTTATACATGTAAGATTATTCAAAATAGGATATTACCTATTTAGTGTTGTATTAATACGAACCTTCACTAGCGTAAAAATATAGAAGATCCCCTAATGCTATAAAAAACTGATATCATTGATATATAACGAAAATTTAAACAAATGTTTTTCTGTGACGTCATTGCTGACACGGTTTCATTTTTTCACATTTTTCTTTAATTGTTTTGACAACTTTAAAACAAGCGCGAAATGACAAAGGAGTGAATTTAATTTAAACTTCGTCTTTCCTGTTCATTTTAATTTTCTATGCAGCTGTGGTACTGCATAACTGCATAGAAGATCACTAATGAATATTTAAGCGTATGTTTTGAGGAGCTTTTAGATGCTCCTTTGTTCATAATGTTGTTCGCAGACAATTTGCAAGTAATTGAATAACAAAATACTAATACTCAATATTTATAAAATTTGTCCCATCGTTCAGAAGTACATGATTGTAATAATGCATGCATGAATGCATGATGGTAAATAGGCAAGAAACGTGAATTATTCTATAAAGTTTTATGCAAAATTGGTACGAAACATAAACCAGGTAGGTAATATAAAAAATTAATAACAATCTATTGCAGCTGCAGCTTTAAAACTGCTTTTAACCGTATTTTATAAATGTTTAAAAGTTTTATTAATGGTTGCCATTACAGATGCTGCACTGGTTATAGCTGATTGTATTTGGACGACTGATTGCAAATAAGGCTGAAAATGCTATCGAGGTTCAGCAAACGACGATGTGAGCTGAGCTGAGCTGAGCCGTCGTGTATTTTATTTTAGATCTTGCTATCTTGTGTTTTATATAAATTTCTAAGGTTTAATAAAAATAGTCACAGAAAAGGAACATCTGTTTAACTCGTTAGCCCGCACAATTAAATACTGTTAAAAAGATACTCTGTTATTTTTTGTCCGAATTCTAAGGAAATTCTTAATGTTATTCTAATAATAATCTCTCTTCCGATTATAGACACGAGTAAGGATACCAGATATAGGGAATAAAACAATGTGATACATACGATAAATCAATTTTATCAAGGCAAAGAGGCCGTCACGACGCATATCCATAATATCTGTATATACTATTGTATCTATTATATTTCCTGATGCTATGCATTCCGACTCTCTTTGGTAAGCATCTAACACGGAGATCGAAAGAAGCTACCATTGAACTATGGAAGAATGTAATTGCCGAAGACTTTTTTTGTTGCCGTTGAGCTTGGACGTTGACATACATCGTCCGAGCTCACTAAAAATAATAAAAAAACATAACGATTATTAATATAAAAATGCATATGCATACAGGGTCTCCCAAAACTTAACGTCAAAATCAACGTCTACGATACCCTGTGTTCATAAGTATATCTAAATTGGTAGAATTTTTTGTAAAAATTTTCATGGAAAATGATAACCGTCATTGTTCTGCTATAAAGAGATATGAAACCTTTATAGGCACGTAAATTGATCCCTCTCAAAGGAGGTAAAGGTGGGTGAATAATGTAACAACATAATACATGTTTTTGTTAATAACACAGTCAGTGTATGTAAAAGTAATATAAATGATTCTGTATTGTGTTACACTTTTAATGTTTTATATATTCTGACAACATTCCACATTAAATATGATGATTGATTAACTGATTCACTATAATTTACGCGTAAAGGTCTATTCGACCGTCATTCCCGTTATCATATGTTAAATATAGAAATTTTATTTTATAAGGTATGTTGCATTAAATCCTTGCCTAAATTATTACTGTCACTAAATGAAAAAGAAACAAAAGGTTATTGATGTAAGTATTTGTTGCGCACAAGGGCGTGACTATTAAAAAGCATGTTTTTTGTAAACTTTCTCAGTCTTTTTAAGCAGCCTTTTTTAAGTAGTGGCTTCATCATATCTTTCAATGTTACCAAAATTACATAAACTACAATCTTGAATATCAAATTTTTGTATATTAAATTAAAATAAATGTGTGTGCTTACGTCCACTTTATTTCTTATAATAATTTATCACGTGTATAGAGATAAGAAATGATTAAAAAAAATGTTTACTGAGAATACCTTTCATCTTGTGCCCAAATTACTTAAACTTGATCCATTACAGTTAACATTTATTATGTAAATACCAGGAGCGTGACGAACGAGAAATTTTTACGGGAGTACTTACTCGTAAGTCTATATCAATTAGAATACATTTTAATAATATATTCTATACGCATATTAAAACTTTAAACTTACACATTTTGTAATCAGATGCAATAAAATTTAAAAGTTCGTAAAGAATATGTAGCAAATAGGTTTATCGTTTATCCTTACCTAAGAAATTCATTAAAAATTCAAAGTTAAGGTAAAGCCGATTTATGATTAAAAATACACAATTTTTCAATTTGAATAAACTATATTCGAAGGTAGAAGTAGCAAGTAATACCGTAGCCACATAAATTTTTTTTTCTTATTTTCCCTGACATGTCAGATCAGGGTCCTTGTTTGCTCTTTTGTTTTCTGTGGTACGTTGTCTTTTGTAACATATAAAAAGACTATGAGGTCTTTTTATGTTACAAGTTTATATTTTAAATTCAGTTTTTTTTTTGTCTTTTTCCTGTTTTATGTGTCTTAATATACATCTTAAATTACTTATCTTTATCTTAATTTACTTATTTTTTACTACTGTTATCCATTTTAATTATGTCCTATGTTCTTACGCTAGTACATGTTCGCTGCTATTTACATTTCCTATTTACTACTTATTTTCTATTTTGTATTACTAACATTTATGGTCTTATATTATTTACTATTTTACAATTTTGCCTTATACTCTTATTTTCTAAATATCGATGACATATATTCTTCTGATATATGGTCTATATTTGTTGTGTGCTGCTCTTTATGTTTGCGTACTTGACTACCTTTATGCAAAATTCTGTGAACGCATTGTAACTGGTGTTAATAATCGTTGGTAGGTTGCTTTCCGAGATTTGTGTTCCAATTTCGGTGGCCAGGTCTTGTCGTTGCCTATTGAAGATTTAACACTGCGTCAGTGGTCCAGGATGCTCTGCGAAGCCTTCCCATCGCATTCGCATGTCGGGTCATCCCGACACTTAAAGCGGTGAAGATACTCCGCAAAGCCCCCATGCCGCGTTAGTGCCTGCACCAGCGGTGGACTCAGTTCCAGCTTCCTGACTACTCGATGCGCGTCGACTGCATTAGAAATAAGAGCTTGGTTGTTGAGGCTGTTGGCTCCGATATGTAACGCCGGTTCCATTCGTCAATAGACTCTTGCCGAACAATCCTCTTGATGAATGAAACCCGGCATTTGTCGTAGTCCGGTCGCCTTTTGATACGGGTGGCGGCCTCCTTCGCGAGAAGGTTCACCCTTTCGTTACCCTCTACACCCGCTTGTGCCTTGACCCAAAAAAGGTTAAGGGAGCCGCCCTGCTCAACTATTTTGGCGATATCCTCCCTTGCCTCTACGGCCATCGAGTGTAGAAAGTCACTACTTCATAGCGTCTCAAGGGCGGACCTTGAGACGCTATGAAGCTCCATTGCTCCCGTCTGTGAAGATCTTAAGGACGGGAGCTTGTTGGGGAACCGGTCTCCTATCACTAGCTGAACCGGTCTCCTATCTCTCGCTGAGATCGGCCTCTCTTTACTTCATAAAGAGTGGCCGCTTCCCGGACCCGTAGATCCAAGGGAAGAATCCCAGCGAGCAATAGGGCCGAGTTTAGCGAGACCGTCCTGTACGCCTTAATAACTTTCTGCACGAAGTCGCGCTGTATCCTAGCGAGTTGCCGCCTTGGTTGGACCTTCTTGGTCGCAGGGGCCCATGCGCTCGCTGCGTATAAGACGACCGGCTCTACTACTGCAGTGTATATCGTTCTCGTGATCTCCGGGTTCAAACCCCAATTAATTTTTTGCAACCCTTGTGATCTCCTTGTATAAGCTCTGGACCTTACAACAGACGTTTTTGATATGGCTGTTGAAAGTCAACTTATCGTCTATTGTAAGGCCCAGAACTTTTAGCACTTTTGTAATTTCTATACGCTTTTCGCCCATGCGCAGAACTGGGGTGTCGTATTTCAATTTTCTTGTTAATAAAATGGCTTTTGTTTTATGCGCCGCAAAGTTTAATTTGTTCTGCTCACCCTAGTTCTGTACACGAGCGAGGACCGCGTTCACCCTCTCCTGAACGTCTATACCCCGGAGAACACAAGAACGATATCGTCCGCGAATTCCTGTATAAAGCAATCCTTCCATCAAGCTCTACCAGAAGGGGGTCGAGAAGCAGGTTCCAGAATGTTGGGCCACCGATTGACCCTTGTACGCATCCCTTGGTGGTAGCCGTGACCCACTCTTCTCCGGAAAACCTAAAGCGCACTTTTCTGTCTTGCAGATAGCTATCAACGAGGCGCCCCAGGTTAACCGGGCATTAGGTTTCCGCCAACCTGCATCTTACAGCCGGCCACCAAGCATTGTCGAAGGCGCCCTCTATGTCCAGTGATATCACGACAGTTAGACTTTTTTCGGTTAACTACCTCTCGTTATGTTTCACCAGATCATAGAGGGTGTACTGCTTCATGCTGTTGGCCGGTACTGCATTTGATACGCCGTTTGAGCATCTTCCCGAAGATTTTCCCCAGGAATGGCAGTAGACCAATGGGTCTGTATGAATTGGGATGCGTATATTCTCCACTCCCCGGTTTCCACAAGAACACCACCGTCGCCTCCTTCCACTTCTGAGGGAAGTGTGAGATTCGAAGGCACGCGTTCGCGATCGCCAAGAAGAGGTCGGTGGACAGGGTGATTGCGGCCTGACATGCTGTAAATGCGTCTGTCTAGGGGCTTTTTAAAGGTTGAAGCTCGATACCGACCATCTTAGCTCCTCTACTGTAAAAGGTGGGTCCCATAAGTCATCATGTTTCCCTCTATTCTACTTTTCAGCTGCCTCTCACTGTAGCCTGTGGTCGATACTGTCGCTTTCAACCCTATCTTCGGGATAAAATATTTCGGCAAGCACCCTGGCCGACTCTCGTCTCTCCAGGGTTTCACCATCACAGACTATGGGAAGCTCTTCATGTCTGGCCGCTGTACTATTAATAACCCTGTAGACTACATCCCACATTGACTCCCTGTCCTATTTAGAACAGAAGTTTTTCCCACTAGAGGTCGGAGCCCTCCTTACTGCGAGATGGTAGTTTTCCTTGGCCGCCCGACGACTCCCTCCCGCCTGATAGGCGCTGCACATGATATGCGGCGCTTAAGTCTGGAGATCTTCCTCTTGAGACCGTCCAGCTCATCGTTCCACCAGGGCAACCCCCTTCCTCTCCTTCCTTTCAGCTTTGAAATGCAGCTGTCACAGACTTCTGTATTTGTTAATTTTTCTATTACATGGTCTAATTTTTCTGCATTATCTAGTGTTACTATTGATTCTGATGTTAATTTTTTGTGGTCAAAGACTATGTGAGTTTCTCACGACAGGTTGCCTTTTTTGTGTTGTTTATCTTGGTTGTACTTTAATGTCTGTGCCAGCTGCACTCTCTAGGCTTATATCGAAGAGGATTGCCCTGTGGTCCGATACGGTGATCCCATCGGAGAGCCTCCAGTTCACCACTTTCGGAAGTAGAGTCGTCGAGTAGCACGTCACGTCCACGCAGCTGCTATACCTTATACCACCCCTTAGGGTGTCAAAGGTTGGCTCAGACTTTTGGTTGATGATATGGAGTCCCCATTCGTCGTACGCTGATGCTGCCTCTAACCACCTCCTGTCCGTAATACGGCTTCCCCACCACGAATTTTTCTCCGCCAAGTACCACACCACACATAACATTATTAGCTATTTATTTATTCATCCTGAAAACGTTACCAATTAAAACTTAATGTTCAATGCATCAATCAAAATTTTTTTTTACGAAAATTAAATTACACAATTTTTTTTCATTAAAAAGAAATAAGGGTATGGTTAAATTCCGCTCAAGAATTCGATACGAACTGCACATTAATCATTTAAAGAAAACTAATAAATATATATTTTATTTAAATCTAGCGGACACGATAGATATTAATATATCTTATGGATTTTATATTCTTTACTTATTTTTATCCCTAAGATTTCAGACCCAGAACACAGATTTTTGTATACACAAAAATATACTTGTAAAATTATTGTAATAAGGAAACCTAATTATCTACCCTTATTATTTTGCCGCTACAATGATATACAATAAAATTTAGACACAGTCGCTTTATCCTAGATAATTAAATCCTTCTTAAAGGCTCCTGTGTTTTATGATATCCTCATTCGCCTCATTGATTGTCGACGTTGTTTGATAGGGCAGAAAATGAGGTGCACTTAATTGTAGAATTTGGCGAATATACGACGTATACAATAAATATTGAAAAAATTTTTAGTACATAGAAAAGGTATACCGACTCCTTCTACATATTTTTTGTCTAAAGTACTCCTATTATCAGCATTTTTATTTCTTCTTTGTTTTGTTGATTATAACAAAATGTACGTGGTCTTTTTGAATACTACTGTGCTTAATGTGTTCTTAACTATAAAAATAGAGATATTTAAAGTAAGCACTATTAAAAGTTTATCCCAGTAACAGGAGTATTTTATCGCAAAAGCAAATAAGGTGCAGACGTTCCTAAACAATTAGAATCACCGGTGCTTAAAGAAAAAAACAAACGCGTATTGTTTTGGAATCATATTAATTACTTCAGCTGCATTTAATAATTTTGTAATAATGTTTTAATTAACATTCCGGATTTCGAAGCCGAAATTCGTAAATATAAAGATGGAAAATAAAGATAAAAACAGTAGTACAAACATAGAATTATAGCTTGTAGTTACTATTATGTAGAAGCAAGTACCTAGCACTGATATAAAAGGAGCTTATAGAAGACGAATCTATTTAATATCAATCTCTAAGGCCTCAGTTTGTGCCCTGAAAACAAATGAGTATTCTTACGTTCATACATTACATTTTCAAATATATATAGCGTTGGTAAAGTCATAATATTACTTTTATTAAAAACATCAGGTAAAGATTTGAGAATAGACAAGATCCTGGAATGGACAACATGATAAAATAATTCGAATCTACGTATCGGTTTCCTTATTTTTAAGATAAGGCTTCTATTTGTATTATATATTGTTACAGCAATTTGTCATAAAAGTCTTATAGCAACGTCCGAAATCATTTACGAACGCTACAGTTCGATGTAATTCTAAATCTACTGTTTATCGTGATGTAAAGATATTAAGAAATTTTATATAATGTAAAATACTAGATATCATTTATATTGTGCTTTAATTTCCATTGTTTTATATAATTAATTAAAACATAAAGCGACATTCTTTATGCAATGTAATTAAATTTTTATGTATTTTCTATCTTAGTATCTAAAAGAATATAGTAAATATACGGATATAAGTGTTAAATGCATCCTTTTAATATATTGTTTTTTTGTTGCATCACTACAATAAAATAATTTCAAATAGTGATAGTAAAAGATAAACCTGAAACCTACAGTTTTTGATTTATGGCTTCCAATTGCATATTAACTATTACGATGATTCTTTGAAAATTATAATAATAATAATAAGGCACGCAGCACGTTATAATTATAAAGACATTTCTGTTATAAATCATAATTAATGTGTTTCAATTAATTCAAGACAGGTTTACCCTGCCGTTTTACCCTATCTCTCAAGGGAAATTAAAACCAAGCTATCAGTTAAAAAAAATAATAGGTTCAAAGTAATTACAGTATTTTATTCGGTACCGCACATGGGACCAATGAAATTTGAAAAAGGGATAAAAAATAATCGGCTATAAAAAGGTGTGATGACCAATAATAATATATCTTGAAGATATAAGAGAACTAAGAATGATATTTAACATATGTACTCTTTTACTTTACCTATTATAAAATGCTATCTTAATTACTAGGATTTTACTTTTTTTTATACGTTCAACTTATTTGTATGAGTTTAAGAAAAATATAGTGGTGAAACATTTTTAATCGTCACACCGCTTCCACTTTTTACGAAGTTACTTTCCATATCCCAATTTTTCTAAATTACCATTTAATTTATTATTGTTTGTGGAGTCTGAGACCAACTTATTTATGTATCCTGTGTATTTTATTGGCTTATAAATCCACCTATAAATTTAATGAATTTTCTACCTACTTTAACAAGACACCAATATACAAAATATATAAGAAAATATTCAATCTTTTCAGATGATGGAATATAGAAATATAGTATACTACATGCATACCTCTATTGTCCTTTAACTGCGCTTAGTTTTCTGACCATAAAGATCGTTTTGTATTTGATGTTAAACTTACGAATCAACCATTTCAGGGCGTAAATTTGAAGCAAACGACAGATCATAAAAGTTTCTGGAGTCTGAGTACTATAAATAACTTCCTGTTGATACTTTTGTGTCAAAGATAAGGTGGATAGAAAATAGGATATTTAAAAAAATAATATTTTTTTAAATATGTTAAACTTATAAGATATGACCTCCACTTCCAAGTTCGAATTGTTATTAAATTGCTAGAGCTTTTTTAGTCAATTGTCTAAAATTATAGTCATTACGTACAAACTTATTTTCCAAATTGTCTCTTTTTTAGTAACTTACTCTATGGGTTTTTATTATGTATTTTAGTTCACTAAATAACACATAGAACTATTTATCTATTTGACATATAGAGTACGCGCAAGCACACAATTATTTACTCTTTTCGGTGGTATATGACCGACTACAAAATGAAAATGATTTAAATTAGTCAGTTATCCGTTTAGAGCAAAATTATTTTATTCGTTTTAATCTTAGAACATCTGTTACAACATTTATTTAAAATTATAAAATTTTAATGCGATAGGTATTATTCTATACAAAGATTAAACCGTTAACTTAAAATATGTAATAAAAGATATTATAATAGATAGTTATGGAGTCGTTACTTTCGTGAAGATGACAGCGATGGGCAATAACAAGACTAGATAATAAATACGATGCTGTCAAAAGTACTAAAGTATTTATTTTATGTTTATTACATTCTAGGTACCATTTTGGAAAGCTTTGTATATGTTATAATTTTTATTTTAAAAGCTTACAAGATATGTGAAAAAAAAATTTGATGTCAGTTTCTTACGAGCATTATTCAATGTCGAAAGTAGATTATCTTAGTATATCTATATTTTAAGTTTACAAATATTTTATCATTTTTCGTGTTTCCCTCGAAACATTATTTCAAATTGTACAGGAAATAGAATGTTAAATCAACAATACAGTTCCATTATTTAAATTATTCTCGAGATTGTATTCGTAGCGTTAAACAAATAGATGAATTTCCCGTACTTTATATACATACATCCAACTGAACAAAGGGTTTTGGTGTATCGCCTCCGTCCCTTAAATATTCTGGTATTCAGTAAATCGAACATGCTTCGGTAAATTACCAAATAAAACATTTTTAAACTGATAAATTTTACTTTATAAAAATTTCGTCAGAAGGCTGCAAATGCATTTTTGTAAATCTTATCAAAGATAAATAAATTAATTTCTTTTTTTGGATTAAAACAGTTATTAAAAAAATTATACATAAGCTAGCAAAATGGCGGTGTTAATGCCAAGAAAACATTTCCTAGCGGTCGATTATTCAGTTGTTGAAAATTAATAAAGTTTCACTAACATATAGAAAAATAAACAAGAGCTTTATTAAAGCTTCATGGTTGCAAAAGAATTGTTTATATAACTTTTCAGATAATAGTTCTACTCGCCCTTTTAATACGGCATTATACAAATAACACCAACAAGTAACTTTCCCTCAAGCAATAAATTTAATAGGTGATTATTATGTAAGTTATAAATTTAGTTTTATTTGCTATGTTTTATTAAAAACAAATAAGAACTATTCCAAATATTGTGGTTTCATGTTACGTATATATTTAGTTCCATTTTGATAAATCTTTTCATTAATTAGTATCCATACATATATTAAATACAAGCTGGTGCCCGCGACTTTATCTGTAAGATAAAATGCGCAAAACATCTTTTAGTTTTTTCTTTCGAAAAAAATTTACATCTATCGTTTAAAGAAAGTCCCAATTCAAAATTGGCCTAGCCATTTTAGAGATTAGCTAGAACCAGCAGCCAAACAAAAATTAAAAATATAAGTTGTTTTGTTATATATACTATTTATAAATCACAATTTTATTATTGAAAACATCAATATAACCTATATTAATGTTGCAAACAGACATTCCCGTTTCATTTATTTGTTTAGAAAAAGCCAAATTAAATGAACTTTGATTATAATAAAGCACAGCGTACAAGAACAATACCTTCGTATTGTATTACGATTTGTTGTATTACGATACTTGATTTAACAACAACAATACGAATGTTTTGTTCTTGTTAAATCAAGTATCGTACCATTTACAGTATAACAAAGGGTATCACGTTAACCTATCGAAATCCATCGAGAGCTGAACCCGTTACGAAATGATAATGAGACAAAGTTTCTGTTTTAAAGATTTACATAACGTTTCCATTACTTATTAATATCGAATCTATTTTTAAGTGTGGTATACTTTTTAATGTTAATTTAATCAAAGGGCAATAAAAAAAATAAAAGGCATTATCGGTAACAGATAAAATCTCAGTCAATACAGGAGTAATGTATAATACGAAATTACGAATTTATTTAAAGAATAAGGTATTTTAACATATGTAATCTTTATTACTGCAATCTAAGGACTAAAGGACTAATTGGACTCCAAGGATAAACTAACCATCAATAAATCATCAGAAATTATAACAAATCCTAAATTATTACAATTTAAACTAAAATCACATGCCGCTAAAATCGGCTAATACACAAGCAGAATAATATGACAAAAATTAAACACGATTAAATATTTTTTTTTAATATAACAATAAAAACAAGTGAAATTTTAACAAAAAAACGTGACTTCAAACTGCGTGAAGTATTTCACGCAACATAAGCAGTTTACAACGTGCTCTCTGTACAAAATTGCTTTGCATTTCTTGCCACCGCATTTTAAATCTGTGATAACTTTTAAGGTTTTAATTTAATCAAAATATCGTCTACGTTTTATGGAGAAAAAATGCAATAACTTTTTTATAAACATAAACTTTAATATGCCTGATTTATATTCAAATGTTTATTGCGAGTTATTCTTGAAATATTGATATATGCTGTCAGACTTTACTGTAGTCTAACTTAAGTAGTAAAAGTGAAACATAGTTTAAGTCTATCTCTTAAGGTTGAGCAATTGCAATTTAATCGCTCGAGGGTGATTTGTGATGACGTATTTTCTTAACTTCTTAAATAACTATTAAACTACTTATCACAAAAATATATTTAAAATGGGACCTAATGACAGCTAATTTATCATTTAAATAAAGAATGAAAACGATCGGAGCATTAGGAGCGGAACAATGAGGTAACATATATAAAAAAAAACGATGCAAATTGAGCACCTTCTTCTTTTGGGTCGGTCGGTTTTAAGTCGGTCAAAAAACATTCAACTACAGCGTTATTTATTAATTAGGTCCCTTGATATTAATGTATTGTAAATAACATTCAAGCGTTATTGTTAAGTATTTCTAACTTGTCTAACATGTCAAACTTTATTTTTAAAACATCTCGATCTAAGAATTTTCTTTATTACTACTAATCTTACTAGTTGTGAATTAGCGATTGTCTTATTAATGAATTTTCGGAGTCGGTAACAATTAAGAGCCAATAAACAAATGTATGAAATACAGTATTTATAACATAATAAACGAGTCCGTTTTTTGTCTATATAATGCTATTAAATTATTTTTAAAAGTTAAGGTTAATGGCATATACAAAATTATCACAAAATACTTAGCATAGCATACGATAAGCTTTGATACAATTTTATATTTATAAATCCATAAATCGATATTTAAGAATGAATTATGTAGTTAAATGATGCCAATGGATAAAAATTTATAAATAAGGATATAAGCATCTCTGGAGCAAATTATTCTAAACCTATCAATATTAAAGACAGGTATTGACAAATTGTTATTTATTGAATAGCCATCACAGTTGTTAGTAAATCAGTTTTATAAACTTCCCTACGGTAGTGTGTTGCCCTTTTCGTAAACCACGTGAAATGAGTTTGCACCTCGCTCAAAAAAGTTTCGGCAGGCGTACTGGTGCCTGTAGCATTCATTATTCACACCTTAATCGGAGACCGCAATCTTTGTTTAGTGGAAGTCTGTTATTAGAGAAATGCAGAAAAATACTTTTTCTTGTGATTGACATAAGTAAAAAGTCATAAAAAGCAGCATGAAAAAAATGCTCATATACATCAGATGAAATTAAAAAATGTATACTTTGGCTTTTCCGTTACGGATAACCTGAGTAGTTATAGTTTTTACGTAACTACAAAATAAATTGTACTTACTGTATTCATTGTGTTACTAGCTTTATTCGGGTATTTTGAACCCACCTTAAATGGGAATACTATTTATTTAATTTACTTGCGTAAAAGAGCTCGATCCTTTTAGATTGGGACATATTAGAATGTTAAGAGTACTAAAGTAAGCTAATATTACGCCTAAAGGCTTTACAAACAAACATTTCGCTATCCTTTTAAGTGTAGTAACGAAAAATACTGTGCCACTTCAGACAACATCTAGGCAAGATAGCTAAAATAAAATATACCCTAATTTTCTGAACATTATTAAATTAACTATAAATGTAATATTATTGGTATATTTGTAAACTCATTTTATTAAAAACACATTTCTAAGCGTAATGAAAACTTTTTTGGAATTAATTTACAATAAAACTAAATGGTGAAAACAATAATAACGACTAAAAACGCAATAATCATAACTTTAAGCTCACTACCCGTATAATTCCATTTGCAGCATATATTAAAATATATAGGTACAATATTTTCATCTTAACTACAGATTAAAATGTCTTACATCAAACAAATATATTCGTATGAGTGATTTGGTTTACATTATTTAACTTAATAAATTATTTAAGTTTTTTAGTAAGTTTGTTAATTAATTATTTACGTAGAATAGTTCGATTAATCTATGTAAAGCAAGCTTTAATAAATGAATAATTATGGTCGCTATTACTCGATAGTCAACCAAAACATTACTATAACTGTTCATTATTTTTGTTTATTTGGAAAGTTCTTAATACATTCATGCAGAAGACTAATTTAGATATATTTAAAAATATTGTTTTGACTTGCCTAAAGTATTTAAACATTTATTGTTTCTTTAACACGATTAAAATTTTAACTCCTACAATTTTATATCGAAATTAAATTAATACTAAAGCGTGCATAGTTTAGCAGATGGGGGTTACCCTCCCTGTTCTCTAATACAGCTGGTCCTAATACCTTCTTACTCTTCATTACCGATACCTTGTTATCTCTTAATTTAATCAATAGGGATCACAAACGACGTAGCCTCTAACATTAGCATAATCACTATCCTCAAATATCACAGCTAAAATTACATTTAGCGACATTAATAAATACGGCATGCATTTGATAAGAAAATAAAATGCAAAAATCGTTGTTTTACCAACATCTTAATTGTTTTTTCAAAAAATGCTCGTTTTAATATTTGCTTCGCAAAAATTGTAATAGAGCCCTGCACTTTTAGGTTTTACTAGCAGCCTATTTAAATCGTATTTTTTAAGCTGAAATTTTTGATACAAAAGAGAAACTTTCGTACGTGAGCTTTAGAAGATTTGCTTGTCTTTATCTAGACACTTTTTATAAGCTGACTACTAAATCTATTCTCTCGAAGGCAATCTTTTCAACTTATTTTTATATTAAAATATCATTTTATAAGCTCGAATTCCGAAGGCTTCCGATAATGAAATTGTGTTTCGATAACGGAAGGATTTAATAATGATATTTTTCTAAGCGTTGGAATTTGACGCGTTCTTTATAAAGTTTGATCAGTATGAAATTTTTAAATTTATTGTAAAAAATTGTTTATGAGCCTTTCATTCTTTCCTTTCTTAATAACATTTGATTTTGTTTTTTTTTTTTTTGTTAATCTTTTTACCTTTTAATGTGACAACGTATAATTAGTTCTTTATTAAATTGGTAAAAATATAATAAACAAATATAAAACTGTAAATAGATTTTTATTTACATCCACTACACTATTTCTTAAGCACTTTCAAAAGAAAACAGGAGCTTCATTCACAGCTTACTATTTAATATATTAATCCTCATTCGTCTGATCGACGCCGAATTCACAATTAGCTCAAAAGTGAAAAAATTGTGTAATGAATTACTTCATTGCAATTTGTCTAAATACCAAGACCGCAGTTTTACGAGGGGCAATGTGGTGTCCCATTAATGGTAAAGTGTTACCATCAGGTGGACAGGCCCATGGACATTCGTGCTCATTGAAGCTGTAAATGCGTTGCCAGCCTTTCTAGAAGGGTAGCAGGCTCTTTTTCTTGAAGAGGCTCCTAACTCATATAGGTTCGGGAATACAGCTGACGACATGGCCATTCGAGGCAAACACGTACTGCAGAAAGTGGAGTGTAAAACGCATGGTGGGGATCACCAGTCATTAAGGTAGTGTTGATGGTACTGGGCATGAAGACGCGTTGTACGGTAACAAAATTTTACATCAATAACATGTAATAAGAATAACTAACAGTTGCCAACATTATATAAACATAGTAAAACAATAATTTATATACATAAAACAAGAAATTGTTTTCCAACAAAACCTTAACAGACTTCAAAAAGAAGCAAGTAGTGGTTTGACGTAATGAAAATCGTCGTCGTTTCAGCCTTTCAGAGCCCAATGCTTGAGCCTCCTCCAAAGTTTTTATCTTATATTGTCGTTTTATCTTAAAATATTTACTGGAGTTGGTAAGGTTAGTTATTATTAGTGGCCGACGAAATTTCGGTTCTGGTTTCAGAAGTTGTCAAGTTATCAAAATTAAATGATTTTAAAATGGAAACAAATTGAATCGAAAGTTAAGTGTATCAAAATTAAACTAAGCTCAAATAAGTGGATTTTAATTCAGGCAACCATTTTAAGCTACTTAAAATAGATCGATGATGCTTCTAGAACGACGAGAAGGATCAAAAGTAGAAAGTACAAAATAGATACTCCTTGGTAACAAAAATAAATAAATACTGGAAGGAATAGCTCAGATATTTTATTAACATAAAAAAGAAATCAAATTAATAAAAATATTTGATTTCTTTCGATTTTATTTGAAAATAATCGAAGATTATTTTATTTGATTCTCTTTCTTAATGTAGTGATTTGTTTGCCTTCCTCGGCAGTTTCTCTTAATTGCAGAAAAACCAAGTGCGGGCTTGTTAGCGAAAACCTCTGTTAAAAAATAACGGTGCATAATATTCAATGCGATTGTGAGGCAACGTAAGAGTAGTCTGCTCTGCCGTATTCCATTGCCATAAGGCAGAGTGTCCCAATTTTGAGTGAGAACGAGCACGTAAGACAAAATGACATTGCAGCCACGACTGCGAAGAGGAATCGTCGTAGAGATGTGCTGTTTCGACTTGATATCGCACCCGAAGTTAGGTTGGTAGGAACGATGGCCGCCATTCCAATTGGTTGAGAAGCCCTTATTCACCAGATCTGGCGCACAGCAGTTTTCTTATCTTGTCATCCAAATTTCCACAATATTTAAGACGAAACATATGCCAGATAAGTAAAGAATGCTGTCAAGTTCTTTTGCAGGACTATGACTATTTTTTTAAAGATTTGGAAACACTTCAAAAACAATTTCAAAACAACTTGGAAACACGCTTACAGTTAGTGTGTAAGGAATATCAGAAAATCAATAATTAAGTTATTAATCCTCATTATTCCTTATTCTCCCTTCGAAACTACAAATACAAACCAGAGTATTAATTAGTAAGATCTCAAAACACCAATAGTAAGTTTTTAACACACAGTAACAATTATAAATTTGTTTATTGATAACTGATATGTATTTCCTATGAGAATATTATTTAAAAATATTTTTAATTATAATATTTTATTATATAAAAAAAAACAACTTAAATAAATCAATACCAGAAACTAATTACACTGTGTCTCTCTTTCATGTCTCAGTTTATGTAGAAAAACGGCTAAAAGCATCAAATTTCAGTACTTTAAGAACTTTGGTACTCGACCGTGAGTTTCGGTTTCGGCCGAAACTGAACTCATGCGAACTTTCGGTTTCGGTTTCGGTTTCTGACCGGAAAACCAGTTTCAGTCGGACTCTGGTTATTATGCATTATTCGCAATGTGAAGAAATTGTATGCACTCATGTAGCTTTTTGTTAACTATTGACCATCTATCTATTTAAAAGATAATGATCGAAGTTAATAAACACATAATATATAAAGGACATATACATAATACACATACTCTACGAGCGGAGCTACGACGTAACTTATATATGAATATAAAAAGGACATACGCTCCGAATTGAGTACCTCTTTTTTTAGGAAGTCAGTTAAAAAACCGGGTGCTGCCATTTCTGGACCGGTTATAGATTTATTGACATTAAAGAAATAAAAAGTGGTATACCTACATTAAATTACAAAATATTTAGCATGTTAAACTAATTTTAAGCAAAACAATAAGTCAGCTCTTAAGTAAGTGAAAGCAGTATAAAATTGTTTACTTTACGTAGAAATATGCGTCTCATGAGTAATTTCAATTAAGGGATAAATCTGGAATATATCATAAATTTTAAATGTGTTGTGTTCGTTTGCAATATCTTGAGGAAAGCGTCATTGTGGACCACCTGTGTTTCGAATTGTGACTTAACCGAATATGACAGTTTAAAATAATGTCCCATAGAAAAGTACATCTGACCTAGATCTTCTAAGAACTTTTAGACATATTTACGTTAATTAATCTAATATAAAGTGTATATTACAATAAACAAGTATTGAAGTAAATTCAATACGATTATCTCTACTGCTGAAACTGTAATTCTGAGCTTATTATCAAAATAAATGTCTTGGAAAATTTCAGTAATTTAAGTTACAGTGGCAGTCGAGCTGTGACAGGAGCTCAAAACTTTGTATTGGGTTAGTTAGTTAAAATAAACGTGAATTTCTTATTTAAATAGCTCGCAAACATAAATATTTCTGTATCAAAATATAAATTATCGGATGCAAAATAAAATTCCTCAGCTATTTTTATGATTTTCTTTAAATTTTCATTAAACTAATAGATAAGTGTCTAGAAAATGTTAATTATTGCCTCCACTACAACTGCCTCCGTAGCCTAGTGGTATGGGCGTGTACTTTAGAAACCGGAGGTCATGGGTTTGAATCCTGCGAGGACTCAACTGATTATCATTGTTGTTTCCAAGTTGGTTAGGGCAATTTGGGCCGATCACCCAATTGTCTGAAAAATAAGATGATCCATGCGTCGGATGGGCATGTAAACTAGGAAACAACAATGAAAATTTGTTGAGTCCCCGCAAGATTCGAATCCACGACCTCCGGTTTCTAAAGCTACACTCGATACCACTGAGGCAACTGAAAACAGAATAAATACATCTAATTAGTCAAATTCTTACATAAATAAAGAAAAACAATAATAAGAAAAGGTTAACGGATCTGTAAAAAATCATGTTTGATTGAAAAGAGGTATGTAAGCAATTTTTTTCGTAATATATTCCTTATAATGGTCAGACAAAAAGCGTTAAATTTCTTCAATCAAGCATCATAAAATATCTCACAAGTATGGTTCAGTAGAAAAAGGATATTATAAGAAAATTATATTGTATAAAGTAGATTTTGGAAATTTTAAAAATATATTAAAAAATATAAAATAAAATTAAAAATAATTCAAATCAAATATCTTTTTCAACATAGGGAGTGGTACACTTAATATAACTATTATTGATTGTTAAAACGCTACGCAGCTACTTTTGAATAATTATCTTTCAAATTCTAACTTATTGGAATTAAATAATCCTTCCGATAGTTCAATTAACTGATTTAGAGAATGTGTGTGCTTTATCTATATATTAGTGAAAGAATACCTATGCGTCAGAAACTGCATACTATAAGAAACTAATTACAAACTCATTTTAACATGCATGTAGTATCTCGCCAAATAACAATTTTGTTTATAGCTTAATGGAAGTAAGTAAGCTAGATGCTATGTACTACCACATAAAAAATTGATACAAGTTGCCAAGTAAACTTTTAAATCGCTTTAAGTATCTCAATCATCCTATTAGAAAAGCATTAGTTAAATATATTTTCGGCATCGAACATCGTAAAAGATTGAAAAAAATTATTGTAACAAATATGTACAAAGTTCAGAAGAGCTCGTCATACCCTAAATTAAATAAAGAATTAGAATTTTGTGGTTTTTTAATTTAATGACAATAACTGTTATTTAAAAACCACAATCTTTGAAAATATCTGAAATATATCAAAGAACAGAACACTGAAAGTGCTTCATGATGCAAAATAGTTCCTAACGACACTGACGACCTGAAACCCTACACTCTTAGTGAAATGTCAGTGTGCAGCGTTAGTAGTAGTTTTTCCCTGAGTAAAATATATTTTTTTGTATTTAGTTAGCGTAAAATAACTAATTCAGCTTCATACGACTGTAGCTCACGCGTCCTCTTCTATTTGTAATTCAATTAAAGATCAGAGACTGTCTAAGTAACTCAGAGTTTGATTAAATCTATTTCTGTTGGAAAGCAATAATAAAAATGTCTCTTATATACTCTTTGTAAGTTTTTAGGTTATTAGTTAACATTAGATCATATTATTATTACTTTTGTAAAAATGTTGCTTACTAAATATGAATAAATATTTATTATAACATACATACATTTGATATAAACCATTCTAGTTATTTAAGCAGACAAAAAAAACTTAAAGGTGATTGACAAGAGTCCCCGTTTCCAATGATCTGACAAAAAAAGGGAACAAACCCACGAAATAGTTGCTGTATGGCACTTAATTGGATTAATTCACTTCAATCGATAGTTATACTGTTTATTATATAGTATATATTTCATAAATTATAGACATGAAATTTTATAAATAATAGGTCTCAAGAGAATGTTGTCTAAACCATGGATGTTTTATTAAAACTACAAGTAAGAATGACACGAGTAATATAAACTAAATTACAACTTAAATATTTTAGGAAAAAAAATTAGCCAAAGCTCTTTTTTAAGCTCAATTTGTTATAAAAAAATTCATAGTTTCTAATAATAAAACGTGACACTTTTTTATAGTCAAACGATTTAAAAATGTCTTTATTTAAATAGTTCATTCATTATTTCTGAATAGCTATTAGCAATTTTTTTTTTTTTTGATGGATCTCTGCTCTGAGGAAGAAACCTATTAGAACATAACCGGTTCAGGGGGCCGTTGCCACAGCGCGTCTCCCGTAAGTGACTCTTCACCAAGGGCCCCAGAGGAGCCTGGCTTAGGTTGTCACTCTTCTGGTTCCCGTTAGCATGCTGAATCGAGGGCTGCCCAGGTGGGCAGCCTCAGCTCGATTCGAGACGCTTTGCAATGATCATTTAATAGCTAGAAGAGCTCTATCTAAATTTTACTACCACTTCTTAAAGCGTTGGCGCTGGGAGAAAGTGGCGCAAGAAACTCAGCAACGCTCCTATCTAATATAGTTAAGCTCAGTGTCATATAGCAAAGGGTGTGTAATTATCGACCTCACCGGTGGGGCCGATTCGTGAGTGTGTATGTCCTACACTCTAAGTGTAGGTGTGTCTGCTACTGCTAGGGTGTCGCTACCTAAGCCTTAAGGGCAGTAATTAAATTCTTGTATTTAACAAGAGGAAAACCTAACCATCGCGTCGCCGGCGCGCGGCGAACTCATCTGCTGCCTGATTAAATTCATCTAAATTAAAAATCTGCGATTTAGGAAGGACGCGCGTTATTGCCAGTGCTGCCATTGCTATGGCTGGCATGCTGGCTCTTTGAGGCGGCGGCGGGCCGCTGTGCGCTCGAGTCGGCTCCGGCGCTGGCTGTTACCACGCGGGCGGAACTGCCAAGCGTTAGAAGGACGGAGGGTGGGAATGCGGTAGTATTGGACGGGATAGGTGGTCGCCTGAAGAGCTTCCCTTGGGATCGCAGGAACTCTGCGTTTTGGCGCCTTGGGCAGCCGAGGTAGTTAACCGTGTGGCCGGGAGCGCGGCAGTTAACGCACGCGGGAGGTTCGTAGGTGGCGAGGACTTCTTTGTCCTTGGGTCTGGGACAGGATGCGGTACCGTGGTCCCGAGGCATTTAACGCAACGGGGGCGTGCGAAGCAGTTCCGCGCAGCGTGACCGAATACTTGGCGTTGTGACACTCCTGGCAAACCGTTAGAGTGTGGCGCTCAAAGAGACGGCCGATCCCACACAGTTGCTCGACGTCGTAGATGCGCTTACCTTCGGTGCGCTCGAGCGTGACTACACCATACCATAAGGGCGTTTGGTGCGTGGGTGGTATACGTTGTACCCCTAGGACTGGAATGTCTAATTCTTTAATCGCGGAAGTTATCTCCGCGCATGGGATCTCCTTAGGCAGCCCTTTGACCACTGTCCTAAGTACGCGCTCATCCGGGAGCGCGAATATGATATTGGTGTTCCTTTTCCCGGAGGAAGAGGTCACCTTTAAAGTCGTCAGGAGTCTCTAATTGTAATTTGATCCCTGATTGCTATCAGAGGCCTCAAATTTAAATCTATTGGATAGGGCCGAGCGTATGTCAACCCATTTTTCCTTCTCGCGGAGGTAGATAGGTGGGGGCGTTTCCCTACGGTAGGCAGGGGCAGGGGCGAGGGCCAGGGGCGCCTGGGATCGGCGGGATGGATGGTTGGGGTTTTGTCGCCTGGGAGGACGACGGTTTGGGAACCTGCTGGGGGCAGGTGGTGGGGATGTCAGGCTTTGCAGCCTTGACGGGTAGGACAGGTGTGGGTGAAGAGGTGCGCCCTTGCGCTTCCTCTTGGTTTGACAGTTTTGAAGCCGTCGTCCGGATTAGTTTTGGAGCTTGAATGCCTCGACCTCCATGTCCGATTCCGTGCGGATGCTAACGTCGACATAGTTGTCGTCGCTATCATCGTCAGGGAATGGCCTGGACGGTCCGGGCGTTGGTAGGACTGGGATGGTCGGGTAAATCTCAGATATGAGCAGGTGCACGGCGTCGGTGAGCTTCATATATAATTTTTCCGAGCTTCTCGCTGATCGCCTTGGTGTCGAGACCAAAGCGAGTAGCGAGCTCCGTCGACCATTATGCCGATTGTGTCTTGTCTGCTGGGGCGAGACATTGGTTGCGTCATCAACGCAATCGGTGAGTCCGGCGGTTGCCGGGCGTAGCTTCCTTACCGCCTGCCGGCTACGGCGGGAGTGTGTCTGACTGCTTCTGACAGGAAACAGAATATTAAACGTTCGGTGGGCTGGTAAAGTCGTTAAAACGACTTGTTCGGCCAGAAACAGAGATTAAATAACCTAAGAAAGCAAGATTATGCGCTTAGCTCAAGCGGCTGCAACACAATTGTGTTATGCAAACGGTTGCAAAACACGGCTGCGTACAAGCCGACCGCTTGAGGTGGCGCAATAAATTCCTCCGCGATGACGTCAGCGGTGCGACAAAGGCTCTATGAGCGCAGGTGCACTCATAAACGCAGATGGCGCAGCGAGACGATTTCACGGCGGCGGACGATGATTTCTGCGAAGCGAGCGCGACTTGCGGCGAACACGTGCGGTCGGGACCGCTGCTGGAGAGCGCTCTGTTTGCAATTTTAATATACCGTGGGCTAGTAATCTTGGTACTTGCTTTGGTTGTGGAGTCGTATGCCAATCGCTCTGCGTAAAACTGTTATTCAGGTAAATCTGAACGGACTGAGGCCGACCTCATGATAACTTGGAAAAATGGCTAGGTAAAATAAAGATTTATTAAGTCTTATTGAGGTAGGCCAAATTCTATGCATAATATTAGTTTCCTAAATTGAAGTGAATACCACCATAATTCAACAGTTGCAAAGTTCATCGCTTCTAATTTAAAAGTCGAATAAATTTGGACAGGAACTACAAACAAATCCTCAGTGTTTTTGGCCAAATTTCAGTATCTGAAACGCCAGGAATGGAGTATTTTATTATATGTCTATGTATATTGTTTAAGTAGACAAATAAATTATACTCCACTCTAGTGGGTATAATTTTTGTTGAATAAAAATATTACTACTGGCGTTAAAATGTCATGGAAAGGACAATGGAAAGTTTGTCTTTTAAGAAAAGAGATGAGAAGGTAAAGAGCACTTGCTTATGAACTTATCTCAAGTTTAACTATTTGGCTGAATATATTTACAGATATTATACTACTATTTTCAGGTATCATCATCATCAGCACTGTGATAGTCCACTGCTGGACATAGGCCTCCCTAATACACCCCTATCCATTAGGGGTTTTGGACCATGTACCACCTACGCTGGTCTAATGCGGTTGGTGGGTGGACCTACCTTTTACATGCCCATCCGACGCATGGATCATCTTACTTTTCAGACAAATGGGTGACTGGCCCAAATTACCCTAACCAACTAGGAAACAACAATAAAAATTTGTTGAGTTCCTGCAGATTCGAACCCGCGACCTCCGATTTCTAAAGCACGCCCATACCACTAGGCTGTGGAGCAGTTAAATTTATAAATACATGTATATTTATATTTATGTATTTATGTAAAATATATTTAATACTTTAAATGCTACATAGTAAACATTTATATACGTTGTGTTATATATATGTATATATATTTATCTATTTGTTGTATTATTAAATATATTTATGTATTAGTATATATTTAAAATTACTTTCTCGATTTCTAACTTACACATATTTCACCTCCTACTTTTTAACTCTGCATTACCCAAGGTTGACTGGCAGAAAATGCCTTTGGCATTAAGTCCCTCCTATGGACACTTTGTTGAAAAAGTTTAAATAAATAAATAAAAAAATGACGGTGATTAATATTAATTGTTTATTTTCACTTTTGTTGTGTTAACACTTTTGAACGATTTTATTATAACTATCTTTCACTCTTATATACACAGGTCAGTTAGTTTGTTTGTTCAGCTACTCAAATAAAAATCTTTATTTTGTTTTATTTAACTTTTTATTTAAATAACTGCTGAACCAACCCAGAATCACAAGATTTGCCAACAGGGGTCACTCGAATGTGGTGTTTATGTGTATTAGTCATGCCTATGAAAACTAAATATGTCGGCAAGTCTCGATCTGCCATCTCTTTCGCACGGCTCATTGGTAGGCAAGATGCGAAAGAAATATAGCGCTTTACTATCTCAACTGATGAACGAAGACAAAGACGGCCGAAATCACCCCAATTACGTGTTTATAAAAATAACTACTTTTAATTTGACACGAAATGGTTATTGCGTTTCAAATTGCGTAACCAGTTATTGTAACTTATGACGTGAAATAATGCTCACGCCTAAATACCATTAGGTTACGAAGACAGAAGTTATGTTTATTTTAAACGATTCATAGCTTAAAAAATAAACTATACTAAATTAACCCTAAAGGGAAAAAAAAATTATTTATTTACACTTTATGTACAGAATTATAGTACAATGGCGGACTTAATGCCAAAGGCATTCTCTACCAGTCAACCAATGGATGGTTGAGTGAATGTTGAGTAGGTGTAATTAATAAAAAAACAAAAAAAATTTTAGGTTTAAGACTTAATTATTTTTAATGTAATGTAACATTAATATACTAAATATACACATACTAAGATATCAATAATACATATTAACACATATACATATAATGATAAAAAAAATAAGTACGTACATATACATACAAATACTATATATACTTACATAAACATACTCTATAATCATTAATAACAGATGTTTTATTCTGCTTCTTACTGTTGTATTTGTCTTAAAGGTGTTCACGAATTTTGCACTTTGCTTTTTAAACACTGCGATTTTTGGCCATCCTGATTTCAAGAGGTAACTCATTCCACATCTTAATCGATTGTACGAGGAAAGACGAGTGTAAAAAGTCAGAACGGTGAATAGGACATTGGAGCAGACGATTATGCGTTGAGCGTAGGTTTCTGTTACTGACTACACTTAGATATTTGACTGAAAATTTGACGAAATGTACGTCGGAGTAGAAGGCGAATCAAGAAAAGAGTAAAGACTGGTAAGCGCTCGTAAAGGGCGTCTTTGGGAAATGAATTATAAATAGCAAGAAGAATGTTGTGACTGACGGTATTAAATGCATTAGAAAAATCAATTAACACTAGTACGGTAGCTTTAGTGTTCTCCTTTTCTTTTCTAATATCGTCAGTCACTTTTAAGAGGGCAGTGGTTGTACTATGGCCAGGTCTGAAGCCCGATTGAAGTGGACTTAATAAATTATTTTAAAAAACGAAACAGGAGAATTGTTTATATACACAAGATTCAAGAACTTTAGAGAGAAATGGCAGGATAGAGATTGGTCGAAAATGCGCGAGAAGTGACGGATTTATTTATTTTTTATATTAATGACGGATGATTAGCACAATTTGGAATAGGACGGACAAATGCTTTACGCCATGAGGAGGGAAAGAATCTTGACCACAATGAAAGATTCTTCCTTCCTATAGTCACGCATATAATTATGCGTGACTATAGGAAGGAAGAATCAATACTATACAATCATTCTTCGGCCGATATTGTCCGGTCCGACAGCGGTAAACTTGATTTCGAGGATGGATTTTTGACTTCTTCAAAGAAACTGGAGAAAAGTTTTAGTACAGGAGGGCAACAAACCATTTTAGTAAGAAATTGTTATGTGCAATGTTAGATGATCCATAGAAGAAACGCTGAGAAATGTTGGTTTAAATCATCCAAAGTTATTGAATCGGAAAGGTTTGTTGTTCGCCTGCCAATACTTAATTTCGTAAGAAACCTCAGATATTGGCGGAATTTAAAAAGAAATGTTATCGTGAATATAACGGGGTTTGGAATGCGTATCATCTGGCTGCAACGATTTCTGGCCATCTTATATTTGTTCCAATTATCAAAGTGCGATTACGTTTGTAACGTACAAATGTTGAGCCAACTCTCAGAGACCAGAATAGCGCGCAAGTTGCAGCTAGAGAATGTGTCGCATAAATCAGCATAATGACTAGGGACACTTTGGGCATTTATATGACACACGTTTAGAAGGTTCTAGGTAGCAAACGGAAACTGCACACTTAAAAAATCACTTAAGAAGCTGGGTATAGAACTAATGCTTGTACTAGTATCATTTGCAGAATTATTATGATTACTCATTTATAGCAGAGGACATTAATATATGTATTACAAATAAATAAAATAAAAATATACAAATAAATTTATAAATAGATATAGTATATTATAATAAATTAGAAAACTAATTTAGTTAACAACATTCTCCTCACCACCCGCCAGCTTTGACAAATTTTTGACAGTAATAAAACACAATAAACTATCATTACTAATTTAACTAGAAAAAAAGGAGTAATTGACAAAAAAATTTTAAATAACAATTTAAATATATGGAAATAACATTGTAATTAGTTATGTTTTTAAGACTTGCCCGACTTCTTTGGAAACTTTTCGTCAAAAGAAGCAAAATCCTCTTCGCAGTGATCTTGTGAATTTTGCCAGAGATTTTAATGCAGATTACACCCCAGGGACCAAACCACGCATACCAAAGTGAACTCTAGCCCTGCCAAAAATAAGCATCTTGATTTTGTTAGAAACCCCTCCATGGAAACAGAAGAACCCTTCAGCTTCAATTTGACATAAATATAAATATACATCTAAATATACATTTATACTATGTTCCGTTGCTGGTAAAATGCTTCTTTATAGTAATTAAGTAAATTTTGTACTGTTATTGCCACTAGCCATTTTTTTTTCAATCGGCCAAAAATAATAACATTAAAAACTGTAAAATTAACTTCAAGCCCAGTAAGAATATTATAAAAACTGGAAAATCTCATAATGGAAAAGGAGCCACGGCGCGTTCATTTATTTTTATTTTACAAAGTAAAAATTCTTAATTAAAAGCAGTTTTCATCAAAGGAAGGTAATGGTAGAAAAAATATACCCAAGTGACAAAACAATTTCTTTCTTAGTATTAATTGGTTTTTGTGTAAAATATATATTTCCTTTGCGATTTGTAAAATCATAAAATAAATAAATATCATTTATGGAATATATAGAATAAATAATACAAATGTCAACGATATTTTAAAATATCAGATAAAATGAAATACAAAGAAGTGTCTAGAATTATATCATAAGTAATAATAATAGCAATAATTTTAATTAAAACTAAAAGTACAGCATAGATACAGTTTGTCAAATTCACAATTTGTATATATTATTTAATATAAATAAGCACTAAAACAATTAGATCTAATTTGCGTTTGATCATTGAATCTGCACTAGATCTGTAACCTGTCTGGCAGGAATCAGTTTAGTTGATCTGCTGATTTTTAAGGATTAGATTAATAAATATACTAAAAGTTAAGTGCTTAGTACAACACATAAATTAAAATCAACTAAATAAAATATAAAATTAAGAATACGTAATACATTTTACCTGTAGTAATTTTCGCTATTACTACAGGTAAAATATAATAGATATACAATACCCTTCTCAGATAAATGGAATAACAGAAGAATAATTGAAAATAACAACTACATTTTAAATAAATAATTTTCATTTTTGACCGCGTTTGGGCGGTTAAATAGTAAGATAGCTTTAGGTTATGTTAATTTGGTTTAATAAGGTGTAGGTGAAACACTTACATAAAAAATATGGTTGTGGTGATTATCTTAAGCATGCGCCTAATATGTATTTTTTCTGAAAGCTTTACATTTACATAAATTTGTTTTCTATAAAGCATATTTGTAATCATCTTTATAAACTAAATAAATATTTAGATAGATAAATAAAATCCGAAGACGCTGATATCGTAGAAGAAAAGCCTACACATTGATCGTCATAGATTTCAGGACGATGATCTAGATTGCCCTAATCAACCAAACGTACTATTCAAACCAGCGATCTCCAAAATTCAAAACATTGGGAAGCAAATGGTGTACGATAATATGCAAATATTTCAAAACATGTAATTCGTCAATATTAAACATAATTATTACAAAAAGAAAAGTTTATTAAGAAATAACGGTTCGTTGACTTGTAAATAATGCTTAAGGCATCAAGTCTACATTTTGTACGTTGTGTGTTAATAAATTTAGATAAATAAAATGACAGAGAAGTTAAGTAAAGTAAAAAATACTTTTTGCTCTTACTTGTGCTACGACTACATTTTTAGTATGATTTGCCTACAGGTAAAACCTTGTATAAAGAGTACAAATACGTATATCAATTATTCCTCCTAACTAACTGAAATAATAAAAATGGTATTCTGGCAAAGTTTCACAAAATAATATGTATGGACCACCTTCGTGAGTAAGCGGGTTCGAATCCCGCGGGGAAACGACGTTAGAGTTGTTTCAATTATTTAAAATTATGATTAAAATTATAAAATAATATACCTTATTTTTATCGTTGTTTTCTGGTTGGTTGGATAAATATGGGCCAATCTTCAGAATGTCACAAAAGTAAGATAATTCATGAGTCGGATGGGCAAGTTAAAAGTCGGTCCCGGTTGTCAAGACCATCTTTGGAAGTCATAGGAAGTCAGTGGCTTCAAATATATGGACAACTAATTCAACCCTAGAATGCAATTTACTCTTTGAGTTGTGGAGGTCAGATGCCAGTCGCTTTTCGTAAAAACTGTTATTTAGGTAAATCTGAATGAATTAGAAGCCTACCCTTTGATAACTTAGGAAAATAGCTAGGTAAAACAAAAGTGCAAATTTCATTTTAATAACAGCAATAAATATACAGCTACACAAATATCAGTTATTTATTGAATGTAATTTTAACAACATGATTTAACTCTTACCACATATACTGGCGTTAAATTCAATATACCATAACGTGAATGAAAATGCAAGTTGTTTGATAGTATTTAAACAGGACTAACATCTTTCATTTGTTTTAGTGAAGAGACGACACCGGTAGGTCATTCACCTGGCGATGGTAAACTTATGGTCAAACAAATCCGCTCCTGACCATGAATCATAGGATGTTATATCTCGTTTACCCAACAATTGTCCTAGCTACGATGCCCTTCACACCGTAAGACAATAGTGCTTATACATTACTGATTTGCGGTCAAAAAAAGCACCCCTGTGGTACATCCCGATATAGTCCTCAATACCAAGTAGACCTACTACTTTTATACCTACCTAAATAGGGACTCACTAAAAGTCATAAATGTTGCCGTTATTTAATATTTTATTCATTAACTAAACAATATCCGTTATTTTCACAAAATTGATTAAGGTATTATAATTAAACGTTACAGCATATATTATCTAACAGCATAAAATCCGCCGTTTGTATCAAGCGCCAACAATTATATTTTATCGGAGCATAAATCCAATATCGCTATCATAAAAAATGGAAATATCGTTAATGTAATATCAGCAATATAAAGCCCGTAGTGTAAAAGATACATTCTTCCTGCGTTATAACATTAATTAATAAAAGTTGATAGTACCCTATTTAACAACTAGAAACCAATATTAACGTAAAAAACTTTACGTTAGTATCGGTTTAAATTAATGTAATAATTTACAAATACTTTTTTCTTTTAACTTACTTTAAATGCCTACCCATTGCGACATAGCTATGGTGAGTATTTTTATTGACCATAGCTATGGAACAATAAAGGGTAGACATTTAAATTAAGTTAAAAGAAAAAAATGAACTCACCAGAAGCAAAAAAATGAATCATGGTTAAAACTCTGAAAACTATATTATTTATCATGAAACCAAAGACGCTCTGTAAGAGCGGTTACAATTCTTTTTTCTTTTATAGATTCCCATTTTAGCCCTTCCTACATATCTTTGCAATTCCAATATCTTTGTTAAGTCTGTAACAAAATCTTCCAAACCAAGCACGGGTACTAGGCCAACCGCTACGACAAAGCGAGAATCAGTTCGGGGGTGAAATTGTAGCCTTTTTTACAATGGAAATGCCTACGCATACCCGTCCTTGCGGGGGCAAAATTGAACGTCTACCTAATGTTCTCTTAACCATCCAAAGGTTGACCGGGAGACAACACCTTGGGCATTAAGTCCGCCTTTGTACCATTTAATCGTGTAAATAAGGTATTAATAAATAAATATATAGCTCGTTTTAAGAAAAAAAATTATAACAAGACAATGAAATGTTACTATTTTCAAATAAGTTTTCAATTTTAAGACATTAATAAAGGGTACAGATGTACGTTAAAACCATCATAAATATATAAAAGTTTTTTATTTTCGCTGAAGCAGACGAACAGTCGGGCCTCCAGATGAGAAAGTGGTCAACCGAGGCCATTGACACTCAGCATTACCAAGGGTATCAGCCAATCCGCTGCTACATGGAACATCGGATGTTGGCTCCTATTTACACATAAAATACTGAGCTTATGATGCCACTTCGGCCTTGGCATGGTACTAATGCCGCCAGACGGCCACTTTATAAAAGTTAAAAAAACCTCCCAAAATATATGTTTATAAACATTATACCACATTTAATAACCCGTTAACAACTAACATAACTGCAAAGAAATTTACTTTTAATTAACATTAAGAGCAATTGTGATTTACCGGTATTTTTTAAAAACTAAATAAAATTGAGATTGTGCCTATTATCGAAACCTCCTTGCCTAATGAATTAGGGTAAACCATTTTGATAGTCCGTCTGTTTGAAACGAGATTACGGGTTACATTAAAACGGTACCATTTAGACCATTATAACCATGAGTAATGTTAATTACTCAAATGGAGCGAAACGTACGTTTTAGTAACGAACTAAACTTACATGAAAGTGTTCTATGTTCAATATTAATATTCCCGTGTCAATATTAATAATGAACAAAGAACACATTCATCTAAGTTTAGTTCGTCACTAAAACGTACGTTTCGCTTCGCAAGTTTATGATACGTTATGAACAAAGTTCGCGACGCCTATTTGATCACTGAATTCAAAGGAATAATTACCATCGCAGTAAGTTGATGTACACTATTCAGCTAATTATTATAATAGATCTCATCGCTATGAAATAAACTTTTAATCATAGACTACACTAATTAGAAAACGCACACTGATAAAAAGTTTCAGAAAGGTTTTGAAACATTATTTATATTTTTAGTTATTCATGATTTTTGACACATAAATGTACTAATTATATATTCTTATTAATTAATTAAGTGAATTCATCAAATTTTGACTGTCAACGTAATCTAGTAAACGAAATATTTCTTAAAATGCACTCTGATCAATTGATAATTTCAATATATATATTAACTTTTACATTCACCTTTAAAATACTATAATTTACTATTACAATCACAAACACATACAAAGTATTTTTTTATTTCTCGTATATTTCCCTCACATTGCTTGCTTAAGTTATTTCATACTGCTCGTGTAATAAGAGGTAATAAATGACAACAAACTGATGTAAATAAAAACCATATTAAAAAAGAAACGAATATATATATATATTTATTTAATAAAAATCAATAGACACTAGTTAATCCTTATTAATCATAAAGAGCATTATACTATTCACGAGGAAAAGCAAGAAGTTCAGAAGTTTCTCGATGTCTATTAACTGTGACAGTACTAAAAGGACCTTTTCCATGTCAATCAATTTTAATAGGTCTTTAGGAGTAGCTCTGTTTATAACAACCGCACCTTCAGAGCGACCTCTTCGGTGCTGGTATCTCCACCATAAAGGCCTCATTAAGATGACGACAGATAGAGGTCTGAAACAAAGATAAATTAAAATATTACTGTAACATCTTAATATCTATTTTGTAAAGTTGATCTTGTTATTTTTCTATTGACTAGATTATAATATAGAATAGACATATATATATATATATATATATATATATACTATTTTAAATATATACATATATATATATATATATATATATATATATATATATATATATATATATATATATATATATATATATATTATGCAATAATTCCAATACCGTAACTTGAACTCATTCGTCACGGCAAACACAATAGTTTATTATTATAACTTAGAAGAGTTAAAAGTAAGTCCTACCAGGGAAGCCAATTTCGAGTTATCGTGTATGTTCCATTTATATACAAAAAAGCATACTACTAAGATACATTTAACACATACAATAAGTCAAATTCTAATTTAAAAAGATTTAAATAAAGTAACCCGTAGCCACAAAGTGGCGTCATACATTTAGTGTTCCGATGAACGAATTGTTATAGATGTAGTAAGAAATTATTTTCTTCGGGAAAAACGAATCTTCTTTTCAAAATAGTACGAAGGAAATTCTGTTTTCTGTGTGTTAGTGTAAAAAGCGTTTAAGTTTAATTTTTAATATTTTATATCGTTTTATATTTTAAATACTAAAAGAGGTTTTTTTTGTTATGCAAATAATGATAAAATTATAAACTAACGGCAAAATTTCTATCTTGTGTGTTATCTATTAAAATTTACTTCTTAAAGTAAATGCACATGTGAACTCGGAATTCATGATCTACCATAACATCTTACACCAGATAATGTAGCACATTATTATTTCTTATATTTGCGCGATAATTATGCAATAGATAATATTAACTTACTCCGAGAATTTATCGTGTTGACTGCTTCTATTGATATATTATATTATTTTTAAGTTTAATCTATCTTCTTTATAATTAAAATAGAAGATAATTTTATTAATTAATTTCTTATTAATATGTATTTAGGCTTTTTTTTAAATCTAGTATGTTACCGACTAACATAAATATACTTCATTCCGAATTCTGGAAATACCCATGAATAAGGCCTTTGAATGAATTTCTTTCTGTATCAAAATTGTACTCGACATCTCGTAAAAGGAGACGAGACATATAATTTTATCGTACTAAATGAGCAATTTCATTTGCGATAATCTTATTGCGAACGTATCACGGCACATATATTACTAACAACATAGCAATTAGAGTTCGGAGGGATTTCGCTCCATCAAATAGGAATGGCGATAACGTGAAAAGGTATAAGGATATATGTGACATGTGCAAGCGAGCGGAAATTAAATATAATTAATTGTTTTAGGAGATAATCGCGGTAATCGTATAGCAGGTATTAAGATGGTTTTGAAATGGTTTCGCTATTTCTAAATCATCACAATATTTGATTATGATTTAGGTATATTAGTTAAAAATTGCTTAACATTGAAATATATTTCAAATCAAACGTATATATACAAAAATATTACATGTAAATGTAAAGAGTTCAATGTTGTAATTTATTCATTCTAATCTAGCTTACATGTAATTTCTTTAAAATGACAAGAACCAATATTTCTAATAATACGCTATAGTGTCAAAATTTCGATTATCGAAACGGACTTGTAGCTGAAAAACCATCCACAGCGATCAATAGATGTATAACAACAAAAATGTCTTTGATTCTACTTTAGTCATATAATTACGAAAATCCTAACGTGACCTAACAATATTGTATCAATAAATCAGTACAAATTTAGAGTGCAATGGCCCCTTAGCCTAGTGATACTGGTATTTACTTTATAATCCAGAAACATTCGATAGTACACCTTTGGATTATTACCAGTTTGTTTAGGGTAATATGAGTGGATCACCCAATTTTTAGGTTAGGTTTGTTGCAAGCTCCGCTGCGTAAAAGCTATTATTCAGGTAAGTAAGCATGCATTAAAAGTTCACCTCATGATAAATTTTAAACAAGGAAGAAGAAATGATTTCACAAATGTTCAGATTTCAGAAATGACAAAGAGAGATAGTGTAAGGTATTTCACAATAGATTTCAATATATTGTTCAGAACTACAACTTATCTCCTATTTACTTGATCGTATGTTCTCTTAATCAGCTTTTTAATCATTTAAAATTGAGTATTTTAATCATTTAATATAATGATTATTAAGTTATACCAACAAACCATTTGAATATAAAAAAATCATACATTTGAATTTAATAAACCCTGCTAAAAATACACAAACATTATTTATTTAAACAAATATTACAGTGATATTAGTTAAAAATGATTCATCAAACAATTCCACGTAAATTAACTCGGTTCATTTATTTCGATGTTCACAAGTAATGAATGCGTAAAGTATCGAACATGAAAGTGAGGAATTTTAATTACAGTTAGTCCATGTCGTTTATAAAGATAAACTATAATACATTTCGTAACTACAGATTTAATATTAAACCGTCTTGTTCGCGCGCCATTTCTTTGTCGCCTAACACAGCCGCAAATTGGTTACGCAATAATCTTCCTTCCCTTTCTTACTATAACGCTCCTTTCGCCTGCCCTCCTTTTTCCTTTAATTTTTCCTCATCTCGCGAATAAAGGAGGGTAAGAGGAGAATACTTCGTGACGCGATCGGCGGCCAGCGCCACCGCTGTCGACAATTGCCTTCGGGAATTCCTACGCAGCGCATCATTTTTTAAAGTCACGCGCAGCGAATGGCCAACGCTCCGTTCTAATAGTTTTAAGTTTACCGCGAACCCCAACCACATCAACGAAGACGCCTGCAGCTGTGCCGCCAACATACGACGTATTTATCGTTCCTTTTATCGCAATTCCAATCCGGCTTCATAACCACGTTGTCCGAGCCGGATTACGCAAATGGTCCTTCGAACCGCATCCTCGCTTCTGGTCCTTTAATAGGATCTACCATAACGCCGTTACTTGAGCTAGTTGGTCCAATCAAATTGGCTGACGAAACTTGAGTGACCACGCGCCCGCGCACGCACGTCTTTATTGAAAATTTACACTTGCTTGTTTGTATCTAGCTATAGCATTAGGATAATTTAATTGACTATCAATTATATTACTATATTTTTTCTGCGTTTACATAAGTAATAATTAATTTTAGTTGTATGATAACTAATCGATAGTTACCAATCCTTTAAATAGATATCATAGAAGTCACTTTAAAACAAATTTATAAAAAATATATACATGTTTCCAACTTCAACTGTAATATTACATAAAGTTTTTGACGCCACCCGCCTTCATTATTAATTATTAGGAATTATTTATATCCATTACACCATCAGTGATTGATGAGGTAATAATCGATCTTCCGAGCTTCTTGGATCTTACGAATTTTTCCCAAAACGTTGAATTATTTTACTGAAAAATTGTAGTTATTATTGAACTATCTGATTGCATTAACAACACGAAGAATAAAAAAATAAATATAATATGAAGTTAAATCTAAAAGTTCTGCGAATAGCTGTAAAAAACAAAGGTTTATTTTATTCTGATATATTATTAAACTCTAAATGTATACGCACTTTTAATTTCAATAATTTTAGCCTCAAATACGTTAAAAAATAGCTCTCGTAAAGACACGAAGGATGTTTAATAAGTGCTTTTAAAAAACTTTTGTGTAAGACCACAAGTCGTTGGAAAATCAGATTTCAATAATCATGTCATTATAAAATATTTATAACTGCCTTCGTAGTCTAGTGGTATGGGCGCGTGCTTTAGAAACCAGAGGCCGTGGATTCGAATCCTACGGGGACAAATTTTCATTATTATTTCTTAGGTTATTAGGCCAATTTGGGCCGATTACCCAATTGTCGGAAAAGTAAGATGATCCATGTGTCGGATGGGCATGTAAAAGTCGGTCCACCGACCAACCAGCATTGTACCAGCATGGTGGGATAGGTTCAAAACCCCAAGTGGATAGGGCTGTAATAGGGAAGGCCTATGTTATTGTAGCATTGGACTATCACAGGCTGATGATGATAAAATATTGTTTTCATACCCCAAATAAGCCAAAACCCGTTTTTCATTATCTACTACTTGGTAAAGGAAAGGACAATTGCCAACCTTTAGTATGCAGGGTTGTTTAGCCGATTTATTACCGGATTGTAGGGATTCCCCAAAAACTGCTCTTTCAACACGGCAACGCTCTAGTGCACGCTTGAACTATTGCAATGACATAAATTCACAAGTTGGGCTTCAAACTGGGTACCCCATGCTTATTTCTCACTCGTTCTAGTTCCTTGTGCAACTGATTCCCTAATTTGAAAAAATAGCTGGGATGACAAAAAATTTCAAGAAAAAAGGGCTAGATTGCAGATGTAAACACAGAGCGCCCTCAGCAGCGGTCCCGTCCGCACGTGTTCACCGCAGTCTCCCGAGCTCGCCACGCAGTCTTCATTGTCCGCTTCCGTGAAATCGTCACGCTGCGCCATCTGCGTTTTTTGAGTGCACCTGTGCTCACAGAGCCTTTTGTCGCAGCGCTGACGTCATCGCGGTTGCGATTTATGCACTACCTCAGGCAGTCGGCTTGCGCACAGCTGTGTTTTGCAATGCGTGCTTGCTAGTCGCTTGTTGCAAGCGCAATTCTTGTTTCTTAGGGTTAATTATCTTGTTTCTCGGCCGAACTAGTTGTTTTCACAACTACACTAGGCCACGTGAACGTTTTAATATTCTGTTTCTTGTTACAGAACCAGCCACGACACACCTCCCTGCCGTGCCCGGCAGGGCGGGAAGGTTTTCTACGCCCGGCAATCGCCGGGACTCACCGCTTGCGTGGGCAACGCAACACATGGATCGTCAAACATAGGCGCGACCTAACCATATACAATGGTCGACCGGGAGCTCTCGAGTCGCTTTGGTATTGATACCAAGGCGATTAGTGAGAAAATCGGTCGAAAATTATATATGAAACCTAACCGCTGGCACATGTCACATATGATAATACCTTTTCACGTTATCCATTCCCATTTGAAGGAGCGAAATCTCTCCGAACTCTATTTGCTATGTTATTAGTAATATATGTGTCGTGATACGTTCGTTTGGGATAAATCGACAACACTACGAAAATAATTGACTGCTACTAAATAATTCACTTACAAATGAACATGAATCAGCTTTATAAAAGAAAAACCGACCGACTTTTACATACCCATCCGACGCATGTATCATCTTACTTTTCAGACAATTAGGTGATCGGCCTAATTTGTCGCCCATACCACTAGGCTACGGAGGCAGTTGGGAACTAAAGTAAAATTTTAATTGAAAATTTTCTTACGCAGTTGAGAACCGGGTGATCGAACCTTGGTTCGATCACCCGGTTCAGAAAACCAACTAAAACAACAAATGCCCATTCGAAAACGCAGAGTTAATTAAATGGTATTTGAGAAAATCTTTCAACATTCCATTAAAAAGCGCCCTATGCTCTAACAAAAAATGTGGTGCTATTAGGCATTCTATAAATTCCTTGTTTTTGTTTGTTATTTAAGCTTATATATTACTGTTTCATTAGACCTCAGATACTTAGGTCATTAAAAGCCTCTTTTTCACAGCCTTTAAAAAAATTAATTAATTGGTGTACTTCATCACACGCGTAATTGCTAGAACCAACTGGAATGAACGGGTAAACAACTACTCATAAAGAACAACATTAGCGTTGTATTGCGATACTTTTACCAAAATAGTGAAACGGGTGGCTATAACTGAGATATAAGTAAATAAGAACTGTGATTGTCAAATGTAAATTGATCAAATAAGTTATAACCAGTCTTTTCGTGGGTCATAAAATTCAGTCATAAAGATTAATTAGTAGGGCTACTTGATGTTATTAAGCATACTTTAACCTTTCTATGATACTTAGAAATCTAAAGCTACGATTTATTTTTTGTGTCCACTAAACTACAATTTTACAATAACACCTATCTTTTTAACATTAGGTACAACGGTTACCGAATTAATGTCTCAGGTAATGGCTTCGTTATAATTGATTAAAAGCAGCGGCAAGACAATTCCCGTACGGAGAAAATTATTCTTTACATATAATTTTTTGAAGAAGAAATCTATAGATATTGATGTCCAAAACCGTGAGTTTAATGACTGAGTGACCTAAAAAATAAATCATAAAATAATTTGGGAAGTTCAAATTTAGCAACCAAATAGTTAAACCAACCCATTAGAGTAAACACAGATAAAGAATTTGGAAAGAAATCAATGTTACATGGGTAGTAATGGCATTCAATAATAGTTTCTGTAATATAAGTAATTTCCTAAACTAGAATGGAATAAATATTGCAGCGTAAACATAACTTAGATAATTTTCAAAAACAGTTATATAATGCTTTGGGATAAATCGACAAAAGTATTAATAACAACTATGTGACCAAAAAATAATTTACGTGAATTTATAAATAGACGACAGCAAAAGATAAAATTGTATGAAAAAGGAAGTCATAAAAAAGTAAATAAGTAATAAATAAGCAGTTGAATTATTTTATTATTCTCTCGCTTGGTGCCGTAAAGAATAAAGTTAACATTGTTGAGCCGTTATTGGGCGTAGTCAATAAACCTTTTTCGTTACCCGTATAGTAGTTGTCCATCAAGTTTTATTGTAAGCGAATGATCTATTAAGTCAGTCACTTACTGTATCCAATGAAATATAAACTTAACTTATATTTATTACTAGCATCCCGTTCGAGGCTATGTGCGTGTTATTTTTGTATATTCACAATGGATTTTTCTTAGGTGAAAGTATCTTATGGTGAATTTAGCTCTCTGATGTTCAAGATTTTTTTAATCGGTACTGTAGTTTTTGTGTTAATTCTAGTCAAACATACACATAAAAATAAAAATCTTTTCTTTTTATTATGTTAGTATAGATGAAGAACTAGAATTCAACGGATTCTTATGCCTACGTCCGCGTCTCTCGCTTCATTTTAGATTACTATATGTGTTGATTTTGTTTAAAATTATTTGTGTAGGTATATTCGTTGATAATTACAAATATTTCTACTGGTCCTATAATTCTAAATATTTGGGATACTGTGGGAACAAGTAGACGGGAATATAAAAGATGGGGAAATGTTCGAGATGATCTTCCGTGATGGTGACGAATTTTCGATACATATACCGTGAAATATTTCAAACAAGCTAACTCGTAAATAAATTTACAGAGCTGATGGAAAGAATTGGCGACGATGAATAGTCAAGTATGCATTTCCGGCTTATTTTAAAATTATTCGAGAGATCCAAAAAATGTATTAAGGTGAGAACTAGTTGACCTCCCCTCGTAACAAACTGACGGTAGTTATGAAATATAAATAAAAGCACTCAACTGAAGAAAATGTTACTAAAAATATTTTAAGCCTCTTAATAATTTTTATTTATCTTTTATTCAGTTTGAACAGCATCAACAATGTCTAATAGCATGTTGCGGAATAGAGCAAACTTGGCGTTGCCTTTCCATACAAACGATGTAATGTTGTCTTGGTTTAAAATTTAATGGGCATTAATATAAAAAATATATATGCGACACTTTTAAATTGTATAACTCTACACACGTTATCTTTAATAACTTTGATATATTTTATATCGTTATATATATATACATGTAAAAAAAAGTCTTAGATTCTTTTAATATACTGCGAGTACCACTTTTAGGAAATATCAGCTTGTATTCGCAGTTTTTTATTTTATAATTTAGATAACTTAAGAAAACACCATGCAACATAATTAAATCCTGCACATGTTATAGCCTATGTATCATTGAATTTATAATTTACCTACTAATATTATTAACACGAAATTAACTAATACAAATACAATGATTAGAGCTCTCAATATATTCTTAAACGTACTTTTTTAATATATCAAAGTTAAAAGATAGTGCAGATCGTTATAAACCTGGTGGTTATTTGTTCCACAAAGCAAAACAATTGTCAGATTTGAGACACTGTAGCTTCACAAGGCCGTAGCAGGTAACTTTACGTAAAGCTAAATGTATTTTAGTGACTTGTGAAATATTCTTTAACGTTATGTTTAAAATAATCCGTAAAAATAGGTTAAAAATAGTTTTGTTATACTTTTAACTTTTTACTGTTGGTTTTTGTTTCGTACAAGCAATAGAGTTGTAAAGAAGAGATATTGTATTAGTTCGCGCAGTTTATACGGAGTAATCAAACATCGGCATGCAAATTAAGGGAGTTAATTTACTGCGAGGTTCACAGTTAATGGATGCGTAACCTATCGAACTCAATAGTTGGGAGTTTAAATTAATATAACGCACGATGACAATATATTTTGTAATTATTCAATATTGAGAAAAATATTTGACGTTATTTATTTAAAATTCTTGCAGATAAATTACAAAGTAACGTACGTAAGTAAATAGGATAACAAAAAACATAAAACTTTATATATTTTGTAAATATACACCAACTAACAAAACTATTTATTACTACCTTTACTAATTCAAAATATCGTTTCTAACTATTTAATTATTTATATTTACTCTCGATGTCTCCAACTTCCTCCGTAGCCTAGTGGTATGGGAACCGAACCGCCTAGAAACCGCCTAGAAACCGGAGGTCGTGGGTTCGAATCCTGCGGGGACTCAACAAATTTTCATTTTTGTTTCCTATTTGGTTAGGGCAATTTGGGCCGATCACCCAATTGTCTTAAAAGTAAAATGATCCATGCGTCGGATGGCATTGGACCAGCGTGGTGGGATACGGTCCAAAATCCCCTAATGGATAGGGGTGCATTAAGGGAGGCCTTTATCCAGCAGTGGGCTATCACAGGCGGATGATGACTCCCGATGTTCTGAAACGTCGGAAGTAAGTATAAATATCCTCTTTTCAGGATACAAGATCACAGGCAGATTACGATGAACGAAGCATAGACAAATTCAAAAAGATTTAATGGTTCATTATTAAAATCTAAAACTTTTCTATAAATACGTCTACTTACTGAGTACATTAACTTTCTCTTAAATTATCTTTGCACAAACCGGCTTTACCGTGGCCTATAGATAACTTATTCTTACATTAGCCGACCAGTGATTGATGAGGTAATAATCGATTTCCTAAACACGAAATACGTCAGTTATTCTAGGAAATCCATTTTGTCTGGATCTTTCAAGTTTATCGCAATTTCACTATGGCAATTAAACTATTTTAGTTATTTAGCAAATTGATTACTAAATAAACACTATTAAACATTACAAAAACTAGTTATTTCGATTAGTCACTCAGCTTAATTTCCATTTATGTGATACAAATGTTGAATAAATATTTATTTCAGTTATGATGTATCTTCTGGGAATTATTCATTCCATTTAATTACATTGAATGTTAGAGATGAATTCTATATGGAGTAATATAGCGACATTTGTGGGACCTAGATAATGAAATTTTAAGGGCGACGTCACAGAATTTAATTTTGGGTTTGGCTTTAATGTTATAATTATTAAGAATTATAAACATGTGCATATGTTCTATAAGATAGTTATATAATAACATTGATAATTAAATATTTTTGTAGGCACTGATTGCTTTTTTTTTGTTAATCTTCATTATTATCATAATTATATGCCTGTGATAGTTTACAGTTGGACATAGGCCTCCCCTAATGCACGCCACCGTTCCCGATCCTTGGCCTTTTTCATCTAGCCCACACGAGCCACTTTGCGAATGTTGTCACTCCATCTTACCACAGTGCGTTTGTTAGTAAATACTTTCAAATATTTCTAAAGTTTTCAGTGAATACAATAGACAAATTACAAGGTTTATACTATACTAAACAATCACCCCAGCTGTGCACGCGTATTATTTATAAAAGAATAACTTAGATGAAAATGTAAAGTACCTTGGTGATAGAAATTACTTCTGATCAATGTTCTGCTCATTTAAATTACATGACGCCATCTACTCTTAAAAATATGGGTTGAGAAAAATGTTTATCACTTCATAAAAATTATCTCTTTCGTCTTAGTTATTAATGGTGGTTGATAATAATCGATAAATTGCCTTTATTTTGCATTTAAAAAATTGTTTACTTTTGTTACCTTAGTAATCTTTTAGGCATAGTTTTAAATAGTAAATTTATAATATATTTCCTTAAATTCATGACAATTTTAAACTTCGACCACAAGAAAACTACTGATTAACTAAACACGAAGTACCGTTAAATTCTTACTTTCATGCTTTCCAGTTATTTGCTTTGTTATTGTAACTCTTCATATCCGACATGATATACTCATACACTTTTATCGAAACAGATCGCTATAGCTCGGGTTTAAATAAATAGGTGCGGTATACCGAACAAATACTTTCAAAAAAAAAAAATTTATGTAACTTATTCTTGTTCCGGGTTATCCAGAGCCGTTCGGTTTGCGGGTCGTAAAATACTGTTATAAAGAACAGTAATAATAGCATAGTAATTTCATGAGGCGCACTCGATAAACCTTCTTGTTATGCTTATAGACCTATTATCATGATTTATTTGTTGTTTCAAGTAATCTACTTTTTTACTCATAATGTAATAAAAAAGTTATATTTTAAATATTAACGACATAAGCCTCCTGACGTTGGAACCTGCAAAGGATCTAAAACATAGTGAACATACAAAACAAAATTAAACGCGATAACATCCGCAAAATCTTTAATTATATAATATGTAGTATTCGTGTTAATTCTTGCATAAACTTATTAAGCTATCACCCTAAAAAATTTCACTAATAAGGCTTACTATTTTTACGTAATGGCTTCATTATGCTTCGATAAAAGCCATGGCATGCTTATTATTAATCAGGTTAATTGATATTCTTTTACATAAAACCTTAGTATTGTAAACAAGAACCTTAGTTTTATAAATAAGAAGTTTATTAGCCATACTTTGACAAATGGCATGGCCAATAAATTTAGCACTGCGGCATAATATACAGTAAAGAAAATTTGATTTTTTTTACTATTTATTGTTCCTAACGTTTGATCAAATTTTACATAAAATAATTTTGGGCTTACAAATACATAAAAAGGTTATTGAGTGCTCATAATAAAATACCTATGTCGATGTTATTACTTTTAACGTAGACTTCGTCCGCGTGGTAATAAAAAAGTCTATTACTTTTTCAAAGAAAATAGTAGCCTAAGTTACTTTCAGTTACATCAGGGAAAGTCCGGTCAAATTAAGACCAGCCATTTCAAAGACTAATACAGTATAGACTCAACAAGCTATGTTACAAGAAGACAGTCGAATTTTATTTATTTGTTTATGGAAGTACTTAAATTATAATTTGTGATGGAAACATAGCTGAGCAATGTAGCACCTCAATAATAATTTTAAAAAATGTCGGTAAAAGTTGTCGTTATTAGTATTAGTACACTTTTGATTATAATAAAAATTGGTATTTCAATGTGACCTATAAGAACTTAACCTAATGAATTTACATAACAGTTCTCAACCACACAATATAGGTTAGCTACAAAGTCTTTATTTTATTTTAAAAAAATACCTACCGTCTAGGATATAAAATAATAAGATATTATAGCTAATGTGATTTCAGGACTTTTTTCACAAATAAAGGTGTTTCTGCTTATCCAATGAATCGGTAAATGTCCGTAAATGGAGCATAAAATAAAAAAGTAGCAGACAAAATGAACTCCAGAATATGATGGCCAACATAAAATAACTCCTGGAGTTACGGCTATGTTATATAGTATGGAGCTATAATATTTAATACTATAATAAAATGTGCATGAATACTGCGTTTATGGCATATCATTTCTTATCCCTTATCTATATAAGATACAAAGACACTTATTTACCGATCGTCAGAAATAAAAGAAAGTCTCCCTAACTTCATCAGTGACGTGCAGTGTGTGTTGCTTATACAATAACAGATACTCAAAAAACTTCCTTTTTATTTAAATACATTCAGTTCACAGCATGAAAACCTTACAGATGATTTCAACAAGAAGACAAAGATGTTAATTTTAGTACAATTGAATTTAACAATATGAAAAATATTTCTTTTCACAAAGAAAAACCATCTAGTTCTCTTTAGTCAGAGTCTTTAGTGTATATTTAATTTAATTGATAGCTTATGCTTCGTTAAAGACGTTGGCATTGTGCATTGTGGGTGAATGTTTCTAAAAAGGCATGTCTCATACGTTGTCATTTTTTTATGCCGCAATGAAATAAGCATCGCTAAAGTTACGATCAAAAGTGATTTACTATCCTTATCAGTAAATATGAAGATGATTCCGTATACATAAAAGGGACATAAAATCTATAGGAAATGCTCGCTTTAATTCCGTGCGCGTGTTTTATTGGTTAAATATTATTGAAAATAGACACTATTTCACTAAAGTAACTTTTATTTTATTTATTAGACACACCAATAGTATACATATTTATACATGATCATAAACTGCCTCCGTAGCCTAGTAGCATGGACGTATGCTTTAGAAACCGGAGGTCGTGAGTTCGAATCCTTCGGGGACTCAACAATTTTTCATTGTTGTTTTCTTGTTGGTTAGGGTAATTTGGGCCGATCACCCGATTGTCTGAAAAGTAAGATGACCCTTGCGTCGGATGGGCATGTAAAAAGTCGGTCCACCCACCAACCCGCTTTGGACCAGGGTGGTGGGATACGATCCAAAATCCCCCCTATCCATTAGGTATTAGGGGAGGCCTATGTCCAGCAGTGGACTGTTACAGGCTGATGATGATGATGATGATGATGATAAATATCAAGTAAAAAAGGCTAAGTAACTAATATGTACACCTATTTAGGTATGTACAGCATTCACAATAACAAAAAACTAAAATTGAGAAGTATTATTACAAAAGAAGAAAATGTACATGACTTTTGACAATTTTAAAATTGTCAAAAGGCACATAAATAATTAGAACCAAAATGATTTACAAATTTTACATAATTAAAGTAACTAAAGAAAGATTTTACTAATAATGATTTTAAAACGAACGTTTTATTAACGAGGAATCACAAAATATGTCCAAATTGTCAGACGAGCATTAAGCATCTTAAAATTGCTACACATACGAACTAAAGGTGAATTTAAACCAAAATTAGTTTTAACAACTGGCGTAAAAAATATTTTGGCAATTGTTTTACTGGAATTTCGTGGGAACAGATAATGATAATTTGTGCAAAATGTCGCTGCAGTTTAAATTATAATTTAAAAGTTTATGGAGGAACAACAGGGACTCATCTACGACAGCTTATAAGATTTTGCGTGTTAAATAAATTTAATCCGTTCTTCATAGCTCCACTTATGAGTTACTCCTTTAGAGAAATATACTAAATGTTTTGTGAATTTTCATTGAATGTTTCAATACGCTGAGAATGGATGCTTATAAAATGGGTTCTAAACTTCACATGCGTATTCCAATTGGCTACGGACCAGCGTATTGAATAAAACCATCTTAGGTTTATTGTGTTTAAACTCCACAGTCAATCGCTTTTAAAATCCCATTGACCGAGTGGTGTTTGAGCCAATAGAGTCAATATGAGCATTAAAATTAATTTCCCTAACCATAATGATATCAAGATCCTTTATTTGATTTACTTTAGGTAATATTTTCCGCTCAAACGTATAAGCCGATTCAAGAGGTTTAATTTTTACTGCTGAACCTCACGTGGACACATTTATTATCGAGCTCCAATGTAATAAAGTTTGGCACCATTCAAAAACTGTATTCAGATTTTATATAATTAAAGATCATCAGCAAATAGTAGGAACTTGCAATACAGAATTTTCACTGTAAAGTCGTTGATAAAAACAAACGATAAAAAGAACAATAACAGGCTGAGGTGGGATCCTTGTGGTACTCCAGATACAGCAATATATGGTATAGCACTAAAGCCACTATTTGGAGACTTTTGCAAAGTAAGAATTAAATCATTTGAGCAATGATACAACGATTCCAAAATGTTTTATTTCTTAATTAAAAGAGTATGGTTAACTTTATCAAATGCACTGGCAAAATCTGTATAAATTGCATCAACCTCACGCCCTTTATTTATGTCTTAAACAAAACTATGTTAGGTTGGTGACAGTAGAGCGTTTTGTTCGAAAACCATGTTGATGGGAAGATAGCATGGATCTAGATGGTTGGACATAATGGGACACGAGAGACTCAAAAGCTTAGAGAAATAAGGTAAAGTTGCGATAGGACCATAGTTTTAGGATCCTTATTTGCGCCTTTTTATAAAGTGGTAGTATTCTAGTTATCTTCCATTCATCTGGGAAGCATCCATCGCTTAGGGAACGGTTAAAAACTATCCACAAGGGCAGAGCTTAAACGGAAGAACAGCGTTTGACAAAAACTGCAGGTATACCATCACGAGACAGACTTAAAGACTTTACTATTTTTCGAGATGCTGTTGAAATTTTCACCCAGTCATCATCCTACTCTTGATGTTAATGATTGGTCTGATGAAGGCAGTAATTTCGTCCAGCGTATTATATCTTTTATAATATTTGACGTAGCTATAGTTACTCTCAGTTACATCAGATATATTTCAGCTATTCCATAGATTACCTAGAGAAACAGACAGACAAAATAAATAAATAATGTTGTTTTGTATTATGTTATTTATTAGTTTTATAATTTAATACGGTTATTACCTAGAAAAACAGACAGACAAAATAAATAAATAATGTTGTTTTGTATTATTATTTATTAGTTTTATAATGTAATACGGTTATTTAAATTCCAAAATATTCTCTAATTTTATTTATTCGAATAGATTAACTATATACTCATTAGCGAAAATAACTACGTGATAAGCACACAAGACGTACTGTTTACAGTCTACAATTTAACTAATTTTCCTTCAATAGTTTCAGACAAATAGGGAGGTCAACGAATCAATTTTTTAGATTAGAAACGGCTTATGAAATGGAAATTAGAATATTAAGGATATATTACAGAACAAATTCACTATTGTGCAATTCTAAGACATTGTGATGCAACACTGGTTACTTTTTTTTAAGGTTTAAATCATGTAAAAGGGTTTATATCTATGAAATTTACAAATACAATTTTATTACATAAAAATGACGTTTATATTCGGGTCTTACATTGCTCAGTTATGTCCTCGCTACAAACAATGATTTAACTAGTCACCTTCTTTCCTTCCCTGTCAAATAAAGCCATTCACTTCGCGGGTCATGAAATACTGTCGTAAAGAATAACATTAACGTAGGGATTTTATTGGGTGAACTCAATAAACCTTTCAGTTATACTTATGTGTTCCTTTATCGCGATTTATTACAAGTTGCAACTAAACTGTAACGTATATGTTATATTCATATGTTATAGTATAGTAGCACCAGCATATGTATAACATATATACTGGAACGTTTTTGGAATGAACTAAACTATTTTGAATAGTTAGAACAATTTTGTGAATTCTTAAAAGAAATTTTGATATCTTGATCATAGCGGATTTAAAATTTTTATCGGGATCGAGTTTTACTAACAATTTGAAGCAGTTTTAATCGTTTAATTTTGCCGGCGAAATAGTTTCGCTTACTTTTGCAATGGTACTTTAATTCAAATTAATAATCTTTGTGAACAGAAGTGTTCGTATTTTGGCTAAATATCTCTTTTTTTTAAAGGACAGAAACTTGGGTCAATTTTTCTTTTAAAAATCTTATAGTCCGATATAAAAAGCTAGGAATATGAAAAAACGTTAAATTTTGGTTATTATAGAACATCAAAGTTTTTAAATATATCATGTGTAAACTTGAAGTTAATTAGTCTAAGTTAAACTTTTTTGTATAATTTATTAACATTTTCTAAGAATATTTCTTATCCAGGTACTCGGCTTAAAGTTTTAATAGAAAAAGTCGTTCGCCTCGAGTTTTACGCCATTGTTACACGGATCCAGCTAAATTGCGACTTCCAACGATTTAATTTGCATGATTATCCGTCTTTGTTCCCTTTTAATGAAACAATCTCGAAACCTTGGACAAAAACTTTGATAGGGGAAAAACGGTTAATTCTTATTTCCATACATATTTCACGTATTGTATCGGACATTTAAAATGAAGTATATATTATCAATACATTATTAGTGTTTTATTGTATAAACACATGCACCCCTATCACAGTACCCGGAGTATTATTGCGATATGATTGGATTGAAATTGTTATTCTTGGTTAATATTAAAGTTTTAGTTTTAGTGTTAGATGTATATATTATTCTAATTATTTTTTTAAAGATCATTTTATGGTACCCAATTCCTTGATATGATTATTATATTCCTTTTTGCATGATTGGTTCTTTGTTAAGCGCAAATGTAAATGTTAAGTTAGTAGTTTGATATGTGTATCCGTGATTTTTTTATATTTCATTGTAATGACTGTTTAAAGTTGTAAAAACTATGAAAGCACTTTATTGTGCCATTAAAATATAGTACAGTTATTATTAAACTTCTTGCCAATTGTGTTGACCTTATATTAAAAATTTAGTGCTCCTAAAATACGCATATTATGTGCCGGCTTATTTTCGGTTGTAAATTTTCATTGGGTCCCCTGTCCGAAAACTAGCTCAGTAGCCATGGAATTTTCGTGTGATTATATATTTAATATATTATTTAAATATATTTTTCATTTTTCTCGGAAGATCTGCTGGATAATATTTTCTGAACTTTATATTAATATTGACAGCGTGGCAAAGTAAAAGTCTCAAAGTAGTTTAAAAGCTACGTTACGTCAGAATTATAATATCTTTCATAAATTCGTTGATGATGGTTATGCTATAATTATAAATATTTATTTGTAAAGTGTAAATATCTTTCAACTGCCTCCGTAGCCTAGTGGTGTGCTTTAGAAACCGTAGGTGGGTTCGAATCATGCGGGGACGCAACAAAATTTTCGTCGAATGGGCATGTAAAAAGTCAGTCCACCCACCAACCCGCATTGGACCAGTGTGGTAGGATACGGTCCAAAACCCCTAATAGATAGGGGCCTATGTCCAGCTGTGGATTATCGCAGGCTGATGATGATGATGATGAGTAAAGTATTTTTTTTCTTCAAATAATAAAAGCTGATCTTACGTTAAATTGGGAAAATGGCTAAAATAACTTTTCATTTAAGTCCCAGCCCGTCCCTACTCCTACAAGGCGAGCATATTATTTCTTTACGTAAATAAAAGTTATATTGCGTATATTTTTAGGTGCCTTCGTTTGGTTATATACACTTTTGAGTACTTTATAAAATTACTTGTAAAATTACTTAATAATTAAACTTGCTATTTTAAAGTTTTAGGGACCATTGTTTAATACTTTCATTGGAAACAATAAACTAAGATAAGATATTTCTAAAAATATTTGCCTCTTTTGCCTTATTAATGCGTATATTTTAATATATTTTTACTTTTGATCAAGTAATTCTAATGTCGATTAAATTATATTTAATGTACTATGAATAAAAAGAGATTACGATTTGTATTTTTGTATCAATGTTTGAAAAAAATAAATTTAAAAACTACTATGCCGATGAAAAAAAAAACTTTCACAATTAGAAATCTACAATAGATTATATTCAATAGATTATCTAATAATAACACGGGGAGAGCCATGGATGCATCACAAGTATTTAATAAAGTTAAGCTTTGACAAAAAGTTTACCCTTGTGTTTTTCAAGTTGATCAATTGAAATTAAAGAATTAAGATCCGTGTGTAAGCAATTTTTTCCATCTAAGACTTTATCTATGTTGTCGTTATTCTTTGTAAGATAAAAAGATTTTGATTGTCGGAGTTTTCCAATCAACAAACTCTTAACGAGTTATCGTTCATCCACTGAAACATTTCAATTTATTTGTAGTAACGTTATAAGAACTGTAAATGTTATTGAAAAGTAATTTACTACTAGGGATGAATACTATTAATAAATTTGTTATATATAAATTACTTTACTTTTTACTTTTTTTTTTTTTATTAATATCTTGAAAATACGATATGCTGTTAATTAAAATTATTACTAACGATGAAACAATATAAGAAATATATTGTAGTGGAACAAGTTCTTCTGAGTAATAGTACATTTTACGCGTATAAATATTATTTTTTCAGTCTTAATATAATCTTGTAGTCCAACTTAAATAATGTGGATATTTAAGTCAGACTACATAATTGCAGTCAGTAGTTTTTGTAGTCAGAATAAATTTTATGGACTCTAGTTCAGATTAACTAAGATTAAATGATTTATTTCTCATTATTAGCAATAAAACTGAATTAAACGATGAGAAGTTTGTTACGATTTTCAGAACGTTTAAGAAGTAAAAAATTGTTTTATTATAAAATATCTTGCTAATTTTTATTTTCCTACTTTTTTAAAGTTATATATTTTTTGATTTTTTCTACTTATGTTAAGACTACTAATAATAAATGGTGATTTATTTAATGATTTCTTTAATTTTAAAATTCTATTTTTGTTTTTGATTTTGCTTTCGTATTAATAAGTATACACTGTGCTTTTACTTAGGGTTGTATAGTCTAAATAAAATAACTAGATGCAACAGTAAATATGTAGTAAATACCTTCTGAGAAAGCTTTTCTGGAAAAATGCAAAAAAAACTGCGCTCCACGAAAGAGATCGCAAAATGTTGTAGCAAAGTGAAGCCAATATTCTTGAGATATTATTTTTCATCTAGATACTTTTGAAGAGAACATTTTTGTTTAACAGAATATTCTCATTTCGAGTTAGTCATAAAATTGATATTCGATCGAATATCAATTTTATTTTTGAACATCCGTCTTCAAAAACAGAAAAGTATGGAATAATCATATATTATAATAAATTTTATAAATTATGAAGATTGGTGGGATAGATAATTTATAAATATTGTTTTTATACATCAGTTGACTTGAGTGTATGAAATACTTTAAGACAGACTAGAAATATGTATTAAAATCTGCTTAGTGTTCAGATATTAAGATGATTCTGATGATTTTTAATCGTGTTCATTAAATGTTATTAAATAATCTTATTGAAATCCCCACAGCGCTGCACTATACAATATGTAATGTTTTGTCTCTTTTATTTCAGTTTGTACTTGTTAGAGACACTTAGCTGACAGCTCATCATCGTCATCAGCCTATTTTAATGGGTGCGTGAACCCACTTTTTACATGCCCGTCCGACGCATGGATTACCTTACTTTTCAGACAATTGGGTGAACGGCATTAATAAGCATGATGACAGTTATTAAAAGCTACTAAAATACTATATTTATTGAATAAAACCTGAAGTGTGGAATATAAAATACGCATTGTTTTTTTATTAGTGTGATTAATATTAATTTTATAAAATAAAACTACAAAATAAGGCAATCCGCAATGATATCTTGAACACCAATCAGAGCGCATGACGTCACGCTTTAGTAAACGCATGCAATACGCACTGAACATCTTACTTTTATTATTTTTGTTTAAATACCGAGTATCTACTACTTGAGTGTGATTATAATTAATTCGAATATAAAATAACACGAATCATTAATCAAAGATTTACTAAAGTAAACAGCGCTAATTTGCCTCATACACTTTCGAATTGAAATATAATAAAACAAAATAACTCAAATTCTTGCACTGAGCGCAGCGCGTTTACGTTTTGATTACTCAAACGTGACGTCACAAGCGACGACATGACGCTAACAAGCGTTTTAGGGGTAAATTTAAATTGTTATTTTAAAATTGCATTTTTACTAGCCAAACTTTTAATTTTTGCAGAAACATCTCATTCATTGTAAATAGTATATATTTCGGGATATTATAGGTCCATTTTTCAATTATTGTCATTATGCCTATTGTCCTAAACAACCAGAAAATCACGATAGCACAAATTGTTTTCCCGCGATTCAAACCCAGAACTCCAGTTTATAAAGTATGAGCTAATACCGCTGGACCACAGAGGCGGTTAGACCACGGATTTTCATAACAATGCAATGAAAGAAGAACGGAGTGTGAGAGAATTCTTTAGACAGCGTGGGAAAGTTTGTTAGCTGAGTGGACGGATGGTGGTTGTTAAAATCGACAAGAATACCTTAAATATCAATAAACGCTATTTGTTAAAGCCCTATAAGTTTTTGCCCTCCTGAAATCCTTTTAGCACATTGCTGAAAAGCGTTTGGTCAAGTAAATTCTCTATATGGAGTGAACTGTGTTATCAAGAAAGCAGCTAACAACGAACGAAAGACATTGCTTACCACGTAAGTAATTAAAAAACTAGACACATGCTTTACAAATCCAAATGCTATAACTACACTACACTAAGTAAAAATTAAAGACAAACTGAAAATATTTTGTATTGATTTCGAATTGTATATCATTTAGGTTCTTTCAATTATTATTCTGATGCCTATTGACGTTTCTTAATGGTTATTATCAATAATAAATGGGTCGTGATAATGAACAATATAATTATCTAAACTGTTAACAATTTCATATTAAAGCAGTTAAACACAATGACAACCTTCAAATAATGTGATTTAATTACAAATGAGGCGTGTTATTGCTGCAGTCCATAATAATAACTTTAAACAATTTGCTGAATATCCTATTTGAGCCATGAGTGGTATAAAAGGTTTTATTCCATTGGAGAGTTTTACGTAACATTATCATTATTCCAAAAAAAATGTTCATTTCACTTGAGTTACCGTGTAACATATTTGCTTATTGGAATTCGCGCAAAAATAAACTTTGTGCCGATTGATATAAAGTGTAAATCGCAATATCGTTTCGGGAACAACATGTTTACGTGACGAAACGACCTCACATTATACTTTTTTATGAAATGTCACATTGTATGTGAGAGAATATTAAAATGTGCAAGATATATTGTATTTTCAATATTTTTTAAGATAACATACATTACGTATTAGCTTTATACAGAGGCTTACTGGCCTACTTACATATAGAAAAAAACTTTACATGCAAAACTATACCGAATACTATTACAATTACTAAAAAACGTTGAATTAAATAGTAAACAATTTACTCCAATAATTATGTTGCATTTCTATGGCACTGCGTTACACTTAATAACAGCTGAACAACCTCATCGCCTGATAGTTTCCTTATTAAAAAGCTTACGAAAGCTGTAAAAATACCAAAAATTATATATAAACATATTCTTCCATAAGCAAAGATACATTTCCATATAAGTATAACAATATACATTGACTTAAAAATCGTATAAATTACGATAATAAATAAATTTAACCAATATGAGATTTTTTGTATTGTAAAATGCCAGTACATTCAATCTGTTAGAAGATGTATTTTCTGAAGCAATTTACCAACATCAAAAACAAAATTCTGCATTTTTGTAATGTTTTAGTGATTTTTTTCTACGTTGCGTAAAATCAATATAACTTTACCATTGAGTTTTAAAAAACTTTTTACCGATTAGGGGCGTAGAGATTTTTAATTGGTTTTTGGTTAGACAGGTTTCAGGTGTTTCTTTTGTAAATAGTGAACATTATTTATAGTGAATAAATTAAAATATTTACCAAACTCTGTTTTAATTTGGCTGAAGATAAAAACGATACGTATATTGCTTGTTATCTAAATTCGTAATTGACGCATTCGCTTTTCGCTTCTAAGCGCAGTGAGAATAATATCCCTATTGTCTACTTCCACTGATTTGACTCCTATTGACTTTATGGAATATAATTCCGTTATATTTGTTTCTTTGTGTTACATTTAGAGTGCGATTTACTAATGAGTAAATTTTATATCATCAATATTTTAATGTCAATGGATAAAATATTGAAATATATCGATAAAGAGTTTATGAGTCACTTAAGATCTAATTTTGTATATTTCTTACTGGTGCACCTATATATATAGATATATGGCATTTAGAAAATTAATAATGATAGAATTTTAAAAATAACATATTTTACTGCTAGTTTTCAATTGCTGCTTCAATATTTAAAAGAAAAATGAATTAGTTTGTGTATCCAGAAAAATTAAGTTTCTTTTATACGTTTATAAGTCATAATTAACTTTTAATCCACAATTCAGCCAAATCACATAAGCAATAAAGTACGGCATTGGCATTCAACATATTTCTTTATTTATGAATGGTTTATTTTGAGCATTGATATTTGCAAAAATTATTAAATCATTTAAAGCTAGAATGTCATTAGCAGTACGTAGCGCTTGGTACGGTTTTAAATCTTGTCAATTTAAACAATAAAATTACTATATACTGAATGTAGAATTACTTTGGGTGTACAGTCCAGTAAAGTGTTGCTACTGTTTTATTATAAATAGCAAGTAAGTTGTTACTAAATGCCATGTGTAATGTTTATAACGATATGAAAACACTTAAAACATTTTTTTTTCGTTAGAACAACATTCAGTAATAAGTATCTACGTGTCCATGATTTCTTACGAGGTTTGTAATCCTTCTATCAGTAAATCATTTATAACTGCGACACCAACTGTGACCAAAACTTTGGGAACAATAACAAATTTTGTCCGACTACTCAAAAGCTTATTATTAACCAATAAGTAATGTATTATGATATAGTTGTCCTTTTGGATTAACGACACTTTTATTTATCTTATATAAATTTCGTCGTAAGAATGTCAAAGCGGACTTATTCCTATTCCAGTTAACACCTACGTATACGTTACAATGTTTCATGATAGCCAGCGTTTTTACTTGGTGAACGAAACTTAACATCCTATTGGTATTGCCAATGTCCTAGAGGCGGCAGTGACCACTTTCCATCAGGTGGCCAGACGGCTCGTCTCCCTCGTAGCCAATAAAAAAAACATTATTCATGATTGTAGTAATAAAAGTTATTTTTCTATATTATAATACAGAAATAAAAAGATATTAAAATTATATGTATTTCTCGTATTATTTGATAGTTACCTTACCTATAACTAAGAATAAAAAAAATATCAAAAAAAAATTTAATTTTTATCTCATCATTCCATTAATTCATCATCATAATCATAAAATCCAAAAATATTTTCCTGTACACGCTAGTACACCAATAAATTTCAAATAAAGCCTTGTAAAATTTAATTAAAGCCCAGTCAGCCAGGTTGCGGGCGCGTGGTCACTCCAAGTTTCGTCAGCCAATTTGATTGTACCAACTAGCTTGAGTGACGGCGATATGGTAGATCTTATTTTAGGACCAAAGCGAGATGCGGTTTGAAGGACCATTTGCGTAATCCGCTCGGACCACGTGGTTATGAAGCCGGATTGGAATGAGATAATAGGAAGGATAAATACCTCGTATGATGGCGGCACAAGCTATAGGCGTCTAGATTAGTTCCGAGCAAATTGTCCGACTGCGGCGGCGCCGGCCGCCAACCGCGTCACGAAGTATTCTCCATCCACCGTCCTCCATTCGCGAGATGAGGGAAAATTAATGGAAAAAAGGAAGGCAGGCGAAAGGAGCGGTAGTAAGAAAGGGAAGGAAGATTATTGCGTAACCAACCCGCGGCTGTGTTAGACGAAATAGAAATACGCGCGAACACAGCCTGACAGAACGTTAGCAATAAATGCTATGTTTTTACAACATCATCCTAACAAAGATTTTCCTTGTTGTATGCAGTCTCTTGAAATACGAGGATGATTACCAGATATTATATCATACAACAAATATAGAAGATAGTAAAGGTTCTCCGAAAAGCATTTTTATAGTTTGGTGTACAGTTGCGTAGTTTTTGCATAACAATTATTATTGGTAAACCAAATTACGAATTTAGTGTCACATTCCCTATCGGTTTAATGTAGCAAATTAAAAAGTTACTTAAATAAAATATAATTATTGTGAATACAACTTATATATTTTATAAGTATTTGTTCATAGTTTAAGAGGATAAAAAACAAACCTAAAAGAAACTACAAAAATTGTGTGTGTTTTTGTTTATTTCAGGCACATAATCCACAAGCCTTAAATATAAGATGGCTTAGCAGATCTCTTAGTGCAGATTTCACATCTATTAGGTCAGGGCTTTGTTCACTGTGAAGTAGTATTACACTAAGTAGGCCGGCATGAAATATTGGCTTAAGACACGATTAGTTCAGCCATTTCCGCCTATTTCTCAAACAAATTACTTCTCACCGATCAAAGTGCACGTTACAGTAATGAAACTATTAGTAATATAATTGGATACTAAAAGTAATATTGTCTGAAATGTCGTTAAGACCAAATGACAGCTTTAAATATATACATCACAAAATAAATATTTTATACCCATACCATTAAACGATTATATAATTTTACGGAGCTTTTACAAAATAGCCAAACTATTCATTATGAAGTGCTTAAAATCATTAATCAAATTGCTAAAAAAATAAAGAATCTTTTACGGTTACGCTATATGCTATACGCTTTACAGAATTTTCTACCATCTCATAACTGAATTTAAACGAATGAAAATAACTTAAACGTAAACGTAATCTTTTCTGATATACATCCGAGGTTTTCGAAATTCGCTTTCCACTTCTAAGAAGTAAGCCAAGAAAACGTAAGCTGATTATATTCGTAATCCATCCATCTATTAAAAGTTAGGTAATTAGGTTAAATATTCTTGTTCTAACGTACTTTTTTACGTTACATTTCGTATGATTGAGATATAAGTGATAAGTAGAAAATCTTATTTTGTCATGATACCGGACCAGCATAGATGTCACTTTGCTGAATCTTAACAATCTTTAGCGGATAGTTTAATCGCTTGTACTTTCTAGCTCATAACCTCATGGTTTACCTAGCGCTTTAGTCGGCGCTCTATAATATCTTAGTCAATGTTATAGTAATTTATCCCTGACGTCACAAAATACTCTGATAAGATTAAGTAAAGGTGTTTCAGATTACGGAAAAACTTAATAGTCAAAGTAATTTGAATTTGAGCCAAGTGCCTTAAATAACATACATTTTATTTTTACGCGTTGTTGTATTTCGTAAAATTTTATCTGCGTTTCTAACGTAAAGCGTTCAAATTTATACATTATTAGTAGAACGGAACATTTAAACATTATTTACTTGAACATGTTTTTCCAATTCATTGTATTCATGTGAATTAACATCTTGACTTTGAATACGGTAATTTGAACTCATTTATTAAAATTTTATAAAATGATTTGGCTTTTTACTTCATTCTGTATGCAAAAGCTGAAAAATTGCTGCTAGTGTAATATTTCAAGAATTTTTTTAGTTTTCTTGAGCCTAAATGTTATCCTCATTATAAAAATAGCTCATTTGGATAATTTTAATGATTTAAATTCTAACTAACGGTAGGAAATTACACCGTTAGGTAGAACTTAAACAGAAATGATGTTTTGTAAATATTTTTAAACAATTTCAGCAAACCAAAAGAAATATCTTTTTATGACCCATAGCTTTTATTAAAGCTTACAAATGTAGTCTGGAGCGTAAAGAGAAGTAATATAGTACATGTCAGGAAGTACAACAACTTGAGTTAAGATAAAGTTTTGGCTATGTTTCGTATGATTACTAAGATATTTATTTGATTCAAAAATAATTACTTGACCTGGAGAAAGAATCATGTAATTATTATTTAGAAAATATTATTTATTGAAATACGGAGGTCATGCTGGCCTCTATCTTTATTGGCAATATAAAACCGATGAGAAAGGGTAATTGATACATTAATGATATTCAATAGATCTCGAGAAAATTTTGCAAAATCGTTTTAGATTCTGATTAAGTCAATAAATAATGTATTAATTATCCGTTTAAAACGTAAAAGACTTTTACTCACTAAATCACCTAATCTTTCCTTTGACAATGAAACCTGGAGAGGTCTGAAACGACGGGCATGATTTCAAAATAATCGTTAAATAATTATAAACAATAAAATCCATAAAACTGTTTTAGTAACAATCGATCGTGAAAATGTTTTAAATAAATAAATATATTCTATGAAATTTTGGAGCTGAATATATATTTTACAATTTAAAAAAATATACAAAGCCGCTTTTTTTTTAAATTGAGTGCCGTAGGCCATTTAAATTTTGCTTCTGTTCAAATAATGAAAATATATTTTGAGATGAAAATAGTAATCATTCCTTTTAAATAAACGCCAATGTTGGCATAACCCTATTTCAATGTAAATTCCGCTTTTAATAATGCCAGTTTACTATTTGATTTTTACGTTTTCAATATTGCCAGCTCCTGTAATACCTTTTGTTATATTAAATACTTTATGAAGCTATTTTTATTTTTTATATTATTGTATAACTTTTTTGGTCATGTCGGGTATCCGTTCCATCGGGCTTTGAGAGTATAAAGGAACAGAGAGTGCGCCTATGTTTGCGCGTACACTTGTGCACTATAATACCTATTGCGTAGTTGGCTGATCTCTAATATAGATCGGCCGCCGTAGTCGTAATCGACTGAAGAACATTTTTATTATAGTAAAGCATAAATCAATTTTAAATTTGAAAAAAAATGCAAACAGTGTTTTGCACGTAATTAAATAAAATATCCTCAAAAGTCAACATTAGAACTAATGCGGAAATTTACCTAACCAGTCGTTCAATTGTTTGTTATGATTAATGCAAGTGTCTCAGTTAATGGTTAACTGCGTACCGACTGATAACGATTGATACCAGATAGGGAATGGCGGTTTTGCAATCAACGTATAGTTTTGAGTTAAATTTTTTTAAATATTTACCTTTTTTGACAAATCGTTTTTGGTGATGAATTCTAATTCAGAAATCACTTGAACTGAAAATAAACAGCTAGATTCTAGCAAAGCTTTTTAAGACCTACCAGATCACAATAATAATGATTATATCTGTGTTTTTTTTCGTCAATATTTTTAGCAACAAATCACTAGAAGCTCTTTTTTCAGGGAAAGAACTTTGAACGAACTCATGCCACAAAATCCGTTATAAATAAAATATTAAAATGTAAACCGCTTTGGCTTTCGTTTAACTTTAGGGAAATTTCATTTGTGATTTAAATTATCCAGTTTTTTGTTAACTTATGCATCCCTCTTTATGTTTAGTACTGGATTTATTTTTAATTTTATAAAGTTTTTGGAAAATTTTAAATGTATTACAGTTTTTATTCTTATTCACATCACAATAGATAATTTGAGTCCTTTTCAGAAGTTAAACTCGATTTTAAATTTGTTTTTTCTATAGAACTTATAACATAAATGCATGTCTATCTGCCTCTTATTCTTTATAGTAAAACTTTTGGCCAATAAAAATTAACTTTGTTATTGCTATTTGTTTGTAGGTAGAAAATTCAATGTTATCCGAGAGACAATATTTACTTTTCAAATTGGTCGGTCAGCCTATAGCCATCATTTAAGAAACAATAATATTTTCATGATTCTTTCTAGCAGGAATCATAGCAGACAATAATGTGGTTTTAAAATCAAATGCCACTAGATATTTTACGAATATAAGGTATATTATGCCAGCTAATTTAAAATTAATCGAGTGATGTGAAAAGTGCAAAGTGCGTAAGCAAAGTTGGTACGTATTTTAAAATCAACATAAAAAAGTAATTGCAACTTATATGTAATTAACTGCTTCCGTAGCCTAATGGTAAGGGCGTGTGCTTTAGAAACCGGAGGTCTTGGTTCGGATCCTGCAGGACTCATTGTTGTTTCCCAGTTTTTAAGGCAATTTAGTCCAACCTAATAGTCTGAAAAGATGATCCATGAGTCGGATTGGCATGTAAAAGTCAGTCACCACCCGCCAACCCCATGATTTATATGTGATAACCATTGAGAATTTGTCAAAGGAAGATCAGAGAGAAACTATCCAAAGATGGCAAGATAGATACAAACCTCAAGCACTGGGCTGGTTACAAGAAATTCTTCCCGGATGTCGAAACGGCGTATCGGGCAATAAGAAAATCAAAGCCAACACCAACCCAAGTGCAAGCACTGACAGGACACGGGGTATAGGGGAATACTTGCACAGGTTCAAGCTAAAGACAGTCCTGCTTGCAGTGTGACCGAATGTCATCGAGTCTGTGTGGCACGTCATCCTGGGATGCCTAGATTCGCGCGCCCGTTCGGATCTGGAGTTCCTTATTAATACAAATCTCACTGAAAACCCCACAGTGTTATGTCAGACGATCAAAAGACCCCACCTCTTGGCTTTCTTGGAGAACACCTTCAAATTGTCGCCAGGAGGAACGGGTCCACAAACCTAGCATTAACACCAGCACAAACTCATCCGCAAACACTTCCACCACATCCTCCAAACACAAACACCAACACAAACACATAACCGCAACACACACACACTATCTTCGATCCATATATGGGGCGAAAAGGGAACCAGGGATAAGGATCAGAGGAGTAGCCCTCTTAATGGATAATAACTTGAGAGGCTCGGCATCAGCTCTGCATGCGAGGCTAAAACTTTCTCATGATTTCTCCGGTCTCGCAGTCCTGTTGAACAGCAGCACTTTTAAAACGAGCATGAAACCAAGACATACGACGCGTTACCGTACCGCCGACCGTCGCCGAGCATCAGTGCCGAATAGTAAGAGCGAAAAATAAGACGATCATGCTATTCCCATGGAGCGACTCGGAAACACCGTTCGTGCAAGCATGCTCGCTGCTAAGTAAACTCGGACAGGCAGAGACAAGCGCCAACAGCGCCCCGCAAAATAAGTGTGGATGCGATGGTGATTGACCATGAGAAAGGAGAGGTCGCAGACTATATCGGTTGGTAAAAGCCTCCGAAAACCACGAGGTAGTCGTATTGAGGACAGAGGCGAAAGCCTAAGCTTCCTTAAAAGTACGACTCCGCAACCGCGACTGAAAAAATTGACAGCTGGGGTCATCCTATAGGTAATCCAGATGCACTTAGCGGGTCTGAGCGCCTTCAGCTAAGAACAGCTAACGAAAGAGCCCAGGCTATACAAGACCAAAGCCAAAAAGAATTCAGGAGAAATCAGACAAAGAGACATGATCACCGCAGCCTAAAAACCTTAAGCATGGAGCAGTGACCTTGCCAAAAATCCGAAGAAATCGCTGAAATCCCCGAGGCAGCAGTCACCAGCCATCCAGGACAAAGAGGAGCCTCCTAAAACCCTGCCCTACAAAACCCCACACCATCCGACAAAAGGCGACAAAGGAATAGTGAGCCTGCCAAAACTTCGAACGCTACGGAACCTCGGACCACATTATAAATGCTTTCCTTGAGTTTCAAGCCCTCACAAGAGCCACGAGGGTAGTAAACACCATGACTTGAAGAAATTCTGCATGCATACAGGAGAAACAATGTAAAGCTTCTTGGCCAAACTCGAGGAAGCAGAGGCCGCGATATACAACAATGCCACTTCAGAGGTCTCGAAAGGAACCATGAAGCAGCATATGGCGGCCTATAGTGGGTCTTTGGTTTTGTGGAACTGGACGAAGACACAACCAGCCAAACTGGTCACCAACGTTCAAAAGTACCCCCGGACGACCCAATAGTCGTCACCGCCAGATGTACCAAGGTGATGTTGGACCACAGAATCCTAGACATGGCAGACACCATATCGGGAGCCCAAGGTCCGGAAGCGCCCTGGGAAGACTGGGCGGTGCCAACCATCAAGTGGGTAAATGGAGTTCCCGGATGCGGAAAACGACGTGGGTGATCAACAACTTCGATGTAGAGCGGGACATCGTCATCACAACAACCAGAGAAGCAGCCAAAGACCTCCGCGAAAAACTAGCAAGTCGTTTTAGCACGCACACCAACACCAAAGTGCGCACAATGGCCTCGGTACTGGTCAACGGGTTCAGGGAGCCGGACAAAAAGATCTGCAAACGGCTCATGATCGACGAAGCCCTAATGAACCACTTCGGAGCCATCGTGATGGCGACACGACTCTGCGGAGCGAAGGAAATTCTTCTAATCGGTGACGTAAACCAACTACCCTACATCGACAGAGAAAACCTCTTCCCAATGCAGTACACGCGGCCAAACCTCGTGGCGGGCGTTAGCCAAAACTACTGTGTACGCATAGAAACCCGATGGACGTCGCGTATGCCCTGAACGAAGATATAGCGGCATATACTCGTCCAAACCCTTGTGCGATCGTTAGTATCGAAGGATACTCTGACTTGCAAATACCTAGCACCAATCGAAACACTCTTTTCCTAGTGTACACCCAGGCGGAAGGAAGCCCTAACCACCCAAGGGTACGGATCGGGAAAGGGTTCGCGAGTCCTCACTATTCACGGCACAAGGACTAACTTACGGGTCAGTCATCCTTATGCGCACAACGGCAACAAAACTGCAACTGCACGACAGTGTGCAGCACGCAGTAGTGGCGGTAACCCGACATACTGGCAGCTGTGTGTACTACACTGACGACTACGACGACGCAGCAGGACGTTTCATCCTAAAGGCGTTGGCGGCGTCAACCTCAAAAATAATGAAGTACAACTTAGGATGACAATAAGGAACAGAGACGCAGCGGTCGTGGAAAACCTCACCAAGCACCACACTTGAAGCGACGATGAGATCTCCGACTCTGTGTCATAATGTTAGTATTGTCGTATGTATTCGAAAACGTTAGCAAGAAGTGTGTCAACCAAAGCAAAGTATAAGTAAACAACTACAAAAAAAAAAAAAAAAATTAAATAAATAAAAAAAAATTAAAAAAAAAAATATATATAAAATACATAAATAAATAAAAATATACTATGTATCTTTATAATACCTATATGAAATAATTTATAATTACCTAATAATTGTAAGAAAAACAACAATATTCAATCAATAATACAATAACATTCATAACCTATAAGAATAATTAAATGAACTCACTGCTGCACTAACAACACCCATGCAGCGATGTAGTACGTAAGAATTTTTTTTTGTAATTCATAAACAAATAAATAAATGCAAAAAAGAGTACGGACCAAGTGTCTGTAGTGTTCGGTTTATTTAAAAAAAAAAAAAAAAAAAAACCTTTGAGAATGTGAATGGCATACAAAAATAGCAAAAGTACCAGTTTAACAAATGCAGTACGTTTTTATTAGCATAATTTTAGCTCAATGACTACGAAAGGCTTAAAAATAGTACTCTGTTCATGGCATTGATTAAATTTTTTTTATACGGTTTTGGTACTAGCTTTCTTTTACTCCCGATTAGAAAGCCCACTAATTAATATACAGAATACAGGGTGGCCCATAAGTCCTTTGAAAAGTAAAATTTGAATAAAACGAACAGGGCGCGCGTGAGCGGTGCAGGGGAAGCGGGGGGAGTAACTTCGGCTTCTGGGAATTTAGTCGCTTTGGAGCGTTTTACCGGAGCGGACCATGCGTTTTGTGTGCGCGAGTTTTATAAAAACGACAATTCGGCAACCGTTTCGCGATTTAAATTTCGAGAATACAAAGGTTTACACAACTTTGACGACACTCTAACTCTTCAAACGATTAAGAACTGGGTTGCTAAGTTCAAGGAGACCGGTTCGACGTTAGATAAACCGCGATTGGGTCGCCCAATTACGTCACGTACGGAACAAAACATAGACACAGTGACACAGTCTATTCGCAAAAAATCCGACACAGTCAACTCTTAAGCGTGCCAGAGCATTAAACGTATCCAGGACATCGTTACAACGGATTTTGAAGAAAGATTTACATATGCACCCCTTACAAAATTCAGTTGGTTCAAGAATTAAAGGAAACTGACGGTATTCAAAGACAAAATTATGCGAATGAAATGTTGAATCGGTTTACTTCCTTCAATAACATAATGTTCTCTGACGAGGCTCATTTCCATCTTAACGGGCATGTTAGTAAACAAAATTGCCGCTATTGGAGCCCTATCAATCGAAAACTTAAGCATCAGAAGCCCTTACATAGTCCGAAAGTGACTGTTTGGGTCGTTTTGTCAGCCCATGGTATCCTAGGGCCTTACTTCTTTGAGGATGGCAGAGAGCGCGCAGTTACTGTTACGTCGGAGCGATGTGTGGCTATGATCGAAAAGTTTTTCATACCAGGATTGCAAATCTTTTCAGGCTTTAATGCTAGGACGTGGTTTCAACAGGATAGGTCCCACTTCTCACACCTCTAACACTGCTATGCTCGTTATCCGTCAACATTTTCCTGGCAAAGTGATCTCTAAGAGAGGGGACATTTCCTGGCCTCCCCGTAGACCAGATCTGACCCCAATAGATTTTTGGTTTGTGGGGCTACCTTAAGGCTAAAGTATACGACACAAACCCGCGCTCAATTGAGGCCCTAAAAGAAAACATCCGCAGAGAAATGACAAGCATTTCAGCAGTGACGTGCCGCGCAGTCTTCGAGAATTTTAGACGGCGTTTGCAAGAGTGCAGTGATCGCAACGGATTACAGTTAGAAGATGTTATTTTTTTGTAAATAAAAATTTAATTCATAATGTAATTAGTTTTATTTTAATAATTTTTTGTTTTCATATCAAAGGACTTATGGGCCATTCTGTATATAAAGAAAAGTCGGTGTCGATTGTTTAGTCTCCTCTATTATCACTGAGATGCTGTTACGTAGTTTTGATACGTGGTAAAAATTTAATTGCATAAATTAAATTCAGGAGATTTTTTTATTAGATATAGAACAAACATTTTCCTTATTATTTTATAAACATAGGTTAATGTCTATTACCATTAAATACGCAACGTTTTTAGGGTTCGCATTATCTAAAAAAGGTAATTAATTAAATTAACTAAACCTTTAATTTTAATTGCTATCATTATTAAGGCTCTTTATCCATTTTTAAGCGAACCCCTGCCTAGATTGATTATTGAAAACTAAATAGTATATTACACAGAAAAAGGCTATAGTAAGGCTTTAATTAGTAGTAGTGCCATAATTTGCATAATTACGTATACATTATAGTTTTAAAAACCTAATTTAGTCACATTTTTCGTTTCTTGTTCATACTAACTACCCAATTCTTAGTACTTTAAGGATAATGTACATTTGGTGGTTCTATTTTACAAACCAATCTAGAGCTTAATTGGTTGCATGTAAAATGCCGAGTCAATTTCTGGTAGACACACACACACTGTTTGGTTGGTGTTTGTCCTAATATTTTTTAGGAGACATTATTAAAACTACAATCCATTAGCATAACTTTGTATTTGTAGCATGCTGGTGGGTGGACCGACTTTTTACATACCCATCCGACGCATGGACCATCTTACTTTTCAGACAATTGGGTGATCAGCCCAAATTATTAAACCAACTAGGAAACAACAATGAAAATTTGTTGGGTCCCCGCAAGTTTCGTACCCAGTTTCTAAAGCACACGCCCATACCACTAGGCTACGGAGGTAGTTTAGTTGTTTAGTGGAGGTAGGTAAATAAGATATTATGGTAATTCTATTTTCCCATCATTTAAAGTATAATTATAAATAACAATAATTTTTGATTGTAAATATGAGATTTCTCTTTAGATATTGCATTGAGTTCTTATTAAATATTTAGACAGTTTCATAATATCTTTCTTTTTCGTTTAAATAATATGAAAGGAAAATTAAAAAATACAAAAATAGACAACTTTTCGAAATTTCACAGCATGAAAAATATAGCCCCACAAAGCGGTACACAAAAGGGAACAAAAATGTTGTAGCCAAATGGAGCCAATAATTTTGGGATCACTTTTATATGGGAATTCTTTTGAGCAGAACGTTCTTGTTTGAAAGCGTATCTTAATCTTGCGTAAGAACAGTTATACGCCACGTAACAACTTTTGTATATTAAACGTATCATATAAAAATATTATATAATACCTTAAACAAACATCAAGAAATGTATTGCAAAATATGATCAAACTATTGAATTATCTTCATAGGATATATTTAATTGCTTGTGGGATACTTATTGTATCCTAAACACGGTATGATAAAAATATAATAAAATATTTACACTTACACCCTAAAAAATAGTGAATCAGAAACCTTAAGTAATAGTCAATCAAATCAGTGCAGATAATATTAAAACAAAGACTAGAATAATTTAAATCTATAAATTAGCTGCAATTTAAAACTGTCGTCCGCTGTTAACGATGTAATGAGTTTCATAGCTGTTATTGTTGTTGTACTTATTAAATTAGCTTAGGAACCAAATAATTACGCGCTGCGAGGCATATTGTATATTAAAATGGTTAATGCTAGTTATTTTTTTTATCCTTGGGCATAAAACCTTCTTTTAACTTTGTCTTTTAAAGTTTAGCCACTGTTCACTATATACTCGATTACATTTTATTTTCGTCATAAATCTGTTTCCAATTTCTGCTGATTCGAATTTTAATGACTCGTATATCACGACATTTAATTTTATTGAAATGGTTTAATTGACAGTTTTTATCAACATGAAATGAACAACACATTCTTTTAAATCATATACATGTGCTAAATCTTATACGGTATTGCTTTTAATTACAGTTGTATACGTTTTTTACTATGTTTTCATTAGTGAGCTTCCAAATATTCTTAAAAAGTATAGTTTTACTTTTAACGTTTAGCTAGCTATTTCAATCAGATTTTTTTTCATTTGAATGCAGAATTATTTACAAAAAATCCAAAGTTTGATTCTACGTACATATCTTTTTCTCTTATGATATCAGTAACTACTAATCACATATAATATCATATTTTAAAGTATGATAAAAAATTAAAAGATTTTAGTTGATTAATACAATATTTTAAGCAACCTGATAAATACAGATTTATAAACACAAAGACGAGTAAAACGCACTTCGTAGCATAGTTTTATTCCTGGTATCACATATTTCACCGAATACTCTGTGAAAAAGAAAACAAAAAGAATAGTTAATCATATAACCAACCATGCAGAAAAATAAACCATGATACCGGACAATGTCACTGTGAGAGATCTTATAAATGTGCTTTTTACAACACATGAATAAGTCATTGAAAAATGTATATAAAGATTATAGCATTAACACAAACTGAAGGTTTTCAAAGACTTTTTATTTCGACGAATCTCTTACGTTATTATAATTTCTGAAATATAAAAAATATTCAGAAAAATATCTTCTTAGAAAACAACTAATAACAACAATTTCATGTTTCTAAGTTACAGAGAAATTTCATTACATGTTTATAAAAAAGTTAGGTCTGAAATTGCAAGAATGTAGTGTAGCAAATAATTAGTTTTCTTTCGATATTATATTTACTATTTATTTTCTTTTTAAAATGGTTGATGTCGTAAAATAAATAAATAATTAGAGAATACTACATTGCAAAGAACACATTGGTGTTCATAATCACGTGCGGTGTCTTCATTTGTTTCTAAGTTTATGTCGATTATTAGCAACGTTTGTTATGAAAATTAATTTAAAGCAAAGATAGATAATAACTTTACTTTAAAGCCATTTAATTTTGTTTTTTACAATAAGAAACACAATTGCATTACAGTCGTATTCAAAATGCATATTTGGATTATCTTAATTTCTAGCAATACATCTTAATAATGGAACAAAACATGGATTTATTGTAAGGTTGATAAACAATTGTGTTGGGTAATGACTTTTTTATTGTTACAGTAAGTGAAATGTAGCCGATTGAAATAAAATGATAATTGGAAGTTCTATGATGTCCGTTGTAATAAAATACATTCACATCTATATTTTTAGCCCGTGAACGTGAAAAAAGGTTATGTTAATAATTGTTGGTATGTTATTAAATTATTATAGCGCTATTTATCTTTTTACGGTGGGTTTGTGAGAAAAGATTATATTATTATCTAATAATAAGAATATCGATAAATAGAAATGAAGAACTGTTTATTAAACTATTTTAAAAGATGACATGAATAATAGCATACTAACTTTCTTTAACGGTTCTTCTCAGCTTTCTAATGGCAAAATATTTTTTAATTCGGCCTATAACTTTTTGAGTTTACTTGTAACTAACATAAAAGAATCGCATTATCACACTTTGTAATATTCCGCTACGCACGTGTGATATCTGGTAAACCTATGGGAAAAAGTATAAATTTATCACCGTTTATCTACAATATTATGCATGAATTAAGCAGTGAGTTTGGTTCAGGTTACGTATATAAACCTTCCTCTTCAATCACTCTATCCATAAATAAAACTGTATCAAAATACATTACGTACTTTAAAAGATTTAAGCATACATAGCGATATAGGGACAGAGAAAGCGACTTTGTATTGTACAATGTAGTAAAGTATAGAGAGAAATTTTAATTTCAATATTCTTCTCTGTGGTTGGTTTAAAATTTTATCTTATGTTTAATAAAGAGAATTTTATTTTATGTTTAATAAACAGAATTAACAGTGAATTATTTTGGACATCATAAACTACACTACACTAAGAAAACTAAAAAAAATAAGTAGTTTTGCATATAACAACAATAAAATAGGCAAAACAATTGCCGGTGAAATATCCACAGTGAATTTTATTTTTACTCTATCTGCTGTTTGTTGCTTATAGAGCGAGAAGTATATAGCTTTTATGTAAAACTGGTAAATTAATTTTCTTGCTACGGGAAGTATCATGCTACCGCTTTTAACGTAGCATAATGAACCCATTCCGTAAAAACGATAAAGCTGTTAGAATCTCAGCTATAGGAAACAAGACGGTTTCGTTCGAATAAAATTAATTTATTTGACTTGATAAACGAAATGTTTAAGAGATTAAAAATAAGTGAGAGGTTTAAGAAGTGCATTTAAGGAAATCACTATGGCTATTTCATGAAAACTTCTTCTCGAGAAGCTTTAGGCGAACATTTTTATTTTAACCAATATAAGCATACATATATTTGATATTTAAAAAGGAGGTTCAATTAATCACACTGATAAAAATTATTTAATTGTTTTCCTAAGTTAAAGTGACACATCACGAATTTTTTAATTGAAGTAATAAATTACTAAGAAGTTTCCATGAATTTAGTAATACAAATTATCAAGTATTACTAGACTGCTTCTCTAATTGGGTCGATGTTAATAAATATTTCCTAGTAATGGCTTAATGTTTTAGTGCTCTATCTTGTGTCGTTAAATCTTAATGAAGTCTTGTGTGGTAAGGCACTCACACTAAAAGCCTAATCACTTTACCTCCACGGAGGTTACACTTTATTCCGGGTAAAGTTTAAGGCTTCAATTTATTAAGGAGTTATTTAAACGTGTAATTTTATTTCGCTTATGTTCCAATTATATAAAAAAGTAACAAATGCACAATCTATCGCGAAATTGTAAAAATTTACTCATAAAATGCAATTTCATAAAATAAGTAATAGTCTAAAATTGCTTTTAAGAATTTCTTTGTAGGAAAATCACTTAATTTGTATCTTGACCCTCAACGTCCCCATAATGCAGTAAAACAATACCTATAATAAGCATAGAGAAAATAGAATATTACAGTTTTACTCCATGCGTTTATAATTTTGATATATGATTTTCAATAATTCACATATGTGATTTATATGTTCTTTATTTAATTTATTACGATAAAATACCGTATATGTCTGACACGACATTGCACGATGTATAGGCACTCATTCAATATTTTTAATAGTTACATTTTAATTTATTTATTTCTAATTTCAAATTGAAAACGTCTTATTTATTTAAGGGTTACGAAAACACAACTTAATATTATTACAGAACTAGACTCACATTTGCAGGTCGTCGTTCGTCGTTTCAGCCTGTTAAAGCCCACTGCTGAACACAGGCCGCCCCCATAAGTCGCCTAGAGGTACGAGCCTGTGCCACCTGCATCCTTCGACTTCCTGCAAATTTGCATAGGTCGTCACTCCATCTTGTCGTTGGGGGTCGTCCGACACTACGATGGCCAGTAGAGGCTGCCACTCGAGAACCTTTCTTCCCCAACGGTTATCGGTTCTCGAGCTAAGTGGCCGGCCCACTTCAGCTTCTAATTTTGCGGGCTATGTCGGTTACCATGGTTCTTCTGCGGATGTCTGCATTACGCATTTTATCACGCAGAGAAAAACCGAGCACAGCCCGCTTCATAGCCCACTGATTGACTTGGAGCTTCCTCATACAGCCGGTAGTGAAGAACCATGTCTCAGTGCCATGGTCATCACTGGCAACACACATTGGTCAAAGACCTTAGTCTTTAGGCATTGAGGAATATTGGACGAGAGGATATCGCAGCTTCCTGAACACTGCCCATCCGAGTTGGATTCGTCGATGGACCTCGGCATCGAAGTTGGACTTACCTAATCGGACTACTTGTCCCAGGTAAATATATTCATAAATAACTTCGAGCACAGAACTCCTTACAACCACCGGCATAGCGATGACATGACCGTTAGACATAACTTTCGTCTTGTCCATGTTCATCCTAAGGCCCACGTGTTGAGAGACCCTGTTGAGGTCATTGTGCATAGCATTTAAGTCCTCCAGCGACTCGCCATGATGACTATATCGTCGGCAAATCTAAGGTGGGTAATACACTCGCCGTTGATGCTTATACCTCGTCCTTTCCAATTCATAAGTTTGAAGGCGTCTTCCAATGCAGCGGTGAAGAGTTTCGGGGATATAACATCACCCTGTCTTACACTTCTCTGCAATTGGATAGGCTTCGTGCTACTGGATTGTACTCGGACGGACATCGTGGCTTTGCTGTATAAACACCTCAGAACCTCGATATACCGACTGTCAATTTGGCAACGCTGAAGGGCCTGCAGCACAGCCCAAATTTCGACAGAGTCAAAGGCTTTCTCATAGTCCACAAACGCCAAGCATAAAGGCCGATTATACTCCTCGGTCTTCTGTATAATCTGCCGCAGCGTAATATGTAGTCTATGGTACTAAAGCCTTTTCGAAATCCAGCTTGTTCGGTGGCTGGAAGTCGTCTGTCTGGAAGCGAGACGATTCAAGATGACTCTCGAGAACAGGACATAAACGCGGCTCAGAAGGAAATCGATCTGTAGTTCTTCAAGAGACTTTTATCACCTTTCTTGAAGAACTGCACCACCAAACTTCTGCTTCACGCTTTTGGCGTAATACCATCCTCGTGTTAGACGAAATTAAAGAGCCTCTGAAGGACTACTTGTATTGGTTCTCCACCCGCTCTCAGAAGCTCTGCTGTAATTCCGTCCTCACCAGGTGCTTTGCCGTTCTTAATTTTTTGGAGTGCCATTCGTATCTCGCTCAGACTAACTTCCGGATATTTTCGGAGATGTGCCGGTATGCTTTTGCCTGGGTCGTCACTCGCTTCAGTAAGCGGTTCCGACGACGATGTGTACAGCTGTCCATAGAATCTCTCGATCTCACTCAATACTTCTGGTCTACCGGAGATGACGGCCCCAGATCGGTCTTCAACTTAGTTAGCTGGCTTTGCCAACAGACAGATCTCTAGCGAAGACTTTAGAACCTTGGTTCCGTTTAATCGCCTCTTTAATACGACGTGTATTAAAGATGCGCAAGTCATGCCGCATACACTTGGAGATCTGTCTATTTAGCTGCCTGTAGCCCTAACATGTCAGAAGAAGACTGTAGCCGCATCTTCCATCTTGTCTCCATAAGGTTCAGAGTGTGATCAGAGAGTTTCTGGGTTCTAGGATTGCGGTGCGCCTTGTAGAACCTAGTACCCACAGTACGGACAGTTTCCACGAGCTTAGCGTTAATTTCGTCCACAGTGCGCAAGTGTCTAGGCATTGGAAGCGATTATTAAGCTCGAGCTGAAAGCTTTCGGCATTTAGGATATGAGCACGAGACGGACGTAGCGTGGACTTTATCACACGAGACCTTTCCAGCCTGATGTTAAGATTTAATGTGCCTCTTACAAGTCGGTGATCACTGCCGGTTTTAACCCTTGTGATCACAGAAACATCATTAAATATTTGGCGTTTGGTCGTCATAATAAAGTCAATCTCGTTTTGACGGAACCATCGAGGGCTGATCCAGGTCCACTTCCTGTGGGGCTGCTTTTTAAAGAATGAATTCATCATAAGAGTCCTTCTTTCTCCATGAAGTCAGCCAGCAGTTGCCCCTTGGGTTCCGTTGCCCTACTCGAAATTGCCCACTCGCAGCTCATCGTCTTGTCTTTTGCCTAGTTTTGCGTTAAAGTCCCCATCAGCACCATATATTGAGTTTTAGAGAATGTAGGCTCGTGAGATGTCCTCATACATTGCCTCCACCTCATCATCGGTGTGTCGATGTTGGTGCATATACCGTATGACCTTCAACGAATACCGTTTGGATATTCTGAGAATAAGGTGTGTAACCCTGCTCTTTGAACCCTGACGACACACTTTTAATTTTATTAATGTTATTAATGGGAGACTTGCGGACGATAAATCCGACACCTCCTTGGGACAGTTGGTCGCCCTCGCGGTGATAAAACAAGTTGCCAGATTCAGGATTATTGTGTCCTCCCCTGTCTTCGGACTTCGGATAATCCTTATATCCCATCGCAACTTGTTTACCTCCTCTTCAGCTCCGTTATTCTCTCGTCGGTCCTCAATGTCCGTGTGTTGTATGTTGCCAGGTCCAGTCGTCGTTGTTGGTGCCGAATCCCACCGGGATTCTTAGCACCCTGCCCTGCCGTTACCATGACCGCTACGTAGCCAGGAATAGCAGAGCTGCCGGGGACTGGGGCCGTACATCACTGACACACTTCATTGGGGGTTTGCAGGTCATTGCAGGTTAATTTACATTATATAAATTTACATTTTAATCCTTTCATTTAAATACACGTTCATTCTCATTCTAAGGTAAACTTTTCTTTAGTACTATCTATTTCATTTCGTGTAAGCATCCTAGGTCATATGTACATATCTGGTGATCCTCTTTGTTATAATGCAAAAAAAACTTTGAATTTATGATCATGAGTGAGTACAGTGTTTGTTATGTTATTTAAAACACCTTTATGAATATAAACAAAAATTTGAACCCAGAAAATATTTGGTATCACAGAGAAATTTAATAACTATTATATCACTTATTTTAAATTTTTAAACTTATTTTTAAAATGTCCTTAATAAGATGTACCTAACATCTTACTGAATCACACACTGACTCATTCAGCTCAATAGATATACAAGGACACGCGAAGTTATTTGAATAAAGTCTCATATAGTATTAAATCTACTAATTTACGGATTTTTCGTGTTACTTAAAAATATATATAAACAAAAAAAATGTATATCACGGGCAGACTAAGTTGGTATATGATCATGTGATCATGGATGCTGGAAAAAATCCGAAACGTCGGGAATAAATATATTTTTAAGTAACGCGAAAAATCCGTAAATTAGTGGATTTGATATGTATAATAATCGCGTAAATAAAAGAAATAATTATGTCTCATATAGTGCTGTAAAATAAAAAAAATACGAGTATAATGTACTACTTGAGTGATGTTAACAATGTTGCCCATGATACCGGAGTGGTGAAATGTGTATGAGGTTCTTATTACAGAATTTTCATCGAGAGCGTAGCAAAGGGACAATAAACAAATAATTAAGTAGTACGTTGCTACAACACACTAAATCATGATGTAGGCCACGATGCTTACATCATATTTCCCCGTTTTTAGGCGTAAGTAATGTGTGTATGTTCAAAAAACCGAGAAAACTTTTAAAAACAATTCAGTGACAGATCCATATTGCTCAAACTAACCTTTTGTTTGTGTTTCTATAAGAAGTAGAACCAACGCCCCGAGGCTCCAGAGTTGGGTTGCAAGGGTCATTGTCTTCAGCAATACGAATATAAAATCTTACTTTAAAAAATAATCTTTGAATTTAAATACCCGTTAGCGAATTTTCTTCCGAAGTTTTAAATGGGGAAAATTCAACTTAAAGTCAGAGAACTAAATCTTAGATTTGCAACTTTTAAAAAGCTTCTATTTATTCGAGTTAATCAAGTTATCTTTGCAAAATAGTATTTTTAGCAAGCATGCAGCACGCAAGTAAACAAAGAGAAAGGTTATCGAAATTTGAGAAAAAAACAAGAGTTATTTCAAGATCTAATTCCAGAAATAACACTTGTTTTTTCTGTTTGAAATAACAATTTGCCAGCCAAGCCATTGACAGCTTATGTAATAAAGAAAAATGAATTAGTATTACATATTTACTTTTTAGTATGTCTTACGCCATTTTAATTATTGTTAAAACTTATTGCATGGCTTTCTATTGTCTGCGTGACTATATAGAGTAAAAAAACATTGCAGCTAATGAATGAATTGCTGGAAGTGAACGACGAATCAATAACAAAATAAAGTCAAAATGCTTTCATGTTTAAATATCTCAAGAATGGCTACATCATTTTTATTTGGCGTACAAAATAAACTTTTCCTGAAGCATTTTAAAATGAACGTAATTTAAAACAATATCTAAAAGCTCAATTCAATTACTTATTTTTTATTTTCTAACAGCCCAGTCTGACTGCCTTCGTAGCCTAGTGGTATAGGCATGTGCCTTAGAAACTGGAGGTCGTGGTTCGAATCCCATGGGACTCAACAAATTTTCATTATTGTTTCCTAGTTGGTTAGGGCAATTTGGGCCGATCACCCAATCGTCTGAAAAGTATGATGATCCATGCGTAGGATGGGCATGTAAAAAGTCGGCATGTAAAATGTCTGAAAATAGTACGTTAGTTAGTATATTAAAGCTAAAAATACTTTAGAATCAAAAGATACAGAACACTTTCCGCGATTAGATAAAGTTATGCGACGTAGAAATGCGTGTGAACAATACAAAAATCGAAACTCCATAAAAACGCCAAACAATTTTTTATGAATACCATATATTGGGGTTAAAAAAATACTTAGTTTTATTTGCACAACATAATAACGTAAAATCCAAGAACAATATAAAGTATTTGAATAGAATTAAAATTGCACCTTAACATACCTACTGCACATATACATTCATACTGTGGTGTTCTTTTTTTTATTACAGTAATATATCCTTATCGCTTTTTAATTTCCGTTAAATTAATAGTTCATCCATCAATTATCTATCTATGTATACTAATAATAAAATTGGTATAGATTAATAATTAATAGTTACTACGTAAAAAATAGCTTATGTAACTAAGAATAACTCAGGCAACAACTTTTTTAGAAAAAAAATTCTGCTATGCTACTATGCGGGCGACTTCGCGAGCTACAGCTAGTTGCTGGTATCTTTAATAGTCTTCATAAAGTTGAATTGCTTATGTTTTTATTTATTGAATTGTAAATAATTTTGGATGAATTTAAAAAAAAATTTAAGCTAGAGCCTTTGACCCGTTATCAACATGAAAATAAATGTTTTAATCAAAACTAAATCCTTCCTTTTAATAAGCTCCCCAGCATATGTTATGCAAAATACTAAAATTCATCATCATCATCATCATCATCATCATCATCAGCCTGTGATAGTCCACTATTGGACAAAGGCCTCCCCTAATACACCCTAATCATTGGATGGTTTTGGACTGTATCCCATCACGCTAGTCCAATGCGCGTTGGCGGGAGGACCGACTTTTTACATGGCCAATTAGATTCATGGATCATTTTACTTTATAGGCAATCGGGTCATCAGCCCGCATTGCCCTAAGCAACTAGGAAACAACAATGGAAAGTTAATGAGTCGCTACATAATTCGAACTCACGACCTTCGATTTCTAAAGCACAAGCAAAGCACTCATGCAAATATATTTTTAATGAATGGAACCTGTTACATTTAAAAAATTGTTTTAAGTTCTTGATGGTGTTTAAAAGCATCAATTTAAAACATCAAATTTAAAACGGAAACTTTTGGTATAATCTAAAAATGAGTAAATTTTAGATATGGACTAAAACTTTATGCTTTAAAACATATTACAACATACGTAAAAAATTGAAGGAGATTGTTTTAGCCCATGCCTTAAACTTATCATGTTTTAGCAGTAAAGTTAAACGTATCTCTAATATTTTACATTTTTGTTACATTGCGTCTATAGCCCTATTTTATTAGGCAAGATCTCACACTATATTAGAAACCTTCTAGGCACTTTATATTTTCATGTACATTATTCATAATATTTAACGACTTCATTAAAATGCGACTTTTTAAGATTTGCTTTATATTTCTCATTATAAAGATTTTATAAACGTTCCGAGTACAACACAATGTTTCTACACAGAGTTAGTAGAATCAAAGGTACATAATAAACATATGCAAACTACTATTCATAAGTCTTCTATTTTAAAGCGATGATTACTATTATCTTGATAAACGATTACTATACAATAAAAACATTTCCTTCAAACGTGGACATGATAGACTTACAATCCGTAAGTTTAAAAATCATTAAAAATTATTGTTGAATATTAAGCAGCTTTAAATAATTTTATAAGAAAAATATTGCAGATGTGAGTACAAATAACAGAATATCCCTGTTTATAGCTTATTAGACTTATTTACAGTGAGTATTAGTATTGAGATTAAAAATAAATTGAAAGGTCTCAGCGTTCAGACGATTTCTCATTAAGAGTTCGTTGATTAAAAAACTCTGTTAATGAAAACGTCTTTATGTTGGTCTCGACATGGCAAAAACGAGTAATCATCAGATATTTAGTGTTATGATAAATTTAAGTTATGACAGATTATAAAGTTTTATAATAGAGAAATAATTGAATTTGAATTTTGCTTACACTGGAGTTTACGCTCTTAATATTACTGCATTCTAATGTGAAATATTAACCTTTTCTAATTTAAGGTTAAAATAACCCTGAACAATGATTATCACTATAACCCTTTGTTCGGAACAAAACCTTTGCCTAACATTTAATTTACTTAAAGTAACATGTAAATTTCCCAATTTATCTTGATCTTAAAATTTCAAATGTAACTAATTTACAAAGCATCAAAAACACATGCTTATTCCAGCTGAAAAAACATTAATATTATGTCGTGGAAAAAACAAAAGTGTCAACTTGAGAGTGGAAAAGTGACTTTCCGTCTTATTTGCTAGCAATCTTGACATAAAAGAGTGAAGGGTTATTAAACTTCCTTCCTTCCGCTCTTCAACATTTTCTCAAATCATTAACATGTCGAATGATAGTTTATGCTATTACTTTACTATTCATTTGCTTAATATAACAAAAACCTATCTAATGACAATAATGTAATATTTTACAGATTGTAAACGAAACAAAAATCTATGCTTCTGTTTGGTGATTGTGATGTTTAAAAACATATTTTTTTCTTATGTAAGTAGGTTGTATCTAACTCCATAGCCTAGTGGTATGGGCGTGTGCTTTAGAAACAGGGTTCGAATCTTGCGGAGACTCAACAAATTTTCATTCTTGTTTCCTAATTGGATAGGGCAATTTGAGCCAATCACCTAATTGACTCAAAAGTAAAATGATCCATGCGTCGGATGGGTATGTAAAAAGTCGGTCCACTCACATTGGACCAGCGTTATAGGATACGGGCCAAAACCCTCTTATGGATAGGTGTGCATTAGAGGAGGCCGATGACCAGCAGTGGACTATTACAGGCTGATGATGATGAAGTAGTTTATAACAGTATTAATCAGTGTAATTAAAGTATTTAATCAGTATAATTAAGTAATCAGTATTAACGGTAGACCTTACATTTATTAACAAATGAGATGAATCAGATGAAAATTTGTAAATGTACTTATAGCATTGATTTCGCCTACATAACTTGTGAAATTCAAAACTAGATATATAATTGGGCTAAGCGTAAATGCTAACGACACAGTGCGCATCTAATTCTAGGATCGACTGGACAAGCCCGTTCGATCCTCCCTGCTACCTGCGCCGTCCGCTTGGCCCACCCGTGGCCACGCCCTCTCACGCCGTCAAGTGGCAAGAAGAAGGAAGACATCAAGTTGCATAAGTGCAGTAGTGTTGTGCATGTGTAGTGTCAGTGTGTGCCGGAGCAACAGTGTTGACGCGTTCGGCGTACGCGCCTGAGCGTAGAAAGCTGTGTAACCGTCCGATGAGTCGTTTCCGTTTTTCCCCCGTTCACAGGTTTCTGTTGAGATGTAAGGACCAATACGTTTTTAGTTTTTTTATGCCAGGCTACACAGCAAACGTAGCATATTAACACGCACACCACCCATGTGGTATTAATTAGAGCCAATTTTATCGTCGCTTACTGCACTAGGCAGCAGCGGAGGTATACATCTAGCGCTCCTAAAGCGCTAGAGTTTTTCACGTACATTAGGTTTACACCTGCCCGCTCACTGGGGCGGGGAGGGTAGGGCACACAACCCCAGGCTCAACTTGGGGGGGGTGCTTGCACGATAGTTCTAACCATAAACAATCCGAACCATTAAACGCGATGGATTCAGTCACCCTAAGTGATCTAGGACTTGACTTCGAGGACCTTAAAAATCGTCCGCCGGCGGATACTGTACGCGCGATCCGCGAAGCCCTCACCGCGCAAAATACATTACAAGCGCTCACCATGCTCGACGAGAGCAACCACACCCGCGTCGGAAAAGTGTCCCTCCATCCACTCGGACACCCTCTCCCCGCTCACCTCACCCAATCAATCCGACTCCAAAATGGAGCTAAATAACTCCCGTCCGGTCACCAAGGACGTAGACGCAGGAGGATTGCTGCCCGTCAGTTCGCGCAAGAAAAAGCGCAAGAGCAGGGCCTCCCCTGCTACCTCACCTACTCCGCCAACCAAGGCGCCAAAAGCGTTGGCGGATATATTATCGGCCCCTTTTTTTTTGCCGTTGGAAAAATCCAGCTTACGGATTTCCCGCCACCAAAGTGAGGGGCAGCGGGGATATGTGGGCTCCCGGACCAAGATGGAGCGGCCGGTATACCCACTAAAAAACCAACGGTTGTTCCTTTCGCGTGTTGCTGTAGCCGGGGCCGCGGGCGCTGATGACAGTCTTCAGCGATCCCGGCGCGACGTGGCCCTCGCCTTTTCGGGCCTCTTCTCACCGGTGTGTTGGGACCCGGAACGTCGCTTTAGGCACCGTGCCGGAAAAACGGCGCTCCCTCTTGAGCCCTTCTCTGGGCGGCGGGCACCTCTTCCGGCCGCCCAGAGGCTCAGTGTCAGGGGAAGGTTGCGCGTACGCTGCTCTTCGGCGCCCTGGCCTTCTTTGCGGATAGCCAAGGCGCTGTTGGCTTCCTTGTCCCTTCCTGCGGCTTCTTTCCAGACCATCACGTTTTCGCAGAAAGCTAGGACGGCGCCCACGACCTCTCGCTCTCTAGCATCCAGCGCACTACGGCAGGAAGCGGAAGGTCGTGCCCACGACACTACGCAGCTCTCGGCGTTGCTCAACCCTGGCTGGGCACTCTTCCAGCGCGTGTTGGGCCGTCTCTCCGGCACATACGCCACAGTGGTGGCACTCTCTGTAGGCTCCCTACGGCCACGCGGCACAGGTACCTCCGAAACAGCCGTATCCTGAGAGAACCTGCGTCGCGCGGAATGTTAGGGAGCCATGTCCTCTTCAAGCCACCACTTAAGAACGGGGCGCATGACTTTTATTATATGACGGACGGCTCTGGGGTGCTCCAGCCGCAGCTCCCACTCCTGTATTACAAGGGAGCGCAATTGGTCTCTGCGCCCCTTATTCCTTCGGGGCTGGCTTACAGTCCCGAGACCTCCCTCCTGCGCCAGACGATTTCTGCATCCAGGTCCCAGGGCAAGGAGCCAGCCATCAGGCACGCCGCCTCACCGGAGATGGTCCGGTAGCCCTGCACGGCCCGGATTGCCAACACCTCTGGGTTCCCCTCAGTACTGCCATATCTCCTTTTGGAGGTGTCAGGCCCAACGGTGCCCCGGACATGACCGTGGACCTGACGACCCCGGCGTACAGGCGGCGACAGGAGCTGCTGGATCCTCCGGTGTTGAGGAGCACTCGCCAAGAGCTACCGCTGCTCTCGCAACTCTAGGCGCGAAGCGCTCAAAATGGGCGCAAAACCTCCATCGGCGATCTAGGACTAGGCCGAGATAATTCATCGTCGGCTTGACGTCGACGTGGACGCCGCAAACGATAATGTGGGCGTCCGCAGGTGGCGCGTTCTGAGGCCCGTAAAGTCCAGGGCCTTGGATTTTCGAGCGCTACTCTAGTCCTAGCCGCCGGATGCGCCCAATTACTTGAGAGACCCCGGCAGTGGCGAGAATCGCAGCACTGCGAAAATTGGTACCACGGGCGGTGACGAGGTGTCGTCCGCGTAACAAGTGACACCCTCGATATTGCCACCACGTAGCACCCAATCAAAACCAATCCACTAATAAGTCCTAAAGGAACCTATCGAGCCGAGGTTCGGCCTCACGGGCACCCTCGATAAGTGTTGCTAACGGGTATAGCCATGGACCTGACCAGCGGCTGATCGAGCCGAGGTCCCCTTCAGGGTCCCTGAGCTAAGCCACAGAATAGAGGTGAAGTCTGTGCACACTTAAAGTTGCACAGCCCCTCGAACCCGCCGGGTTGTAGCGGTTAACTCCACCAACGTGAGTCATCCGTAAAAAAAAAAGTAAACGCTTACACTTGGTAAACACCAACAATATTAAGATAAAAATCCTGGTATACTATATCTTGAAAATAAAATAACAAAATTTATAATTTGTTTCGTAGTAATTAAAAATGTTATTGTGAAATAAGTATTTGTGCTGATGCCCTAAAAAATAATATATTCTCACAATATAATAATATATTCTCATAATATAACCTGCAGCTAGAATAGTAAAAAATTATTCGAAGGATAATATAAACAATATTTTTTTTGCCAAATATATTTATTTTTATAGCGTTTTAGAATATGTGTAATTACTGATACACGTACATCATGAAAGAGAAAAACGAAAGTATTATTTGCCAAAACGTTCCTTTTGATTCATTCTCTTATTATAAAACAAAATGACTTTACGGATTTTATCGCGTTTATTTTACATTTTTAAATTCCTGACGTTTCTATTATATTTTTTTACTGTCTACCCCGTGACCACGGCCGCATTGTAATATAATGTAAAACAAACGCGTTAAAATCCGTAAAGTCATTTTATTTAATAATGTATAACATTCTCTATTATTTAAACTTGTCCAAAATAAAGAAAGCATAACAATTGTGTTGTTTATTAGTTTTTTTACATTTCTTCAGATACAATAAAGAGCCCTATGAAAAACCCATAAAGAACACATTTATATTTAACCGTAAAATTTTAGAAAATTCTAAAACTGTTATTACGTGTAACATTTATGGTATTCGAATTTTCTTTAAATTTAATTTTATATCTAAACATTTACTTCATACGTTTTATCAACCGTTAAAGACAGTAAAGATATGTTTTTTCTACTTTTCTTCACCGACATTCTAAAATTTACAACTTAAAACTACTTAGGTGTCCCATAAACCGAGTCCTTTGCAGCAAGGAGGTAAAGAGCATTGTTATTTGTTCATAGGGTTCTTCTACCTACCTCTCGTTACTTGGCGAGAGCTCACCGCAGATGGAGATTCAGAAGAGAGCCTTTGGCATGGTGTCATTGGCCAAGGACAGGGCTGCCTTGGCGGCCAGTGCTAGTGGAGTTGCAGAGTGCAAAGGCGCTATGAAGGAACAACATTGCAATGTTAATCGGCTCGGGTCTGACATAACCGGCTTAGCCTCTCCGAGGACTGGTATGCGTAGCCATTTCCTCTCGTAATTAAACTAGTAATCCTTAAAATGTATCGCGTTTAATTATTGTGAAGGCTGTAAAAGAACATATTCAAAACTGATTAAAGTTGGAATTGAAGAAAGGCAAAATATTATAGGTATAGAATATTTATGCCAACTTATATTTTAAAATCACTACTTATTTCACGGACATAATTGTATATACGAAAATTATAATTTAGAAAATCTTTTATTATTACTTTTCACTGTATAACGTAAATAAGTGAATATGAACAATAAATTTGACCGATCAAAAATGGACTGATGTAATCGTACTTTTTCCTCTTAAAACTTTGTTCATTAGTGATTGCAAATTTTGTAACTCTCATTAATCCATTGAAAGCTCCTTTGTTTGATTTGAAAGCAAAGATTAATGTGTCTAAAATATATTTACGTTTCTTTTAGACTCTTACTCTAACGATAATACTTTTATGCTTAGATAGTTCGCATATTTAATTTAATAATAATTTACACTTAAACCTGTTTATTAGTTGCTTAATTTTTCTCTGTATCTCTCATCAAAAATAACACAAATAGAGCATGCATAAATAGAGTTATCTATTTAAGTAAATTTGAAAATTTAATTATAAGAATTTATTAAAATTTTTGAAGTTTAAAAGCAACTTAACTTGCTCAGCAACGAAAGGACTGTTTGCGGTTATAATTTTGAGTGTTATAAGGACTAAAATACTAGTTCTTATATTGCAATTGATTGCGTTTGATTTTAAAATAAACCTGAATGACCGGTGATGTGTACCCATAATAGGGCGAAAAATAAGGCATACAAATTTAACTCAGAGCCTAGAAGAAAAAATTATTATTACAATGACAAAGATCGTTGAATATTTGTAAATTTTACGTTAACAAGAGTTTATAAATCAAATACTAGAACATGTCTTAATAAGCTTAAAGTTTCATTATCATCATCATCAGCCTGTGATAGTCTACTGCTGGACATAGGCCTCCCCTAATACACCCCTATCCATTAGGGGTTTTGGACCGTATCCCACCACGCTGGTCCAATGCGGGTTGGTGGGTGGACCGACTTTTTACATGCCCATCCGACGCATGGATCATCTTACTTTTCAGACAATTGGGTGATCGGTCCAAATTGCCCTCAACCAGTTGCTTAAAGTTCATTCAATTTAAATATATTTTTATTCCACTTTTTATTAGAAGTAAATATTGTTCAAATTTCGATGTCCAACGATCTTGGAATGAATGTTTTCTACAAAATTAAAGAAATAACAACTTTTCTTTTCAAATAATTTACGATATTTTATGCTTGGCATAAAGGAACTGGCTGCAACTAAAATCATGATGAATTTTAATAATTAACATCCTATGTCTCACGGTAGGCAGCGCATTGGTGATATTACTATTGCCAATTGTTTATGGGCGTCGGTGACCATTTTCCATCAGTTGGCTCCGACTGCTCATCTGCCTGCGTATGCAATAAATATTTTAAAGATGTACTTTTATGAATGGATAAAACTGAAATTAAGTAAATGAATAACATAAGTTGTTAGTAATATTATTACCTATCCTCAAATTGACATTAAAACATCAGTGTTCATATAATATATAACCGTATACGTTAATTGTCAAATGCATTTATTGTTACCTTGCTTAGCAATGCAAAAACGCACATGCCTACGCATGCGAATAGAAAAACATAAACACCAATTTACTGCAGTTTAGAGTACAGACGTATATAAATACACCAGGCATAAAGTAACGTCGTAAGTATGTTGCTATTGTTAGTCGTCTGGCACACAGCATTCACAAAATTCGTTGGCATAGGTTACATTATTTACATGAATTTCGAACCTGGTTAAGCCTACGTAGGAATAGATACCGTATCAAAAGCTTTGGTAAGGTCTATAAAGATGGCAATGCATTTTCTTTTTTGATTTAAGGAAGTTACAATGGAGTTGACCAGATCATGTACAGCCGGTGGACTTCTTTGACCAGAAACCATATTGATTGGGAGCTCAGAGATCGTTTGATTCCTAGTAACTGATCAGTCTATTGTTTATGATGCGCTCTAAGACTTTAAATAGTGTTGGCAGTATTAAGATGGGTCTGTTATTGTCTACTTGGTCTTTGTTGCCTTTTTTGTAAATCGGTTTGATAAGGGCTCTTTTGAACGATGAAGGGAACACTCCTAGTGAGATAGACAAATTGCAGATGTGGGCAATGGGTTTGCTGAGAGGAAGGGCTCTTTACGATTTTGCTTGAGATATGGTCTTCTCCCACAGCACATTTCTCTTTTAGGGTGGTTATGATTCGAAAATATCGTCTTCTAGCAATGGGGCCATTAGTAGGGTTTTGGGAAAAGAGTGAATTAGGAAAGTGTGTGAGATTTTGTTAGCCAGGTCTTCTCCGATACTCGCAAAGTAGCTGTTTATATTATTTACACTTTCTTTAGGGACAGCGTTTGAAACAAGGCAAGGGAGTAATCTTATTTGCTATCAGAACCACTTATTTCTTTAATTGTTTGTTGTTACCTCGTGCGCTTTCTAGGCGTTTCTTTTCGTATGATTTTTCAGCCTTCTTTGTTAACATAGTGCAGAAGTTTCTGTAGCGTTTATAAGTTGTGCTCAGGATTCAATCCCGTTTGTATTTCCTATGTAGGTTGTTCCTGTTTCTAATACACTTTAGAAGACCTTTGGTTATCCAAGGTTTTTGTAATATTTGTCTTTTGAAAACTGTTTTGAATAACGCTAGTTAAAAGACATGTGATTAAGTTGGCAGCTTCATTGGGGTCGGTACAGTTTAGTATGGGACAAAAGTCAGTATTTCTCATTAATTCATCGAGAGCGGTATAATTCATTTGGTGCACGCTTTGGTGTTCAATGGATAGATTTTGGAGTAGGTTTAGAGTGACAGCTACTGTGTAATGGTCTGTTAGAGTGGAATCAATTACGAAGCATTTTACCTTGGACTTACATTTGACCATCATGTGGTCGTAGCATGTACGTCCATGAGTAGGTAATGTGTGGGCAGCAAGAATTCCATGGCTAGCCAACATGTTCAAGTATTCGTAGTGAAGTTTGTTAGGGATATGGGGCGTCAGATCAATAATTTTGTCTCCACGTATTATTATGTTTTTTAAAGTGTTTCAATTTTGAAAGGGTTCGATCAAGACAGTCAATAAATTTTGTGATATTCCTTTGTGCGTGAGATCGGTAGATACCTATAACACAGGTTGAGGTGTTAATTTTTAGAATAAGGCAGTTGGCAGCATCAAAAATAGGCTCTTCAAATGTGCAGTTTCGTGATTTATTGCAATACATGGTAACTCCTTCGTTTTTTGTTTTGTTATTCGTCGTTGTTGCGTGTATATAACCGATGATCCCTGGTGTTTGTTTTGATTTTGGTAGCCAACATTCCGATAATTTAATGATATCCCAAGGCGTTTATGATGCTTATAAAAGAGAGTGAAATCCTGTAATATTGCAGTGAATACTTCGAATATTTTGCGGTATAATATTTAAGGTTTGATTGTTGTCAGTAAGTTTCCTTTTAATTTTGTCTACACTACACTTGATAATCTCAGCGACAGGGAGTCCAAGTCTGAGGCTAAATTTTAATATTCTCCATTTAACTGTAGAGGTATATAAATATTTTACCTTTCTTATTGCCACGGAACACGCGTGGCAAAGAAATATTATTTATTTTTGTTTTCTAACTTGGCTTTTGACTGGAGTCCCGTTGATCCGTATGTGTTGAGTTTGGTGTGTGTCTGTGAGTTAGTGAATGCGTGTGGTGGATTGTGGAGAATATGTATGTGATGTTGCGTTTCCCTTTCAACATAGCTTTAAGAAAAGATAACAATAATAAAAAATTTACATGTATAAGACTTACAATAGATAACATAACTAAAATTTGGTAATAATAAATTTGCTCAAATTGATAATATAGAACAGGACACATATGACTATAAATAATAAGATAAGATGATTTTCAGGATTTTTTATTATTTATTACACTTTATACCCTTAAAGGACCTTTAACTTTATTCATTCGTAATATATTATCTACCCTTATAATTTAGCCCAAATAATTGTATATAATAATATTCAGGCATAGTTCCTTAATCTTAGATGATTAAATCCTTTTTAGAAGCTCCTGTTTTACGACATCTACATTCGCTTTACTAATTGTCGGCGATGTTTGCTTGAATCGTGATATAAAGATATTAATAAGATAATCGTGATATATAGATAAGTAACAAATTTTGGTATCACCTATATGGTACTTACCAAAAACTGTGAATTCATGATTAGATTGTTGATTTGAGAGTTTTATATAAAAATACCTGTTGTGTAAAATGTGCTTCAAATTTTAAACTTTTATAGCACCTACTGCTAACTAGACTTCGGAGACAGTATAATAATATACTTTTTTAATGTTTCAACAATTTACTTCAGTATTTAAATCATCTTAACCTTAAGTTTACTATTTGTTTTTTAATATTTTGATGTTTTTTGTTTTTTTTTTCTTATTATTAGGGCTTTTCTTTCTCTATTTTGACTTTTGCGAGATAACGATTGATGGTTGCGCGGGCGCGTGTAATGGAACTAAATAAAGAACACGTATTTAAATAAACGTGGTCATTTTTCTTACATAGGACACACTTGCCCTTACTATTATAATAAACAATATCGCGTGATATGAAGGTATTGTGCACTTGTTGTTTCGGTTGCGAGCGAGGTGCGTCCGGCGGAAAACCATTATGCCGCCGATAATAACGTTTTGCGTGAGGCGTAGATTATAACTCGACCCGTTTTATTTAAACGGGTCGAGTTAATTATTTAATATGTTGATGGATTGTTCATAAAAATTTTAAATTGGAATCGAATGAAATGTAGGAAATTATCAAAAGTAGATATATCTTCTTTGCGTGATTCCGTTTCAAAAGTCTTAATAATGCTAGAAGGAAATTTCTTTAAAAGCATAAAATCTGCCAGGTTATTAATTTTAAGTTTTTTAATGTGCCAACAGTTGACACATAGATATCTAAAAACTAGTAAATGTACTAGCGAAGCGTTCACAACATTTTAAAATTTAACAACTAATCGAAGAATGTTGACGCTAAGGTACGCGTGTCCTCAAGCGAGTCAACTAGCGAGTTCCATATTAAGGGATAATTTTCGGGACATGGTGTAATACCAGCAAAGACATTAGCGTCAATTATAGAAATAGGTGCGTCTTTTTAGGTGACATCTTGAATATCTAGCGTACAAAGTGAAATGAAAATAAAATTATTAATATTTAAAACTGAGACGGGTTAGGCGTAAATGCGTGGCGTTAGTAGATAAAACTACCTCCAAGTTGAAAGCGATATGACGCGAATGGCTAAATTATGCAATTATATGCGTAAATATAAGGCAAGTGATTATTATATATAGCAGTTTAAAAATAATGCATTTGGTACCTAAGCCTGCTAAAGTATATGAATAGGCACTAACAATATGGCAATGTTAACTTTTCGTTCTATTTTCTATTTCTACCATTTAATCGGTTTAAATGGTAATTTAAGAATGAATTATATTGTAAAATACTGCCAGGGGTAAAAATTAATAAATTAAAATATACGTATTACTTGAGCTACTACCCTAATACACCCTATCCATTATTAGGTTTTGGACCGTATCCCACCACGCTGGTCCAATGCGGGTTTGTGGGTGGACCAACTTTTGACATGCGCATCCGACGCATGAATCATCTTATTTTTCAGACAATTGGGTGGATAGATCGGTATTGACAAGTAGTTATTTATTGAAAGGTTTTGAAACTACACTAAGTTAGTGTTGCTGTTTTTGTAATACGCATAAAATGAGTTAGCGCCTCACGCAGAAAGAGTTTCGGTAGGCGTACATAATGGCTGTAGCATTAATTTTTCACATCTTGTTTGGAGACCGCAGTTTTCTTTCAATGCAAGTCTATATTCATTCGTTCCTTTTCTTATTTTTTAGACGGTATTACCGATACAGGAACATGAAAGTAGCGATAAATTCTTCTACAGTTTTTATCATAAATGCAGAGTAATACTTTTGCATATGATTGAGGTAAGGATATGCCGATAAAGGAAGCAAGAAAAAGTTTGTTATATGAATCAGCTGACATTTAAACCATTTTTTACTCTAGACGGTTTTCCATTCCGGATAACCTAAGTATTAGTGTTCTTTACATAATGGCATAATAAAAGTTACTTAATGTATTTGTCAATTGTTTTTTCATGCTATTAGCTTTGTTTAGGGTCTATTGTGGCCACCTTAAACGTTAGTGTTTTATGTTAGTTACTCCGTAAAAGAACTTTAAAATCCTTTAATTGTACCACTTATTAAAATGTTAAGAGTTATAAACCAACTAGTATAAGCTAATTTTTCCTAAAGGCTTTACAACAAAGACTTCACTATCCTTCGAGCACAATAACAAAGAATGCTGTGGTGCTTCAGACAACGTCTAGACACCATGGTTCACGCAAGGTCATTGAAAGAAAAATGAACCCTAACATTGTCGCTAGAAATACAAGAGGGCTGTTTGGTAAATACTTAAAACTACTTGTAAAACCGCTTTTTTAATCCACTTTTACAAACATTATACATATGTCCTTTTATGGAGTCTTTTCGAAAGTGGTAAAAAACCGTTATAGCATTTTTTAATGCTTCATTTATTTTGGAGACTTGTTAAATGGGCTGTCAACGATATCTATTTACTTTTTCAGTTTTTTAAACAATATTTTTTTTGTCTCTTTTGAGAAAAAGTATTGCAGTAAATTTCAACGATGCGCAGAAAATTAGAACAATTAAAATTGTATATAAAATCTAAAAAATTTCAGGCCAATCAGGGCATATATAATTTAAATGTAGATGACAGAATTTTTAAATTGAATTAGAATTGTAGAAAATAAGTTTCATTATAGAAACATAATTTTTTCCACTTATGTATAAGTAATTGAGAGTGGCTTAAACTTGTTGAGAGGTATGAAGAAAGTAGCTAAGTTGAGTTTTGTAATTGTAATACTTTTACTTTTTATTGCAACAATAATTACAAAATTTATAACTAGATGGGAATTATTAAATTAAATTACTAATATTATTGGTATTATTACAAACTCATTTTTTTTAATGTATTCCAAATTTCATAAATATCAAAAAGACAATTTCTAAGCGCAAAGATACGTTTTATAAAGCATTTACTGTAAGAGTAAATAAGACATCACATTGATATCAACTGCAATAAATTTGTGATGACTACGCGTTTAAATCCATTTATCGCAATTTTTAGGGTATATATCTATGTATATATCTTAATAACAGATCAAAATATCTTACTTACGACCAACATTTTTTTACGACTGAGAAATTTGCTTCACATTATTTAATTTAATAAACTTACTAAGTTAATAAAACTTATATGATACTTAATTAATTAAGTTATAATAGTTCACACTAATCTCTGTGAAGACAACCTTTGCCAATTGATTTCTTACTGTCATCATCACCATCAGCCTGTGTTAGTCCAATGCTGGACCTCCCCTAATTCAGAAGCCTTTCCTATTAGCTTTTAATATATGAAATAATAAAACATTAAATTAATACTAAACCTTGCCCCGTATAGCAGATAGAAATTACCCTCCCTATTCTGTAATACAGCTGGTCCTAATATCGTCTTCACTTCATTACCGATACCTTGTGATCTCTTTATTAAATCAATAGGGAAAATAAACGCCGTATTCCCTAGTAGTCACTTTACTCAAATATCAGAGCCAAATTTACATTTCGTTATTCTACTTAAAAGCTGCTGGAATTTGATAAGTAAATAACAATACAAAAATTGTTATTTTACCAACATCTTAAATCATTTTAGAAAAATGCTCAATAACTCGCTCGAATAAACACCTTGCAAAGATTTCATGTAAAATTCTGCACATTTATGTTTTACTAGCTTGGCCTGTCGTTTTATTTCTGATGTATAAGCTTCTAGGTTTGTGTGGTTCTTGCCAGAATAGTTCGCAAATAACTGGTTATTGTGCCTTAATTATAATGTGTTGACCACCTATCTATTAAAAAGATAATGATGAAAGTCGGGCCTCTAGGTGCCGAGCAATGAGATAACTTATATATGTATATAAAACAAACATACACTCCGAATCGAGTACCACTTTTTTTGGGAAGTCGGTTAAAAAACCGGATGCCACCAATTCCAAACTGGTGCTAGATTTATTGAAAAGAAAGATAAAATGTAGTACATCTGCATTAAATACCACATATTGGCATTTAAAACAAACTCACTTAAAACAAAATAAACTCTTGACCATAAGCAGTAAAAATTGTTTACTTTACGTAGAAATATGCGATGTAATAGAAATATAATATATAAATATATTTCAAGTACAGTGATAAATCCGGTATATGTCATAAATTGTAAATGCGTTGCGTGCGTTTGCAGTGTCGTGAAGAAAACATCATTGTGGGCCACCTATGTTGCGAATGGTGGCTGAACCTAACGAGATAGTTTAAAATAATGTACCATAGAATAGAACATTTGACCTAGAGCTTTAAGAGATATTTACGTTCATTAATCTAATATAAAAGTGTATATTACCAAAAATAAGTATAGTATAAATCATTTAAAAAATTGGTACGATTATCTCTACAGCTAAAATAAATGTCTTGGAAAATTTAAGTAATTTAAGTTACAGTGGCAGACGAGCTGAGAAAGGCGTTAATGTAAGTGAAATGAATTTCTTACTTAAATAGCTGTTAAACGGTATGGTATTTGTCTATCAAAATTAAAATTATACCATACAAAACGAAATTCAACGATGAATCTGCTTGATGCAAAAGAAATTCAACCCAAGTGACCTAAGGGAGAAATTGTTATAATTACTCCCTCAGTATTAATTGGTTTTTGTGCAAAAGATATATTCCCTTTGCGATTTGATATAAAGAAATTAATTTTATTTAATGAAAATATAAATGTAAACGTTATTTTAAAACATCAGATAAAATCAAATGTAAAGTGTCTAGAACTAAATTATTAGTAATAATATTAAAAATCATTTTTATTTAAACTAAAAATACAGCATTAATACATAGTGAGTTAAATTCATAAACCTGGTACATCAAAATATACAGGGAATTGCCAGTAAGGAACATGAAGTTGAGCTATTCTTAAATAGCTGTAAAATAGATATTTTATGTATAACTGAGCACTGGCTTCAAGAACATCAATTTATGCCTGATTTTGGATGTCACCAGGTTTGCTACCTATTCAGTAGAGATAAAGCTATACGCAGGTGGCTCTTTAATATTTATTAATAATGCTTTAAAATATAAAAATCGTAAAGATTTTGTGAGCCTCTCTATTGAACGGACTATTGAAATAGCCTGTGCAGAGCTAGAGCATTTCATTGTTGTATGCGTATACAGACCTCCCACTTCGTCATATGAACCTTTTGAAGTTGTGTTTAGAAGAGATATTATTAAAGCTATCTGAATCTAATAAATATATTATAATTTGTGGTGACTTCAATATTAATTTATTAGATAATTCTACAACCACAATTAGATTCAGATCATTGTTAAAGTTCATATAACCTTATCAATTTATTTCTTGAACCGACTAGAATAACTGAGACTTCCGTTACATGTATAGATAATATATTTACAAGCTGTTAACCTTTAAACAAGCCAATTATTAAAAAAATAAGTTCTGACTCCTGTGTCCAGCTTGCTTCTTTTCAATTAAATAAAATATGAGACAAAAATACAATAAAAAAAAATATGTTTGTTTCCATGTATAAAAACGTATTGAGAAGTTTAAAAGTAATATATTACAAAAAAATTACTATTTACAGTATGATGATAACCCACATGTGCTGTATAATACATTATTCTCTTTTATAAGGAAAGAATTTAAATCCATATTTACTTCTAAAACGGTTAAATCAAAGGGTTCTGTAGCTTTTAGTGAATGGGCAACAGTTGGAATTCACAAAAGCAGGCAAAGATTATATGAGCTTTACAGTGAAAAAACATATAATCATAATAAGACCTTTGTTGCACATGTCAGTGCTTATTCAAAAATATTTAAAAAAGTTTGTACTGTCGCGAAATCCTTATATATAAAAAAAAAAATTAAAAATTCATCAGACAAAATAAAAATGACTTGGAGTATTATCAACAGTGAAGCTGGAAGGGGTAAGAGCAACTCTAATATAGCTCTAAATATTGATGACCGTTCCATAGAAGCTGACGAAGATGTTGCTACTTATTTCGAAAAATTCTTCTCGGACATTCCGGTTTCTACTACCAAGTCACTTTTATCTTCTCCAACAGTTGCCGAGTCACTATTAAAAGATAATACCAATGAATGTACAGAGAATTTTAATTTTACGGACGTAAATACCGGAGATATTGTAAGTACATTTAAAACTTTAGATATAAAAAAACTACAGACCTATGGGGATTCTGTTAAGGTGATAAGTTCTATTATCGATGTAATATCACCTCACCTAGCAGCAATATTCAATGTAGAGTATCAGAAGGGCAGAGTTTCCTGACCTGATGAAGCATAGCAAAATTATTCCGATATTTAAATCAGGGATGTAATACGGACCCTAATAACTTCAGACCAATATCTATACTGCCTACTCTTAGTAATTTATTTGAAAAACTCTTACTAAATCAATTAGTTAAACATTTTCAATCGCAATTGCCTTTTAAATAACAAGCAGTATGGATTCACTAGGGTCGCTCAACAACCGACGCAGGCATCAGGCTAGTCAAAAGCATTTTGAGGCTTTGGGAAGTATACAGGATGCTTTAGGCATTTTCTGTGATCTCAAAAGGCTTTTGATTGTGCACCATGAGACCCTGGTCAGGAAATTACGTCACTATGGTATAAAATACCGCACTCAACCTTCTGTCTTCGTACTTGAGCCATCAGATTCAGAGGGTTGACGTGAATGGTAAAAGATCTCCGGGCCCCGGTAAATATGGGGTCCCACAAGGATCCATTCTTGGGCCTTTTCTCTTCCTCATTTATATAAACGACTTACCATATGGATAAATAATAGCGAAGAGATAGCATTATTTGCAGATGATACCTCCTGATTTTAAAATTAAACGACATACGTCAATAAATGACGATGTAAATAATACTCTCTCTAGAGTAGCGAATTGGTTTAGTGTTATTAACTTGCTATTAAACCAAAGGAAAACAAAATGTATTAGATTCATGACTCCTAATGTGAAGCATGGTAAATTTGAAGTGGTTATAAATGGGGAGGCGTTAGACGTAGTTGAATCAACTGTATTTCTAGGAATAACTGTAGATACGAAACTACAATGGGGCCCCCATATTAATAGGCTAGCAAGTAAACTAAGCTCTGCAGCTTACGCTGTGAAAAGAATTAGATTATTAACCGATGTGGAGACAGCTCGTTTAGTATATTTTAGCTATTTTCATAGTATTATGTCTTATGGCATTCTACTGTGGGGAAATGCAGCGGATACTGAAACGATCTTTGTCCTCCAAAAACGCGCAATTCGTGCAGTCTATAACCTGGGCCCCAAAGAATCATTAAGAAAGTTGTTCACTGAAATAAAAATAATGACCGTTAGTTCTCAATACATATTTGAAAATTTAATGTATGTGCAAAAAAATAGAGATGATTTCCTAAGACATTGTGATGCACATAACATAGATACAAGGAACAAACATAATTTAATTCTTCCAGCAACTAGACTGCGAAGAATAAGTAAGTCTTTTATGGGACAATGTATACGTTTTAAAAACAAAATCCCAGCCAACATTCAGAATTTAACTATTAATAAATTTAAAAGGTAGTCAAGGAACGTTTATGTGTTAAAGGTTATTACGATATTAATAGATTTTTAAATGATAACACAGCCTGGTAATGGAATGCTCGCTCCAGGTCCTGTTTCAAATTGCATATAATATGTAATGTCCAATTATCAAAATATTTGTTATTTTAAAGTACATAAAAAA